>OY757920.1:7647426-7767426 GCA_963585895.1 Sepioteuthis lessoniana
ATATATATATATATATATATATATATAATTTAAAATAGGTAGGTCTACGAAGAGATTTGGATCTTTGAATTTATTTATTTTGTTATTAAATACCTGTCATATATGTGTATGTTTCCAGCTTGTTGCTTTCGTCAGAGAACATATGTGACACAAGGCCTAGTTAATGGGGTACTCATATCAAATATCAAACAGGCCTAAAGCAGACCAAAGTAAACACACTCTAAGAAAAATGGAGAATAACCTCTCTGTAAAACCCGCCCAAACCGACTGAAAATAATTCAAACTGCAAACAAGAGTGAGTTCAAGTCTCAATGGGTACCCCAGAATCTTATTACTGTTTTTCTTTTTTCTTCTCCCTTTCTTTCACTTCCTGTCTCTCCTTCTTTCTGCCCTTCACTCTTTTTTATCCATTTCCTCCTATGCCTACTGCTATGAAATCACTAACATTTTGAAGAAGTTTTGGGGTAAATAAAGACGAAATATTAATTGAATCCATTGCCTGTGTTTTGGTTCATCTTCTTTTCCACCTATGTTTCAGCTTTTATTAGATTCTTCCAATCTGTTATTTCTCCATATCTATCTATCTATTCATATATATATATATATATATATATATAAAAGTAAAGTTGGTGACCTTAGTCTAGGGTGACCCGAAGGCTCCCTTTTCAATAGTTACTACACCAAGGTATAAGGATAGGCGCAACTCCATTACCTGAATTGTTTCACTTTACCCTTGATCTTTACCTTACGATGCTGAGTGTTAAGCAAGTTGGTATCAAGTACTATTTTGGAGTCTTTGGTATGACTCGACCTGGGATTGAACCCCAGTCTCCCGAGCTATTAGCAAAAGCTCTATTCATTAAGCCATATATTTTATTTCAATTATACGTAATTTGATCTGCTGACATTTTTTATTTGACCGAGGATATGCCACACCGAAAGTACATTATATATATATATATAGAGAGAGAGCAAAGACAAAAGCAAGGAATATCCAGGGAATTAAGCTCGTTTCCTACTCAATCCATTACACGAGAACTGACCAAGGATATGCAACATCAAAAGAATATTATATAATAGAAACATTTAAAAAAACTAAACATCAAATTGGAAATATTTTACGGAACCATTTCTTTTAATATATATATATATATATATATATATATGCGTGTGTGTGTGCGTTTGTGTGTGAGTATAATTCGTGTCTGCCTATTGTATATTTTATCCATTCTAGTCTTATATATATATATATATATAGTGCAAAGACAAAAACAAGGAATATCCAGGGAATTATCCAAGTTTACTGACCGATCCATCACACGAGAACTGATAACCATATTGTGATAAAAGTCCTCTAAAATCTGAAGAATCAACTTTTGCAATCCTGCACCCTAATCGAATTCAAAACAAAGAATTACTATATCAAGTATTGGCAATTGGGTACAAAATCGAAAGCTGTTGTCTTGAGCGAACTGAGAATTAACTGTCTGAAGTTACAAATAATCATTGTTGTTTCGATCGAGTAACTAGTTATTTTCAGTACTAGTTCTTACTCGTGTAAAAAAAAACGAATTATTGCTATTGTTATATATTCAATGTATTTTACTGATTTGGTTAATTGGTGCTGATTGTTTTTATCGCACTGTTCACATTAGTCGGTATGATGCATTAGGTCATTCTTATTAATTAATTCACGATTTTTGACTAAATATGTTTGGTTTCTTTTGTTTAATGGCATATCCTATTTACCAACCCCTCCGCTCGGGCAGGATATGACACAAGGTCAATTTTTAAGCGGAGTTTAACAGGTTTGAATTCAGAGTTTTCCTTCTCCTAGACTAGTTGCCTAACCAAGGTTGAAGAACCTAGTCTGTCCTACTATTTACCCATAGCTGGAGGGAGAATAATTGGATTCATACCTTTAATGGCATATCAACCTTCGTGGGTTATTTAATACCAAAGCCATTCTCCTAGAAGAACAGTGGTGGTGCTATTTAACCCATAGCTGGGAAGATGAGAGGGTTCATACCTTTCCCAAGGGTATTTGTCCGAAAGTAAACGTAATAGCTCGACTGGATTTCGAACTCACGTACTACGATTTCGCAGACCATCGCTTTAACCATTACACCACGGGGACACCCCCTTGACTAAATAGAAGTGTATGATTTACCTAGTGCCTTCAATAAGTTTCCAGGCTTTTTTTTTTTTTGGCACAGGCATTTAAAATTGTCGTAGACTGTTGAAAATACAGTATGTTGTTGCTATACATCTTATGAGATGACTGCCCAATTTTTATGATTTCAGGTTCAAATGAACAGCTACAGCAGGAATTCGAATACACCCTACTAAAGCCTGATTGTCATGGCTGGTGAATTTCAAAAATGAAATCTGGACGTGAGAACACTTTAGAAGAACGATATGCAATAAAAATATGTTTTAAACTTGGAAAAAATGCTACAGAAATGTATGTTGAATACTCATATGCAGATTCGTGCCGAACATAATAATGCAACAATAAAGACGAGCGAAGACTTCTTTAAAAAATATACCTCTCACTTTATTTGAAAGGATTGTGTGTATGAGAGGGAGCTGGAGACTGAACAAAGACTGCAACATATTGACCTCCCCAGCCCCTCCGGACATCGCCGAGTGTCACTCTCGTTCTCCTGGGCTGCTCAACCGGGGGCCCACTCTGCTGGGTGCGGGCTTTCTCTACCGCATCTTGTCACCGACGGGACTCCGAACTAACTGACTTCCTGTATTCACCAAGTTATATAATAGTTCAATCGCCCACTCAATATCTACCCATAACTGACCATCGGGATGTGTCACTTCCGCTGTCCTTGGAATGGCATGTTTGATTGTCATCAAGCGGAAATAACTGTCTTGCAGTTCACAGGTCACTCTCTTCCAGTGCATCAATCTATGACTGTACATTGGGATTTTAACTTGTCCCATATTGTCAGTCAAACCTACCTACGCGATTTCTTCCCATAACTGCCATCGGAATGTGTCACTTCCTTCAGGTGCATCACTTTGGAATGGCATGTTTGGCCAGGTCGAAGGTCAATATACAACACGTATGGAATGCTTCAGACTGCTTTTCCACCATGTTACATGTATCGAGCATCAGTTTTTGAGTGGCATAAGAGATTCAAGGAAGCCAGGGAGTCTGTGAGGTATGATGAGAGGTGTAGGAGGAGGAAGGAAGTCAATACACCAGTGTTGATAGGCCAAAGGGTTAGGGTTAGGGTTACAAAGATGAGATTTCAAGGGAGTTCAGCAAGAGATTCGGTCGGAAGAGGCCAGCACTCTTCAAATCAGGTCAGTGGCATTTCCACCAAGACAATACACCAGTCCACAACTCCATCCTTGTCACAGACTATTTGACCAGGATGGGCATCAAGAGAGTTTTTCAGCCTTCCTAGCGTCCAGACCTTGCTCCCTGTGACTTTTGGTTATTCCCTAAGCTCAGAGGCTGTCGTTATGAGACGATTGAGGAGATCAAAGAGGCTGTAACGAAGGTCATTGACACGCTCCCATAAGAGGACTTCGATGGGGCCATGCAGAAGTTGTTGGAACGGTACAACAAGTGCATTGCAGCCGGAGGAGATTACTTCGAATGGGGACCAGAGTTTCATGGGTGTACTATCAAAAAAGTGCCCATACGAAAAAAGTCTGGAAACTTATTTAATGATCCTCTTATCACTTATTATCTTTTGGTTTCATTTCTTTGTTTAATGACATATCAATCTGGATGGGTTATCTAATTCAATGCCACCCTTGTAGGAGAACAGCAATGTTACAATTTAACCCATAGACGGTGTGGAGAAAAAGGGTTTATACCTTATCAAATGTCTGAATGTGAACGTATTAACGCGACTGGGGTTCGAACTTCTTTACTTCGAGGTCGTAATCCAGCACATTGGTCACTACATGTGTTGTCCTCCCAGAACGCATGGAAACTGGTTAACTTAATCACAGGTGGGATCAAAAAGTATCAAGACTATATATATATATATATATAAATCTAAAATTTACATAAAGATGAATATCTAAAAAACTTATACAATGAATT
This sequence comes from Sepioteuthis lessoniana, assembly GCA_963585895.1. Lineage (NCBI taxonomy): Eukaryota > Metazoa > Mollusca > Cephalopoda > Myopsida > Loliginidae > Sepioteuthis > Sepioteuthis lessoniana. The sequence goes on from OY757920.1 coordinate 7,651,505, forward strand.
GATTTCTATGCGTCTACACAAAATCAATGCCTGTTTGAAAAATACATTTTCACGAAATGTTTCTCATGAAACACAGTATTGTGAAAACATAAAAACCTCCTTATTTAGTAGAGTTAGCTTAGTGCAAAACTTCTTTTTTACTAAATTGAAGTTGAAAAAATACTTTTTCACGGAATGTTTTTCGTGAAACACAGTATTGTGCAAGTATAGAAACCTGCCAATTCAGCAGAGTTAGCTTTGTGCAAAAATTCTTTTTTTTTCTAAATTGAAAATTCATCCTAATGGTAATTTTTAGAAGACTTGATAGTTATTAAAAGAATACTATGGCTAATCTTCATACTATATCAGAAGAGATATTTTTATGGCACTTCGATTAATCGAAAACTTCCCGTAATAAATGTATCGAATACCAAGGAGGTGTCCGTGGTGTAATGGTTATCGTTGTATGAGATGGACACGGCGACACGAGTTCAAGTCCTGGACGAAACTGATTGCATTTCACATAGTACTAATACCCTTGGGAATGGTATGAATCCAATTATTCACCCTCCAGCTATGGGTAAATAGTAGGGCGAACTAGGTTCTTCAGCCTTGGTGAGGTAACTAATCTACGAGAAGGAAAACTCTGAATTCAAACCTGTTAAACTCCGTTTAAAAAGCCTTGTGTCATATCCTGCCCGAGCGGAAGGGTTGGTAAATAGGAATACCAAGGAGACTATTTCGAAGAAAATTAACGTTTTATTTATTGTTTGTATCTTTTTTGGTAAATATAACTTCAGTTTCGATTCTTTTGGGCATACTTCCAACTCTTAACCAATGATATAATTTTTACAATGTTAAATCCTGAAATCTAAATTCTATTGAAAGGGAACAATCTGTTCTTTCAAATTTAAGAAAAGGATGTGTGATTCTTTAAATTCTTCTTAAATATATACATTTTTGTTTACATATTTACCCCTGTCAACAGATGACCTTAATGTACATTTTTATCCTTTCAACATAAAACCCACGCGTGATTTCATCACATTTAGTAATCTATCTTGTTCAAGAGGCTTCAGGCCATATTTTATTGTAATGCAAGTTTAAAAAGCTTGACGGCAGCTACACAAGAATGCTGCGAGCAATATTGAACAAGTCCTGGAGGCAGCACCCCACAAAGCAGCGGCTGTACGGTCACCTACCACCCATCACGAAAACTATCCAAGTTAGATGAACCAGACATGCGGGACACTTCTGGAGAAGTAAGGATGAGCTCATAAGTGATGTACTCCTGTGGACCCCTTCACATGGACGGGCAAAGGCAGGATGTCCAGCTCGAACCTACATACAGCAGCTCTCTGCCGATACGGGATGTAGTCGTGAAGACCTGCCGGAAGAGATGGACGATATAGAAGGGTGGCGGGAGAGAGTTAGGTATATCCGTGCTGATAGCGAGACATGATGATGATGATGATGAAGTTTAAATCTTACCCGAAACATTATTTCTTATAAGGTATTGGTACAGTTTTAATACCGACCGAGTTCGCTAGAGTTGAGCTCATAAAAACACTACAACGAAAAATCGATGAAATGAAGAAATTTGAAAAATCTTTAAACAATTTGATAGTATCAGTACGTTTTTATCATTTAGTCAGCTCGAAGCCGTTTTCTAAGCACGTAGTCTAGGCAGATGATAAAGAGGTATGGGGCTAGCGGGTTCCCGTATAGTAAAAGAAAAGAAGCAGAAGGTACCCCGCAAAAATAATTACCGACGCCGACTACGTCGATGACATAGCAATACTGGCAAATACGCCCAACCAAGCCGAAACACTACTGCATAGTTTGGAACGAGCCGCCGCAGGCATTGGCCTCAATGTAAAATGCACACAAAACTGCATATATGTGCTTTAATCAAGCAGGCGACATCTCCACACTAGAGGGAACTTCTCTTAAACTGGTAGACAAATTCACCTACCAAGGAAGCTGTGTCTCATCAACCGAAAAAGACATCGACACGCGGCCAACGAAGGCATGGACAGCTATCGATAAGCTATCGATCATATGGAAATCAAACCTGACCGATAAAATGAAACGCAGTTTCTTCCAAGCAGCGGTCGTATCGATACTGCTGTATGGATGCACCACTTCGACGCTAACAAAACGGCTGGAGAAGAAGCTAGACGGCAATTACACAAGAATGCCACGAGCAATATTGAACAAGTCCTGGCGGCAACATCCCACAAAGTACCACCTATGTGGCCACCTGCCTCCCATCACGAAAACTATCCAAGTTAGACGAACTAGACACGCAGGACACTGCTGGAGAAGCAGAGACGAGCTCATAAGGGATTTACTTCTATGGACCCCCACATATGGCCGAGCAAAAGCAGGACGACCAGTTCGAACCTACATACAGCAGGTCTGTGAGGATGCGGGATGTAGCCCTGAAGAACTGCCGGAGGCGATGAACGATAGGGAGAAATGGCGAGAGAGGGTCTGGGATATCCGTGCAAGCGGCTCGACATGATGAGGATGATGATCATCATCATCATCATTTAGTGTATTTGGACTATTGTCTTCATTTGTACGGTTATATTCATTACTAATCAGCTAATGCAACCTTTGGCCTTCTTCCGGTGTTTCATGTCGAACCCGGAAGCCTATACAGAACTTCGAACACAACCCTTTATTTAATCCACAGAAGAATGACTCATCGGCCTAAACGTTATAACACTAAAGGTGAAGATAAAAGTCCGAATTATACTAACTGATAAAAATTATCACGGTTAATCTCAGAAATCGTGCCACGATGAATTAACAATACCATACTACTTTCTGACATTGCTTAGTACCATCGTACTCTGTGTAAATATCAAGTGTAATACGGCTATTGTTAATAGTGCAACTATCATTGCTAGTAGATGGTCACTAATCGCGGAAAAGATGTTTAAAAAGATAGAATGGTTACTTCACTGATATCGATAATTCTAAAACATAAATCAGATTTGCTAAAAAGACGTTAAAAGACTCCAAACATTGTTGTAATGTAATTTGACGATTCTAAAGACAGTTTTATCTTGATATTCTTTTAAATTTGATATATTAAACAATATAATCCTTCAAATTCACATCCGTAATCTCTTTCTCGATTTTTGATAGAAACTACTAATTCAGATATTTCTTTCCCCAAAAGAAAATTATAATCCACAATTTGCAAAGACGAGAAAGAAGCCAATTCGAACTTTTAATACGATTAAAGACGTTTTGGTTTTCCTCGCTGGAGGCGCTGTTGAAAAATTGTCGCCTTGGTAGATCTATGGAGGTATTGATTCTCCAGAAAATAGCAAAGATTAATAGATTGAATCTTTCTAAGAAAAAAATAAAAAATAAAAAAATAAGAAAAAGACGAGAGAATTGACTTTAAATCAAAAAAGAAAATAAAGATTAAAAAATGCAGGGTTCGATTACATTTGTTTTGTTTTACTACTTTTTTTTTTATTAGCGTTACACCCGGGAATCTTCAGGGAATGGAAATGGCAACAAAAGCGAAACTTAATAACCCGACTTGTATCACTACTTTTGTACTTTTTACTTTGACATCTTAATTTTGCTTCTTCTTTCCCTCCAGAATTTAGAGTAAAAATCGTGTCTGTCATCTGCGACAGGACACACCGATACTAAAATTGTAGGAGAAATTCCTGAGAAAAAAAAAAAAGGAAACCAATTTAGAAATGTCCTATATCGACTCTTTTTATATTCCCTAAGGTACATATTCCTTGTCTAATTCAACAAGTGTCAGCTGTGACTGATATTGTCTTAAATTAGAAGCTCTATTAATACCTGAGGAAACTGGAATCTACAGAATATTTTCACTATCAGAAGGCACCAATGATATGGTTAACATATTTTACTTAATTTCTGGAGAAAAAAAAAAACTGCACCCATGAGAATACCTCGAAATGTAATCAAATGAAAGAGCTTTCGAAAAATAAATTATCGGGTGAAAAATATCATTAAAAACAAGTATTTCTTATTTTTTGATTTTGGTGATATAATTGTCATATTCTCATAATCAAGAGGGAAATGTTTTATATCAAAATTTAGAATTTACACGAAGACGTATAACTAAAGAACTTATACAATAAACTGATTTCTATACGTCTTGACAAAATCAATGACTATTGATTAAATACTTTTTCACCAAATGTTTTTCGCGAAACACAGTATTGTGCAAGCATAGAAGCGCCTCTATATCAAGCAGGGCTAGATTTTTACAAAACATCTTTTTTTAAATTGATAATTTATTTTTAGGATTAGATTTGTGGATGTGGAAGACAAAAGAAATACGATTCGGTTTCATCAAGTTTTCTCAAGTTGAAGCCTTTGCCAATATATCTCATGTAAGTGTTATATAACAAGAATCCCTCAATATTTTTAATATCGGATGGGATCGTTTAAATCTAGGATAATTTGAAATTTGCGCTGTCAGCAGGGCTTAGAATACACTGACTGTATATCCTGGAAAAGTTTAAAAACACCCTTAAAAGAGATGTTTTGGGTTTGACACTAAACTGCATCTGATAGGGGATATCCAGTTCTGAAGATTTAAGGAGTGAGAAATATGCCTTCATTGCCATGACTTACTGGTCCACTCTGACTCGAAGTGATAGTACCAATTTGGGCACCATCTTGGGGTAAAATAAAACTCTTCAGTAATTTACAAAGGATTATTATACAACACTTGAAGCAAAAAAACTGTGGGGATTATGAGCAAATTATTTGTATTAAATAAAATACTCGATATAACATATACGAGGTGCATACGATAAGTTTCCAGACATTTTTGTACAGTTTTTTAAAATTGTCGTAGACTCTTGAGAATTCAGTATATTATTTTCCATACATCTTATGAGATGACTGACCTATTTTTATGATTTCAGGTTCAAATGAACAGCTACAGCAGGAACTGGAATACACCCTATTGAAGCCTGATTGTCACAGCTGGTGAATTTCAAAAATGTAATCTGGACATGGGGACACGATATACAATAAAATTGTGTTTTAAACTTGGAAAAACTGCCACAGAAACGTATGGAATGCTTCAGACTACTTTTGGAGCATCTTGCATTTTGAGTGGCATAAGAGATTCAAGGAAGGAAGGGAGTCTGTTAGGGATGATGTGAGGTGTGGGAGGAGTAAGGAAGTCAATACACCAGAGTTGATCGGCGAAAGGGTTAGGTTTAGGGTTAATATGTTGAGATTTTAAGGGAGTTCAGGAAGAGGTTCGGTCGAAAGAGACCATCAGTCTTCAAATCGGGTCAGTGGCACTTCCACCAGGACAATCCACCAGTCTACAACTCCATCCTTGTCACAGACTATTTGAGCGAGATGGGCATCAACACAGTTCCTCAACCTCCCTATTCCTCGATTGTTTGCATTATTACGATTATTACGAAACAACTACGATTCGAAAAATGTATGTATGAACATACAATGAATCCGATACCCTAATCTCGATACAGAAAATCCCCCTTGACCGGTTGAAATGACGTTAAAATCAATCAAACTATATTGCATGAAAGCTCACCCTTCAGATAACTCTCTCTCTCTCTCTCTCTCTCTCTCTCTCTCTCTCTCTCTCTCTCTGTGTTTTTCTATCTATTTATCTATCTTGCTATGATTCCTTTTTCTCTCTTTTTCTTTCGAAATCGATATTTTATCCTCTCTCTCTCTCTCTCTCTCTCTCTCTATATATATATATATATATATATATATATATATTTATATATATTGCTATGATTCCTTTTTCTCTCTTTTTCTTTCGAAATCGATATTTTCTTCTCTCTGTCTCTCTGTCTCTCTCCCTCTTTCTCTCTGTTTCTCGTTCTATCTATCTATCTATCTATCTTGCTATGATTCCTTTTTCTCACTTTTTCTTTCAAAATCGATATTTTATCCTCTCTCTCTCTCTCTCTCTCTCTCTCTCTCTCTCTCTCTCTATCTATCTATCTATCTATCTATTTATCTATCTTGCTATGATTCCTTTTTCTCTCTTTTTCTTTCGAAATCAATATTTTATACCCCCTCTCTCTCTCTCTCTCTCTCTCTCTCTATCTATCTATCTATCTATTTATCTATCTTGCTATGATTCCTTTTTCACTCATTTTTTTCGAAATCGATATTTTATCCTCTTTCTCCCTCCCCCCTCTCTCTCTCTCTCAATCTATCTATCTATCTATCTTGCTATGATTCCTTTTTCACTCTTTTCTTTCGAAATCGATATTTTATCCTCTCTCTCTCTCTCTCTCTCTCTCTCTCTCTCTCTCTCTCTCTCTCTGTGTTTTTCTATCAATCTGTCAATATATTTCCTTTATTTTTATGATATTTCTTTTTGCTAACTTGTTTCATGATAAAAATCACCAATACCTCTTCATTTAAAAATCATATACATAATATTTCCCTGAATAAAGAGGATTTAGCATCGAATAAACATTAAGCTTTCATGTGCAATTAAACCAAAAACCCAAACCAAACCTTCTTCCTTTTATTCCTATCTATCTATCTATCTATCTATCTATCTATGTTGCTTGAGGATCATACCGAGTTAAAGATTGATTCTCATGAAGTAAGAAAAGTTACTCCTTAATGGGAAAATCAAAAGTCGTGAAAAGGCGAGCAAGGATTTAACAAAAAAGGTATTTTTAATGTATGCAAGTAACAAAACAAAGTTAATAATTAGTCTCCATGACTAAAATTTTTATTATCAAATTATTCTCTGAATATTCTCTTTTAACGCAATAGAACGGTTTATTTTAGAGTAAATGTTCTCAGTAAGTAAGGCTAAGCAAATCTTCACGTAGATTGTGATAATGACGTCTTTGAAGCCTTACTAAAAAGTATTCATTTTTTCCTGTTTGACTTTGTATGGCTTATTTACGTCAAGCCTCGAAAAAAGTCCTCCAATCAAATTCATAAGTATTATTCAAACGGATTCTTGGAGGTGTCAGGGGTGTAGGGGATACTGTCGAAGGAAATGGACTCGACGATACCAGTTCAAATCCTGGACAAGACTATTTGCATTTCGAATGATACTAAAACACGTTTGAATAATACTTATTTGGTTATTCCCTAAGTTCAGAGGTTGTAGTTATGAGACAATTGAGGGGATGAAAGAGGCTGTAAGGAAGGTCATTGACACGCTCACACAAGAGGACTTCCATGGGGCCTTGCAGAAGTTGTTGGAACGGTATAACAAGGGCATTGCATCCGGAGGAGATTACTACGAAGGGGACTAGAGTTTTATGTGTGTACTATCAAAAAAATGCCCATACGAAAAAGTCTGGAAACTTATCGTATGCCCCACGTATATATTACATTGATACACATGTAATCCAGCAAAAAAGAACATCTAAGCGAGATTTTTACTAGAGCAATCCACTTAATATATCTTGTATAATGATAACGCAACTGTAGCATCGCGGAGTCTCGAGATGTTAGTGGAGACGAAGAGAAAAAAAAAGTCAGATATTTGGTCCCAGGAAAAACCCAATCGTTTTATTGTCGATGGTACAACTTATCTGAAAAGCACGAAGCTGGGAAATCATATTTTCAAGTCAATCAAGTAGAGATCTGTCCTTTGAAAAACCCAAGCCCACCTTAATGAGGGGCACTGCTTTGCTAAGCACTAAAATTTTGACCGTTTTTTATCGCTATCCTGATTACTGATTGATCCTGGTATCTGACCATCTCTCGCAACGACGACGATATTTCTTGGGATTGAAATTCAGTTTCCGATCACACAACGACTCTCCGGTAGAGGGAGGTAGTCACCACATTATACAATTTCCAGTTCAATTGGCAAATGAATTATAATTTTATGGTGTTTTTTCTTTTCTTATAATGTAATGTTTAATCAATCAAATCACCAATATAAGGGGAATAACAACGGAATGCTTATCAAAATCATTCAATACTTATTGAAAAGAAGCATCTCAATCATCAGGGACGGCTGTTACAACTGGAATTTTACTGATTAACGTTTGGGCTAGAATATACTCATTAGGATTTTTGCTGTATCAACATATTTTAAAGAAAGTCTCGTTGAACTAAACATGGATCAATAATGTTGCTTCAAAGTTTATCGGATCAAACAGGACAAGATATTTTAATGAGTGATCATTTAAACATTCTTGTATACTTCCTCTTATCGACTTCTTTGAATCAGTTCAAGGTTAGAATAATATGCCCAGTTCAAGAAATATCAGTGCATGTACATTCACAAAATTTGGGAAAAGTTTGTAAGATCAATCAATGATAAAGGCTGTCTTGTTGAAGTGTAATTATTCAAAATGAAATCGACCTGCCGACAGGGTTTAGAACACGCTGACCTAATCCTCTACTGAAGGTTAATCACCCCCACCCAAAAAAAAGAGCTGTTCTGTGTATGACACTAAACTAAATCTGGTGGTGTTTGGTTTGTTGGATTTTATGGCACATCAACCATTGTAGGTTATTTAACACCAAATACATTTATATGCAAATAATTAGTTCTATTTCAAACAATTCAGTTTAGCATGAGTACACAGTTTAATTGTCAAAAATATTTCTATTTTAAACTATTCAGTTTATTCAAACAGTTCTAATTCAGCTAATTCAGTTTAGTATAAGCACATATTTTGTTTACACAAAGTTAACAATTCAGTTTTGTGTAAGTACAGTTTCAATGTAAAAAACAGTTCCATTTCAAATGATTCAGTTTAGCATAATCACGCAGTTTAAATATAAGGACAGTTTAATAGTTAAAAACATACTCTTTCAAGCTATTCGGTTTAGTCAAACAGTTCTAATTCAAACAATTCAGTTTAGTTCTATTTAACTCATAGATAGGGCTCTATCTGGTGTTACTATTCCGGGCCAGAGTGGACCTGGGAGCAATGGCAATGAAGGGGTACTCCACATTCCCCAAAGCTCCAGCATTACTGGAACGTCCCTATCAGATTGTTTAGTGTCATATACAGGATACTTGTTGGGATCTTACCTCTCTGCAGAGAAGCAGTCGGTGTATTCTACAGCCCCAGCCGACTGGCCAAATCTTGTGCTGAGGCTCCAGTTCTGGAACTCTTTAGAGTGTGTAGAACTCCTTCGTTGCTGTTTCTTTTTTGTCTACTCAGATCAGGAATGGTAGTATTTGTTATGGTCCCACCTATGGGTCAATTAGATCCGGTTAAAATCGTTCAAGTTCGATATGAATATTTCATGTCATTTGTTGTAGAACAATATATTTTTATTTGGAATAGTTACTAGAATCAATAATTATTCATCAAGAATAATTATTAGTTATTTGAAATCATATTACAGGATGAAAATAAATCACTATTATTCATATTTACCAACCCCTCCGCTCGGGCAGGATATGACACAAGGTCAATTTTTAAGCAGAGTTTAACAGGTTTGAATTCAGAGTTTTCCTTCTACTAGACTAGTAGTCTCACCAAGAATAAACAGTCTGCCCTACTATTTACCTATAGCTGGAGGGAGAATAATTGGATTCATAACTTTCCCAAGTGTATTCGTGCGATATTAAGTGCCTACAGTCTCGTCCAGGATTTGAACTCGTGTCACTATTATTAGATAAAAATAATTACTTGGAACCGTATATTCATCTGTATTTGACATGAATATTTAAAACCATACAACTGCATGCAAATAATTTGTAATAAACAGAAGTACTTTATACTTTATAACCGTGTACAAAAAAAAAATCTTAAGAAATAACTACATCAAAATAGAAATGTGAACGAACAATATATGCAATTCCCTAGCCATGAAGCATAAAATAACCCTATTTTAGTTGATGTACCTTTAAAATGAATCGATCAATTCAATCGCTAGAAGGAATAAACAATTAAGACAATATCTAAAGCGTTTGTCGTGTTTTGTATGCGACGAACTGTTAATTTAACGAAGAGACTTATGCGCATATGCATACAGAAGGGGACAACTTACCCCACCCCATATCAGTGACCTTTATCCAAGACCAATCTTGCTTTATTTTTGCTGTGTCTCATTCGAAAAATGAGAACACGACAAGAAAGATTAACAGATACTACACTTTATTCTTAATCTGAAGTTTAATTTCACTAAGGACCCTCTTCAGGGATAGCTATGACATGATTAATTTAAGGGGGCTGATGTACAAGAGGAAAATAACCTTGATTTATATTATATTGATCATTGTGACAACTGGCATACAAGTATCAGTCTACTCTGACGCGCTTCTAACGTGGTTTGAATGGCCGGATAAAGGTTTGCTTTTTACCTGCATCCGGTTTGAATACGAAACCACCATTGAAAGTGATGTCAAACTCTAAATCAATATTAAGGGCTAGAGAACTTTATAATGAATCAGTTATGGACGCTAACTAAACGTATGGAGAAAAAGCTTGACGGCAACTACACAAGAATGCAGCGAGCAATATTGATCAAGTCCTGGAGGCAACACCCAACAAAGCACCAACTATACGGCCACTTGCCTCCCATCACGAAAACTATCAAAGTTAGACCAACCAGACATGCAGGACCCTGCTGGAGAAGCAGGGACGAGCTCATAAGTGATATACTCCTATGGACCCCCTCATATGGCCGAGCAAAAGCAGGACGACCAGTTCGAACCTACATACAGCAGGTCTGTGAGGATGCGGGATGTAGCCCTGAGGACTCACCAGAAGCGATGAACGATAGGGAGGAGTGGCGAAAGACGGTCAGGGATATCCGAGCTGAAGGCACGACATGATGATAATAATGAAGTAATAATGAAGTTTTGTTGTATAGCCTTATAATAACCATAATTATACAAACACATGATACATATACGTTGGCAGCAGAATCATAATGGCACAATGAATAACGACGAGCAAAGTCTTCTTTAAAAAATATATACCTGTCACTTTATTGTAAGGGTTTGAAAAGGTTATTCAAGGTTTTATGGTGAGAGGGAGTTGGAGACCGAACAGAACTGTAATATATTCATCCCCACTCTTATGGCCGTCACGTTGTGTCTTTCTCGTTCTCCAGGGCTGCTCAACCGGAGGCCCAGGGGCTCAGCTTTCTGCTTAGTGCTGGCTTTCTCTACCACATCTTGTCAGCAACTGGACCCCAACTTATCAGGAGCCCCAAGATCCCCTTCGGCCTGATGTGGCTTTCCCTACCACACCTCGTCTATAACTCCAACTGCAACTCTCTGATTTCTGTCTTGACTGAGTTATATAATAGTTCAACGCCCACTCAATCCCCTACTCGATCTTTGGAATGGCGAGTTTGATCGTCATCAAGCGAAAATAACTGTCATGCAGTTCACAGGTCACTCTCTTCCGGTGCATCAGTCTATGAGTGTACCATGGTCATTTTAGCTTGTCCAATTTTGTTAGCCAATTTCCACCCTCGTGATTTCCTCTCATAACTGCCATAAGAATATGTCACTTTCTTCCGTTGCATTACCTTGGAATGGCAAGTTTGGCCGGGTCAAAGGTCAAAATACAGCAGTAATAGATACTCATTAGATAAAAATTTAGGATTTGGTTCTATCTAGATAAACTTTATATTATTGGGTTTTGGTTTGGTTTCTTCATGTTAATCTTCGTGTATTATATAATGTCAAATACGTTCTGGCAGAACTCTAGTAATACTCATCAACCTATAACTGGAGGAAATATGGAGGTGTATACCGCTCCCAAGTGTATTAAAACGAAAGTGTAATTAATAACGCGACTGGAGGGAATATGGAGGTGTATACATTTCACAAGACTAATAATCCGAAAGTGTACGTAATACCGCGACTGGAGTTCGAAATCACTAACTACGATGTTGCAGTCCAGCACGTTACCCACAACGCCATTGGGACTACCCCTAATTATATTCTATTGTCGATAATTTAAATCTTATCATCCTACCATAGTAGTTTATTTTTAATTCATGAACTTGCTTTGCACCCTGAAAATTATAGAAAGGCATGAGTGCACATTTGTTTGGTTTCGTTTTTTGGTTTAATGGCACAAAAATGCTCTTGGGTTATTTAAGGTCGAAACCTGATTCTTTTTTAAAGGTTTATTATAATCATAACTATTAATGTTTTCATACTTCTTTGCGGTAATTTTGAAAATCCCAATTTTGAGCATAATAACAATTATTTGTTTCAGTTGTATTATCAAATATTGTCTAATTTGTCCAAACTGATTGATCCTTTGGAAAAATATCTATCTTTCGTGTGTGACCGTCACTCGCACCTAAAGGGAGAGTTCTCGTAATGGAAATTTTATTGCCTGCCACACAACTAAAATATTCCTCTCAAACACGATTAAACACTAAATATTCTTCTCTAAAACTATTTAAGTATTCCTCTTGAACAATTGGTCTAAAGACAAAAGTGTCTTTAGTTATTCTTATTAAGAGAAATAGAGGCGCCCGTGGTGTAAAGTTTATCATCGTAGGAAATGGACACGTCGACACGAGTTCAAATCCTGGACGAAACTGATTGCATTTCACATGGCACTAACACCCTTAGGAAAGGTATGAATCCAATTATTCTTCCTCCAGCTATGGATAAATAGTAGAGCAGACTAGGTTCTTCAACATTGTTGAGGCAACTAGTCCAGGAGGAAGAAAACCTGTTAAACTCTGCTTAAAAATTGACCTTGTGTCATATCCTGCCCGAGCGGAGGGGTTGGGTAAATACGATTAAGTGCAAGTGGTATATTGAGGATGTTTATCTTTACTATGTGTTTGTTCTTTTGGAAAAAGCATGAATCCACATATTTTCTTCTCTTCGATTAAAATTATAAAGCAGATTAAGCCCTACTCTTAGTGAGCAGCCAGTCTAGGTGAATGAAAATTTTGAATTCAAAACCAAGAACTTGATATTTTAATCCTTATTTTGGCAACTCCTGCAATGACACCAGTGCCGAATTCCATCGTTTGTTGAACCACAGTCGCATAAAGAAGAGACCCTTAATGCAAGGGAAACTGACAATCATTAAAAAAAAACTTGCTGAACATAGATTCATAATTTTAAAAGCTTTAAAAGATGGCATCAGCAAAATATTTAAACAACATGAGTTCCTTTGGCTGTACTATTAAAAAAAGAAAATTAGTTTGTATCTTTTCTTTGCAAAGATATAATTTGGGGTAAAATAAAAGAATAAATTGGGTTCTCTTAACTTGGTGATTGGTTTGTTTGGTTTTTTGGTTTTTATGGCATATCAACCTTTGTAGGTTATTTGTCGCCAAATCCATTTCTATTTAAAACAATTCAGTTTAGCATATGTACACAGTTAATTGTCAAAAATATTTCCATTTCAAACTATTCAAGCAGTTATATGCATCGATTCAGTTAAGTGTAAATACAGTTTTAATGTCGAAAACAGTTCTATTTCAAATAATTCAGTTTAGTAAAAGCACGCAGTTTAAATGTAAGTACAGTTTAATTGTAAAAAACATTTCTATTTCAAGCTATTCAGTTTAATCAAGCAATTCAGTTTAGCATAAGTATGCTGTTAGTTCTATTTAACCATAGATATCAGGTGCTACAACTCCGGGCCAGAGTGGACCTGGGAGCGATGGCAATGAAGGGTTACCCCACATTCCCCAAAGCTCCAGCACTGCTGGAACTTTACCATCAGATTGTTTAGTGTCATATCCAGGACATTAGGGGAGTCTTACCCCTCAGCAGTCAGTGTATTCTACAGCCCCAGCCGACTGGGCAATACACAGAGTTAAAGGTCAAACAGTTTTATTTCAGATAATTCAGTTCAGCATAAGTACACAGTTTAGACGTCAAAACAGTTCTATTTCGAGCAATTCAGTTCAGCATGAGTAGGCAGTTCCAATGTCAAAACAGTTCTATTTTAAACAATTCAGTTTAGCATAGATACGCAGTTTAAAAGCAAAAATCAGTATAGTGAAAGAAGCACGGTTTAGTTCTATTTAACTCATAGATAGGTCCCTTATCAGGTGCTACCACTCAAGGCCAGAGTGGACCTTGGAGCGTTGGCAATGAAGGGGTACTCCGCATTCCCCAATGCTCCAGCATTGCTGGAACCTCACCATCAGATTGTTTGGTGTCAAAACAGGACACTCGTTGGGGTGGGGGGTCTTACCCCTCTGCAGAGAAGCAGTCGGTGTATTCTACAGCCCCAGCCGACTGGGCAATTACCTTGGTGAGCAACCAGTCAAGGTAAAGATGACTCTGAATTCTGCAAGGAAACCCGTGCCAAATTGTATGAGCTCTTGCTCTTCTTTTGTCCAACTCAGTCGCATGAGGAGAAACTTGTTTCATTGGAAACTGCTCATCTATGCAACCTTCAAAAGGATTTGCTCAGATCTACCGTCTCAACATATGCCACCAAATTTTCTTATTGTTAGCTTCGAAAAGTTCCTTGTTTCGTTTTTTTTGGGGGGGGGGTGTTTTTGTTTATTTTTTCTTTTACCATTTGCTACTGCCGTTGTTTTTGTTGGATTTTTTCTTTTTGTTTTTTTTCTTTTTTTACCATTTGCAACTGTTGTTATTTTTTTGGGGGGGTAGTTCTTTGCTTTTCTTTTTTTTTACCATTGGTAATTGGTGTTGTTTTTTTATTGAGGTAGGATTGTTTGATTTTTTTGTTAACATTGGCAACTGCCGTTGTTTTTCGAGAGGTTTTGCTTTTGCTTTTTAAAAATATGTATACTGAGGCCCGATTTTTATCATTGTAAAAGTTAATTAAATAAAAGGATGCGTTGTTTTATATTTTTATTATGAGGTTATGATTCTTGGCTCTCTCAAAGAAAAACTGAATCTCAACGTTGCTAGCTAACATTATTTAAGTATCATTACCTACCACTATCTAAGTATTCTCAGCCAAAATTATTTATGTATTCCCATCTAAAACTGTCTAAATATTCCAAGCTAACACTATGTATTTCTAGCTAATTCTATTCAAGTATTTTAAATAGGTAGTTAGACGACCGTACTCGAGGGCGATCTGAAGGCTCCCTTCTCAATTGCTAGTTGACCGAATTGTAAAGGAGGGCTTCCCTTTGATAGCTTCATTTATCCTTGATCCGTTCCTTATAATGTTGATTGTTAAGCCTGGAGGCCTCAAGTACCATTTTTGAGTCTTTAGTATGACTCGATTTGGGGTTGAACCCCGGTCTCCCGGGCCATCGGGGGAACACACCACCTACAATGCCAATGGGCCGGTTATCAAATATTTGACGTTTGAAATATTCTTACCTAACACTATTTATGTATTCTTTGCTAATACCCCCCAAGTATTCCGATCTAACTCTAAGAATTATTAGCAAATATTTATAATTCTGTTTAATGATAATCAGTTGTCTAAATTTCTGAGACGAAGCTTGATGATTTTTATCATTAAAGGTTTTCGGACTATTGTCTTCATCTTTATTGTTATTTGCACATTTGTTTGCATACAGTCATAAGGTTTAAGGTATTCCTATCCTATAATAATCATTTTCAAACATATATTTATTAGATGAGATCTTAACAGATGCAACCAGACCACATCAGACCACATCTCTCTCTCTCTCTCTCTCTCTCTCTCTCTCTCAATCTCTCTCTTATTAACAGTCTGCAACATATTTGTTTGATTTTGGGAAGCCAAAATTTGGGAAAGTTGGTAAACAACAAATCTGTGGAAACGTTAAATAAGCATTTCGAGAAGGAACTACAAACAAAAGAAACACAGCAACAATGGTTTCCGAAATGCTGATCTAAAAATGAGAATGTTCCATATGAACTTGGAAAAAATCGTAAGAATGTCACCAACCAATAAAAATCGTAAAATAACATTTTGCGTGTATTTCAATATCGGTTTCGGTTTGTTTTATTTATGGCATATCAACCTTTGTGGGTATTTAATGCCGAAGACATCCTTCAAGAAGAACAGTAATGGTACTATTTAACCCATAGATAGGATGATAAGGGGGTTCATACCTTTCCCAAGGGTATTTGTCCGAAAGTGAACGTAATAGCGCGACTGGAGTTCGAACTCGCATATTATGATTCTGGAGCCCATCGTTTTAAACATTACACCAAGAGGTGTGGGAGGAGTAAGGAAGTCAATACACCAGAGTTGATTGGCTAAACGGTTAGGGTTAGGGTTACTATGTTGGGGTTTTAAGGGAGTTCAGGAAGAGGTTCCGTCGGAAGAGGCCAGCCCTCTTCAAATCGGGTCAGTGGCATTTTCAGCAGGACAATGCACCAGTCCACAACTCCATCCTTGTCACAGACTATTTGACCAAGATGGGCATCAAGACAGTCCCCTCACCCTCCCTATAGTCCAGACCTCGCTCCCTGTGACTTTTGCTTATTCCCTAAGCTCAGAAGCTGTCGTTATAAGACAATTGAGGAGATGAAAGAGGCTGTGACGAAGGTCATTGACACGCTCACACAAGAGGACTTCCATGGGGCCTTGCAGAAGTTGTTGGAACGGTAGAACAAGTGCATTGCAGCCGGAGGAGATTACTTCGAAGGGGACTAGAGTTTCATGTTTGTACTATCAATAAAAGTGCCCATACGAAAAAAGTCTGGAAACTTATTTAATGATCGTCGTATAATATGATAATAACCGTCGTTTTAAATAATCTGACTACCTACTCAGAAGATGAGTTATTTTGCAAATTCTTAACTCCATTAACAAGTCCTCAAAATATTTGTATATGTTTGGGAGACATAGTGTTATATCCAGGACACTCGTTGTGGTGGTGGTGGGGAGAGTCTTACCACTCTGCAGAGAAGCAGTCGGCGTATTCTACGTCAGCAACAGGGATAGTTTCCAATCCAAGGCAGTTTGAGAAACAATGCTTACACAGAGCTTAAAGAGGGAGAAAAATTAAATTAGCATTCAAAGAAGGAACCATTAACGAAAGAACGTAACTAAAGTTTTGGAAAGGTTGCTCTAAAAACGAATCTATTCAACCTAAACTCGGAGAAGACGTTTGAATGATAGCCGCAACGGACCGAAATTGTAAAAGGACGACAATTCGAGTGACTTCAAAAACCCTTCTCGTTTCAATATCGGTGTTAGAAGGTCTCTATTTTATATGAAAACAGGACCCAACAAAACAGCAAGTGTGCGGCCACTTACCTCCTATCACACAAATCACCAAAGAACGACAAGCACGGCATGAGGAATACTGCTGGTAAAGTAAGGACGAATTCATTAGCAACATTCTCCAATGGACGCCCACTCAGGGACACACCAATGTTGACCGATCAGATACTGAGTTCTGGTAGGGTCGTATGGCGAGATAGAGTTAAAGGAATCCGTGCTGTCTGTATGCTTTGATGAATATGATGGTGAATATGATGAAGTTGATTACTAACTATATTCGTCTATTTTCATCAGTTAGTAGTTGGTCTCGATGAAAATGGGGATTGGATTCCATATGGATTATCTGAAAACCAGAAACTGCGACTTGCTAAGAACTTCCCCACTTACCAGAAACTATACTGACCCGATTTTGGAAAAGTCATTACTTACGATAATCCTAAAAGCATATTTTGACAAAAATATTCCTTTTATTTAGATATATATCAGAAAGTACATTTGGTACAACGTAATACATACTATCTTGTAAATACGTTCCATTATTTTGATGTATTTACTTATCAAAATTTACGAATACTGCTAGATTTTATGAGCAGCATGTATAAATTTTCGTAGTTTACTTGTGTGTGTCAAAGTGAGGTTTCGTTTAAGAGGTAAAATTAAATATCTTCTCATACAAAGCAAAAAAAAAAAAGAGAGAGAGCAATAATAAAAAAAAAACATCACATACGGCAACTTTAAAATATTGGTTTCGGAGCGAAACATTTTTAGTGCTCGATGTCTATCTTTCAAGAAATATATAATGGAATCTTAAGTCACTCATTTTCTACATCCACGTGACGTTTGCATTGAATAAATGGAATGATATCTACATCTAAATAGAAGAATTTATACGCAGGTGCACTGACATTGCCAAATTGTTTAAGGTTCAAGCGCAGAACTCTTTGAGTGCTTTTCTTTCATAAAAATGCAGTGAAGGGAGAATAAAAAATCAGATAGGATAAATCTGATTCGGATGAGAAAAAAAAATGTTTTTCATCGGAGAAGACAGGGTTATTGGTATTGTTCATAGGGAAGAGTATTGTTAATAGCTATAATGGGAAATATATTGCTTTCTCAATTTCGCCACAGTAATCAATATTTTGTACGTATGGGTATCAAGTGACAACAAGGAGAACTGGAATAGAAGTATTTTATTGTGATAATTTATGCACACACACATTCTCTCTCTCTCTCTCTCTCTCTCTCTCTCTCTCTCTCTCACACACACACACACACACACACATAGGCAGCATTTTCTTCGGAATTAGTTTGATTAGATATTACAGATACTTGGTGTCAGCCTATTCTTTCTTTGATCCGTTCAAGTCTTCGAACGAAATGACAGCCAGAAGGGCGCGACATATACATCTATATAAATAGTAAGAGGGGGAAGAAGTGTGAGGGAAATTTTACCGAAAAAAAGGGTTTTACTCGAGGTTACCGTAAAAAGAATGGTGGGAGAAGTGCTATAGGCATTTTAGCATGCGGCTGATATATTCGACGTTGATTGTTAAAGTAGGGAGTGATAATTTTTTAAAATGGAGCTTCAAGAATTTACATTTTCTTTCTTTTTTTTTTTCTTTGTGCAATATGGAGGTGTTTTCAATTAGACTTTTTCAATATTTAGAAGAAGGGCTTAGATACGTTTTGAGGTCTTTTCAATTAGACTTTTTCTGTATTTAGAAGGGTTTAGATACGTTTTGAGGTGTTGACAGCTGGAACTAGTGAAATAATAGGCGAAATGTTAAGTATCTAGACAGGGTTATAGTATATATATGTATATATATATATATAGCATTCTCAAAGTGGATATGTAAACTGGTACACTACATTGATCATGCTAAGGTAGCAGGTCGAGGGAGAGAAAGTATTATATGTGACGAGGTTTTTTGTATTGAATTTGATATCGTATGGTGAGTTTCATTTTATTGCTAGTGTCGATACGGAAAATGTTTTTTCAAAGTAGTTTTTTTTTACTACTTTTTCATCAAGTTTGCCGTGTTTATGCATCTAGTTACGAAAAATAGTTTAATATCTAATCACATTTACTGTGAATTAAAAGATAATTATGAAAACATGTTTTCTTTCACACGTTTTTTGCCCATTTGGCTGGGGCTGTAGAATACACCGACTGCGCCTCGGCAGAGGCGTAAGACCTCACCAACGAGTGTCCAGGATATAACACTAAGCAATCTGATGGTGAGGTTCCAGTAATGCTGGGGCTTTGGGGAATGCAGAGCGCCCCTTCATTGCCATTGCTCCCAGGTTCACTCTGGCCCGTCGTGGAAGCACTTGATAGGGCCCTATCTATGGGTTAAATAGAACTAACGCCATACTTATGCTAAACTGAATTGTTTGAATAAACTGAGTAGCTTGAAATAGATATGTTTTTGACAATTAAATCGTACTTACCTTTAAACTATGTGATTATGCTAACTAAAACTATACTTAAATTTAAACTGCGTGCTTATGCTAAACTGAATCATTTGAAATGGAACTGTTTTTGACATTGAAACTGTACGTACACTAAACTGATTGGTTTAATATAGAACTGCTTTGACATTTAAATATGTGTAAACAAAATTGGTACTTATACTTAGCTGAATTAGAACTGCTTGACTAAATTGAATAGTTTGAAATAGAAATGTTTTTCACAATTAAACTATACTTACATTTAAACTGCATACTTATGCTAAACTGAAATGTTTGAAATAGAACTGATTATTTCCATAAAAAGGGATTTGGCGTTAAATAACCTACAAAGGTTGATATGCCATGAAACCCAAACAACTGACCGACCATTACTCATGTTTTAGCAATCTCCCTCTTAAAAACAGGGCTATGATTTTACTGATCCAATTGATTTTCACTTGGGTAGGGTGCTTTTGTTTAGCTAAAGTGTTGTATATTGACCTCCGACCCGGCGAAACATGCCATTCCAAAGACGGCGGAAGTGCATATTCCGTTGGCGTGGGCGAGCTTGGCTGACAATATGGGACAGGGTAAAATCCCTCGGTACAGTCACAAACTGATGCCCCGGAAGAGTGTGATCTGTGAACTGCATGACAGTTATTTCCGCTCGATGACGATCAAAAACACGCTATTCCAAAGGAGTGGACGTTGAACTATTATATAACTCAGTGCACAGGAAATTCAACCAGTTTGGAGACCAGACCAGTTTGGAGACAAGATGCGGTAGAGAAAGCCAGCACCCGGCGGAAGGAGCCTCAGGACCCCCGATTGAGGAGTATGGAGATCGGAGAGTTTGGAGACAAGATGTGGTAGAGAAAGCCAGCACCCGTCAGAGAGCTGGGCCCCCGGGCCTCCGGCTGAGCAATCCTGGAGAACGAGAAAGACAAAACGCTGATGGCCATAAGAGTGGGGGTCAATATGCTGCAGTTCTGTTCGGTCTCCAACTCCCTCTCACACACAACCCTTTCGTATAAAGTGAGAGGTACATTTTTCTATAAGAACTGTGTCCCACGTCGTCTTCATTGTGTTGTTATGATTATGTATTATGTGTTTGTATAGTTGGTCATGGTTGTGACTATACAACAAAAGAATTCATCTCAACATTTAAAATCTTATTGGCTTCACCTAACTTACATAGCAGAGTTTACAACCTCAAAATCCACGTAAATAACCTTTTGTTAATCATTGTTTACCAGAACTTATATTTATTTTGTCCCATTACGAACATTAAAAAACTGATTTGGTTTAGAACCTCATTTTTGGCTTAATAAACATTTTGATAGAATTGATAAATTATTCGTTATTTTCTTTTGGGAGCGTCTTCAACACACCAGACTCTACGCTGGAGCAGCCATAATATATATATATATATATATATATATGTACCAATATTTTTTGTTTAAATATATATGTAACACATTACTCAATAATTCCTGGGCCTAACAAATAAAACAACAACTTTTAGGCAAAATTCGACTTTACTGATCAACTCAGTCTTCTCGGGTGATACACTGATTCCAACGCTTCTCTAACGATTCAAGACCTTTTTTTTTTTTTTTTTTTTTGTTGAATGATTTGTCTTTCACCTCAAAACACGCCTCAGTTTCCGATATCACTTTTTCATTGGAGCCAAATCTTTTCCCCTGGATCATTCTTTTGAGGTCTGCAAACAGCCAGTAATCGCTGGGGGCCAGATCTGGAGAATAGGGTGGCTGCGAAAGCAATTCGAAGTGCAATTTATGTAGTTATGTCATCGTTGCGATCGACTTGTGACACAAAGCACAATTTCTTCTTCATTTGTGGCCGTATTTTGGTAATTTCTTCCTTCAAACGCACCAATAATGCTATATGATATTTGCGATTGATGGTTCATCCAGATGGTTCTGCTGAAAAATTGACTTTGTGTCATATCCTACCGGAGCGGAGGGATTGGTAAATAGGGTAAATGTGTTTGTTCTGTAAAATAAATACAGTAGTTAATGCAGGTAAATTCAAAGCAATATCCAAATACATTCCGGGTAGAAAATGAGATAATATAAGTGGATAAAAACTCACGACTCTGAGTTCCACGCTGATGATTCTCAAGTGAGCTAGTATTCAATATTCATACACCCACATGTATACATAAACACGCATATCCAGGGTGGAACGATAAATTTGTCGTACTAGGGAAAACAACACTACAGCTTTATTTTAAAATTTTTATTGAAAAAATCAATTCAGGTAACTTGATTATGTAGTAGAGCTGACATCTATTCAATGTAGCTGCCGCCTTCAGTCTCAACCACCGCCTCGATACGGATCCGGAATTGGGAGCATGCATTTTCCACAATCGGCGGCGGGAGCTCGGTGAATACTCGGCGGATGGTCGCAATCAGGTTGTCTTTGGTGCTGTGGGAGGTCATGTTGGTGATGTTCTCGACATATGACCAAACGAAGTAGTCCAGCAGGTTCAAGTCAGAGGAGGACGTAGGCCAGTGAGAGAAGGATACAAAGTCGTAGCACTCCTTCTGAAGCCAAGCCTGGGTCTCTTTGGACTTGTGGGCCGGCGCCGAGTCCTGCTGCCACACCCAGTGTCTGCCACGGGCTACCTGATTGTAACAGAGGATCACCACACTCTTCAGCACATCCAGGTACACTTTGGTGTTGACTTTCAAGATGACTTCGAAAATGCGAGGTGGTATGATGTGGCCCTCACTTGAAACCACACCAAAGACCATAACCGTAACCAGAAACTTTGTTTTCATCACCCTGGGCACGTCCCTGTTATCCATGGCAATCCAGATTTGCATTTTGAGGGTGCTGGCAATGGTCTTGTTGTCATAACTTGGATCGGTAGAGAGCTTGAGTTGTACAACAGCGCATCTCCCATCTCGCTCGTTGAACATTGTGTCACTTCAGACATGATAGAAGTCTCCTATCGCTCTTAGGATTTGTACACAATTGACCAACTAGTAGATGGTCTGCAACAACAAAAAAAAAAGAATACCGGTTTTCATTAAATGGGAATGGAATCATGTCTTTTCTAGGGCGACAATTTTATCGTTCCACCCTATATATATATATATATATGTGTGTGTATGTGTGTGTGTATTTCTATGTTTCTGTGTGTTTTTGTGTGTGGTGAATTCTGGTTGCTTTGTCTGGCTACTTAACAGGATCAATTGCAAAAAGGACAGATTAAAACTACAGGATTATTTGCGTTTGCATTCAAGAAAAGGAGCTGTTGACCCCACTCTATTGAGAGTGGGCAACGATTTCGCAATTTCTTTGTCGATTCAAAAATGCCACTTTATATCCTCTTGATTTGAGACCGCTCTAGAAAAAGGCGGAAACACAGTAATAAAGGGAATGGAATTTTTCCTTTGACTACGTGTCTGACTTTTTTCTCGTCGTCATATATTCAATTTATCATTCTTCCAGGCAACGTTTTTCAAGACTCTGTAACCCAACATACCAAGACAGCCCTCTTCCTTTCAGCATTCAATAAAATAAAGACATCTATTTTTGCTGTCCGGACGCCTCATTCATGAACCCGGTCCTTCTGAACATTGACAAATACAGAAATAGCTTGCCCGTTGCGCACAAATGTCATAGAAATAACTGATGAAGACCAATATCACCACAGTACCTTACGCAAGTTGTTACCATGAACTATATATCATTTATCCCACATACACACACACACACACATCTTTATTTTTCTGTCTTCATTCCGGCTCTGGTTACATATTAATAAAGTTGTTGTTATAAGAATTGTCTTTTGGATTCCTTTCTGAAAGTAGCTTAATATTCCTTGAATTATAGATAAAATAACTGTAATGTCTTGAGTTTATTTATCTCGAGTTGTAAACATGGCTTACAAAATATCAAGAGAATTGATTCATTGGCAAAGTTGGCGGTTTATCGTAATTTTTTGGGTTTTAAAATTTCTTGATGCAGTGTCAAAAGTTGTTTACCTAAGTTTCACAGAGCAAACATATTCACATAGGAATACATTGCCCATTGGGGCTGTAGAATACACTGACTGCACCTCTGCAGAGGGGTAAAACTCCCTTCAACGAGTGTCCTGATATGACACTAAACAATCTGATGGTGTCGTTCCAGTGATGCTGGAGCTTTGGGGAATGCGAAGTACCTCTTCATTGCCATTGCTCCCAGGTCCACTCTGTTTTGACACGGGATCTGTTCTTATACTAAACTGAATTAGCTGAATTAGAACTGCTTGATTAAATTGAGTAGTTCGAAATAGAAATGTTTTTCACAATTAAACTGTACTTACATTTAAACTGCGTGACCCTGTCAAACTGAATAATTTGAAATTGAACTGTTTTTGACATTGAAACTGTGTACTCATGCTAAACTGAATTGTTTGAAATAGAACTGATTAGTCACATAAAAATGGATTTGGCGTTAAATCACCTACAAAGGTTGATATGCCATAAAACCCAACAAACCAAACTAAACCAAAGGAATACAGTTAGAGACAAACAGGAAAAACAAAAAAAGAAAAATAGTCCGATGCTGATTGTGTTTTAGCCTGCTAACTAAGAATCTCCATACTCGATCAGTTTTAGTTTGACAGGTGTCTCCTGACCCCTAGATAAGGAAAGAAAGCTTACATCACTCTCTCTCTCTCACTCACTCTCTCCCTCTCTTTATATATCTATATATCTATCTCAGTCTGTCTATATATACACACACATGTATATATATATATATATATATATATATATATATTTTAAGATAAGAAGGTCCACGAAGAGATTTGTATTTTTCTAATTGATTTATTTTTTCTTGCTGTTATGTCCGATTATTAGGGGTTAATGAATAAATAACTCAACGGGGAGATATGAGGTACCAACACAAATGTATCCGAGTCTCTGAGGAAGTCTTCTTGGTTCAACGTACACGAAGACAGGTAAGATGCTTACTTCAGCTTGTTGTTCTCCTCTACCAGCTTAGTTCTTGATTAATATAGCCTTTGGGTAAGTCCATTATTCTGGTCATGGGTGAGTCACCTACAAAACTTACAAACGTGTTATATATGGGTATATTTCTAGCTTGTTGCTTTCGTCCGGGAACATACGTGGCACAAGGCCTTGTTAATGAGGTACTCAATGAGACTTGAACTCACTCTTGTTTCCTGTTTGAATGACCTTTGGTTGGTCAGGCGGTTTTATATACCGGTTATTCTGCCTCTTTCCTAGAGTGTGTTTACTTTGGGTTGCTTCTACCCCTCTTTGATATTTAGTATGTTTATAGTTGTGTGTGTGTGTGTGTGTGTGTGTGTGTGTGTGTATGCACTGGCGTTGAAGTGGTTTTGGGTTTCAGTAACAGTTTTTCCTTCTCTGTAGGTGTGTAAGTGTGTGTCTTGGGGGAATTTTTGTGTGTGGGGCTGTGTGGTTTTAAATATATATATAGAAAGAGAGAGATAGAAAGAAATCTCACCAGAGGAATTCAAAACTGTCTAATTCCGCATAAAAATGACCTTGTGTCATATCCTGCCCATGCAGTGGGGTTGGTTTGAATTAACAATTTTCTTTCTCCTAGACTGGTTGCCATACAAAGTATATCCTACTATCTATACACAGCTGCAGGGAGAATTGTTGAATGCATACCTTTCAGAGTGGTATTAACGCTTGGTAAAATGCAAATAGCTAGTCCAGGGTGTGCATTTCTTACTACGATAACCATAATACCATGAACGTATATATATATATATATATATATATATATATATATATATATATGTCAGTTTCTCTATTGACGTCTATCTATTCAGTCACGCACTCAACGATGTGAATCTTTATTGAACCTTCCTCCTAAATAGTAAATTGTTAATTATGCAATATTATCGTCAGTTTTTACTTTATTAGAGATACAGGATTTTATCTATCAATCTAATCTTAATGTGCGGTGCAAGGCCATAATCATCATCATCATCATCATGTCGTGCCGCTAGCTCGGATATCCCTGACCCTCTTTCGCCACTTTTCTCTATTTTCATCACCTCTGGCAGGTCTTCAGGGCTACATCCCGTATCCTCACATAGCTGCTGTATGTATGTTCTAGCTGGTCGTCCTGCTTTTGCTCGGCCATATGTGGGGGTCCATAGGAGTACATCACTTATGAGCTCGTCTTTGCTTCTCCAGATGTGTCCTGTGTGTCTGGTTCGTCTAACTTGGATAGTTTTCGTGATGGGAGGCAGGTGGCCGTATAGTTGGTGTCTTGTGGGGTGTTGCCGCCAGGACTTATTCAATATTGCTCGCAACATTCTTGTGTAATGGCCGTCTAGCTCTTCTCCAGCCGTTTTGTTAGCGTCCAGGTGGTGCATCCATGCAGCAGTATCGACATGACCGCTGCCTGGAAGAAACCGCGTTTCATAGTAAATATAAAAGGTGACAAGGGATCGTTTTGCTCTAACAAATCGGTCCTTTCAAACACCTTTTCAAAAATAAGTACCAAATATATGTATTTGCTGTGTGAAAAGATGTTCATATTTTCTTTTTTTTTTTCCTTTTTCATTATACATTAAATCTACATACAGTTATTGTCCTTTTTCTAAAAAATTTCCACCCTTGTATGTTTCACACTCACCTAACATTTAAAGGTTAATATGAATTATTTCTTTATTCCATACAAGGGATACACAGCGTCAACACGTATAAAACCCCATCTCATAACTTTCTTTCCATAGAGTTTAACTATCAGATTCATAATACCTATTACTGACTCTTGTTTTAATGTGATTATGACCATTAGATACTATTTGCCCAACCCCTCCGCTCGGGCAGGATATGACACAAGGTCAATTTTTAAGCGGAGTTTAACAGGTTTGAATTCAGAGTTTTCCTTCTCTTAGACTAGTCGCCTAACCAAGGCTGAAGAACCTTGTCTGTCCTACTATTTACCCATAGCTGGAGGGATAATAATTGGATTGATACCTTTCCCAAGGGTATTAGAGTAATGTGAAATGCAATCAGTCTCGTCCAGGATTTGAACTCGTGTCGCCGTGTCCATTTCCTACGACGATAGCGACTACACCACGGGCCATTAGATACAAAGATATACATGTTGTCTCAATATACATAAGACCCATGTGACTACTAATAGCTCTACTAATAATAACGTTGTGTTCTTTTTTGGTTCAGATTTGAAAATAGTATCGTAAGTAAGTAAAGTTGTCTCCCTTTAGTCGAGGGCAACCAGAAGGCTCCCTTTTCAATAGCTACAACACCGAGGTGTAAGAGAGGGCACTACTCCTTTCCCTGGATTGCTCCACTTTTCTCTCAATTCGTTTCTTATATTGCTGAGTATTATGCTCGGAGGTATCAAGTACCATTTTTAAAGTCTTTGAACCCAGGTCTCCCGGATCATTGGCGAACACTCTACCCACTGGGCCAATGAGAAAATAGTTTACGATAACAACAATTAATCCTCGATCACAATGCCTTGGATAAGAGAGGAAAATATTTCGCGTCACTACTAATTGGGAGATAAAATCATTCAAAACTCTCTCAAAATAAATGCAATCCATTAATATGGTAATGATCTATTACTGAGATAAGAAACACAAAAAAGATTGCATGTCCTGGAAGCTAATATAATAAGAATTAAAAAAAACATTGCTTTGATGTATCTTGATCAAAATATGCATTTTTCACTGGACATGTTCCAAAGGACCACCATTGCACTTGTCTCAGTGAAAAAAATCATTATCATATTATTGGGTTGCATCTATTTTGAGACACCCTATGTTTTGATTCATCACATTTTCTCCTTTTTAAACAGCATTTTCAACAAATATTCTTAATGCATTTTTAATAATTTAAACGTGTTCTCACCTTCTACATAAAGGAAACATGCGACTTTTGACGGACCAGACTTACCCACTGAACAAATCAATGTTTTTCTTATTGTAAATAAATATTATTATTATAGTGTTGTCTATAACTTGCCCAATCAAGACATCATTTTCATTGTAGATATTTATGGTATTGTTAGAAGCAGACGATATGACAGACGCAGACTACGCACATGATCTATCACTTCTCACGAATCCCAGCTGCATAACCTGGACCAAGCTTCTTGTGGCATTACTCTCTATTTAAATGCAGATAAAACAGAGTTCATGTGTATTCAATAAGATGGAGCTATCTTCATATTAAAAGGGCCAAGTAGACTAGTTCACATACATCGGCATCAACATCTTATCTACTGAAAGCGATATCAGCATACCCACAGAAATGACATGGATTGTTATTGACAGAGTGTCAATCATGTAAAAATCTGGTCTCCCTCGTAAAATAAAGCAGGAATTGTTCTAAGTTGTAACCATGCCAATACTACGGTATAGTTGCATCACCTGGACTCGGAGAGAAAAAAAACTAAATTGGAACTACACAAAATGTTACAAGCTGTTTCGAAAAAAATCCTCGAAATAGTAACCCGCAAAATAACAGCTGTATGGCCACCTGCCTCCTTTCTCACAAAAGATCCAAGTAAGACAAGCAAGACTTGCTGGGTGCTGTTGAAGAGGCGAGGAAAAATTCATAAGTGACGTCTTTCTATGCGCTCCTACACATAGACACACAAGTGGTGGCCGACTAGCAAAGTCTGAAATTGCTCATCTTTTTGCGGACACCGGATGCCGTCTAGAAAACCTGTCAAGATTGATGGGCTATAGGGAAGGATGAAGAGAGAGAGAGCGAGAGAGAGAGAGAGAGAGAGAGTCGAGCACAGCTAGATAATAATGTAGGAATAAATTTGAAAAGACAACTTGAAATATTTACCCAGTGCGATCATTTAAAAGTCGGAAATCTGTTTTATTTACAGCTTATATTCTTATGAGCGTTTAACTTTGAAGTTATGACCGAAAAAAAGTAATAATTAATTACCATCGATGTTTTTAATCAATTTTTTTTCCTATAAAATATTTTAAATATTATTATATTATCATTATACCTTAATTATTACCATCAAAATATACATCATTTAAAAACGCATGTTCTTTAAAAGTTATGACCGAAAAATAAACCGTAATAATAAATTAATATCGATGTCTTTTAATAAAGTGATGATGTTTCCTATAAAATATTTTAAAGAGTATTTAAACGTGTTATTATTATACCTTAATTATCACCATCAAAATATACATCATTTAAAAATTCATAAAATGTCCTCAATCTGATATATTCAATTTAACAACTAAAACATTTCAGTAAAGAAAACCAATAATTATTTCGAAATTGATATTTTATCTTCCTAAATAATTGAATACAAGATACACAAAGAAGTCTGCACTTAAAGCAACGATTATAATCATAGGAAATGGGATCAGTAACCTAAGTTTATATCAAGAATGATACTGTTGGTGTTTCTGTTCGGGCTGCTCCCCTTGAGAAACAATTGTATCCACCTCTTCTCCACCCACCAGGTATGGATAAATAGTCGAACGGCTTTCTAAGTTAACCAAACAAGGAGAAGGGAAATTCTGGATTTGAATTATCTGTTCTCTTCCCAAATATTGATCATGTGTCGCATCCTACTCATTGTGAAGGATCTAGATAAAAACATAGCTCAATAATCTCGTTGCCTAATAATCTTCAAAAAGCATTTATTTTATATAACAACTACATATTTTTCAGATAATCTCTTTCCATGATAATCCACTTAATCAAACGTATCCTTTTAAATCACATTATTAATTGAAAAGTTCCAATTAAAAATTGACGAGTAACTACAGGCTGTCTCAAAATAGATGCAACCTATTTATATAATAATGAATTATTACAGAGAGGTTTTTCCATATCAGCTGGTGTGAATTTATGCTTGATCTGGATTCTGTATGGGTACAGGGGAAGATCCTTCTTTAAGATTCTTTGAAACGATGTACGTGAAAAACCAAGTTCTTGGGAATGTCTTTGGAGGGATTTTTTCGGACTCCCTCCTACAGAAACTCTCACTGCATCCACATTGTCAGGACAACTTGCAGTCAACTTCCTGCCAGATCTGGGATTTTCTGCCTTCTTGTGGAGGTTGTATACTGACCCTGTGGCTTGGAATTTGTGTACCCAACAATAAATTAAACCTCTCGGGGGATAATTGTTAAACTTCCTGCGAAACTTTGCTGGTTTTGAAAGATTTTGTCTTAAGATAAGTTGTGACGCGAAATATTTTTCCTCTATGGTCCAAGACATTGTGATCGAGGATTAATAGTTTTTGTAGTATATTATTTTCAAATCTGAAACAAAAAAGAACAAATTGTTAGTTGTAGAGTTATTAGCAGTCACATGGATCCCATATATATTAAAATACGCTGTATGTGTCAAATTTGATTAAATAAGATCATTTCAAGACTTTAAGTTAACTTTTTATTTCATACAAGATATGGCATTTCTGAATTCAGTGAATGATCAAAAATCTGTCATGATTTTATTTGAACTTGTGTTTCAAACAAACTTCTGATTATCAACAAAGATAAAGTGTGCTTACTATTCTTTTTTTTCAAGGTTGAATAATTTTTAAACTTTGCATTATAGAAATCTGGTATTTTTGATAAAGTCCCATATCTAGCTATATAAAAATCATATTCTTCATATGGCTAAATGTACCTATCTGTTAAAGATATCGAAAATGAAGTAAACCTTAGTGATTATTCTTTAATTTTAAGGACTTCAAGAATTCAAATTCTGTTTTTTTTAATTTGATATAATATTTCTTTCTGGTTGCCGGGGGTATCAAGTTTTCACTAGAGCTCTGGTACGATCTTGAAATGGTTAATCGTTGTTTTTATCCTGGCGATGGAAGAAATTGAGAAAAAGGCTTAATTCATTTACTCCTTTTTATTTGATGTTCATTTTTAAGCAGTGTCTGATAGCGTGGGGGATTTTTCAAATCGATTTTCTGTCCAGGGGAGAAATAATTGTTTTATTTAATTACTGTTGAATCTACGAGTCCAGTTTTAATACGACCGCTTCGCTTGGTGAATGAAAACTAACTGCCCAAGATTTAACCAAATCACAGATTCTGTCGGTCTTATCACGTGACAATCCTAACAACTAATAGACGAAAGCTTCCAACTCATTTCCAATAGGGTGATATGTATTCCTAATAAACCTAGGGTTGATTTCTCACACTGAGTGAAGGGTGGCCACACGTCTTAAACTCTATTTTACTTCAAGGTCATATATGCATTCGTGACTTCTTCACTGATCAAACAAATCTATTAAATATCAGTTACATAATTGTTTTGTTTATGGATATATGGTGAATACTTGTGAAGACGTGCTCAGCGTTGGATTTATCACAGGATAATGGAAGCGGTGATTCGAGTTCAAATCCTGGACAAGTGAGTCAGCATTCCACTTCGCGCTAATACCCTTGGGAAAGGCATGAATCCAATTTTGGCCCGATCCATAGGGTTTTAGACTTTGTTAGGCAACCAGTCCAGTTGAAGTAAAACTTAATCCAAAACCGATTTTCTCGGCTGTAAAATTTACCGTGTCCTCTTGCTCGTTACAGAGATTTTGGATAAATATATAGTTGAAGATTTTGTAGAACTTGGAAGTTTGTATTCCCGAATAAACCCACATATGTCACTTTGAAGAAATGCCAAATCATGGCGGCAATGGAATTTTTAACAGAACAAGAAACATTGTATACAAAAAGGCTCTTCGAAATTAACCAGAGGTTTTCTTTACATTTAAAACTTATTTTGTTGAGCTATAGCCATGTCAGTACTATAGTATGGTCGCACCATATGGACTTTGATAAAATGCCTTGATAAAAGCTAGATGGGAATTACACAAGAATGCTGCATGCAGTTTTGAGCAAATTCTGGAAGAAGCACCTTGCAAAACAGTTGCTGTATGGCCACTTATCTCCCATCTCCGAAACCATCCTAGTATAATAAGGAAGACATGGACTGGAGAAGTTAGGACAAATTCATAAGTGATCTTCTCCTATGGACTCATCAATGTAGGTCGTCCGGCAAAAATTTACATTTATTAGCTCTGTGTGGACACAAGATGCCATCTAAAGGACTTGTTATGAGTGATGCCGAATAGGGATAGGTGATGAGAGAGAGAGACAGTCAAAAGAACAGTAGGGGCGTTGTATACTTAAGGGCAAGGAAATTTGTTGATGAAATCAACATTGTTTTTAAAAGCATACTTACTGAAAATGATAATAGATGTGTTTCTTGTGTTATGATTTTGAAAATAGTTTGCTAAAAATTAAATACTAGAAAATATTCCTTGTCTTAGAGTAGTTGTAATTGTTAAGGTCACATCTATTGTTCCAATAGATCTGTTAAGGTCCAATCTATGGGTCAGAAAGATCTGTGAGGGTCCCATCTATGCATCAAAAAGATCGGTTAAGGTCCTATCCATGGTTCAAATACATATTTAGAGTCCTATATAGGCATCAAATAGATTTTTTTGGTTGCTATCTATGGGTCAAATAGAATTGTTAAGGTCCCATCAATGGGTCAAATAGATCAATTAGGGTCCTATCTATAGATCAAATAGATCTGTTAATGTCATATCTTTGAATCAAATAGATATTTAGGGTCCCATCTATGGGTCAAATAAGACTGTTTCAAAAGTGTACCTATTTGACTGTGGAAATTTTCTTTTTAATTTAAAAACTTTTTTAAAAAATTTCGATGGTAACAACACAAAACATGTAAATATGAAGGTACAATGAACGCAATTCCCTAACCTCTTGGCATAAACTAATCCTAAACGGGTTAACATGCTGCTAAAAGCAAGCAATGAACCAATCATAGAAAATATTCTATATTAATCGAAAAGAAAGCCAACAGCTGAAACACAATATATACGTGTGTGTGTGTGTGTGTGTGTGTGTGTGTGTCTGTGTGAGTGAACGTGTCTTTGTGCGTCTGTGTATATGTCGCCGAAGGGTTATAGAGAGAGAGAGTCAGTGGGAAATTGTGTTCACGCCTTATTTACACCTAATTCAAGAGCTTGTCTCATTCCTGCAGTAAGAAACAATCCTTTTCTGGTAACCTCCTCTCCCGACTCCTTCTCCTATCCTTTGCTTCTCATCTTCTTCCGCATCCTCCCTCCAAGGTGGCGAGCCGTGTTGCTGCTTGTTGACCAATCAACCGTATACCGTATGAAAATGCACGCCAACACGAAAGGTTTTCCGGGCGGTTATTTGAAAGGAAAATGGCGCACCAACTGGAAATGGCCTGGTTTCCTCGTGTTGGACGCAACTAGTCGCCATCAAACGGTATCAACCCTGATTCCCGTCTTCACTTTTAAGATCTTTCTCAGTCAGTTTGAAATCATAGCAACTCGAATCAATCTTTGCCTTTGATTTTCGCCGATTCAACTTGTAGAAATGTTTAACTTCCGCCTCATTTATTTCGATTTCTCAGCCGCGCACTGAGTTTCAGCTGGTTCGACATCAAGACTTTTATTCGATTCATCTTTACATCACCCTGAAGAAAACAAATATTGATTATGGCAGCCTTTAAAGATTTGTCTACCGTCAAAATCGGTCGGGTGGGACTTGCTCAAGGTTGACGTTGTCATTAAGAACAAATCTACATTAAAAAGATCAAACTGAGTATATATATATATATATATATATATATATTTTAGCGTTGCGTAGTGGATGTTTTGACAAGGTGAAGACGAAGAGATACAAAAAAATGTAATCCCTTGGGATGAGAGGACGAATATAAATACATGATTACTATTTAGTTCCAGCGTTCATTAATATGTTGATAATTCTAGCTGGCCATTTCCGTCAGTTTGCAGACCGTTTTTAATAAAGAGGAGGAAAGTGTCTTGGTTTATAAAAAGAAAAGATAACAAAGATGTTGTTACTTAATCCCAATGATGAAAGAAAGAACAAGCAGACACGTTTCGAAAATTTGATTCACACGTTTATTAAGTTAGAAACAGTTGAGGCCAGCCATTTCCGTGAGTTTACAAACTGTCATTCGTGAAGAAGAGGAAAATCTCTTGATTATTTGATGAATATATTATTAAAGTCATAAAGGCTTCTAAAACGTTAAACTTAAAAACAGACGTTCACTCTGCTCTGGAGCACTTGAGAAGTCGAACAGCTAAAAGGCAAACTATCTCATCACTTGTTTCAATTTTTTCTTTTAACCCCATTTGTCTATCAAACTGTCAGAATGGTCTTATTTTTATAAGAACATGCATTTGACTTCCCGATTTCAAATCCTTAACGGAACTATTTGTGTTTCACTTCGCAGTAATGACTTTTGAAAAAGCGCGAATTCTTTCTTTCTTCTCCTCTAGCTATGGGTAAATAAAAACGTACATTGAGTTATTCTTAGTGAGGTAACCAAGAAGGAAATTAACAACGCATGTATTTACCTAACCTTTCCGCACGGGCAGGGTGTGACACAAGGTCATTTTTTAAGCGGAGTTTAAGAGGTTTCTATTCAGAGTTTTCCTTCTGGTTGCCTGAGCAAAGCAAAAAAAAAAAACAAAACAAAAACAAAAAACAATCTGCCCTACTATTAGTGCTTTGTGAAATATAGCCAGTCTCGTCCAAGATTTGAACTTGTCGCCATGTCCATTTCTTGCGACGATAACCATGACACCACCGGCATCTCCATGTATCTAATCTTTCTGATGCTAAAAGAGAGGTCACTTCTTTACATGAATAAGCGAGTAGCCTAGATATGAATGAAGCATTTATTTTCCAGAAAAAATAAGTATATGTCGATCCCATAGACATTTTGAAATGAAGGTGACACAGACAAAGCAAGCATAACAAAGGTAAGAGGGTAAATTTAAATGTCAACTTATCAAAGATATATTTTACTTTCGGCTCTGAATCTACTCGTGGAGGAACAATAATTCCAAAGGTTCCGCGAAAAGTAATACTTCGGATGTTAGTTCCACAATAATCATCATCATCATCTTCATGTCGTGCCACTAGCACTGATATCCCTGACCCTCTCTCACCACTTCTCCCTATCGTTCATCACCTCTGGCTGGTCTTCAGGGCTACATCCCGTATCCTCACATAGCCGTTGAATCTATGTTCGAGCTGGTCGTCCTGCTTTTGCCCGGCCATATGTGGGGGTCCATAGGAGTAGATCACTTATGTACTCGTCCCTGCTTGCACAAGCAACGTAGACACAAGAAATTTGGCAAAGCAAGAACATAAAAAATAAACAATTTTATATATTATCTCAACTCGACAATGGCAATGATTACACAAAAGGTGTTCATATGTGCGTGCGTAAAACACTAATATTTTCAGTCAAATTTAATATGTGTATATGTGTGAATATGTCCGAACAAAAGAGAGAAGATAGGTTTGTACTTACATACAAGTGTATGTGTGTATATATGTGTGTGTCTTGGTATGTATGAGTTTTCGGACACTCTCCTAACCGTAGTGTATTATATTAGCGGGTCATCTGGTGTCAATCTATCATGCCGATGTGTCTGTCTGGGAATTTTTCGGTCTCTCCCTTTGAACTAAAAATTTATACTTTCGGGTAGAATAAAAGTGGATCAAAGTAAAATATTCTAAGTTTATTACAGGTCAAATAAAGTTCACATGCGCGGACGAAGGCGAGAACACAACTCGTGACCTATCTAAACCAATCAGATTCACAGAAATTTCTAATTTATTATGGAATCTAACTATTTTTGTTTCTGTGACGAATTTTTCTACTAGTTAGTTTTTGATTCACTTTTTCTAGAATATTCTTTTCTATGTGTCCTTCCTCTGGTGCGATAGACAACAACTATGGAAGGCAGTAATTACTGGGGATACGGTTACAAGACTCATCATTCCTATCCGAGGTCACGGTAAAAATCACCTGAAGAAGGCCAGAGGTGAAATTTGGCCGAAAAGTTGTGAAAGAAGAAACAACACAAAAAACTACCAAGATGAAGACAAAAAGTCCGCAATAAATAAAAAATTAATTTTCAGATTAAGAAGCCTCATCTCAAAATGATTCCAATTAAAGACAATTGCTCAAGTACATAGTACATTTCAGATCCCTCTTTTCAAAATCTTTAATCTTCTCTATAGTCTCTGTCAATACAAACATATTAATTGATTGATCAAATAAGTATTCTCTGAAGACGATTATTACCTTATTGGAAGTAATGATCAAAGTTTTTGAGCGAGCATAGAATCAACCTTTATTACAAAATACTTACGTTTGTCTCTGTGAATATTTCTCGTCGTCTTGCGTATTGTTCCTGTTATTCAATACTTTCATAGGTAAATTGATTGATCTGAGAATCGAACCAGATCAATGCACAATGACACCGGGTACAAAAATGATAAAATAAAATGATGAAAGTAGATAAAGAAAAAGTTCAAAGAAAATGCTTACAGCAAATTGAACTTTAGAGAAAAGACAAGAATTTAATTATTCTTATACTTGTTAAAAGCTATCAGAGGTAATTTTACGATAATCAGAGCAAACACATTTTCTTGATCAAAATCCGCCTCTGTTCAGAATTATTTGCCTTTCCAGACAAAAGAAAATGCGTCTAGCAATTTGCTTAAAAGGAAGTCAAACACTGACTTCGATCCGTTGAAATATTAAAGATTCGAGACAAATTAAATGAAGGTATTCTTATAAGCTATAAAAGTTTCGGAAGCATTGGATTTGTTTCAGTAACTGACTCAGAGAGAGAGAGAGAGAGGAGAATAATAAAAGGTCACGCTGAAGGTCAAGTTACTTTAGGCAACACAGAACTAACAAAGCAGCTACTAGACACTTTCCGGAAAAGTTTTCAAAGAGCGATCTATAAACTGGAAATTTCTAAAATCCATTTTTCCATATCTTCCTTTAACTTCTCTCACTTCTCTCGCTTTTAGGATCTCTCTGTCTGTCTGTCTGCCTCTCCTCCTCGTTCTCTCTCTCTCTCTCTCTCTCTCTCTCTCTCTCTCTCTCTCTATCTTTCTCATTTCTCTCACTCTTTGTATCTCTATTTCTCTGTCTTTCTGCTTGTCTCTTCTCTTTCTCTTTGTCTCTCTTTCTCATTTCTCCCGCTCTTTATATCTCTATGTCTCTGTCTTTCTGCTTGTCTCATCTCTCTCTCTCTCTCGTTCTTTGTATTTCTATGTCTCTGTCTTTCACCTAGTCTCTTCTCTCTCTTACTCTCTCTCTCTCTCTTTCTCATTTCTCTCGCTCTTTATATCTCTATGTCTCTGTCTTTCTGCTTGTCTCTTCTCTCTCTCTCTCTCTCTTTCTCTTTCATTTCTCTCGCTCTTTGTATCTCTATGTCTCTGTCTTTCTGCTTGTCTCTTCTCTCTCTTTCTCATTTCTCTCGCTCTTTATATCTCTATGTCTCTGTCTTTCTGCTTGTCTCTTCTCTCTCTCTCTCTCTCTCTTTCTCTTTCATTTCTCTCGCTCTTTATATCTCTATGTCTCTGTCTTTCTGCTTGTCTCCTCTCTCTCTCTCTCTCTCTTTCATTTCTCTCGCTCTTTATATCTCTATGTCTCTGTCTTTCTGCTTGTCTCTTCTCTTCTCTCTCTCTCTCTCTCTTTCTCTTTCATTTCTCTCGCTCTTTGTATCTCTATGTCTCTGTCTTTCTGCTTGTCTCCTCTCTCTCTCTCTCTCTCTTTCTCTTTCATTTCTCTCGCTCTTTATATCTCTATGTCTCTGTCTTTCTGCTTGTCTCTTCTCTCTCTCTCTCTCTCTCTCTTTCTCTTTCATTTCTCTCACTCTTTTATCTCTATGTCTCTGTCTTTCTGCTTGTCACTTCTCTTTCTCTCTCTCTCTCTCTCTCTCTCTCTCTCTCTCTCTCTCTCACTAGATAGATAGATAGATAGATAGATGCATAGATTTATAAAACTCTTGTTAAGAATTTTACTGTTTCTCGTTGTCTGTCCGTCTTCGCAGATATATATATATATATATATATATATATATATATATATATATATATATATATATATTAGCGTGTGTATATTTAGTTAGCAAGTTATTATGCAGGTTTTGTTAAAGACGATGGAACACTGTTTAATATTTCTTATTTTATTTGTTCAAGGCTCCTTGGTTCCGTAGGAAAAAAGGTTTACTAATATTGTCAGAGACTTTTAGCGATTAAAAATATTTGGTTTGTGGGTGTCTGTGTTAAATGCTTTTTTATTTATGTTTGCTTTTTTTTGGTTTTCTTATTCATATTGCTTCAAGGATTTGTTATCGTTTTTATAATTGTTTTTATATATAATTATTGTATTATCTGTGAGAATCATCGATACATCTGAAGATGTAAGTTGGTTAGTGCTATTGTTGTGTTTTTATAATTAAATGTTGTTTTTATGGCGCTATTTTCAGAAAGATGATAAGTAACATGATGCGATAACGTTGTGGTTGTATAGCCAATGTAAGAATTATTTTTGTTTGGATGCATGAATTTATAAACTACATTGGTCTGGTTTAGGAGTATTTTAGCGGAATTAGTATTATTCTAAACAATGAAGTTTGATGTTTTAAATTTAGTGTAGTAAATGATAAGTTTTATTTGTTTTTGCTTTTCGATAGGTTTAAAGTGTCTTTTTATAATGTTGGTTATTGCTTGTTTGTCTAATTTGTAGTTATAGTGCCTTTGATTTTTGTAATATAGATTAATTCTGTTAGTGTTGTTATTGTTGGTAGTGTTATTATTTTTGTTAGTGTTTTGAAGATATAGTCTTATTTGTTAACAACTAGCTTATTAGGAAAATTGTGATGAACAACGGTTTGTTTTATGTTGGTAAGTTTTTGGACGCTAACTAAACGACTGGAGAAGAAGCTAGACGGCAATTACACAAGAATGCTGCGAGCAATATTGAACAAGTCCTGGCGGCAACACCTCACAAAGCATCAACTATACGACCACCTACCTCCCATCACGAAAACTGTCCAAATTAGATGAACCAGACATTCAGGACACTGCTGGAGAAGCAGGGACGAGCTCATAAATGATGTACTCCGATGGACCCCAACATATGGCCGGGCAAAAGCAGGACGACCAGCACGAACATACATACTGCAGCTATGTGAGGATACGGGATGTAACCCTGAAGACCAACCGGAGGCGATGAACGATAGGGAGAAGTGGCGAGAGAAAGTCAGATATATCCATGCTAGCGGTACGACTTGATGATGATGATGATGATGTTCTTTGTCAAATATTGTTTTAGATGAGATGTAAAATGATTTATGAATAAAAATTTTTATAATTGCTATTTTATACTTGTGTGGACATTCACTGAAGTAGTTAAGAAGGGTGGAATTATTGCTGGTAGGCTTTTTATATGGAGATATAGTGAATTTGTTATTATTAGTGGAGTCTGTAAGTACCTCAAGGAAATGGATTTTTTCTTTCTAATGTTAAATTCGGTGAAAAAGTTTAATACGGAGTTGTTTTTTTTTCTAGAGTTTGTTTAATTATTTTTTCAATTTCGTCGTTGTAAGCTCTATTAGTTAACCTTTTTCCAACCGAACATTTTAAAACAAAACGCTGAAAATGTTTCAACCGACAACTTTAAAACAAAACGCTAGACAATCAAAACAGTAAAAACTTGACTCAAAACTACTCTACACTTGCTGACGCCCAAAAGTATGGTCGATAGCACTGGGGCAGAAGATATGGGGCAATTTCTTTACCACCTAGATCCTGACACTAGAAAAATAACAAGTCAGAGAATCAATTTTTGTCCTATTTGGCACTGAATGATAGCTTTGAAGGGTTCTGCGTTCGCACTAAACGTCAGTAAACCGCTTGATAACATCATCGTCGTCAAGGCATGCCAACAGAACAGATTCCCTCAATTCTCCCTCTCTCTCTCTCTCTCTCTCTCTCTCTCTTGCACACACACACACATACACACACGCATACATACACATACACATACACATTACCCGTTGCATTTGCTCTCGGGAAATCATCTAGACAGTATCCAGTGTCTGCACTAAACTGATAAATATAAGTTTTTGCTCGTCGACTAACACTGGCGTGGGCACCTCAAATATTATAATGTTTAGCAAGCAAGACAAGCAAACTTTCACGAATGAGTTCTAGTCTCACTGGGTGCCCCATTCAGACGGTCTTGAGCAAAAAAATCTTAATAAATTATGACCGACTGGTGTGTCCATGTGTGGGAGTCTATAGAAGAACGTGGCTTATAAATTATTCTTTACTTCACAAGTAGTAATCAGCATATCTTGTTTGTCTAATTAGATGTTTTATGTGATAGGAGGTAAGTGGCCGTAAATTTGCTGTTTTGCAGGTTGCGCCTTCCGGGATTTTTCAAAAACGTCACGCAGCATTTAGTTCCCATCTAACTTTTTCTTTAATCATTTCGTTTAAGTCCAGGTGGTGCAACCATACAGTATTACAGTCACAGTTACAGCTTCAAAAAATATCCGTTTAATTTCATCAGAGAAATCAAACTTTTACATGGTTATTAACCTGTCAATAGTGGCCCATGATTTACCTATGCGTTTGTTTATATCGCGTTCAGTAGAAGAGATATTCCTACCGAGGTATTTGAATTGGTCTACTCATTTTAGAGGCTTGCCACTTAATGCGGAATTGGTAGCATCTGTGTTAAAACACATAAGAATATATTGGGAGAGAGAGAGAGAGAGAGAGAGAGAGAGAGAGAGAGAGCCTAATCTGAATGAATGTTCACTTACCTGTTTGTTTCTGTCGCATTTCTATTCAACAAGATATCATCATCATCATCATCATATCGTGCTGGCAGCACGGATATCCCTGACCCTCTCTCGCCACTCCTCCCTATCGTTCATCGCCCTAGGCAGGTCTTCAGGACAACATCCTGTATCCTCACACAGCTGCTGAATGTACGTTCGTGCTGGTCGTCCTGCTTTTGCGCGGCCGTGTGTGGGGATCCATAAGAGTACATCTCTTATGAGTTCATCTCTGCTTCTCCAGCAATGTCCTGCATGTCTGGTTCGCCTAACTTGAATAGATTTCGTGATAGGGGGCAGGTGGCCGTACAGTTGGTGTCTTGTGGGGTGCCGCTGCCAGGACTTGTTGAGGATTGCACGCAGCATTCTTGTGTAATTGCCATCTAGTTTCTTCTCGAGCCGTTTTGTTAGCGTCCATGTAGTGCATCCATATAGCAGTATCGATGTGACCGCTGCCTGGAAGAAACTGCGTTTCATTTTATCGGTTAGGTCTGATTTCCATATAGTCGATAGCCTATTGATAGCTGTCCATGCTTTCGTTAACCTCGTTTCGATGTCCTTTTCGGTTGATTCGACGCTGCTTCCTAGGTACGTGAATTTGTCTACTAGTTTAAGAGGGGTTCCTTCTAGAGTGGAGATGTCCCCCGTTTGGTTATAGCACATATATTCCGTTTTGTGTGCATTAACATGGAGGCCTATGCTTGCTGCTGCTCGTTCCAAGCTATGCAGAAGTGTTTCGGCTTGGTCAGGTGTATTTGCCAGTATCGCTATGTCATCGGCGTAGTCGGCGTCGGTAATTGTTGTTGCGGGATATCTTCTGCTTCTTTTCTTCGTCAGTTCGAAGCCATTCTCTTTGATTTTGTCAATCGATGTTCTAAGTACGTAGTCTAGACAAATGATAAAGAGATACGGAGCCAGCGTGTCCCCTTATAGTACTCCTGCTACAATGTCGAAGTATTCTGTGTCTCCATCTGGTGATCGTACTTTTACTTTAGTGTTTCTATAGAGAATCGTTATTGCCGCTACGGTTTCTTTAGGTATGCCGTACGCTAGTAGGATTTGTTCCATCTTTCCTCTGTGAATGGAGTCGAAAGCCTTGGTAAAGTCGACAAATATTAATGTCGCTTGTAGGTTCTTTGCCCGTACACCTTCAAGGATTCTGCGGATGGTTAGTATTTGTGAGGTCGTAGATCTATTTCTTCGGAAGCCATTTTGGTTTTTTCTAAGTATGTTGTCGATTTTGGGTTCTATGCGGTTTCGTAGTAGGGCATTGTAGATTTTGGCAGCTATGGATGTAAGTGTTATGCCTCGGTAGTTTTTGGCTAATCCGAGGTCCCCCTTTTTAGGGAAGGGGAGTATGCATCCCTTCGTCCATCTATCTATCGGATTTTGATTGTATACTGCGTTGCAGTGTCGGAGCAGTATGTCGTCGAATTGTCTGGTCTTCCATACTTCCGGGGGAATTTCGTCCAGTCCTGCAGCTTTCCTATTTTTAATTTTTCTGAGAACCGAGTCGAGTTCTCCTTGTGTGAACGGTCCAAGTTTAATGTCTAATTGTTTGCTAATTATTCTGGTGATTGGTTCATGCGTTATTTTTGGTGGGTTTCCAAGTAAGTTTTCGAAGTGCTGTTTCCACAGTTTTATTCTTTCTTGTTGGTTTGCTGCTTTAAGTTTTGCTTTGGCTGTGCTTTTTCTTCTGCTCACTTCGTTTATTGTTTGCCAGGCAATTCTAGATTGTCTATCTTCTACCGAGTCTCTGATCTTATCTATCTGATTTTGAATGTATTCTGTCTGTTCCTTTATATATATGCCTGCTAATTGATTTTGTGCCGTTTTTAGTTTTAAGGCATTTGTGTTTGTTGGTTTTTTTCGATAGTTTTTGGAGGCTGTTTTCACTAGTGCACGTTTTTCTCTCACCGCTAAGGTTTCCCATGGGACTCTATATTTAGTTTTAATTTTTGTTGGAATGTATTTTGCTGCTGCCTCAAGGTGTGCATTGACGAAATTTTCGTATTCGTCGTTTGGTGTACTTTTTTCCGTCTTTTCTTGTAGTGTTTCGAATCTGTTTCTCAATTCTAATACGTATTTATCTCTGACATCTTTGTTGTTTAATAGGGCCCAGTCATAGTGTTTGGTGGTCGCTGTTCGTTTGTCGTTTTTTCGTAGGCTTAACCGTATTTTCGCTGTGACTATTCGGTGATCGGTGGACACACCCTCAAAAGAGGAGTATGCCTCGCAATTCAATGCACTATTCTTCCATTTCTTGTTTATAAGGACGTAGTCTATCTGAGCTTTAGTATTGTTTGCGTACGTGTATGTCCATAGTTTGCCCTCTCTTTTTTGGTAGTTTGTATTGAGGCATGCTAATCTATTTTCTATCATGAAATCTGTTAGATGTTGCCCATTTCTATTTGACGTGTTGTGGAGGCTGTATTTGTTGTTTCCGTTTTTCCCGATTTGTGCATTCATGTCTCCGCCAATGACTAACATGTTGTGTTTCGGGATGCTACGCACTAATGAGGATAACTCATCGTAGAAGGTGACTATTTCATTTTCTTCACTAACATTGGTGGGGCTGTAGCATGAGACGATTGTTGCTCTGGGGTTTCCGTTAAATGTAGCTACCATCATCCTAGGTCGTATTTTCTCTATGCTATTAAGCGTTTTTAGTGCTCTAGGTCCTATAAGCAATCCTACCCCTCCTACTGCGGCGTTGACAGAGTTTTTCCATGCGGATACAGTGGCGAGCGACCATCCATTGCCAGTTTCGTGATATTTGATATCTTCTGTGTGCGTGTATCTGTGTTCTTGTATGCATATTATTTCTATATTATGTTCTTCGGCCGATGCGATTAGCTCTGGGAGTTGTCCTATTCTATTTAATGTTCTTACGTTAAATGTGGCTATTTGTAGTGTTTGCTTGCATTTTAGTAGTTTTGATTGTTTGAGCTCTGTAGCTGATTTTTCGAACACCGAGGCCAGGGCTCCAACCTCAGCAGGACGCGCCCCTTTTTTACCCGCGCGAAGAGCGATGCGGTTTGTGTAAGTGGTTTGAGTGTGGGTCATGGTTATCTTTCGATGGCTGTTTTATTCTCTTCTATAGAAGCCACTCTTATAGAGGAGCAGCAGTAGTTCCCCGATCGAACTGTCGATCCTGAGCGAAAAGTCGTCAAACTCACGTCCAGGACCCATTTGGGTATTGACTTTGGTCGTCCATTGGTTTATTCAAATACCTTAACGTACATCATGTTGCTTCCCATGTGTACATAATAAAATAAGAATTAAAGAAAAAAATAAAAAAATAAAAATAAATAAATAAATAAATAAATAAAAAAAAAAAATAAAAAAATAAAAATAAAAAAAAAATAAAAATAAAAATAAAAAAAATAAAAAAAAATAAATAAAAGGGGGGGGAAATTTGTTTTAAGTTTTAACTTAGTTAAAGTCCAACATTAAGGTACTTTCTTATGACTTTCACTAATACTGACTTATACTTTTTTGCTGTATTGGGACTTTTCCAAGGGTTTTTCATTTTTTTTTTTTTTTTCATCCTACAGTTGGGGACCTAGCAGGCTTCAGGAATTAGAGCTCTGTGGTAGCATTAGGCGTTCTAGGCTTTTTCTTCTAAACTACTGTTAGGGCTTTCTTTACGAATTTTTAAATTATTCGATAGAAGATATTTAAAAACATTCTGCCTTGTTCGCTGACATGTGGATAGGCTTAATATCAAATTGGCTTTACAGTAGAGTAAGCGTGCCTTTACATTTAAAACGCATAGTTTAAGCATTATTTTACAAACAAAATACAGCATAACATTTTGTAAAATTCAGCATTTTAAATTGGAATTAAAGACATACTGACCAATATTGACATATTTCTTCCACTTGGCTCCCGAGTTCAAATGCGCCTTCTTCGTTTGGACTTTTATTTACTACTGATATTTTAGGTAGCTTTGGGGGCGGTCTAGTGGGGTGAAGGGGACAATTCGTTTTTGTTGGGTTTTTTTTTTTTTCTTTTTCCTTTTCTGAGGGGGGGGGGGGCTGTAGTAGCATTCTAGGCTTTTTCTTCTAAACTACTGTTAGGGCTTTCTTTACGAATTTTTAAATTATTCGATAGAAGATATTTAAAAACATTCTGCCTTGTTCGCTGACATGTGGATAGGCTTAATATCAAATTGGCTTTACAGTAGAGTAAGCGTGCCTTTACATTTAAAACGCATAGTTTAAGCATTATTTTACAAACAAAATACAGCATAACATTTTGTAAAATTCAGCATTTTAAATTGGAATTAAAGACATACTGACCAATATTGACATATTTCTTCCACTTGGCTCCCGAGTTCTTTATTCCTTGTAAAAAAATACAAGAAGGCACGAGGCCTTTTGGTTTTGGGGGAGGGGAAGGGAGCGGTCATGCTTAAACTATATTTTCTATGGGGAACCTAGCTAGCCACATTCGCCGACCCATTCAACAATACAATATATAATCACTCGTCCATCTCCTTGCACGCAGCAACCACCAAAATACCGCATTTGCTCTATGAAAAAGTCCTAC
Organism: Sepioteuthis lessoniana; assembly: GCA_963585895.1. Lineage (NCBI taxonomy): Eukaryota > Metazoa > Mollusca > Cephalopoda > Myopsida > Loliginidae > Sepioteuthis > Sepioteuthis lessoniana. The sequence goes on from OY757920.1 coordinate 7,696,344, forward strand.
TTAAAACCCGAAAGTGATGCATGATTTTATTTACAATGTATGATTTTTTACAATGGATATGATGGGAATGGGAGAAAAAACCCCGAAAAACATATATACACGAAAACAAGGAAAAAATCCCCAATTTGGTTTCCCTCCCATCCCCCCGTCTAGAAAATTGGAGGCCGACTGTTTTCCGGGTCGAAAGAAACCGGAAACAAGCCGGACCTACCCTAGGTAGGGCGGGAATCCTAATCTACAGAGATAAAAGAAATAAAGGGTCGGGCGCGGTATGGGTCGATACAAGCAGATTATATGATTTTTTACATATGAATTTTCAAGATCTTCAATAAAAGCGGGCTGGGCTTCGGGTTGAGGTACAAAAATAATAGGGAGGGGGAAGATCTTGAGAAACTACCCACTAGATGACGGGGACAATGACACACAACATACTGCTAACTAGGTTACAAGGGGGAAAAAACAATTCTACTTACCAGGGATGGGGTCCCTAAGGACCCGTACCATAGACGCCATGGGCCGGCAGAGGAGGGAAGGATGACTCCAACGTTGCCCCCTTTCGTACGACCAGGCTCGCTGCAGTCACCCATCTTTTGCTGAATGTTATGCGATCCAAGCGTTTTCTATCGCATCTGATTTTGACCCTCAGCTGATGCCGAAAATACAAAACCAGATCACGATGAGAAAAGTTTGCATCGTCATACAATCCCTTGTTTCGCGTCGTCCAAATCACCATTCTAGCTACAGCTAGGATCGCGAGAAACACCACACGCTTCTCACCGTGAAACGGAGGAAGAACGTTGTCTACGACGTAACCAACGTCGAGCAGCACGAGCTGTTTGGGTTCGATGCGAGCCGTCCACTCCCCGACGTGATCCCAAAACGGACGGACTCGCTCGCAGTAGTAGAAGGCGTGCTCAGCCGTTTCTTCCAAGCCACTGCCGCAGCGAGTGCAATCAGGCATGTCTGCCAGGCCCGCCTTGAAGTTCAAGCCGCGAAGGGATAACGCATTCCGAACAAGTCGCCAGGTGAGCGAGAACTCGGAGTTGTTCAAGAAGCTCGATCCTGGCGCCCAATTCCAGTGAGAGCGGATCTCCTCCGCCGTCCAGCCGTGCCGCTCGCTGAGAGGATCAGAAGCGGAACCCACCACTAATTCCCGATACAGCTCCTTCCGAGGCCATGAAAGGTCACTGGACCCAAGAAGGTTACGAAGGGCCTTTCGGCACTCGCGGACAAACAGTGCTTCGCCCAAAGGCTTACGTCGACCTTCAGCCTTTGGGTCTGACTTGAGGCGAGGAAAAGTCCGACTCGCCTTTCGTCTCCACACTGAGTCCCCCGTCAAGACACGGCCCAGATATGCAAGTCTTTCAGCAAGCCAGTGGCTCTCCAGATCAGGCATACCCAGACCCCCGTTGCGAGTACGTTGGATACAGACCTGCCTACGGACCATCGGCCTTGCACCTCCCCAGAGCAATCTGGAGAGGGATTGTTGCAGTGCCAACCGACGTGCCTTAGGCAGAGGAAGTACAGCCAATCGGTAAAGGATCAGGGGGAAGACGTACGTGGCGCACGCCTCAGCCCTGCCCTTTAAGGACAACCTCCTTGAAAGCCAGATTCCCACCTGAGCATTCACCTTAGCTTGTACTTCCGACCAATTTCGCTCCAGTTGGAGGTCGGGCCCAAACCACACCCCAAGGATGCGGATGGGTCCGTCACTCCAGCGGAAGGGCCCTGGAAGAGTATTGCTACCCCTCCAAGCACCAAGCCGCAAACCTTCGCTTTTGTCAAAATTGACCTTGGCCCCTGCAATCCGCTCATACTCGACAACCGCCTCTTTCACAGCCTCTATATCCTTGCGGCGGGATACAAACACTGTGACGTCATCAGCGAACGCGGAAACCCTAGCCGCAATGCGGCCAACGAATGGGATACCGCGCAGTGCCGGACTTGTCCCCTCATCCCTAAGCCTGTGCAGGAGGGGCTCCAACGCGAGGACATAGAGAAGAGGAGACAGAGGGCAGCCTTGCCGGACCGAACGCTCGATCGCGATCACCCCCGAACGCCTTCCGTTCACCTGCACCACTGCCTGAGGGTTGTGGTACATCATGCTAATCCATCTGCGGAACTCCGGTTCGAATCCGGCAGTCTCCAAAACAGACGCCAAGAACCGATGGTCAACCCTGTCGAAGGCCTTGGACTGATCTAAACTGATCAGCGCGGATTCAGTGTCGTCTTTTATCCCCTCTAGGACCTCGCGAATCAAGTGCAGGTTGTCCTGGATCGATCTTCCCTTCACAGCAAATGTCTGCTCGGGGCCGATCAGATCGCTAATGACAAGCTGTAAACGATTCGCTAAGACCCGGGCCAAAATCTTTAACTCTGTGTTAAGCAGAGTTATGGGCCTGTAATCGTCTAAACCCTCCCAAACATGCCTGCCACCTTTCTTCAGCAATGTGATCACGCCCTTGGTAACGCTACCAGGGATGGCTCCCTGGGCGAACCAATGGTTGAACATATCCGTCAGAATAGGCACAAACATGTGCGACATCCTCAAGTACACTTCGTAGGGCAAACCATCTAGTCCCGGCGACTTGTTGAGGCCGACCTGCTTCAACGCGTCACGGACTTCGCATTCAGTAACCACACCCTCGCAGCTAGCCGCTTCAGCCGCCCCAAGGCGGGGGAAGTCGGCAAGATAGCTACGAAACTCCCGGAGCGGGAGATCAGTGCAGCGGGCAAAGCGATCCCGAAAGTGCGCCCGAAAGGCGTCACGTATCTCACGACCCGATCGCAGCAGACGCCCGTCCGGGGTCTTCACAGATGCGATGTACCGATCGGGGAACCTTCGCACTTCTTCTTCACGCGCAGTCGCGTTCGATTTCACAGCTTCGTTGAGAACTCTTTTTAGCCTAGATCTAACTACTGATCCCTTGTAGCGCTCGCTACTCTCACGCTCAAGGTCCCTCCTAGCTAGCTCTACACCTAGGGAGTCCCCCCCAGCCACCGCCCGGGAGAGTCTATCATCTATAGATTTCGCCTCCGCGGTCCTATCTAAGTTGAGCCGTCGACCGTATTTGGTGGCGAAATCTCTAATCCTGTGCTTAAGAGAAACCCACCACCTATTCCCGGTAACCGCCCCCACTAACGCCCGCTGAATTAGGGATTCTAGCCGATCCCGGAAGTCCCGTATCTCCAGTAAGGAGGTATTGAACTTCCAGTAGCCGGCCAGACTAGGCCTATTTGCTAACCGCAGACTGACTCTAATGAGTTTATGGTCAGTCCACGCTATCAAGTGGAACGTGGGACAACTAACAAAATCAATGTCAGCTCTTCTCACGAACACTCTGTCCAAGTAGGAGCCTACTTTGGCAGAGGGCGAGCTATCTAGCCACGTCCACATCTCCCGCCCTGGGTGATCAAGACGAAACCTGTCGACGAGACCGTGACGAGTCATGAAGCCGACAAGGCTGCTATCACACCTTCCCGCACGCCTAGCTCCCCGCCCGACCTTATCTATCTTGGGATCAAGGATCGCATTCCAATCACCCATTAAGACTAGCCGCTTCGTATCGTCCAGGAACGGCGCCAACCGACGAAAAAAGGAAACCCTCTCCGCAACGATATTGGGCGCATAAACCGCAACCAGACGAAACTTGAAACTTTTCACGGCAACATCGGCCACAACCAACCGGCCCCCGTCACCTGCAAAAACAACGTCAACATCAGCATCAAGGCTGCGTCCAACTAGCAAGGAGACCCCAGCGCTGAAGTTGCTGCCGTATGCTGAGAAAACGTTAAAGTCGCTTTCCAGCACCCGACAGTCAGCCTTGCAAGTGAAGTGAGTCTCCTGCACTGCAGCAACATCCACGCAGAGGTTCCCGAGTTCACCAAGCAAGCGCGCACACTTGCTTGAATCCCTCAGTCCCCTCACATTCAAACTGGCAACGTTTAAAGTCATCAATCCGACTTACCTTATTCAGTGTCGACTATGGGCCGGAAATCCCCAGGGGTGAGGATGCCAACGGCCTGTCTTAGAGAGCCGGTGCCGAGCTCAGTGTTCACTCGGCCATCCCTAGACACTCCGCCAACATCCAGCGGGAACCGTACTTTTAGGGCTCTATAAAAGGAGGGGTGAACTAAGATAGGGACCCTCCCTGAGCAAAAAGACAAGCATCTTTTCAAGGAAGAGTGCTCCAACTCCGCCAGCTTTACACCCGTGTCGGTCTGGCGGACCGTATCCAAGAACTTCCATACGCCCTTGGTACGGTCACCAGCCGAACGGATGAAAGTGGTCACCATGGCTGCACTCTTAAAATTAAAAGGGTTGTTTACTTTTCTTTTATCTACCTTTTCTAGCTGCAGTAACGGCTTTAATATCTTTTTTAATAGATGGTCCGTTACTGCTTCTGCACCAACGGTGCAAAAATGTTTTGCCTTTTGTTGTTTGTCTTTCTCGGCATCGTTTGCCGCCTCTTTTGGATGTGGAGATGATGTAGTCTGGGGGTTTGTTTGGATGGGAGTCCGTTCTGGAAAGAGTTCTGGGGAAGAGATTGGACTCAGGGATGGTAACGATAGTGACCTGGGAAATTTTTGGGGGGACGGCCTTTCCAGGGATTGTGCTCGCCTTATATGCACAATTTGATGTCGACGGGGATGAAGTGGGGGTGTTTCTGTTGGTAGAGGAGGTTGTGGTGGTTGTGGTGGTGGTAATGGGGGTTGTAAAAATTGTGGGGGTTGTAGCGAGTCAGAGGGAGCATTCTGAGGAATGCAATATTGAGGAGGGAACATTGGCGGAAGTGGTAGGGGAGGTGGTGGTAAGGAGAGTGGCGGAAAAGGAGCCAGCAGTGGTATCTGCATTGGAACTTGTTGGGGGAGGGGCTGCTTTTGGTGATGTGCATTTGAAGGGCCTTCTAAAGGGTCTTCGGTGTCGGAAGGTCCTGCACGCACTTTTTTGACAGCCCCCTCCCCGCTGTCTCTTCTTCTTTTCAAGTTTGTTGTTGTTTCCATGTTTTCATGGTCTCCTTTGGTTTTTTTCTTTTTCTTTTTTGCCAATGTTGGTGATACTGGTGTTGTTGATGTTGCTGTTGTCTTTGTTGTTGTTGTTGGGGTCTGTGGCCCTTTCTTAGCTGTTGGCGTTGTTGCTTGTTCCGCTGTTGCTGCTGCTGCTACTGGTTCCGGCGCCTTGCTTTGCTTTTGAGGTGAGGATGAAGTTAAAGTTTTTTCCCCTTGTTTGGGGGATCCCCTCCTCCTCCGAGTCACCTCGGACCAGCCCTCTTTGTCATTTGTTTTGGGCTGGTCCTGACTCGGATCCTGGGTCTCCGCTGTTTTGCTGATGGTGGCTGTTGAAGCTGTTGCTGCTGTTGTTGTTGCTGTTGTTGTTGCTGCTGCTGCTGCTGCTGCTGCTGCTGCTGCTGCTGCATTCTCTGGCTTCTCGGGGCAGAACTTCGAGATGTGGCCAATCTTTTTGCAGGACCAACACCTCGGTCTCCGCCCCTCCACCATCACGATCATCTCCCGGTCCCCGCTGATTAGAATCTCGGGGATGGCTTTGAAGCCATCCCTCGTCAGGCACAGCCGGAAGGAATAATCCCCGTAGGCTGTCCCGGCTGGGGATCTGAGGAGGTTATACTCCTCCACTTGGCCGTACGAGCTTAAATAAGCGGCCAAAACCTCCCCAGAAATGAGGGGTGGGACGTTACAGATGGTTACTCGGAGCCTACGGGTGCCCCTATATTCCGGCTGTAACCTGAAATACTTCGTCGTTATATTATTAGCCGCCAACTTGGCGGCTTGTTCTTCCGTAGGAAGGAGGACATCCCATGTCGCAAAACTCTTGCGACAGAAGTACTGGCATGGGATGCCCGCCTTCCTCAACAGCTCCTCAAACGTCTCTTTCTTGAGCCCCACTAGCCTTTTGGTTTTGAGATCCGAAACGACCAGCGAGAGGATCCTAGGTGTGAATTTTTCAACTAATTCAGGGATGGGCAGAATTTCATTGCCTTTGAAGTACTTTGCGTACTTCTCTACCCTATCCCTTTCATAGTCGGCAGGTCCCCTCTGCTGGCCCTTCCAAGGTGTGGGGCTCTTTTGGGCCGGCTGTATTGGACTGTCCTGTGATGTGTCCACTATTGTTCTTGGAGAATCAGCGGGGATCGGCAGTGATGGCCAATTCTCTCCAATTAAACTCTCTTGTGAGGGTTCCTTTGAGGGTTCAATTTTGTCTTCATTTTTTTTGGAAGTGGAACCCTCCATGACTGCAGTAGGGCTTGCAGCCAGGAGGGTAAACTAAGGCCCACACCTGTTGCAAGTGTGTGTGGGGGTTCTACTGTTCAAAAAAGTAAAAATTATAAAATTAGACAATAGTACAACACGCCGGAATAAATACAAAAAGATTAGAACACGTAGATACCCCCTGAAAAATTAAAAAACACTCAAGACAAAACACTTAAGAAAGGAAAACAAGTCCGACCACAAGAGAAACAAACGTCGGATAACGAAAGCAAGTGACAAATCCAAATTAAACCAAAATTGTCACAAGTAACAACTTCTCAGGTAAGCTTGAAAAAAGAAAAAATCAAGTCCAACGGAAAAAAAAAACAAGTCTTACCGAGATAATAACAATTTTTAACTTTTAGTAATCCAAATCGTAATAATCAAAGTAACGGCGTGAATAACGAAGAGTCAGTGCCACTTGGCTCCTGAGTTCTTTATTCCTTGTAAAAAAATACAAGAAGGCACGAGGCCTTTTGGTTTTGGGGGAGGGGAAGGGAGCGGTCATGCTTTAACTATATTTTCTATGGGGAACCTAGCTAGCCACATTCGCCGACCCATTCAACAATACAATATATAATCACTCGTCCATCTCCTTGCACGCAGCAACCACCAAAATACCGCATTTGCTCTATGAAAAAGTCCTACTTAAAACCCGAAAGTGATGCATGATTTTATTTATAATGTATGATTTTTACAATGGATATGATGGGAATGGGAGAAAAAACCCCGAAAAACATATATACACGAAAACAAGGAAAAAATCCCCCGTTTGGTTTCCCTCCCATCCCCCCGTCTAGAAAATTGGAGGCCGACTGTTTTCCGGGTCGAAAGAAACCGGAAACAAGCCGGACCTACCCTAGGTAGGGCGGAAATCCTAATCTACAGAGATAAAAGAAATAAAGGGTCGGGCGCGGTATGGGTCGATACAAGCAGATTATATGATTTTTTACATATGAATTTTCAAGATCTTCAATAAAAGCGGGCTGGGCTTCGGGTTGAGGTACAAAAATAATAGGGAGGGGGAAGATCTTGAGAAACTACCCACTAGATGACGGGGACAATGACACACAACATACTGCTAACTAGGTTACAAGGGGGAAAAAAACAATTCTACTTACCAGGGATGGGGTCCCTAAGGACCCGTACCATAGACGCCATGGGCCGGCAGAGGAGGGAAGGATGACTCCAACGTTGCCCCCTTTCGTACGACCAGGCTCGCTGCAGTCACCCACCTTTTGCTGAATGTTATGCGATCCAAGCGTTTTCTATCGCATCTGATTTTGACCCTCAGCTGATGCCGAAAATACAAAACCAGATCACGATGAGAAAAGTTTGCATCGTCATACAATCCCTTGTTTCGCGTCGTCCAAATCACCATTCGGGCTACAGCTAGGATCGCGAGAAACACCACACGCTTCTCACCGTGAAACGGAGGAAGAACGTTGTCTACGACGTAACCAACGTCGAGCAGCACGAGCTGTTTGGGTTCGATGCGAGCCGTCCACTCCCCGACGTGATCCCAAAACGGACGGACTCGCTCGCAGTAGTAGAAGGCGTGCTCAGCCGTTTCTTCCAAGCCACTGCCGCAGCGAGTGCAATCAGGCATGTCTGCCAGGCCCGCCTTGAAGTTCAAGCCGCGAAGGGATAACGCATTCCGAACAAGTCGCCAGGTGAGCGAGAACTCGGAGTTGTTCAAGAAGCTCGATCCTGGCGCCCAATTCCAGTGAGAGCGGATCTCCTCCGCCGTCCAGCCGTGCCGCTCGCTGAGAGGATCAGAAGCGGAACCCACCACTAATTCCCGATACAGCTCCTTCCGAGGCCATGAAAGGTCACTGGACCCAAGAAGGTTACGAAGGGCCTTTCGGCACTCGCGGACAAACAGTGCTTCGCCCAAAGGCTTACGTCGACCTTCAGCCTTTGGGTCTGACTTGAGGCGAGGAAAAGTCCGACTCGCCTTTCGTCTCCACACCGAGTCCCCCGTCAAGACATGACCCAGATAGGCTAGTCTTTCAGCAAGCCAGTGGCTCTCCAGATCAGGCATACCCAGACCCCCGTTGCGAGTACGTTGGATACAGACCTGCCTACGGACCATCGGCCTTGCACCTCCCCAGAGCAATCTGGAGAGGGATTGTTGCAGTGCCAACCGACGTGCCTTAGGCAGAGGAAGTACAGCCAATCGGTAAAGGATCAGGGGGAAGACGTACGTGGCGCACGCCTCAGCCCTGCCCTTTAAGGACAACCTCCTTGAAAGCCAGATTCCCACCTGAGCATTCACCTTAGCTTGTACTTCCGACCAATTTCGCTCCAGTTGGAGGTCGGGCCCAAACCACACCCCAAGGATGCGGATGGGTCCGTCACTCCAGCGGAAGGGCCCTGGAAGAGTATTGCTACCCCTCCAAGCACCAAGCCGCAAACCTTCGCTTTTGTCAAAATTGACCTTGGCCCCTGCAATCCGCTCATACTCGACAACCGCCTCTTTCACAGCCTCTATATCCTTGCGGCGGGATACAAACACTGTGACGTCATCAGCGAACGCGGAAACCCTAGCCGCAATGCGGCCAACGAATGGGATACCGCGCAGTGCCGGACTTGTCCCCTCATCCCTAAGCCTGCGCAGGAGGGGCTCCAACGCGAGGACATAGAGAAGAGGAGACAGAGGGCAGCCTTGCCGGACCGAACGCTCGATCGCGATCACCCCCGAACGCCTTCTATTCACCTGCACCACTGCCTGATGGTTGTGGTACATCATGCTAATCCATCTGCGGAACTCCGGTTCGAATCCGGCAGTCTCCAAAACAGACGCCAAGAACCGATGGTCAACCCTGTCGAAGGCCTTGGACTGATCTAAACTGATCAGCGCGGATTCGGTGTCGTCTTTTATCCCCTCTAGGACCTCGCGAATCAAGTGCAGGTTGTCCTGGATCGATCTTCCCTTCACAGCAAAGGTCTGCTCGGGGCCGATCAGATCGCTAATGACAAGCTGTAAACGATTCGCTAAGACCCGGGCCAAAATCTTTAACTCTGTGTTAAGCAGAGTTATGGGCCTGTAATCGTCTAAACCCTCCCAAACATGCCTGCCACCTTTCTTCAGCAATGTGATCACGCCCTTGGTAACGCTACCAGGGATGGCTCCCTGGGCGAACCAATGGTTGAACATATCCGTCAGAATAGGCACAAACATGTGCGACATCCTCAAGTACACTTCGTAGGGCAAACCATCTAGTCCCGGCGACTTGTTCAGGCCGACCTGCTTCAACGCGTCACGGACTTCGCATTCAGTAACCACACCCTCGCAGCTAGCCGCTTCAGCCGCCCCAAGGCGGGGGAAGTCGGCCAGATAGCTACGAAACTCCCGGAGCGGGAGATCAGTGCAGCGGGCAAAGCGATCCCGAAAGTGCGCCCGAAAGGCGTCACGTATCTCACGACCCGATCGCAGCAGACGCCCGTCCGGGGTCTTCACAGATGCGATGTACCGATCGGGGAACCTTCGCACTTCTTCTTCACGCGCAGTCGCGTTCGATTTCACAGCTTCGTTGAGAACTCTTTTTAGCCTAGATCTAACTACTGATCCCTTGTAACGCTCGCTACTCTCACGCTCAAGGTCCCTCCTAGCTAGCTCTACACCTAGGGAGTCCCCCCCAGCCACCGCCCGGGAGAGTCTATCATCTATAGATTTCGCCTCCGCGGTCCTATCTAAGTTGAGCCGTCGACCGTATTTGGTGGCGAAATCTCTAATCCTGTGTTTAAGAGAAACCCACCACCTATTCCCGGTAACCGCCCCCACTAACGCCCGCTGAATTAGGGATTCTAGCCGATCCCGGAAGTCCCGTATCTCCAGTAAGGAGGTATTGAACTTCCAGTAGCCGGCCAGACTAGGCCTATTTGCTAACCGCAGACTGACTCTAATGAGTTTATGGTCAGTCCACGCTATCAAGTGGAACGTGGGACAACTAACAAAATCAATGTCAGCTCTTCTCACTAACACTCTGTCCAAGTAGGAGCCTACTTTGGCAGAGGGCGAGCTATCTAGCCACGTCCACATCTCCCGCCCTGGGTGATCAAGACGAAACCTGTCGACGAGACCGTGACGAGTCACGAAGCCGACAAGGCTGCTATCACACCTTCCCGCACGCCTAGCTCCCCGCCCGACCTTATCTATCTTGGGATCAAGGATCGCATTCCAATCACCCATTAAGACTAGCCGCTTCGTATCGTCCAGGAACGGCGCCAACCGACGAAAAAAGGAAACCCTCTCCGCAACGATATTGGGCGCATAAACCGCAACCAGACGAAACTTGAAACTTTTCACGGCAACATCGGCCACAACCAACCGGCCCCCGTCACCTGCAAAAACAACGTCAACATCAGCATCAAGGCTGCGTCCAACTAGCAAGGAGACCCCAGCGCTGAAGTTGCTGCCGTATGCTGAGAAAACGTTAAAGTCGCTTTCCAGCACCCGACAGTCAGCCTCGCAAGTGAAGTGGGTCTCCTGCACTGCAGCAACATCTACGCAGAGGTTCTTGAGTTCACCAAGCAAGCGCGCACACTTGCTTGAATCCCTCAGTCCCCTCACATTCAAACTGGCAACGTTTAAAGCCATCAATCCGACTTACCTTATTCAGTGTCGACTATGGGCCGGAAATCCCCAGGGGTGAGGATGCCAACGGCCTGTCTTAGAGAGCCGGTGCCGAGCTCAGTGTTCACTCGGCCATCCCTAGACACTCCGCCAACATCCAGCGGGAACCGTACTTTTAGGGCTCTATAAAAGGAGGGGTGAACTAAGATAGGGACCCTCCCTGAGCAAAAAGGCAAGCATCTTTTCAAGGAAGAGTGCTCCAATTCCGCCAGCTTTACACCCGTGTCGGTCTGGCGGACCGTATCCAAGAACTTCCATACGCCCTTGGTACGGTCACCAGCCGAACGGATGAAAGTGGTCACCATGGCTGCACTCTTAAAATTAAAAGGGTTGTTAACTTTTTTCTTTTCCACTTTTTCCAGTTGCAGTAACGGCTTTAACATCTTTTTCAATAGATGGTCCGTTACTGCTTCTGCACCAACGGTGCAAAAATGTTTTGCCTTTTGTTGTTTGTCTTTCTCGGCATCGTTTGCCGCCTCTTTTGGATTTTGGGATGATGTAGTCTGGGGGTTTGTTTGGATGGGAGTCCATTTTGGGAAAAGTTCTGGAGAAGACATTGGACTCAGGGATGGTAATGAGAGTGACCTGAGTAATTTTTGGGGGGATGGCCTTTCAAGGGATTGTGCTCGCCTTATATGCACAATTTGATGTCGGCGGGGATGAAGTGGGGGTGTTTCTGTTGGTAGGGGAGGTTGTGGTGGTTGTGGTGGTGGTAATGGGGGTTGTAAAAATTGTGGGGGTTGTAGCGACTCAGAGGGAGCATTCTGAGGAATGCAATATTGAGGAGGGAACATTGGCGGAAGTGGTAGGGGAGGTGGTGGTAAGGAGAGTGGCGGAAAAGGAGCCAGCAGTGGTATCTGCATTGGAACTTGTTGGGGGAGGGGCTGCTTTTGGTGATGTGCATTTGAAGGGCCTTCTAAAGGGTCTTCGGTGTCGGAAGGTCCTGCACGCACTTTTTTGGCAGCCCCCTCCCCGCTGTCTCTTCTTCTTTTCAAGTTTGTTGTTGTTTCCATGTTTTCATGGTCTTCCTTGGTTTTTTTTTCTTTTTCTTTTTGGCCAATGTTGGTGATACTGGTGTTGTTGATGTTGCTGTTGTCCTTGTTGTTGTTGTTGTTGGGGTCTGTGGCCCTTTCTTAGTTGTTGGCGTTGTTGCTTGTTCCGCTGTTGCTGCTGCTGCTACTGGTTCCGGTGGCTTGGTCTGCTTTTGAGGTGAGGGTGAAATTAAGCCTTTTTCCCCTTGTTTGGGGGAACCCCTCCTCCTCCGGGTCACCTCGGACCAGCCCTCTTTGTCATTTGTTTTGGGCTGGTCCTGACTCGGATCCTGGGTCTCCGCTGTTTTGCTGATGGTGGCTGTTGAAGCTGTTGCTGCTGTTGTTGTTGCTGTTGTTGTTGCTGCTGCTGCTGTTGCTGCATTCTCTGGCTTCTCGGGGCAGAACTTCGAGATGTGGCCAATTTTTTTGCAGGACCAACACCTCGGTCTCCGCCCCTCCACCATCACGATCATCTCCCGGTCCCCGCTGATTAGAATCTCGGGGATGGCTTTGAAGCCATCCCTCGTCAGGCACAGCCGGAAAGCATAATCCCCGTAGGCTGTCCCGGCTGGGGATCTGAGGAGGTTATACTCCTCCACTTGGCCGTACGAACTTAAATAAGCGGCCAAAACCTCCCCAGAAATGAGGGGCGGGACGTTACAGATGGTTACTCGGAGCCTACGGGTGCCCCTATATTCCGGCTGTAACCTGAAATACTTCGTCGTTATATTATTAGCCGCCAACTTGGCGGCTTGTTCTTCCGTAGGAAGGAGGACATCCCATGTCGCAAAACTCTTGCGACAGAAGTACTGGCATGGGATGCCCGCCTTCCTCAACAGCTCCTCAAACGTCTCTTTCTTGAGCCCCACTAGCCTTTTGGTTTTGAGATCCGAAACGACCAGCGAGAGGATCCTAGGTGTGAATTTTTCAACTAATTCAGGGATGGGCAGAATTTCATTGCCTTTGAAGTACTTTGCGTACTTCTCTACCCTATCCCTTTCATAGTCGGCAGGTCCCCTCTGCTGGCCCTTCCAAGGTGTGGGGCTCTTTTGGGCCGGCTGTATTGGACTGTCCTGTGATGTGTCCACTATTGTTCTTGGAGAATCAGCGGGGATCGGCAGTGATGGCCAATTCTCTCCAATTAAACTCTCTTGTGAGGGTTCCTTTGAGGGTTCAGTTTTGTCTTCATTTTTTTGGAAGTGGAACCCTCCATGACTGCAGTAGGGCTCGCAGCCAGGAGGGTAAAACTAAGGCCCACACCTGTTGCAAGTGTGTGTGTGTGGGGGGTTCTACTGTTCAAAAAAGTAAAAATTATAAAATTAGACGATAGTACAACACGCCTGAAAAAATGCAAAAAGATTAGAACACGTAGATACCCCCTGAAAAATTAAAAAACACTCAAGACAAAACACTTAAGAAAGGAAAACAAGTCCGACCACAAGAGAAACAAACGTCGGATAACGAAAGCAAGTGACAAATCCAAATTAAACCAAAATTGTCACAAGTAACAACTTCTCAGGTAAGCTTGAAAAAAAAAAAATAAAGTCCAACGGAAAAAAAAACAAGTCTTACCGAGATAATAACAATTTTTAACTTTTAGTAATCCAAATCGTAATAATCAAAGTAACGGCGTGAATAACGAAGAGTCAGTGCCACTTGGCTGCTGAGTTCTTTATTCCTTGTAAAAAAATACAAGAAGGCACGAGGCCTTTTGGTTTTGGGGGAGGGGAAGGGAGCGGTCATGCTTTAACTATATTTTCTATGGGGAACCTAGCTAGCCACATTCGCCGACCCATTCAACAATACAATATATAATCACTCGTCCTTCTCCTTGCACGCAGCAACCACCAAAATACCGCATTTGCTCTATGAAAAAGTCCTACTTAAAACCCGAAAGTGATGCATGATTTTTATTTACAATGTATGATTTTTTACAATGGATATGATGGGAATGGGAGAAAAAACCCCGAAAAACATATATACACGAAAACAAGGAAAAAATCCCCAATTTGGTTTCCCTCCCATCCCCCCGTCTAGAAAATTGGAGGCCGACTGTTTTCCGGGTCGAAAGAAACCGGAAACAAGCCGGACCTACCCTAGGTAGGGCGGGAATCCTAATCTACAGAGATAAAAGAAATAAAGGGTCGGGCGCGGTATGGGTCGATACAAGCAGATTATATGATTTTTTACATATGAATTTTCAAGATCTTCAATAAAAGCGGGCTGGGCTTCGGGTTGAGGTACAAAAATAATTGGGAGGGGGAAGATCTTGAGAAACTACCCACTAGATGACGGGGACAATGACACACAACATACTGCTAACTAGGTTACAAGGGGGAAAAAACAATTCTACTTACCAGGGATGGGGTCCCTAAGGACCCGTACCATAGACGCCATGGGCCGGCAGAGGAGGGAAGGATGACTCCAACGTTGCCCCCTTTCGTACGACCAGGCTCGCTGCAGTCACCCATCTTTTGCTGAATGTTATGCGATCCAAGCGTTTTCTATCGCATCTGATTTTGACCCTCAGCTGATGCCGAAAATACAAAACCAGATCACGATGAGAAAAGTTTGCATCGTCATACAATCCCTTGTTTCGCGTCGTCCAAATCACCATTCTAGCTACAGCTAGGATCGCGAGAAACACCACACGCTTCTCACCGTGAAACGGAGGAAGAACGTTGTCTACGACGTAACCAACGTCGAGCAGCACGAGCTGTTTGGGTTCGATGCGAGCCGTCCACTCCCCGACGTGATCCCAAAACGGACGGACTCGCTCGCAGTAGTAGAAGGCGTGCTCAGCCGTTTCTTCCAAGCCACTGCCGCAGCGAGTGCAATCAGGCATGTCTGCCAGGCCCGCCCTGAAGTTCAAGCCGCGAAGGGATAACGCATTCCGAACAAGTCGCCAGGTGAGCGAGAACTCGGAGTTGTTCAAGAAGCTCGATCCTGGCGCCCAATTCCAGTGAGAGCGGATCTCCTCCGCCGTCCAGCCGTGCCGCTCGCTGAGAGGATCAGAAGCGGAACCCACCACTAATTCCCGATACAGCTCCTTCCGAGGCCATGAAAGGTCACTGGACCCAAGAAGGTTACGAAGGGCCTTTCGGCACTCGCGGACAAACAGTGCTTCGCCCAAAGGCTTACGTCGACCTTCAGCCTTTGGGTCTGACTTGAGGCGAGGAAAAGTCCGACTCGCCTTTCGTCTCCACACTGAGTCCCCCGTCAAGACACGGCCCAGATATGCAAGTCTTTCAGCAAGCCAGTGGCTCTCCAGATCAGGCATACCCAGACCCCCGTTGCGAGTACGTTGGATACAGACCTGCCTACGGACCATCGGCCTTGCACCTCCCCAGAGCAATCTGGAGAGGGATTGTTGCAGTGCCAACCGACGTGCCTTAGGCAGAGGAAGTACAGCCAATCGGTAAAGGATCAGGGGAAAGACGTACGTGGCGCACGCCTCAGCCCTGCCCTTTAAGGACAACCTCCTTGAAAGCCAGATTCCCACCTGAGCATTCACCTTAGCTTGTACTTCCGACCAATTTCGCTCCAGTTGGAGGTCGGGCCCAAACCACACCCCAAGGATGCGGATGGGTCCGTCACTCCAGCGGAAGGGCCCTGGAAGAGTATTGCTACCCCTCCAAGCACCAAGCCGCAAACCTTCGCTTTTGTCAAAATTGACCTTGGCCCCTGCAATCCGCTCATACTCGACAACCGCCTCTTTCACAGCCTCTATATCCTTGCGGCGGGATACAAACACTGTGACGTCATCAGCGAACGCGGAAACCCTAGCCGCAATGCGGCCAACGAATGGGATACCGCGCAGTGCCGGACTTGTCCCCTCATCCCTAAGCCTGCGCAGGAGGGGCTCCAACGCGAGGACATAGAGAAGAGGAGACAGAGGGCAGCCTTGCCGGACCGAACGCTCGATCGCGATCACCCCCGAACGCCTTCCGTTCACCTGCACCACTGCCTGAGGGTTGTGGTACATCATGCTAATCCATCTGCGGAACTCCGGTTCGAATCCGGCAGTCTCCAAAACAGACGCCAAGAACCGATGGTCAACCCTGTCGAAGGCCTTGGACTGATCTAAACTGATCAGCGCGGATTCGGTGTCGTCTTTTATCCCCTCTAGGACCTCGCGAATCAAGTGCAGGTTGTCCTGGATCGATCTTCCCTTCACAGCAAAGGTCTGCTCGGGGCCGATCAGATCGCTAATGACAAGCTGTAAACGATTCGCTAAGACCCGGGCCAAAATCTTTAACTCTGTGTTAAGCAGAGTTATGGGCCTGTAATCGTCTAAACCCTCCCAAACATGCCTGCCACCTTTCTTCAGCAATGTGATCACGCCCTTGGTAACGCTACCAGGGATGGCTCCCTGGGCGAACCAATGGTTGAACATATCCGTCAGAATAGGCACAAACATGTGCGACATCCTCAAGTACACTTCGTAGGGCAAACCATCTAGTCCCGGCGACTTGTTCAGGCCGACCTGCTTCAACGCGTCACGGACTTCGCATTCAGTAACCACACCCTCGCAGCTAGCCGCTTCAGCCGCCCCAAGGCGGGGGAAGTCGGCCAGATAGCTACGAAACTCCCGGAGCGGGAGATCAGTGCAGCGGGCAAAGCGATCCCGAAAGTGCGCCCGAAAGGCGTCACGTATCTCACGACCCGATCGCAGCAGACGCCCGTCCGGGGTCTTCACAGATGCGATGTACCGATCGGGGAACCTTCGCACTTCTTCTTCACGCGCAGTCGCGTTCGATTTCACAGCTTCGTTGAGAACTCTTTTTAGCCTAGATCTAACTACTGATCCCTTGTAACGCTCGCTACTCTCACGCTCAAGGTCCCTCCTAGCTAGCTCTACACCTAGGGAGTCCCCCCCAGCCACCGCCCGGGAGAGTCTATCATCTATAGATTTCGCCTCCGCGGTCCTATCTAAGTTGAGCCGTCGACCGTATTTGGTGGCGAAATCTCTAATCCTGTGTTTAAGAGAAACCCACCACCTATTCCCGGTAACCGCCCCCACTAACGCCCGCTGAATTAGGGATTCTAGCCGATCCCGGAAGTCCCGTATCTCCAGTAAGGAGGTATTGAACTTCCAGTAGCCGGCCAGACTAGGCCTATTTGCTAACCGCAGACTGACTCTAATGAGTTTATGGTCAGTCCACGCTATCAAGTGGAACGTGGGACAACTAACAAAATCAATGTCAGCTCTTCTCACTAACACTCTGTCCAAGTAGGAGCCTACTTTGGCAGAGGGCGAGCTATCTAGCCACGTCCACATCTCCCGCCCTGGGTGATCAAGACGAAACCTGTCGACGAGACCGTGACGAGTCACGAAGCCGACAAGGCTGCTATCACACCTTCCCGCACGCCTAGCTCCCCGCCCGACCTTATCTATCTTGGGATCAAGGATCGCATTCCAATCACCCATTAAGACTAGCCGCTTCGTATCGTCCAGGAACGGCGCCAACCGACGAAAAAAGGAAACCCTCTCCGCAACGATATTGGGCGCATAAACCGCAACCAGACGAAACTTGAAACTTTTCACGGCAACATCGGCCACAACCAACCGGCCCCCGTCACCTGCAAAAACAACGTCAACATCAGCATCAAGGCTGCGTCCAACTAGCAAGGAGACCCCAGCGCTGAAGTTGCTGCCGTATGCTGAGAAAACGTTAAAGTCGCTTTCCAGCACCCGACAGTCAGCCTCGCAAGTGAAGTGGGTCTCCTGCACTGCAGCAACATCTACGCAGAGGTTCTTGAGTTCACCAAGCAAGCGCGCACACTTGCTTGAATCCCTCAGTCCCCTCACATTCAAACTGGCAACGTTTAAAGCCATCAATCCGACTTACCTTATTCAGTGTCGACTATGGGCCGGAAATCCCCAGGGGTGAGGATGCCAACGGCCTGTCTTAGAGAGCCGGTGCCGAGCTCAGTGTTCACTCGGCCATCCCTAGACACTCCGCCAACATCCAGCGGGAACCGTACTTTTAGGGCTCTATAAAAGGAGGGGTGAACTAAGATAGGGACCCTCCCTGAGCAAAAAGGCAAGCATCTTTTCAAGGAAGAGTGCTCCAATTCCGCCAGCTTTACACCCGTGTCGGTCTGGCGGACCGTATCCAAGAACTTCCATACGCCCTTGGTACGGTCACCAGCCGAACGGATGAAAGTGGTCACCATGGCTGCACTCTTAAAATTAAAAGGGTTGTTAACTTTTTTCTTTTCCACTTTTTCCAGTTGCAGTAACGGCTTTAACATCTTTTTCAATAGATGGTCCGTTACTGCTTCTGCACCAACGGTGCAAAAATGTTTTGCCTTTTGTTGTTTGTCTTTCTCGGCATCGTTTGCCGCCTCTTTTGGATTTTGGGATGATGTAGTCTGGGGGTTTGTTTGGATGGGAGTCCATTTTGGGAAAAGTTCTGGAGAAGACATTGGACTCAGGGATGGTAATGAGAGTGACCTGAGTAATTTTTGGGGGGATGGCCTTTCAAGGGATTGTGCTCGCCTTATATGCACAATTTGATGTCGGCGGGGATGAAGTGGGGGTGTTTCTGTTGGTAGGGGAGGTTGTGGTGGTTGTGGTGGTGGTAATGGGGGTTGTAAAAATTGTGGGGGTTGTAGCGACTCAGAGGGAGCATTCTGAGGAATGCAATATTGAGGAGGGAACATTGGCGGAAGTGGTAGGGGAGGTGGTGGTAAGGAGAGTGGCGGAAAAGGAGCCAGCAGTGGTATCTGCATTGGAACTTGTTGGGGGAGGGGCTGCTTTTGGTGATGTGCATTTGAAGGGCCTTCTAAAGGGTCTTCGGTGTCGGAAGGTCCTGCACGCACTTTTTTGGCAGCCCCCTCCCCGCTGTCTCTTCTTCTTTTCAAGTTTGTTGTTGTTTCCATGTTTTCATGGTCTTCCTTGGTTTTTTTTTCTTTTTCTTTTTGGCCAATGTTGGTGATACTGGTGTTGTTGATGTTGCTGTTGTCCTTGTTGTTGTTGTTGTTGGGGTCTGTGGCCCTTTCTTAGTTGTTGGCGTTGTTGCTTGTTCCGCTGTTGCTGCTGCTGCTACTGGTTCCGGTGGCTTGGTCTGCTTTTGAGGTGAGGGTGAAATTAAGCCTTTTTC
This sequence comes from Sepioteuthis lessoniana, assembly GCA_963585895.1. NCBI lineage: Eukaryota > Metazoa > Mollusca > Cephalopoda > Myopsida > Loliginidae > Sepioteuthis > Sepioteuthis lessoniana. The sequence goes on from OY757920.1 coordinate 7,715,390, forward strand.
CCCTTGTTTGGGGGAACCCCTCCTCCTCCGGGTCACCTCGGACCAGCCCTCTTTGTCATTTGTTTTGGGCTGGTCCTGACTCGGATCCTGGGTCTCCGCTGTTTTGCTGATGGTGGCTGTTGAAGCTGTTGCTGCTGTTGTTGTTGCTGTTGTTGTTGCTGCTGCTGCTGTTGCTGCATTCTCTGGCTTCTCGGGGCAGAACTTCGAGATGTGGCCAATTTTTTTGCAGGACCAACACCTCGGTCTCCGCCCCTCCACCATCACGATCATCTCCCGGTCCCCGCTGATTAGAATCTCGGGGATGGCTTTGAAGCCATCCCTCGTCAGGCACAGCCGGAAAGCATAATCCCCGTAGGCTGTCCCGGCTGGGGATCTGAGGAGGTTATACTCCTCCACTTGGCCGTACGAACTTAAATAAGCGGCCAAAACCTCCCCAGAAATGAGGGGCGGGACGTTACAGATGGTTACTCGGAGCCTACGGGTGCCCCTATATTCCGGCTGTAACCTGAAATACTTCGTCGTTATATTATTAGCCGCCAACTTGGCGGCTTGTTCTTCCGTAGGAAGGAGGACATCCCATGTCGCAAAACTCTTGCGACAGAAGTACTGGCATGGGATGCCCGCCTTCCTCAACAGCTCCTCAAACGTCTCTTTCTTGAGCCCCACTAGCCTTTTGGTTTTGAGATCCGAAACGACCAGCGAGAGGATCCTAGGTGTGAATTTTTCAACTAATTCAGGGATGGGCAGAATTTCATTGCCTTTGAAGTACTTTGCGTACTTCTCTACCCTATCCCTTTCATAGTCGGCAGGTCCCCTCTGCTGGCCCTTCCAAGGTGTGGGGCTCTTTTGGGCCGGCTGTATTGGACTGTCCTGTGATGTGTCCACTATTGTTCTTGGAGAATCAGCGGGGATCGGCAGTGATGGCCAATTCTCTCCAATTAAACTCTCTTGTGAGGGTTCCTTTGAGGGTTCAGTTTTGTCTTCATTTTTTTGGAAGTGGAACCCTCCATGACTGCAGTAGGGCTCGCAGCCAGGAGGGTAAAACTAAGGCCCACACCTGTTGCAAGTGTGTGTGTGTGGGGGGTTCTACTGTTCAAAAAAGTAAAAATTATAAAATTAGACGATAGTACAACACGCCTGAAAAAATGCAAAAAGATTAGAACACGTAGATACCCCCTGAAAAATTAAAAAACACTCAAGACAAAACACTTAAGAAAGGAAAACAAGTCCGACCACAAGAGAAACAAACGTCGGATAACGAAAGCAAGTGACAAATCCAAATTAAACCAAAATTGTCACAAGTAACAACTTCTCAGGTAAGCTTGAAAAAAAAAAAATAAAGTCCAACGGAAAAAAAAACAAGTCTTACCGAGATAATAACAATTTTTAACTTTTAGTAATCCAAATCGTAATAATCAAAGTAACGGCGTGAATAACGAAGAGTCAGTGCCACTTGGCTGCTGAGTTCAAATGCGTCTTCTTCGTTTGGACTTTTATTTACTACTGATATTTTAGGTAGCTTTGGGGGCGGTCTAGTGGGGTGAAGGGGACAATTCGTTTTTGTTGGGTTTTTTTTTTTTTTTCTTTTTCCTTTTCTGAGGGGGGGGGGGCTGTAGTAGTATTCTAGGCTTTTTCTTCTAAACTACTGTTAGGGCTTTCTTTACGAATTTTTAAATTATTCGATAGAAGATATTTAAAAACATTCTGCCTTGTTCGCTGACATGTGGATAGGCTTAATATCAAATTGGCTTTACAGTAGAGTAAGCGTGCCTTTACATTTAAAACGCATAGTTTAAGCATTATTTTACAAACAAAATACAGCATAACATTTTGTAAAATTCAGCATTTTAAATTGGAATTAAAGACATACTGACCAATATTGACATATTTCTTCCACTTGGCTCCCGAGTTCAAATGCGTCTTCTTCGTTTGGACTTTTATTTACTACTGATATTTTAGGTAGCTTTGGGGGCGGTCTAGTGGGGTGAAGGGGACAATTCGTTTTTGTTGGGTTTTTTTTTTTAGAGAGAGAGAGAGAGAGAGAGAGAGAGAGAGAGAGAGAGAAAGAGACAGACAGTTTGGTTTTGTTTGATTTTAAGGCATATCAACCATTATACGTTCTCAAATGCCAAATTCTTACACATATGCACACACTCACACTCACATACACACACACACACACACACACACACACACACACATATATATATATATATATATACATCAAACTTATGATTTTTAAACATATTCTGTTGATAACATTTTTAAACGAGCCTGAGCTCATTTTTTTCCACAGTAAAATAGTTTCTCTAATTTCCATCTTATAAGAATAATTCTATTTTCAATTTATCATTTGTTTGCACACAGGTAAATATTTTTAAGTATTGCTATTTCACAGTAACAATTCTATTAAACATCAGTCATTTGTTTACAAACAGTTGAAAGATCGAAAAGTTCTATTTCAAGAAATTCAGTTGAATCATTTTTTTGCACTCAGTTTAAATGTCAAACTGTTCTATTCGACTTATGTATAGGGCCCCATCGGGTGCTCCCATCCAGGTCAGAGTAAACCTGGGAGCGATGGCAATGAAGGAGTACTCCATGATCCACTAAGCTCCAGCAATAAGCGAGCCTCACCATCAGATTGTCTTAAGTTATAACGAGTAAACTCATTAGGGAAGTCTTATCCCTTTGCCGAGATGAAGTTGGTGTTTTCTGCAGCCACAGCCGATTCGGCATCAGACAGACAGGCAAAGATAAAATAGGGTCTTACCTCATGTGAATCTGTATCCACACAATATATATATATATATATATATATATAGTACAATGCAAAACATTCGATATGCTTTTAGTTACCGCAAATTTATAAGAATAATACGCTCATTAATAGATGTCCACAGTTGAAACATTCAATTTACTGGAGTGATTTCCATATCTAACTATCATTTCTATCAACGGATTTAAACGAGGAAGCAATACAAATCTTTTAACATCTTCTAGTCCTGATTCCAAATCTGGCCACCATACTTTTAATGATGCTATTTTAGATGTTATATTCACTGCTCTAAATATATCAATAATAGTATCGGCTATATTATGTCTTATTGATAGAGTAACCAATGGAATGTCAATTGTAGGTTCAGTAACGATTTGAACCTTCATCGCATGGCGTCTGAGGTGTTTAAACTCACAAAACTTTTTCCTATTTACCAACCCCTCCGCTCGAGCAGGATATGATATAAGGTCAATTTTTAAGCGGAGTTTAACAGGTTTAAAGTCAGAGTTTTCCTTCTCCTAGACTAGTTGGCTCACCAAGGCTGAAGAACCTAGTCTGCCCTACTATTGACCCATAGCTGGAGGGAGAATAATTGGATTCATACCTTTCCCAAGGGTATTAGTGCTATGTGAAATGCAGTCTCGTCCAGGTTTTGAACTCGTGTCGCCGGGTCCATTTCCTACGACGATAACCATTACACCACGGGCACCTCAAAGAAGGAAGATTTATCAGTGTTCTTCCTGTAACTGATTTTTTTTTTCTGTTTTTATTTTCAATGTAAAAGGCACTAAGTTCGGTTGCACATCTCTAAGCTTTTTTGGAAGGATGTTAGTTTTATTGTAGTATCCACAAACAAGTAAAGAACTTGATATTTAACAAAGAAATTCTGCAAAGAAATTTGTTTTATATTCTTTGGAAAATTTTTGTCTTTCGTCCATTGTTTAGTCGTGTTAATTTGTAGCTTTTACTTCAAGGCCATTAAGGCGACAAAGTTTTATTGAAACGACGAAGCAAAAAACAATAACAGATATAGCAAAAAAAAAACCAACAAAAAAAAAACAAACAAGAGAATGAAAAGAAAAAAAGATACTTTTCGTGTCTTATACTCGAATCGAAAACGATTCAAGGAAAGAAGATGTTAATTGAAGTAAATCTTAAGTACTTCGTATTCAAGGTTTGTCGATTTCTTTGAATTAAATTTACATTTTTTTCTTGTTTCATTGAAATCCGTGTAGTGCTGTTTATTTTATTAACGACATGCTTATTAAGCGAGTAGGTTAAGAACTAGTGATACAAGGACATATACACAAGTATACACATTTACACACACATACACATATATATATATATATATAGTAGACAAGAAATACACCTGCACACAGCCACATAAGCATGCATATATATATATATATTCAGACACACACACATACACGGACTTACATACACACGCAAGCACACACACACGTATGCATGGAAATTATTATTAACATGGTTTGGCTTGGTTTGGCGTCTTTGTTTACCGGGATATCAACTTGCGTGGGTTATCTAATTCCAAAGCCATTATTGTTGAAGTACACTTGTTGTGCCATTTGACATATATCTAGGGAATATTCACAACTTTCCGAATTGTACAAGTCCAAAAGTGAATATAACAGTGCAACTGGAGTTTGAACTTGCCTTCCATATATATATATATATATATATATATATATATACATATATTCGAAGCAATGAAAAGACCCAAAGTTTTATTCTTGATGGGACTAAAAACATAAAAAGCAAAAAAAAAAGGTGACAAGCTAGCTGACCGGTTTAACTCCTCACTAAACAGAGCTAAATAAAGATCTTTATACGATATAAAACAAAACAAAAAAATATGGAAAATATATAGGGTGGAGAAAAAATTATACAATAACTTTTTCGATTAACCTCTGTTGTGCCAATAGCGAAATCGGTCAGCTAATCTTATCACTTTTTTTTTCTGTTGATGTTTTTGTCCCAGCAGATAAAATGAAACGCAGTTTCTTCCAGGCTGCGGTCGTATCGATACTGCTGTATGGATGCACTACTTGGACGCTAACTAAACAGTTGGAGAAGAAGCTCGACGGCAATTATACAAGAATGTTGCGAGCAATAATGAACATTTAAAATTGTCGTAGACTCTTGATAATTCAGTATGTAATCTTATGAGATGACAGACCAATTTTTTATGATTTCAGGTTCAAGTGAACAGCTACACAGGAATTGGAATACACACTACTAAAGCCTGATTGTCACAGCTGGTGAATTTCAAAAATGCAATCTGACACTTTAGAAGAACGATATGCAATAAAATTGTGCTTTAAACTTGGAAAAAATGCCACAGAAACGTATGGAATGCGTCAGACTGCGTTTCGACCATCTTGCATGAATCGAGCATCGGTTTTTGAGTTGCATAAGAGATTCAAGGAAGGCAGGAAGTCTGTGAGGGATGATGAGAGGTGTGGGAGGAGTAAGGAAGTCAATATATCAGAGTTGATTGGCCAAAGGGTTAGGGTTAGGTTACTATGTTGAGGTTTTAAGAGTGTTCAGGAAGGGATTCCGTCGGAAGAGGCAGGCACCCTTCAAATCGGGTCAGTGGCATTTCCACCAGGACAATGCACCAGTCCACAACTCCATCCTTGTCACAGACTATTTGACCAAGATTGGCATCAAGACAGTTCCTCAGCCTCTCTATAGTCCAGACCTTGCTCCCTGTGATTTTGGTTATTCCCTAAGCTCAGAGGCTGTCGTTATGAGACAATTGAGGAGATGAAAGAGGCTGTAACGAAGGTTATTGACATGCTTACACAATAGGACTTCCCTGGGGCCTTCGAGAAGTTGTTGGAACGGTACAACAAGTGCATTGCAGCTGGAGGGGATTACTTCGAAGAGGACTAGAGTTTCATATGTGTACTGTCAATAAAAGTGCCCATACGGAAAAAGTCTGGAAACTTATTTAATGATCCTCGTGTATAAGTTAAAGTATTAGTCGCATCGAACACGTAAATATTTTTCAAGAAAATAATAATTTCAATTATTACTTACTTCAAACATCACCTGGATATAATAGATATATAAGTTCTACATTTTATGCCTTCACATAAATTAATTGAAACATTTGTTAAGTATTACACAAATTCTGAACACAAAACGATAAGGAATGTTTGTGCAGACACGAAATACACACACACACACACACACATATATATATATATATATATTATACGGTCGACCGGTTTTTGTTTTTCTCAAAGGTAAAGGTATATATATATATATATATATATATACCTTTACCTTTAAGAAAAACAAAAACCGGTCACATTAGGATTATAAATTTATTTCCATCCTGTTATTTGTATTGATATGAATCAATAACATAAAAAATAGCAGGACTCCTTCAGATCTAATGGATAAACAAATTACAGTCTGAATAGACAGAGGAGGGAAGGGTGAGAGGTGGTAGAGGAGGGGTGAAAAAAATTTCTCCCCATTTGTCCACTTCCGATTTTTCTTTTCATTACCGCCCCGAATCACAATAAAGTCACAAGACGTATATTGTAAACTCACTTTCATCAGAAAATCAAATTTTGAATTTTTTTAAATCTTAAATTCTTAATACATTTAATTATTACTAACTTCAAACATCACCAGGATATAATAGATATATATGTTATACATTTTATGAGAAAAAATATTTGCCTTCGCATAAATTAATTGAAACATTCGTTGAATATTACACAAGTTTTGAACACAAAACGATAAGGAATGTTTGTGCAGTCACGAAATACACACACACACACACACACACACACACACACACACACACACACATATATATATATATATATATATATATATATATATATATATATATATATATACCTTTACCTTTACCTTTAAGAAAAACAAAAACAGGTCACATTAGGATTATAAATTTATTTCCATCCTGTTATGTGTATTGATATGAATCAATAACACCAAAAATAACAGGACTTCTTCAAAACAACGATTCCGCAGTCCATCGCTTTAACCATTACAACACGAGGACACCCTCGGGACTGCTTCAGATCTAATGGATAAACAAATAACAGTCTGAATAGACAGAGGAGGGAAGGGTGAGAGGGGGTAGTGGAGGGGTAAAGAAATTCCTCCCCATTTGTCCACTTCCGATTTTTCTTTTTATTACCACTCGGAATCACAATAAAGTCACTAGACGTATATTGTAAACTCACTTTCTATAGAAAATCAAATTTTGAATTTTTTTAGATCTTAAATTCTTAATACATTTCAACGTAAATCTCCAGATTCAACAATAATTTAGGCAATTACAACAATTTTTATTAACCTTACGTAAAGATTACAGTAATACTTATCTTAAATTAAATTCAAAATTTATAATTATAATTTTAAATTCAAAATTTATATTTGTGGCCATTAATTCAGTTACCTTTCCATTGAAACATACGTTCACATCACATGGTGTCTTCCCATTTTTTTTTAAAATTCATTATCTATGTTCATAGTTGAACTATTTTATTGTCCTGACGGAATTATTCTCGACTACGGTTTAACTGGACTGAATGATATATATATATATATATATATATATATATACAGAGAGAGAGAGAGAGAACAAGACAGAGAAATAACATGCATGTTTCTTTTGACAGTAGTCTGATGTTTAGAATAATTTCAGTTACGTTTATTATTGAAATTAACTCCAGTTTATTCAGCACTTGTGAAGAAATCACAATTAAATTACTCAAGTTTCAGAGATTCCTATTATAAACGCTGATAAACTTTGAGAAAGTGTAAACCCCTTTCAGAGATTTCCTATTTGGTTTAAGTCAGGAAAGTGAATTGATTTCTCTAAAATCCCCATTTTCTTCATCTTTAATCATACTCCCGTTTTCCCTGTAGATCTATTCGAATTATTCAGATAAAAAATTCAACACCTTTCTAGTTGAAGATATTTTACAAATTGAGATAAGTTCTTCTCTAGCATTCCAATATACATACCAGTCTTACAGTGATATGTAGCGCACTATTATCTCTAAATGAAAAGCAACCCTAAATTATTACACCCCAACAATTGAGTTGCTTATACTAAGAGGACCTTTACTCCAGACAAGTCTCTATTTTTTTCCACCGCAGAGTTCAATTACTGTCTTGTCAACCATAATATTTTGTCCCAGAATGAGAAAATTATAAGCAAAGAGTAGACAAGTCTTCAAGCGCAGGGCTTTTGAAAAGGTGGTTTTCCTAGGAGCCAAGAATACAGTTCTACATAGTGGTGTGTGCCACTAATTGTATCTTAGCTCCTTTCAATCACAGCTGCTTGCGTATCGTTCTAAAGTTCTCCCCCTGTAGTAAATGGATTTCGGATTACTTCCTGACAAATGGATGTAGCTACTCATTTGCTTAATTTGCAAGGACGTCCTGTTTGTGGCAGATCCGTAGTTAGGCCATACTGCTTCCATTTTCCAATGATGGCTCTAATTATACTGATGGGGATATTGAGTTCATTAGAGATCTTTTGATATCCAATTCCCCAATTATGTTAGTCAATTATCATTCTAAGAACTTCTCGAAAGGTTCCTTTGCTTTTGGCATCGTGAAAATCTTTACACGTTCCATACAGAAGTTTGGTTTGGTTTAATGGCATATCAACCTTTGTAGGTTATTTAACGTCAATGCTATTCTCCAAGAATGGCAGTAGTGGTAGTATTTAACCCATAGCTGGTAGGATAAGAGGGTTCATACCTTTCCCAAGGGTATTTGCCCGAAAGTGAACGTAATAGCGCGACCGTAGTACGAACTCGCTTACTACAATTCCGCAGTCCATCGCTTTAACCATTACACCACGAGGACACCCCTCCATACAGAATTCGGAGTTATTTAATGGTGTTGAGATGTGACACAAGGTTGGTTGAAACGAGGGTGTCTCGCAAGAAGCATTTGTCCCAAGATGCAGTGTGAAGAAAATCTCATTTTTTTAAAGTGGTATTTCAGGTGCCGTGCAATTAAGCTAGTCCTGAATATTTTTTGACTAGTGAGCCAGCGTTGCCAATAAGGAAGGTTCTCTGACCTAATTATATTATATACCACTGCTCTATATGAAGTCCGGGTTGAAAATATAATGTCAGTTTGAATATACAGTAATTCTAAATATTTAGTCTTTATCAATAGCTAAATTAATGATCTGAATAGAATTCAATTGCAAACTGTAAATTCTGATTTTTTTCAAATATTTTTGGAAAGTGTGTCAGCTCCATCAAATGTCACTCGAGATTCGTCCATAAGAATTATTTTAGAAAAGTCCATTTTCATGTAATTCCCAGGAACAATTATGACGCTTTAGGAGGTGCCCGTGGTGTAATGGTTATCGTCGTAGGAAATGGACGCGGCGACACGAGTTCAAATCCTGGACGAGACTGATAGCATTTAACATAGCACTAATACCCTTGGGAAAGGTATGAATCCAATTATTCTCCCTCCAGCTATGGGTAAATAGTAGGGTAGACTAGGTTTTTCAGCCTTGGTTAGACAACTAGTCTAGGAGAAGGAAAACTCTGAATTGAAACCTGTTAAACTCCGCTTAAAAATTGACCTTGTGTCATATCCTGCCCGAGCGGAGGGGTTGGGTAAATATGATATGATTATGACGCTTTAGAATATTTGCATCAGTTTGAGAAGATTGCCAGGGAGACTTCTTTACAAAAGTTATCGAGTAAATCTCATAAATTTTAATAATTCAAATTTGGTTTTAAAAAATAATTCAATTTAAAATAAAAAAAAACAATGTAGATGTTAAAACAAGGCCTGAGTTAAGATTTTACGTTTTAGTTATGTTTATTTGAAGTTATTGAAGTTGTTTGTTGTATTCTAAAAAAAAACTGCTGTCTCAAGTTAAGGGAAAACCAAATAATCACATTTTACTTCAATAAAATAAGTTATAAAATCATCAAAAATACATCAACGTCTATCATAGAACAAATAAACACATAATAGAATTTGTCTTTGAATCTTTTGCATTTCAATCTAGGGAACATTTTCAATCGATTATCGATTGATTTTGTTACATTTTTTTTACTTCAACAGGTTCAATTTCCGACATGGTAATATTAATTACTTATCACAAGTCTGCTTTGGAAATTTACTAAGCTTTTTACTTAGATGTAGCACAAGGCCATATGAAAGGGGCACCCAATGAGACTCGAACTCACTCGTGTAGGTTTGCTAGTCGAGCTTGCTAACCATTACACCACCAGAGGCGCCCTTATCACAAGTCTGCTTTGCTCTTATACTGTTTGCCACCTTCATTTAATTTCATCTTCACAATTCACCATTGATTTTCGATCGGATTCAGATCAGGACTTGATTGTGGCTATTCCATTATTTTTTTCTCCCATAAATCAAAGAATTAGATACCTAAGAAGGTGCATTTCTATAAATATAAATACACTCTTCACTTTGAAACTTTGGAACTTGGATTTGTATTATTCAAAGAAAGTATTTTCCATAAAATCGCAGTTGTTAGCGTGGTTTTGTTTAACTCCATCATAGATTTTAACTGGTTTAATAATCATTTAATCGACATTTCTCGTCCATATCATCACACTACCGCCAACGTGTTGGCTTTTATTAGTCACAGGCACGTCTAAATTGGATAAAACCCTTTTTTTGGCCAATCCTTCAGGTCCATCGAATATCACTCGAGATTCGTCCATAATAACTACTTGAGAAAAATCTATTTTCATGTATTCCTAGGACCATTTATGACTCTATCAAATATTTGCATCAGTGCGAGAAGATTGCCAGGGAGACCTTTTTTACAAATCCTATATACACAAAATACACAATTTGTCTTTCTTGATATCCCTAATTCCAGTCCTTTCAAAGATGGAAGCGCTGATAAAAATCGGTTGTTACGCGATAAAACACTTTAGTTTAAGTTCATCTTGAGTAAATAAGTTCTGGAAGCTTTTTATTTTACTACAAGTTCCTTACCTCGTTTTTTCAACAGCCTTCTTTATAGTTTGATGAGCTCTGCAATACCTCTTTTAATATCTCCAAAATCGACATTCCCTCATTCAATAACTTTGTTATCTTCTCTTTTTTAGCAGTTGTTATATACTTCCCTTAAATGCTGTTTCAATATATATTTAAAAAGACAAAAAGAAAAAGGCTAGTTTATATTTAATTTCAGAGGTCATCAGCCTATATTAATTTAAGCTGCATATTAACTTCTACCAGTGTCTTTTTGAAGGTGCCCGTGGTGTAGTCGTTATCGCCGTAGGAAATGAACACGCCGATACGAGTTCAAATCCTGGATGATACTGATTGCATTTCACATAGCACTAATACCCTTGGGAAAGGTATGAATCCAATTATTCTCTCTCCAGCTATGGGTAAATAGTAGGACAGACTAGGTTCTTCAGCCTTGGTTAGGCAACTAGTCTAGGAGAAAGAAAACTCTGAATTCAAACCTATTAAACTCCGCTTAAAAATTGACCTTGTGTCATATCCTGCCCGAGCGGAGGGGTTGGTAAATAGTACCAGTGTCTTTTTGTAAATTCCAAATATCTCAATAACTAACCATTAAAACGGGAGAACATTTTTACCAATTATTCTACTTATAATGGAGATGGGTGAGTTTAAATCTGACAAATATTGGTTCAGAACTTTTCGAATTATGGAGGTTTATTGGCAAAATGTTTAGAGTGTTCGCCAAATGGCGTAGGAGACATGGGTTCACTCCCAGGTCGAGTCACTAAAGACTCGAAAAATGGTACTTGATGCTACCTTGCTTATCACTCAGTATTATAAAGTAAGGGTCAAGGGAAAAGTGGAGCAATCCAGGGAAAGGTGTTACGGCCTTCCTTACAGCTTGGTGTAGTAGCTACCGAAAAAGGAGCCTTGGGGTCACCCTCGACAAAAGGGAGACAACTTTATTTACTTTTATTTGATTTGTATAATAACATTAGATCGGCTGTACGTAAAACATTTCTCTATACTTTTAATTGTTGGCATTTTCCCCCTTTTTCCTTATGCATGTTATATCCTAATTATCCATTATATTCTAGTGACGTTTGGTGTTAAGAACAAATACAGAAATTACTAATTTTTTAATCTGTAAAAATTGCTTGGGTCCATTACTTTTACATGTTATGGTACGTCTGTAGAGAGAAAGAGAGAGACAGAGACAGCGAGAAAGAGAGAGAGAGAGAGAGGGGGGTATGTATCAGAGGGGAATGATTAAGATACAAATATAATCATTTTTTAGCTCTTTCGCTCATGTCAGCATCTGATTTCCTATCGTTAGTGATTTTTGCATTTAGAATAATCTAACAACAGAAGATAGAAAACAATATTGGTCTTTTACTCTCAACACATCCGGCATAATATAAATCAACCTTTACTTCGTTCACTTCATAATTACCTCTCTCTCTCTCTCTCTCTCTCTCTATATATATATATATATATATATATATATATATATATTTCTGTTTATACCTATCTGTCTATCACTGTTCATATATATCTATCTATCTATCACTATTCATATGTATGTATGTATGTATGTATGTATCTATCTATCTATCTATCTATCTATCTATCTCTGTTCATATCTATCTATCTATCTATCTATCCTTGTTCATATCTATCTATCTATTACTATTCATATCTATCTATGTATCTCTCGATCTATCACTGTTCATATCTATCTATCTATGTCCAGTTTGTTCATCTATCTATCTATCTATCTATCTATCTATCTCTGTTCATATCTATCTATCTATCTATCTATCTATCTATCTATCTATCTATCTATCTATCTATCTATGTATCTCTCGATCTATCTATCACTGTTCATATCTATCTATCTCTCTTCATATCTATCTATCTATCTATCTATCTATCTATCTATCTATCTATCTATCACTGTTCATATCTATCTATCTATCTATCTATCTATCTATCTTCATATCTATCTATCTATCTATCTATCTATCTCTCTTCATATCTATCTATCTATCTATCTATCTTCATATCTATCTATCTATCTATCTATCTCTCTTCATATCTATCTATCTATCTATCTATCTCTATTCATATCTATCTATCTATCTATCTATCTCTATTCATATCTATCTATCTATCTATCTCTCTTCATATCTATCTATCTATCTATCTATCTATCTGTCTATCTCTATTCATATCTATCTATCTATCTATCTATCTCTATTCATATCTATCTATCTCTATTCATATCTATCTATCTATCTATCTGTCATTGCTCATATCTATCTATCACTGTTCGTAATAATGTATTTATCTCTCTATATATATATCTTTATCTATCGATCTGTCGGTCAGTCTGTCTACCTATCACGACAGCTAGCTGTCTGGCCACTCACACATAAAAAAGATACATATACATGTTGAGCCGATATCATTGTAAATGCTATGCAGCTAATACTATTGATCAGTTCGATTATCGGGTATTGATTTATTCTGAATGTTGGTCATTATTTACTTATCTAAATTTGGTCTGGCATAAGGTCACAGTAGTGCGAACGAAACTCTGACATTCAACACCGTCATAACATCTAACCAATCGGAATTCTTTGTTGAAGTCAAACAACTTTCTATTCTTTTATTCTATTTGGCTATTGTTTTTACGTTTATGTGGTTTATTATTAGAAGGATTGTGATAATGATGATTAAATGAGTGATTCAGTGAGGCACGATTATTGTAACGGTTATCGTACTTGGAAATGAAATCGCTAACTAGAGCTCAAACCCCTAATGATGCTGTTTGTTTTTTTTTTACTTTCTGTAGTTGTTTTTGAGTTATATACTCATAATGAGGAAAGACGGAAGAACAAAAATACTTGATTAAAAAATATAACTCTCTTTATTCTTTTTTGAGTCAAGGTTCCTGTGGTGTGTGAGAGAACGACAAACGGGCGGTAGGAGACAAAGACAGACTGCTGTATAGACCCCTAACTTCTTCCCTCGTAGTCAAAGCTTCTATGGTACGTGAGAGACGGACGGAGGGAGAGACAGACCGCTATATTTACCCTTAACTTCTACTCTTGATCACAGCACGCAGTGTTATTTTCAAGACCCCGCTTAGCACTTCTTTCGCTTCTTGGCCAGGGGTGCTCAACAAGAGGCCCTGTAGGCCGCTGCCTGTGCGGGTGCTCTCAGTGACTGCAAGCTGTCACTGACTCACACTGCCCCAACTGATTCCAACTGCCGCAGGCACCTGCAATCAATCAGATATAGATCATTACACTCACGACTTCCGATAAACCACGTGACAGCTACCGCTTATTTAAACAGGTGCGTCTCTGATTGATGGCTCGGTCAAGGTCAATACGAATCACTTGGAAAAGAGAATAATCCATCTATTCTATTCTTGCTATGGGTAAATAGTAGGGCAGATTGCGTTCTTTAGTTTTTGTTAGGCATTCAATCTCGGAAAAGGAAAACTCTTAATTCAAACCAGATGTAAAGTAAAGTTAGCGACCATAGTCGAGGGTGACCCGAAGGCTCCCTTTTCGATAGCTACTACACCAAGGTGTAGGGGAGGGCGCTACTCCATTCCCAGGATTGCTCCACTTTACCCTTGAACCGTACCTTATAATGCTGAGTGTTAAGCAAGGTGGTATCAAGTTCCATTTTTAAAGTCTTTGGTATGACTCAACCTGGGATTGAACCCAGGTCTCCGCGGGCCATTGGCGAACACTCTAACCGCTGGGCCAAGGTCCCGGTTTAAACCAGATGTACTTCTCATAAAAATTGACCTTGAGCCATATCCTAGTCGTGGTAATGGGTTGTGCAAATATATACATGACTCATTTCTAAATGTTATTAACTTTTTGCTTGTATGTTTCTTTCATATTTTTTTTTTTCATTGCATCTATTTTAATCCTCAAACTACGATTTTCAGTAAACAGTCGTATCGGAAATAAAACAAATAGAGGGTCAGATATTTAAAGAAAAGTGTATGTTTAAATGGTTATATAAGTTTTTCTTTTCTTTTTTCTTTTTTGTTTATTTCTTTCTTTGTTTCGTCCGTTTTCGTTTTGTTTTCCTTTTTATTTTTGTGAATCAAGTTTGCTTGCACACCAGACAGCAGAACATTTGGTAAACTAGGCTTCTTGAGATAAAAGGATAATAGTATAAGTCTCAAAGGGACTTTTTTCTTTATTAACAGGAAAGAAAAAATACCCGTCAAAAAGTATTAATGGTTGACTATGATCAGTTAACATTCCGTCTGGTATGACAGTTTATGTTTGCCAACGTACATATCAATCAATGAATTTCTTTCTCTTGCTCTTTTTCTCTCTGTCTCTGTCTTTGTCTCTCTCTCTCTCTCTATATATATATATATATATGCGTGTACGTGTGTGTGCCATTGTCTCCTCTTCTATCTCACTCTTTTCGTACTATGTTTCTATCTACCCACTAGAGTTTTCTAATTTGATTTTTTTTATTTAAGCCTGTCTCATATTGTGAGTTTTTCGTTCTATCTCTGAGGCATTTTAAACTTCACGAATTGCATGACAGTTCCCGGAAAACTAGAAATATCAACTCACTAAATATTCTAGAAAGCGTTATCGTTTATGTTGAACGAGATAGACAGAAATAAAAATAAGACACTTGCAGCGTCTCGTTGAAAATAAAAGCATTTTTTTATCAAGTTTTGGGCTAAGATTTCTTTCATTTTGATTTAAGTACGAATGCAACAGGTTATAAAATACAGCTGTAATTATCATTTCATTTTCTCCCCTACCAATAAAATTTGCCGTGTCACGTATTATGTAATCACCAGAGCAAAGAAGTGTCTTAAATATTTGTTTATTAAAGACGGCATTGGCATAATGGTTAGAGTGTTCACCAATGGTCCTGGAGACCTGGATTCAATCCCAGGTAGAGTCATACCAAAGACTCAAAAATGGTACTTGATGCTTCCTTGCTCAACACTCAGCATTATAAGGTACAGATCAAGGGTAAAATGGAGCAATACAGGGAAAGGAGTAGCGCCCTCTCCAACTCATTGGTCTTGTCGCTATCGAATAGGGAGCCTTCGGGTTACCCTCGACTATGGTCGCCAACTTTACTTTTACTTACATGTCATATGATGAAAGAGCAGTAAATGAAGTACTAAGTTTTTTATGACATAAACAGCCTGTGTATACTATGCTAGATATTCGACCACATAAGTACCAGTGTATATAGCGTTGCATTTTGACCAAAAAAATAGCCATTGTACAATGTACCATATATTTGACCAGATAAATAGCCGGACTAATATTCTTTATCGTTAACCACACAAATACCAGAGTATAAACAGCTAAATTTTGACTACATAAATACCCAGCGTATAAATTGGTATAGATTTCACCTCATAAATAACAGTCAATAAAGTGTGAAATAACTTGACCCCATAAATAACCAGTGTAGATGGTACAACATATTTGGTTATGGTGAAAATGGTAGATTTTGATGAATCTGACAGGATGATAAAAAATCAGTGGAAAAGTGGATAAATCGAACACTTAGAACAGGTTTAGAGATAATATTTATTTCATTATTAACAGACGTTAATCAGACGGTGCCCGTGGTGTAATGGTTATTGTCGTAGGAAATGGACACGGCGACACAAGTTCAAATCCTGGACCTGACTGATTGCATTTCACATAGCACTAATACCCTTGGGAAAGGTATGAATCCAATTATTCTCCTTCCAGCTATGGGTAAATTGTTGGTCAGACTGGGTTCTTCAGCCGTGGTGAGCCAACTAGTCTAGGAGAAGGAAAACTCTGAATTGAAACCTGTTAAACTCCGCTTAAAAATTTACCTTGTGTCATATTCGGCCCGAGCGGAGGGGTTGGGCAAATAGGATCCGACAAAAATGTTTAATCTGATGAGGTGCTTCAGTTTATAAAGAACGAAATATTACCACCGAACCCGTTAAAAGTGTTTGATTTATCCTTTTTCCACTTATTTCTTTTATCATATTTGGTTATATAAATAACTAAAAGATAAAGCTGTACATATTTACCACATAAATAACCAGTACTATATATTTTATGATATAAATAAATATTATATAAAGTATTCCAGTAAGACAACTTATAAAACTAGTGATTAAACTCTTATGTACCTGACCATGATAAATAATCCTCGTTTTCATTTTCTTCGAAGTAACTCCTGAAATAATTTAGCTCGATATCAATATCATTCTTACACGATAGGTTAGTGAACGATAGAGAGAAGTGGCGAGAGAGGGTCAAGGATATCCTTGCTAGCAGCACGACATGATGAGGATGATGATTATTGACATGTGTGGAATTCTAGTTATTTCTTGAGCTGTTAAACATGCGATAAAACAGAAACAGTAAGCCAGTATGATTGACGACATTTGAACTCGCGGTCAGCCAGGCCTCTGCTTCTAATTGCTGGTTTTAGACAGGTGACCAAAACTGTTCTTGAATAGAAATGAGTTAAATGGTTTGTGGGAAATGCTAGATCCGAGTAGATGAATGCTCTATCTAATACTAAATATTAATCATTTGTTTACCCACAATTTGATGTATTGCAATTCAATACTAATGATTATATTTGATATTATTCATGTTTACACAAAGTTAAATGATTTCAAGTATTCCTACTCAATACTAATAATCGTACTTGATATTAATCATTTGTTTGTACGCAGTTTGAAGGGTTTCAAGTGTTGCTATCTCAGCGCAATTTGCCCTCAGCCACCACGTTCTGGCACATTTAAGATGAAATAGGGTTGGGTGTTTTGCATCTTTTCATAAGACCAATTTGAAAAATATGTTCCTGACAATCATAGTGGTATTTGGGCTTGAGACGATCAGCCGATTGATCGGATCAGGCCTCTTCTATTTCGTGTTTAACCCATTAAGAGCCACCAGAATCCCGTCCACAAGTATTTCGGATCATTACCGATAGTCAACAGGTGGCGTCATTGGCGGGGTGTCTCACTAATCTGCAGAGGTGAATTGGCATTTTCAATAGCCTCAACTGATAGGCCTGACAAATTTTATCTTTTTTGAGAAAATTGAACAATGCGATCATCGTATTACTACGCTATATATATATATATATATATATATGTGTGTGTGTGTGTGTGTGTGTGTGTGTGTGTGTGTGCGTGTGTGTGTGTATCATAAACGTCAAGTCGAGCTGATAGCACTGAATTCCCGATTCTCTCTCTCTCTCTCTCTCTCTCTTCTCAATCGCTCCAAGCAGGTCCTGCAGACTGTATCCTGGATGCGCACGTAGACGATGTATATATATATTTACTTTCCCTTCGCACGAGCATGATGCGACACCAGGTTAATTTTTCAGCAAAGTCTAACAGGTTTTCCTTCTCCTAGAATGGTTACGTACCAAGGTTAAAGAGCCCAGATTGCCCTGCGATTTACCCATACCAAAAGGTATAGTTGGATTTACACTTCATCCCATGGTATTCGCGCAACTCTGGAATACAAACAGCTTCGTCCAGGTTTGAACACCGGTTACCGTGCCCATTTTCTACGACGGTATTCATTACACCAAAAAGCCTCCGAAGCCAATGCGTGTAAGTCCTGATAGACAGCAAAAATTTGCACGTCCACGTGTAGGAGCGCATTTACATCTATAAAAGTTTGGTTTGGGTTCTTTAGCTGATTTTACGAGCACTCTGGTCGGAGTTCCAACATCAACAGAACACGTCTCTTGTTTGCATGCACGAAAGGCAATAGGATTTGCACGTATGGTTTGAAATAGTCCTGATAACCTTTCGTTGCCTGTTCACCTCATCAAAAGACATAAAATGAGTAACTGTAGTTTCTTGACCTGATTATTTGATTCTAGAGACTGACCTATAAGGTTCCTGCGCCCAACATCAGATAAAGCGCGCCGTTAACCTGCTTTTGGATTCGTCCACTCTTTTTCACATCCACCATGCTACATTCCATGGTTTCCAATGCTGTAGGATTGGATGACTCGTATCATACTCCCCTCTTTCAGAATATGTTTTTCACTAACTAGCTGGGGAAAGCTTAAAGTGATTACAGGGACAACCTATTTCATTATTGGGCGGGAAGGTTATCTCTTCAACTAGTTCTGTCCAGTTTGATCATAGTATTATTGTCACGGAGTTACACATCTCAAGAGATAAACTGGTTGGATTTTCGTAGTGTAAGTTTTCTTTCTATAAAAAAGATACGCTTTATTTAATTTCGTTTCTTATTTTTCCTTTCCTTTTTTAACACACACACACACACACACACACACACACAGTCTTTTTTTATTGAAAAGAAGGCCTTCATCAGTAACAACTGAAATAATACAGCTGGCAATATTTTTTGACGTAATTCAAATATGCCTATTGTAGTTTATGGGGTAAAAGTCGAGCAGTATACAACATTTAAGCACAATTGTTCTCCTGACTTTACAACATTATGAGTATTTCCTCCAAAGAGTAAAAGTATTTTATTGCATTTTACATTTCTTTAAGAATAACTTTATAGGTTTTAATTTGAGAGTAAGTAGATATGATTTATTCTGATATATATGTATAGTAACGATAACTACTTAGTGAGGCAGGAATTAACCTACTATAGTTTCGCCTACTATAGTTATAGGTTATCTTTCGATGGCTGTTTTATTATCTTCTATAGAAGCCACTCTTATAGAGGAGCAGCAGTAGTTCCCTGATCGAACTGGCAACACCCCACAAGACACCAACTGTACGGCCACCTACCTCCTATCACGAAAACTATTCAAGTTAGACGAACCAGACACGCAGGACACTGCTTGAGAAGCAGGGACGAGGTCATAAGTGATATACTCTTATGGACCCCCACACATAGCCGTGCAAAAGCAGGACGACCAGCACGAACATATATTCAGCAACTATGTGAGGATACGGAATGTTGTCCCGAAGACCTGCCTGAGACGATGAACGATAAGGAAAAGTGGCGAGAGAGGGTCAGAAATATCCGTGCTACCAGCACGACATGATGATGATGATTTGTTAGTTCCTGACTCACTAAAAAATTATCGTTACTATTTTGCTCTACTTAGTATTGAGCACTTTTTGCATTGTAGTTTAGCAGCCCGAACGGTGGTTTTGACTTTTGACCAACCAATTGCGTGTCTTGATTTTTTCAATTGGTATGACTAGGTTGGCCTTTTCTTTTTTTTCCAATAAATATTTTCTCCCAATAACAGTGATTCTTTGTATATTTTCATCTTCAAATCACTTGCCGATTTTTTTTTCTTACCATAAGGGCTATTTTTTAATATATATATATATATATATATATATATATATATATATATATATATATATGCCATTTTTGTGATCGCGTTCTCTGTCTATTATTTCTCAGTTGATTTTCAAAATCCGAATCACTTCGTCTTCGTGAAATCAGATGATTTTTATCATTTCTTCTTTGATAAATGTAGAAATGTTTTAAACTTGACATTTAAATGCTTTTAAATCGACACGAAAGAAATAGGAAAAGAATCTTCGTTAGATTTAATTCTGTTTGATTGGTTTTTATTGCCTGTTTCGATTAGATTCTTCTTACACACACACACACACACACACACACACACACATATATATATATATGTATATTGTGAAATATTTTATTTACTTTGCTTAAAACGCATGACTTTTGTTTCTGAAAGCAGTTGCCTTTTAACTATGTCAAGTATGAGTAGTAAAAAAAAAAGATATAAAAAAAAACAACTTCACGTGCATTCCCCTAAATGGATTCAGAGTACAGTTAAGATGTGTAATGATTTATAAAAAAAAGAAAGAAAAGAAAAAACAAAGAAAAATATTCAAAATAAATTAAATGTTCGTTTGAGTGTGGGGAGAGGTTTGGTAAAAATAATGAAAGATGTGAAATTAGTCGTTGCTGTTATTGTGTAATTTTCTTTTATTTGATCCGTGAAATCAATTTTTTAAAAAGTTTCTGCGACTAGTGATGCAATAGCATCTCAATTATACATACCAAAAGGTGGCTGTCGTAAAACTTATTGACTTCAATTAAAAGCTATTTTCAGTACTTTTCAAACAATAGAAAAAATGGGAAAACAAATTGTTAACAGCATCTTAGAATCTATTCAGACCTTGAAATTAACAGCCAAAATGTTGACACCTTCATATTTTTATACCGTGTCGGAGTTTGTTATATAAAGTTTGTAAACCGTTCAAGTGATAAATCTCAATATGTCATCGATATATTGAACCGTAGAATTGCTAAGATATCGAAATTAACTCTTTCATATTCTTGGCATCTTTCTTTAAAAATGAATTCACAATATGATTCCTTTGTCCTGTTAGTGCGTCTCACAATACGTTGATTGTATCCTCAGTGAAAAGATAAGACAGCCCACTAAAATGATGAGGCCTTTAGTGCGATGTACCCCCTTCATTTCCATTACTTACAGAGTCATAGTTCCTGTTAGCATCCAATCTATGACTCAAATAGATTTCTTTAGAAATTATTAGTATTCAATAAGACAGCGTGCAAAAAAAGAAATATTAAGAAAAACTGCACAGAAATGTAAATATTGTAGCATAGGACCAAAAAACGGGGTGTCTAAAAGAAATGAAATCGCAGAAAAGAAACACTCAAAACTCGAATTCCAAGGAAGAAAATAGTAATCGCTTTTATTCTTGGGGACTACTGCGGACTGTAGTTTAAAAAGTTTGTTCAATAACGTTCTCCTTCGCCTTCTCTTTTTTAGTCGGTATCAAACGTCTCCTTTTCCTCCGCGCACTTCAACTAGTGTACGTAGAAAGGTTCACTCTCCTCTTCTTGGTGATGACAACGGCGTCGTTATCGTTGCCCTGTTGATACTTTCATATCAGTCGAATTGCAGACAGGCTGAGTATGACATGGGTTGGGGCGTCGTGGACCTCTGTTGAACCTGTCTATAAACCTGACTTGAACTGCCCAAAATCGCGCTACTTGGTTTCCCTATATAGCGATTTGATGGATCAATTCGAAGGTTCCCGAAGGCTCGATGATCACCAGTGAAAACAGTAGTGTAGCACGTGAAAGTTCACGCGTGATTATATTAAAATCACGCTTGGACTCTACAGGTCACTCTGCCTGCACGAACGAGGTTCGTGACATTTTTGATCGTCTGACCCATGTACCCAATGACTGATGACAGCTGATGTGCTCGCGCGTTCTCCAACCTTGAGACCGCCGCAAATCAATGACGGCACCCGTCCGTAATATTACAATATGAACGAACAAAGAACGTGATTCCCTAACCTCTTGGCATAAAATAACCCAAGACAGGCTGACGTGCTGTTGAAATCAATCCTTCAATCAATGTACATTGTTCTCTGAGATTATGTAACAAATATGAATTGAGCACTCTGGTATCTGATAAGGCAAGATGTAAACAAACGAAACCTACTACATAAATTCCCGAGCTGACGTATGCTGGCTGAGCGGTATGATACTAAGTCCAGCGTAATGTTTGGCAGGTTTCGATCCCTGCTTCAAGCGTCCAATGTGTCAACTCACCCTGAAGAGTTGTGATACAACGAAACAGTCGGTCTGAGGATGACAGTATACAACTACCCTATCGAGAAGACTTATAACATTCTTATAACGCGAACAGATTTGAAAATTTACATTTCGCTAGTTAGACGTTGATTTGATAGGATGCTATTATGAGGCCAATGTCAGTGAGGCGCGGGGGTGGATTTGCAAATAAAACCGTAAAGAGGAAGGCCCCGAAACAGTGCACATTCTCTTCTGATGACCCCAAAACAAGCATGGAGTTAAACTGCTTGGTGGAAATGAAAATGGCTAAAGGAGCATTTTCTATCTGCTCGCTTTTTGGTGAGTTTCTGTTACTTGATAAGTAACTTCCTTCCAATGCACCTTTCTGATACAAGTTCATAGCGCTGCATTTTAAAAAAACATTAATTCCCAACAACAGACTTACAGAAATTTTTACAAAAACAACAATATTATAACAAAATAGCAAGCAAAAATTACAAATTCTCAAGACGCTACATATTAGGAACATACAACCCAAACTTAATAGAATTCATTTTGAAACCAGTGCTAATGTGCTTAAATGTCTTTAGCAACTAACGCTATTTATAGAAATAAATTCAAAAAGTAACGTTACACAATACAACAGTACAAACGCTCATTCGTACATAAGTACATACAAAAGTTATATCACTTTTGTAATATATCCTCCCTGATGATGGATCAAAGTTGAGCAGAAAGTACTTGGGAAATAACTAATTATGGAAGGTTTATCAAAAAATTCCCGCCGAAAATCATAAGATCAATACGACAA
Organism: Sepioteuthis lessoniana; assembly: GCA_963585895.1. NCBI lineage: Eukaryota > Metazoa > Mollusca > Cephalopoda > Myopsida > Loliginidae > Sepioteuthis > Sepioteuthis lessoniana. Next base: position 7,738,575 of record OY757920.1, read on the forward strand.
TTCGTAAGGATTAACAAAAAATACGGAGACAAAAAATGTCTATTATGTTCAATCAAACATGTATCAATATATATATATATATATATACATATACTCTTATTTTTCTTTCAGGGCAAAAAATTTGATGGTCATTTAAGAAAAGTATGGATACATTTTCATAAATATTTAGGTTATCAGAAACGATGCATATCAATGCTCATCAACAACAAATCGGAATTCTATTATTCATAAAAGTAGCTAAAGCATTGATACAATAATGCAGTTATTTTGGGAAAAACTGATAGAAAAATAAGACAAAAATTATTCATGCAATTTGTAAATATTCCTAATATCGCCAATGGCCCGGGAGACCTGGGTTCAATCCCAGGTCGAGTCATACCAAAGACTCAAAAAATGGTACTTGATGCCTCCTTGCTTAACACTCAGCATTATAAGGTACGGATCAAGGGTAAAGTAGAGCAATCCAGGGAAGGAGTAGCGCCCTCCCCTACACCTTAGTGTAGTAGCTATCGAAAAGGGAGCCTTCGGGTTACCCTCGACTATGGTCGCCAACTTTACTTACTTATATATATATATATATATATATTAGGAATATTTACAAATTGCATGAATAATAATTAACGAAGAAATGCTGCCAATATATATATATATATATATATATATATTGGCGGCATTTCTTCGTTAATACAAATTTCATTAAACATAATAGACATTTTATGTCTACATATTTTCTTCTGGATCCGTTCGAATTCCCGTATTACTTTTATCGTATTCGGTGGGGAATTGATTTATGTATTGTGCATAGTTGTATGTATCCCTAGTACTTTCTGCCCGACTTTGGGCCATCATCAGGGGAAGATCTCTTACAAAACTGATGTACAGATGTAATTTGTCTCTTCATGAGATCACGTCTGTATTCCAAAGTGCTGTTATATTTATGAGCTGCAGGATCATGGAGTATAAAATATATATATTTTGGTAGCATTTCTTCGTTAATACAAATTTCATTAAACATAATAGATATTTTATGTCTACATATTTTCTTCTGGATCCGTTCGAATTCCCGTATTACTTTTATCGTATTCGGGGGGGAATTGATTTATGTATTGTCCATAGTTGTATGTATCCCTAGTACTTTCTGCCCGACTTTATATATATATATATATAGCCATGCCCAAGTAATGCAAGTGAAGTTTTTCAACAGTCTCTTTTCAAATGAAAAAATATATCATTGTTGATAACTCAATTATATTCTTATAAGGATGGTCGCTTCTCGCCTTATTTGTCATAATTTTTAACCTAATTAAAATTAAAAAAAGATATTTTATTATATTCTTCTCTAATTTTAACAACTTCTGTTTGATCACATAAATAGCCAGTGTACAGTGTGCAAAATATTTGTTGACGAAAATGGCCAGGATTTAATGAGCTACATATTTAACCACACAAACAGCCAATATATAAGGTGTGTAGGGAACGAATAAATAAATTTAAAAATTTAGATTAAATTTAATTAAAAAAAAAGAAAAAGAAAACTATCAAATCTGAAGAAACTCCCAGAGGTCTCTAACAGGAAAAAGAGATGACGCATCATGCGGAAAAAGAAAAAAATGCTCTCCTCTTGACAAAGGTGACAAAGTATTTCTTCTCTTTTCAAGCAGTGGCCAGCATCCTGATAACATCGTTGCTGTCGTGTCTAGGTACCGCGTCTACGTCTTTGGACGTAGACGCCCAGTAGCAGCCCTCTCTCGGTCAACATGATGCTGAGATATACAAGACCCACTACTGAACTATAAACTAACCCTTACTGGACTTTGACAAAACTTCCAAAAGGAAACTAAGCCTTATGGAAGCCCGAAATACCAAATGCGGACACATACATACATGAAAACGTTTAACGTATTTTTGACACCTTAACTGGAGGATTCACCATTTCAATGTATTTAGGAAAAACTCCCTCATACATGGAATGGCTTGTTGAACCCAGTAAATAAAGGAAAGTATAAAAGAAACGTTTCTTATCTGTTTCTGTCTTTTCTTTTGAATAATTCTTTTGGGACTTTCTTTGGGCAAGACATTGCGCCGGCCAGTCAACGTGGGGTAAAATAATCTAACCAAAATATGGAGTCAGATATCTAACGCCAACATAACCAACGTAATACCAACGCAACCAACGTAATACCAACGTAACATTAAGCCTTAAAACCCCAAAGGTGCAACATATTTGTACTAATGAATAGCCAGTATATAATGTACCATGTGTTTGATTATATGAATAACCATTTTATATAGTTCTCAAATATAATACCATGTATATTTAAACACATAAATAACCAGGGTATTAACGGCTAGATTTTGACCATATAAATAGCCAGGGTATAACTAGTTCATATATAGCTGCATATTCGATGTCAAAAATTGCTAATGACCGTTAAATAGCATATATTTTAATGGCAAATACGATTTAGAACTGGGTATTCACAGGCCAGAACCTAAGCCCCCACCTCAGCTATATGTATTAAAAGAACAAATATAGGCTGCTCAGGTTGTAATACTTAGAAATTCAAAATATTGAGGTCAGTATTAATGCTATTAATCCCGAAATTTATACCGTCTGAAATCTTTACAGATAAACAATACAACGGGAATTCTCTGAATGCATACATGTTGGATAAATATGTACATGCTTTCCTCACGTATGCAGTATACCGTTTCCGAATGAATGAAAAAATGATAAAAGCCAGTTTAGGTATTTCAAACAAAAATCTGAACAGTTTTATTTTCTTTACATGTGTGTGTGAATGTTTGTAAATATGTGCTTTTGTGTATATAAGCGTTTGCATCTGTGTGTATGCTCGCTTTTGGATGTGTACGTATACGAACAAACTCATACATACGTATATATATATATATATATATATATATATATATATATGCCATGAAAGAGTAAATTCTAAAATGAATAAATCTAAAGCTGCAATACTAAATTCTAAATTCTTCGTTTATAGTTGTGTAATCGAGAGGAGTTGCTTTTAAGAGTTTTATACACACACACACACACACACACACACACACACACACACACATACACACACACACACATATATATATATATATATATATATATAGTATATTTTGTTGTTTATGATATATATTTTTGATTAGTACAGTGTTCGTAATCACGTCATTACAAACGCGTCGTTTGATTCATATAACTTTTTAAATGATCTTCCTCATCTTCTGTATATATATATATATATATATATATATATATATATATATATATATATATATATATATATATATATATATTTGCCATGAATATGAAAGAGTAAATTCTAAAATGAATAAATCTAAAGCTGCAATACTAAATTCTAAATTCTTCGTTTATAGTTGTGTAATCGAGAGGAGTTGCTTTTAAGAGTTTTATACACACACACACATACACACACACACGCACACGCACACACACAGACATATATATATATATATATATATATAGCATATTTTGTTGTTTATGGCATATATGTTTGCTTAGTACAGTGTTCATAACCACGTCATCACAAACGCGTCGTTTGATTCATATAACTTTTTAAATGATCTTCCTCATCTTCTGTATATATATATATATATATATATATATATATATATATATATATATATATATATATGTATGTATGTATGTATGTATATTTCGGGCAAATACCCTTGGGAAAGGTATGAACCCCTTATCCTCCCAGCTATGGGTTAAATAGTACCACAACTGTTCTTCTAGGAGAATGACTTTGGCGTTAAATAACCTACAAAGGTTGATATGCCATTAAACAAAGAAACCAAACCAAACCAGAAGTTGAGGAAAACCATTTAAAAGGTTATATGAATTAAACGACACGTTCCTGATGACATGGTTACTCTGGTAGGAAACGAACACATTCAAACCCTCTACGATGCTGTTTGCATTTCACATGGAGTTAATATTCCAGGAAACCTTAAAAAAAGAAATCCTTACACGGAACATGAACACTTTTTATACAATACCTATGTACAGTTGAAATTCTATTTAGTAATCCGTCCTATAGTTTTTAAAAATGCTCACTTAATTTTTTCTTAACATTTTTTCTTACTTCTATCATCCATTTTAATCCTAAAATTTTTCTCAATATTGCTGTTTTAGGCAATTGGTTCCAGAAATTTGTAACTACATTAGCCGTAGTCGAGGGTTACCCGAAGGCTCCTTTTTTAATAGCTACTACACCGTGGTGCAGGAGAGGACGCTACTCTTTTCCAAGGATTGCTCCACTTTACCCTTTATCCATACCTTATAATGCGGAGTATTAAGCAAGGAGGCATCAAGTATCATTTTTTGAGTCAAACTGAGATTGAACGCCGGTCTCCCGGGCCATTGACGAACACTCTACCTACATGGCTAATGGAGCGGTAACATCGAGTCATATTATGGCGTTCCAGACTCTCTTTGAATCCGTCCCTAATCGTCCATTCCTCTTAGTGGGTCCTCTATATTACATTAAGTGCCCGCACAGAGCTTAAGTATGGAAGAATTTACTTGTCAGCCAACACTGGTGCCCATGGGTTAGAGTCCATTACAGAATGTCGCTTATGAGTTCATCGTTACCGTACGTCTTGACCCAAAATATAAAAAGAGTTTATTGTAATATATCATCATAATAGTCATTCTGACTATTATCTAGCATGTTCGTGGAACACTTTTAAGGAAAATAACAAAAATTGCAATAAAGTTTCGTCATAAAGTCATCCCGTATTTATGTTTAAATGGCTTAGTGAAAATGTCCATAAAAATCTTGACAATTTCATGAGCTGAGAAGACCTGTAGATAATTTTTTGTCTAGACGATATTCCATCAAACAGAATTATTACGTACGTTTTTACTTTCTTACGAAAGTGTTTAATCAAATTTTAAGCAATCAGCAAAACGTCTAATTGTTTTCTGCCTCGTTGCAAAAGATATACTTTTTAAATGCCTCAAATGAAGATATAATAACTTTCTTTCTAAATATTATTATATGGTTTATGCTTTTCGTATGTAGATGTACAATTAACTTGCAATTAATCAGAATAATTGCGATTAATTATGTGTATAGACGTTTCTGACACGCCGTATAATATAGTTTTTCTAAGTGTACATGTCTCGGCACTAACAAATACTTTTGCATAGCAATTTTCGTATGAGAATTACGTTTTTGTTTTTCTTACTTCTTTATGTTGCTGATATAAGTAGAAGAAAAAGAAACCCCTCAATTCATAATGTTTCTCTCTCTCTCTCTCTCTCTCTCTCTCTCTCTCTCTCTCTCTCTCTCTCTCTCTCTCTCTGTGTGTGTGTGTGTGTGTAAACATCAGACATATATGTAATATATATTACCGGCTTCTTTATGCTGCTAATATTCTAAGAAGGAAAAAGGACCTTATTTTCTAATGTTTCGTACTCTGCGGTATGCGTGAGTGTATGTCTGTGTATGTGTGTGTGTGAGTGTGTGTATGTGTGTGAGCAAGAGTGTGTGTCTTTGTCTGTGTATGCGTTTGTATACGTGTATTTGTCTGTGTATGCGTGTGTGTGTGTGTTTCTGCATGTGTGTGTGTGTGTATGTGTGTGTCTGTGTATGCGTATGCATGTTTTTGTCTAAGTGCGTTTGTGTATGTGTATGTGTATGAGTGTGCGTATGTATGTGTGTGTGTGTGAGTGTGTGCCTGTGTATGTGTGTATGTATATGTGAATACGTGTGTCTTTCTGTGTATGTGTGTCTGTGGATGTGTGTGTATATGTGTGTGCGTATGTGTGTGCCTATTTATCTATATGCGTGTGTATGAGTGTGCGCACGAGCAGGTGTCTATGTTTGTGTATGTGTGTATGCAGGAGTGCGTCTTTTTACATACGCGTGTGCGTGTGTAAGTGTTTGTATGCGTATGTGTGTGTCTATGTATGCATGTGTACGTATGTATGTATGTGTGTGTGTGTCTGAATTTTTGTATGTGTATGTTTGTGTCTGCGTGTGTGTGTGTGTGTGTGTGTGTGTGCGTGCGTGTGTGTCTATGTATGTGTGTGTGCGTGAGTATGAGTCTGTGTATGTGTATGCATATGTGAATGTGTGTATATGTTTGTGTGTGTGTGTGTGTGTGTGTCTATCAATCTGTGCGTGTGTGTGTGTCTATGTATGTGTGCGTGTGGTGTGTGTGTGTGTTTGTGTTCGTGTGTATCTGTGTCTGTGTCTGAGTGTGTGTATGCAAGAATGTGTGTTTATGTATGTGTATGTGTGTGAATGTGTGTTTGTGTGTGTGTGTGTGTGTGTGTCTGTATATGTGCATGTGTGTGTGTAAATCTCATACTTACACAAGAAACATTTTATGAACCTTAAAACAGACCTTTGTTTCTTATTAAAGAACGAACAAACATCATAAAACACAAAATAAAGAAAAAGATTTGTTGTAAGTGGTTGGTTAATAGTAGACTGAATTACACACCACCTTATCGGTTGGGCTTAAAATATGCTGATAACATCCTTTGCAGAAGGATAGGACCCCTCAAAAAGGGTCGTCCTGTGTATACTTAACTGCTTCTAGTTGTGAGGCTCCAGATCTTGGGCTTTGGGACTAGAAGAGAACGTCTTCATTGCCCTTATTCCAAGACCCACAAAAATTGGGAAACCATCCAATTCAGTGTAAGTGATTTCTATAGATAGAAATACTTAATATCATATACGAGGATCATTAAATAAGTTTCGAAACTTTTTATCGTGTGGGCACTTTTATTGATAGCACACATATGAAACATTAGTCCCCTTCGAAGTAATCTCCTCCGACTGCAATGCACTTATTGTACCCTTCCAACAACTTCTGGAAGTCCCCATGGAAATCATATTGTGTTAGCGTCTCAATGACCTTCGTCACAGCCTCTTTCTTCTCTTCAATTGTCTCATAATGACAGCCTCTGAGCTTAGAGAATAACCAAAAGTCACAGAGAGCAAGGTTTGGACTCTAGGGAGGGTGAGGAACTGTCCTGATGCTCATCTTAGTCAAATAGTCTGTGACAAGGATGGAGTTGTGGACTGGTGCATTGTCCTGGTGGAAATTTCAAGAGTGCTGGCCTCTTCCGGCGGAATCTCTTCCTGAACTCCCTTAAAACCTCAACATAGTAACCCTAACCCTAACCGTTTGGCCAATCAACTCTGATGTATTGACCTCCTTACTCCAGCAACACTTCTCATCATCCCTCACAGTCTCCCTGCCTTCCTTGAATCTCTTATGCCACTCAAAAACTGATGCTCGATTCATGCAAGATGCTCCAAAAGCAGTCTGAAGCATTCCATACAATTTTATTGCATATCGTTCTTCTAAAGTGTTCTCACGTCCAGATTGCATTTTTGAAATTCACCAGCTGTGACGTTCAGGCTTTAGTAGGGTGTATTCTAATTCCTGCTGTAGCGGTTGATTTGAACCTGGAATCATAAAAATTGGTCAGTCATCTCATAAGATGCATAGCAATAACATACTGAGTTTTTAAGAGTCTATGACAATTTAAAATCCCTGTGCAAAAAAAAGTCTGAAAACTTATAGAAGACACCACGTATTTGTATAGGTAGAAATACTTGATATCATATAACACTGTTACTGGTTGGTTTGTTGGTTTGTTGGGTTTATGGCATATCAACCTTTGTAGGTTATTTAACACCAAATCCATTTTTATGTAAATAATCGGTTCTATTGAAAACAATTCAGTTTAGCATAAGTACACAGTTTAATTGTCAAAAACATTTCCATTTCAAACTATTCAAGCAGTTATATGTAACAATTCAGTTAAGTGTAAATACAGTTTTAATGTCAAAAAACAGTTCTATTTGAAATAATTCAGTTAAGCATAAGCACGCAGTTTAAATTTAAGTACGGTTTAATTGTCAAAAACATTTCTATTTCAAGCTATTCAGTTTACTCAAACAATTCAGTTTAGCATAAGTATGCTGTTAGTTCTATTTAACCCATAGATAGGGCCCTATCAGGTGCAACCACTCCGGGCCAGAGTGTACCTGGGAGCAATGACAATGAAGGGGTACTCCGCATTCCCCAAAGCTCCAGCATTACTGGAACCTCACCATCAGATTTTTTAGTGTCATATCCAGGACACTCGTTAGGTGGGGGTCTTGCCCCCACTGCAGAGAGGCAGTCGGTGTATTATACAGCCCCAGCCAACTGGGCAAACTGTGTTACTACAGATTATTAAAGGCCAATGAAAATTGCATTAAAAATGCAGTAGAACATTAAAAATATAAATAGTTACTATTCCATTTAAATATTTGCATAAGAATCCAATTTCGGCATTAAATAAACAATGTTTTGACATCATCTTTATCATCAAGACGTACTGACAGCACGGATTCTCTTGACTTCTTTTCGCCGTCCGTCCCTATCAACCATCAGTCATGGCAACAGAGCTGATGGATATAAGTTTTTGCTGGTCAATCATCACTCGTGTGTCCGTGTGTGGAAGTCCATTGAAGAATGCCGCTTATGCCTCCTTACTTTCACCTGCAGTGCCCAGCATGTATTGCTCGCCACACTTGGGGGATTTTGGAAGATGGGAGGTAATTGGCCATACAACTGCGGTTTTCTAGGTTGCTGCTTCCAGGATTTGTTCAAAACAACATGTAGTATAGTACTCATCTAGCTTTTTCACCGTGTTTTATAAAAGTACTCAAAGTGCAACCATACAATAGTACTGATACAGCTACAGCTTGGAAGATTTAGTTTTATTTTATTAAGTGGAGAAGATTTCATGTGGTCGTTAACCTGTCAGTAGCAATCCCTGCTTTCCCAATTCGTATGTTGACATCGCTTTCAGTAGATAAGATATTACTACTGAGGTATAAGAACTAGTCTATTGATATCAATGGTTTGTTATTTAATGAGGATATGATGCCATCTTGTTGAAATACATAAACTCTGTTTTATCTGACTTCATGTAAAGATCTATGTCTCTTGCTGGCTTTTCAAGGTTATACAACAAAGATTCGGCTTGAAGAAGTGTATTTAAAAGAAACGCTAGATCAACTGCAACAGTAATAGTTTCTGCCGTATGTCATATGCGTCTTGCCTTTTTTAGAGTGAAACCATTTTCTTTCATTCGATTTTAAAACCATATTTGTGTGACGTGGTATGCCACCGAGAGAGGAAAAGTAAGATTAATTTCCCCTACCCTTCTGTGTTCAAATTAACAAGCCCCAAGGATTGACCGCTAAAGCAGTCAGAATGAAGGCCAGCACTCCATGACCTATAATCGGTTGAACAGAGAAGGTAATGTAGGTCATTGTAGTAGCCCGACCGCAGGAAATAGAAGAAAGAGGCCAAATGATTGGCCAGAGCCTTTAGCATCAAAAATAATACCTTTACGCCAGAGGAAACTCGGAAAAGGATCTTGAGTTCTGGACAGACATTGGCAAGAGGTGGACACCAAGTTAGCCAAGCTCCGGAAAAGAGTAGAACAGAATCTTTGGACAAAAGTTAGCAGAAACGCGCCTTCAGCCAGATTCTAGAGAAGTGCCACTCGCCCGTAAAAGAAAGGAATCTGAGAACTAGCATACGCAAAGATAAGTACAACTTAAAATGTTTTTCCTTCTACCCTTCCTTAATATTGGAATTATATGCATTCGGAAAAGGAAAGAAAGAAACTGAAAGGATTTGTTTCATCACCCGTAAATTAATGAATTGGCTTAGTTGCTTTCTCAAGTAAAAGAAAGAAAAGAAAAAAGAAAGAAAGAAAAAAGAAAGAAGAAAAGGACTGTTGAGAGAGACATTTGTGTTTGACACAACCTGCTGGCTTAACAAAGCCGATAGTTTAAAAGGAGAGGAGAAAAGAAAAAAGGAACTGTCTCTTAAATCTCATAATTATTTGTTTGGTCGTCGCTTATCAAAGCTTTGTTACATTTTAAATGCTCCCTTGTGTTGAAATCTATTGGTTATGTTATTTATCTATCGAGTTGCCTTCTTTTGCACTTATCTTTTTCAGCTTCGTATCACTTTCATTTATTTCCGCTAAATGTCTTATTCGCCTTAAAAACATTACAAGGGAACATTTGGAAATTTGACTCCATTGAAATATATTTTGTTTTAACCTAGAAGTCCATGCTTTCCGTTATCCGAGGGGGTATGAAAACGAAGGGCTTGGTGGAGTATGGGAAAGCGAATTGGAAACCCCCTCGCCAGCGTTGGAGATGAGTCTAGCCCCAAATTAACCCCCACATTATTTGCCAGTTACCTTATGCCCGAAACAGGAGTCTTGACTAGGACTTATTTTGCGAGGGTCAAGTGCCAAACTGCCCCCGACATCACATGCGCATAAAATAGACTCTCGTCTTAAGATAAATATTTATGCAACGTCACATCTGTTAAAGATATCAACACTCGGCCTAACATTATTTTTGCCTACGAGAAAAGATCTTCTTCTTTATACCCCTTGTACTAAATTTAAATTAATATATATCAAAAGCACCGTCCAACCTTGACTTTGATTATTAGCGATTTTCATATAATTAATCAGACGTTTTTAAAGCCAACCTCAGAAAACTGCTGGTGACGACCGTAAATTACAAAATGTAGAGAACACTTTTAAAAACTTTTTAAAATTCTCTAAATGCACGAAATACAAGGGTGAGTTAAAAGTTTTGCAATATTTTGATAATGTAAGGCATAATTGGGCGACTCTGTTTACTTTTTCCGATGTTGTGAAAGTGACGGAGCACACTTTCATCTTGAACGAAATTTCTTCAACGATCTTGCTAATGTACGTTATGCGCCCTCATCTTTTGTGCAACAAATATTTTTGGTAGGTTCTGGGCCGTTATGGCCCGATTCGAACACATTAAGCTTAAGTTCCCATCGCACGCTCATTTGTGAAACTTTCAAACTACACATGGAAAGAAGCAATGCACAATGTGTAAGCGCACCAACAACCACAATAATATCAACCACAGCAGGTATCTACCACTATTTAAACTGCTTCAGTCATCTGATACGCGCACCGGAAACTAGCACGTATCAAAGTATTGCCAAACGTTTGACTCATTCTAATATATATATATATATTTATATATACATATATATATCAATGTTTTTATGCTGTGTATTTAGGTATTCACACGTTTATTGTAAAACGTTAAATTTTGTAAAATAATCGAGTGTGCTAAAGAACTGAAGACAACACCCTCTGGAGATGCCACTCTTTTTTTCTATCAGTAATAGCGAACCTCAATTGCGTGTTTTACTGATCATCATCATCATCATCATCATCACACCTAATCTCTTTCTCTCTCTCTCTCTCTCTCTCTCTCTCTCTCTCTCTCTCTTTCTCTCTCTCACACACACACACACACATGCACGCACACGTACATTGACACATCCACACAGACACACCCATTTTATCTCTCTCACACTCACTTACACACATACACACACACACTCTCTCTCTCTAACACACACACGCACACGCTTTCTCTCTCTCTCATTATCCGTACCTTTCGTCAATCACTCTTAGGAGGTGTCCTAGGTGGCATCCAGTATCCGTATAAAGCAGGAAAATGTAAGTCGGCTTACAGTTATGTGTTCATGTATTGAAATCCGTAGGAGAACTTCGTCTAACTTGATTCGTTTGAGGGATGGGAGGTAAGTGGCCGTATAGATGCTGTTTTCTTCGATACCGCTTCAAGGTTTTATTCAAAATAGTACACAGAAATCTTGTCCAGTTATCATCAAGAATTTTCTCTTAGCGTTTCGTTAAGTTCAGATTTCTGAATTGTCGTTAACCTATGAAGCGGTTGATTATCTGCATAAGCAGTATTTTTCATGTCTCTCAGTGTTTATCATCTTTGTAGAGATCTGAGCCGTGAAAAAATGATATTCACATTTTTCCCTATTTACATAGGGTGACTAACGTGTTGGATTACTCAGCGATTTAGACTAGTTTACTGATGTAACCTTTTCCCACCACCGGTAAACTTTGTGACAGTTTGTGTGACCGTCAATAAAGATTCAGACCCAAAACTCTCACAGTATGTTCAGGAAATGGTTAAATGAGTGTTGGAAACTTACAGTCTGTACTAATCGATAGAGGAAAATGAACGGAAAGCGGAATATCTCCCTACACATACACATAAGGGGTGGAAAACGATTTACCAATCTCTCATCAACTAAAAACTACCACTTCATGTCTTCTCCCGCCCTGTTTTTGAGACTAGTCCACAGAGAGATTGAAATATAGTGAATTGTTTTTTGTTTTTTTTGTGACCACGTGTCTGAATTTTCTATTTCCTGTTAACTCGTTGTCGTCTCGTCAACTTTCTTCACATTAACACAAGAATGTATTTAATCAACCACTCTCATGAGCAGGATTTGAAACTTCTCTTCGACTGGTTGCTTTACCAAGGCTAAACAAGTCAGTCTACTCTACCAGGGTTAACAAGGATGTTTCATACTTTCCCAAAGGCATCAGCGCGAAGTGGAACGCAAAGAAATTAGGATTTGATCACAACAAAGCAACACTAGTTGACTGTTACAATGTGACACTATGAAGTGGGTGGTCCGCTAAGCAGACGATCCCTTTGTCTGTTTTGGTGTGAAACCAAACAAAGGTCTGAGCTCGTGATCTCGACGCGACCGGAAGTGGGCACGGGAACGCCGGTCAGAGAGGAGTTGGAAGAAGGAACTCAGAGAAGGCAGTTGGCGACGGGCGACGAAGAAGGTAGTGGGCAGTCGACACCAGACAGCAGAAGAGACCAGTCGGCATGAGATAGGGTCCAGAAGCAGTGAGGGAAGGCCAGTCAGGATGAGTTTGCATTCCTGGTAACTTAGTAGAAATTTCGCTAGAAATACACACTAGCATTAGTCTACAGATGCACAAGGAATGCAGAGTATCACAACTTAACCTTCTTGCACTTGAGTTAACCCAAGCACATATTGTTTGTTTGTCTTTCCTCTTTTTCTCCCGCTCCCTTGATTGTATTTCTGTAGCCATGAAGAAATGTGTGATACCCCTATCGGAACCACTAGATGATCACCGGCCAAGATTGAAATGGTTTAAAGAAATTGACGTATTCGGTGGGGGGAGTATTGGCACAACAAGAGAGTTCGGCTCTCTGAGCCTCGTACTTACTTATACCTATCAAAATCAATGATTTCCATATTTGCACGGGAATAAGGCGCCCATATTATCTACAAATGTGGCGGTTTTAGTATATAATTTTTTTCAATAATCTAGAAGAGATTTGAAACTAAAACAATCTCTAGTGAAATGTTTGAAACGTAGACTAGGAAGATTTTCTGATTTCACACCAAAAACATATCCAATTATGTTGCTACAATTCAGTTTGTTTGCTGACTGCAAAGAAATAATGTTTACAAGAGCCAAAAAAGAAGAAAAATAGTTTACTGCCCCAATGTTTATTTGTTTTATGTCTAAATACGCAATTTATTTCATAAACTATTTTCCCTAAATTTGTTATTACAAAAAAAAACTCGTCTTATTTTTTAATCGTTAACAAGATGAACTGGTAATAAAGCAGAAAACAAAGACTGCATATAAAGGATGTTCCTTTTCCTTTTATTTTTTTCCTCTTTCGTTGACAAACGGCAGATTGTGACGACGTACAGATGACATTAATAGAAAAGAGTGTTTTAACGCCACAATGTCGCTTATTATGGTGTAAGTAGACTTTGATGTCAAGAAATAAAGACAAAATGTGTAAATTAAGAAGATTTATACATTTATACACAATAGCATAAAAATAGAAATTTCAATTCTTTCAACAGTATATATATATATATATATATATATATATATATGTGTGTGTGTTTGTGTGTGTGTGTGTGTGTGTGTGTTTGTGTTCATTCAAATAAAACACCGGAAAGATGCACAGTGAGTCGTCATCAGCAACGTAATCACTGAATTCATTAAGGGTTTTGAGTCCTTCGACATCCTACCCGCTTGCCTAACAGATCCCATCGACTCTGTTCGGGAGAAGGTTAACACCCAGGTACAATTAGACATCTCTTCTTCGTTGAGAACCAGAAAAACTTGTTAAATCTGTAATTTACGAAGAGCATATGATAAGTTTGCAGACTTTTTTCGAATGGCCATTTAAAATTGTTGTAGACACTCGAAAATTCAATATGTTATTGTTATACATCTTATAAGACGACTGACAAATTTTTATGATTCCAGATTCAAATGAACAGCTACAGCAGCAATTGGAATACACACTACTAAAGTGTGATTGTCACAGCTGGTGAATTTCAAAAATGCAATCGGACACTTAAAAAGAACGATATGCAATAAAAGTGTGTTTTAAATTTGGAAAAAATGATGCCACAAAAACGTAAGAAATGCTTTAGACTGCTTTTGGAGCATCATGCATGAATCAAGCATCAGTTATTGAGTGGCATAAGAGATTCAAGGAAGGCACGGAGTCTGTGAGGGATAATGAGAGGTGTGTAGGAGTAAGGAAGTCAATACACAAGAGTTGATTGACCAAAGGGTTAGAATTAGGGTTACTATGTTGAGGTTTTAAGGGAGTTCTGGAAGAGATTCTGTCGGAAGAGGCCAGCACTCTTTAAATCGGGTCAGTGGCATTTCCACCAGGACAATGCATCAGTCCACAACTCCATCCTTGTCACGGACTATTTGACCAAGATTGGCATCAAGACAGTTCCTCACCCTCCCTATAGACCAGACCTTGCTCCCTGCGACTTTTGGTTATTCCCTAAGCTCAGAGGCTGTCATTATGAGACAATTGAGGAGATGAAAGAAGCTGGGAAGAAAGTCATTGACACGATCACACAAGAGGAGCTCCATGGGACCTTCCAGAAGTTGTTGGAACCGTACAAGTGCATTGCATCCGGAGGAGATTACTTCGAGGGGGACAAGAGTTTCATGTGTTTCCTATCAATAAAAATGCCCATGCGAAAAAAGTCTGGAAACTTATCGTATGCTCCTCGTATTTGTTTGATACCGTGCGACTCCATAAAAAATATGCATACATGATGGACTCTCCCGTCGATTTCTACGTCTGAGTTTCTAAAAGCAAAATACGTTCGAATGTTTATTGCGATTGTGAGATTTCAGTTCAGCTAGCGATTTGCAGACAAGACTACAAATCGTGCAGGAATGAGGGGTGTCGGAAAGAATTGATGGTTGGGTCGAACACACCCTTGTCTCTAATATTGCCACCTTTAATTTCTCCATGTGATTTACTTCAAATTCCCTCATTCCATTCCGAATGGTGGCTCTCCATTTTTTCCTGTCTCGTGCCAAGTCCTCAAAGCTTCCAATGTTATATAATAGCCTTTGAGTTTAGTTAGGCTGAGAAGCGTTCGGCTCAGCACATGGGTTAGTTGAGTGCAACATTGAGGCAGGTGTTAACGCGGGTGCGCACGGGCGGATGGAGGTGTCACTCAGATGTTACAATTCTCCGAGACAAAACAGGTGATGGAGTGCGGGTGACGTCACGTACCGGAAGCGCGCGTAGGTTTGTGTGAGAATTTGAAGAAAGAGAGAGTTGAGTACTGGACGCCAAACGAGAAGGATCGACTTTTGGCGCTCGCAGACGCGAGGCGAACTTGCGCCCTATGGGGGCGCTCGATACAGGGGGCAAAAGGAATAAGACAGCATTGAAGATTGTGTCTCTCCTCCTTACGTCGAAACCTTTAACTCAAAGTTAATAAAAAGGTTTTGTACCTGAACAAGAAGTCGTTACGTGTTTTCGAATTCCGAGATTCCTATGTTCTTCCTATGTTCTATCGTTATGAACATTATATGTCCATTTCGCACATAGCGTTAATTGTGAATATGGTTTTCAGTAGCTGAATGATTGTACTTCAGTTTATTTGTGTATCGAAGAAAAGGCTGGCCACTATTTCTTTTCCAATCTTTTAGCTCACTATACATTAGGATTTTTTGGTATTCACTCATCACTCATTCTGAATACATGATCAGCCCATCTTTGATGGGACTGCATGAAGAATGTTTCCATCCCTCCAATCTCACATCTTGCGAGAAGATCAACATTTGGCGCTTTATCTCCGAGCGTATATCCACATACGGAGTAAAGGCGGCGTTTGTGGAAGATGTCGAACTGATTAATCTGCGATCAATACGGTGTCCACGTCTCAGATTATGCCAGGTCATATGCCAGGTCATATGTTACTGGTACCATGTAACCCAGTAATACTTGCCGCATGGCTGTATCACCAGTGACTAAACTGGTTCTCCCACCAGCTTTGTCTGGTAAGGAGGGTGGCTAGTCTCCCAAAAGGATAAAAAACAATACACATATATATATATATATATATATACTCAAAGTTCTTCGAACGAATTGAGCACTCTGGTATCCGGTAAGGTATAAATGTAAACAAACGAAAGTTACTACTTAATGCTTCATAATTCCCGAGCTGACGTGGTTCGCTTGTTAGCTGAGTGGTATGATACTAAGTCTAACGTAAAGTTGGGCGGGTTTCGATCCCAGCTTCAAGTGTCCTATGCATCTTGCCACACTGAAGAGTTGTGATATAACGAAACAGTCTGTCTGTGGATGACAATTTATACGCTCCCCCATGAGGGTTGAGCACTCTGGTTATAGAGGCAATAAAGAGTTATTACACACTCACCAGATTTTTAGAACTGGAGCTTCATCCCAAATGCAGATGTGTGCGATTGTACATTTAGGCACACACACACACACGCACATATGTGTGTGTGTGTGTTTCTATATCTATTTCTCTCTCTTACTCTCTCTATCATATTAAAACAAGAATAGATAAGACGCAACAAAATAGAAAATGTAGTCTATGCGGTGACAGAGATGAAACTATCAATCACATCATAAGCGAATGTAGCAAATTAGCACAGATGGAGTATAAGACTTGGCACGACTGGGTATTCAAGGTGATCCACTGGGAAGAAGAGAATCAGCAAAATTGTCGACTTTGCTGTCCCGGCTGACCACAGAATAACACTGAAAGAATGAGTAAAGAAGCATAAGTACTTCGACCTTGCTAGAGAATTGAAAAAACTGTGGAACATGAAGGTGACGAATGTACCAATTGTGATTGGTGCTTTTGGAACAGTAACTAAAGGATTACTAAAGGGACTGGAGGACTTGGAAGTTGGCGGACGAGTGGAGACCACCCAAACAACATGATTGAGAACGGCCAGAATACTGAGAAGAGTCCTGGAGACTTGAGGAGACTTGCTGTCCCTCAAATTCCAGTGAAAGACCATCAGCTGACGCTGATGTGAAAAACTCCAATGGAGATAAAATTATTATTATTATTATTATTATTATTATTGTGTTATGAATAAGCAGTGGGGTTAGTGATGTTGCAGAAGAAAAATCCTTGCACCGTTTACTTCGAAAAATATCTAACAAAACTCCGAAAACAACGTTCGTTTCATTTTTTTTTCTTTTTTGTATAATTTATTAGTTTATGCAAATCTCTAAAAAAAAGAAAAAAAAAAAAGCTGAAGTACAGCCTTAGCTTGATGCGATGAAATCATTTCGCGAAATTCCAATCCGTGTAAAAGAAAACCGAAAAATCAAAACAAAAAATGAAAACTAATTTTCTTCACAGTATGGGAAAAACGATTTTAGAGACCCCACAGATCATATCAAAAAGAAAAAGTGAACCTGTTTTCGTGAAAGAGGTAATTGCGTATGCTCCAAACGATAACTAAGGTCAGTATTCAAGTCTCGGTTTTACATGACAACTTGCAAGTTATCAGCGCTTCCCAAATTTAAATATTGGCGCAATGTAATCTTATTCCCATTAACCTTGATTTTTTTTTTTTTATTGAAAAAACAACTGACTATTTATCATTTATTATAAAATGGTGATATCAGGGTAAATTATTGCTGAGAGAATTGTTTTGGTATGATTTCTTTATTTAATGGCATATCAACCTTTGTGGGTTATTTTATGTCAAAGTCGTCTTTGAGACGAACAGGAGTTGCAGTAGTTAACCCGTGTCTGGGGTGGGGTAGTAGCTTTATGAATTTACCGAGGGTACCATGGTACAATAATTGACTATCTCATCAAAGAAAAGATATCCAGGCTGGTTGCTTTTTTATGGCATATCAACTGTAGTGGGTTATCTATAACCGAATCCTGTTTATACACATATATGTATAAGTTAATTATATATAATTTGTAAAAGAGATTTGTAGATAATATCACTTTTAAATAAGACATTGTTAATTTGTTTGGGCACAGTTAAATGCTTTTGAGTGTAGAAAATGGTAAGATATTTCTATTTGACCCATCGATGACACCCTGGCAGGTACTTGGTTGTATTAACAGACACATCAGTTGAAACTGCTGGTGTACAAGCAGCCTTCTCACTCTTCGGAAAAGTTTGGTCCTCTATTCGAAAGTTGTTTTGTGGAATATAGAAAAGAAATTATGGATGAACTTGTAATAAGAGTCTTTAATTGGAATCATTTTGAGATGAGGCTTCTTAATCTGAGAATTAATTTTTTTTTAATTTATTGTGGACTTTTTGTCCTCATCTTGGTAGTTTTTGTGTTGTTTCTTCTTCACTACGTTTCAGCCAAATTTCACCTCTGGTCTTCTTCAGGTGATTAACCGCGACCTTGGATAGGAATGGTGAGTCTTGTAACTATATTCCCAGTAATTATTGCCTTCCATAGTTGTTGTCTATCGCACCAAAATTAGTAATAAGAGCCAAAGATATAAAACTACTATTATTATTATTATTATTATTATTATTATTATTATTATTATTATTATTATTATTATTATTATTATCCAAGTTGAATGTTAATATAAGTATAAGAGCCGATGAAACATAACCTAAAGTACTAAAATACTTATCAAATGAAACTTTTATCTATGCAATATGTAAATTGTTTCAGAATTTATAGAAGATGAAATTATTCCATATATTTGGAAAATAGAAACTGTAATACCACAACAATAATGTTCGATGCATTTAAAAAGTAATAAACGACCAATTTCTTTAATATTAATTTTGTAAAAGATTTTCAATTAAGTGATAAGAAATCATATAACAAATTATATAGGGGCTGATATAAATTGTAATCATTATGTTTTTTTTCAATATCAAATCAATATTATCTTATATTTTGGAAAGTATCAATATCATAAATGAATATTTGATGGAAGAAGGAGGAATATTTAATGGTTATTATATATTTAGATTTTACTAGGCATTTGATATGGTATCTAAAATCTTTTATTTGTGAAAAGGAAAAAAAGGTATAAAAAAAACTTTAATATTGTTAAATACTTTTAACGGATAGCACTTAAACTAAAAATGGTTAACAGTTATTCTGAAACGCAGAATACATACTCCAGGGATCAGTACTGGAAGATTTGTTGTTTTTAATATTCTTTTTAATTCAACTTACTTTTTAGGCTATTATCTGAGTGGGAACCTTCCGTGGTGTAATGTTTAAATTACTGGACAGCAGCTCTGAAGTAAGCGAGTTCGAATTCTAGTTAGGTTCTTTTTTGGACTCAAATCCTTGAGGAAGTCCCCTTATCCCCACATTTATGTGTCAAATGGTATTACTTCTGTTCTTCTCCGACGGCGGCTTTGGCATTGAGTAACCCACAAAGGTTGATATGCCATGAAAAAGAAAAACTGTAAACAAAAGAAACGACATAGATTGATTAAGATAAATTTTCATATTGGATAGATATGTGGAAATTAAAATTTCATCTAGAAAAATATTAAGTTTCATATATTGGATCGAAAAAACATTAAAGTTGAATTTAAATGAAATAAAGAAATTTAAAAAGTTGATAATAGCAATATGATCTGGGTGACAGTGTCAAGATATGTAAATTGGAGTGTAATATTTGAGGTTTTATAAGGAAAAGTGACGAAAATAATAAAAAGTTATATCCAGGCTGGTTACTTTTTTATGGCATATCAACTGTAGTGGGTTATCTATAACCGAATCCTGTTTATACACATAGATGTATAAGTTAATTATATATAATTTGTAAAAGAGATTTGTAGATAATATCACTTTTAAATAAGCCATTGTTAATTTGTTTGGGCACAGTTAAATGCTTTTGAGTGTAGAAAATGGTAAGATATTTCTATTTGACCCATCGATGACACCCTGGCAGGTACTTGGTTGTATTAACAGACACATCAGTTGAAACTGCTGGTGTACAAGCAGCCTTCTTTATTCGGCTCACTCTTCGGAAAAGTTTGGTCCTTATATTAATTATTGGGAGAAAATAGATTTAACTGGTATCATTCGAAAGAAGAATGAAAAGTGATTGAATTGAAACTTTTAGAATTATTAATACGAGACTTTTTTTTTTTTTCAATATTTCACCTCGAACTGAAAATTTAATGTCAAGACAGATTCCAAGTCTAGTAACCAATTTTGTGGTTACCGTTGTTGTTTTTGCTAATAGAGTAATATATTTTAAAACAAACAGCTAAACCGGCTGAAGAATAGTAATGGTGTAAAAGAAAAGAAGTTTAGATTGGATGATTTCAGAAAAATGGTCAGGAAAAGAACTAAGAGGGAATTTTGGTGAATTATCGGGTGGTCCTGCCGTCAACACCCCACAAAGCACCAACTATACGGCCACCTGCCTCTCATCACGAAAACTATCCAAGTTAGACGAATCAGACATGCAGGACACTGCTGGAGAACCAGAGACGAGCTCATAAGTGATGTACTCCTATGGACCCCCACATATGGCCGGGCAAAAGCAGGACGACCAGCTCGAACATACAGCTATGTGAAGATACGGGATGTAGCCCTGAAGACCGACCAAAGGTGGTGAACGATAGGGAGAAGTAGCGAGAGAGGGTCAGGGATATCCGTGCTGGTGGCACGACATGATGATGATGATCGGGTGAATAACTTCACAGATTTCGATTGGTGGTGTAATGGTTAACAAACTAGACTAGCAAACCTTCATGAGTGAGTTCAATTCTCAGCGAGATCCCCATTCACATAGCCTTGTGCCACATCTAAGCAAAAAGCTTAGCTAATTACTACTTCACAGATTTTGATATTCTGTTAATATGTTCTTGTTTTAAAGGTTGATTTGAGAAGATATCAAAATAAAGCGATGCCCAAGGAGGCATAACAAACTAATTATAATAATAGTTTATCAGAAAGTGAACGTAATGGAGCAAGTGGATTTCGAACTCACTTACTACGATGTCGCAGTATAGATAGTCAGCAACTGCACAACAGGGACTCCTATTCCTTCCTCCAAAACAGCTGCCTTTGTACAATTGATTATGTAGATGAATGTCCGAACTCAGATGTCAAATATTGATTTTCAAGGTAAGCAAGATTTTTCCACTTATAAAAGTGGCGTTTTTTAGTTTTTGAAAAATCCTTATCCTTGTAATATTTGAGTTTTTCATCGACGCCTATTACTGATACTTTTTTTTTCAACAACATATAAAACACTCCATGGACTTATTGAAGGAAATATAATTGAGAAACAAATCGGTACTCAGAAACAGGATATCAGAAAGATAGACGCCCAACTTTCCTGGCCTTCGGGAAGGAATTAAAGTGTTTTAACTGTGCATCGTCATGCTGTGTTCTGTCCTTCGAGCAAGGTTCAGCAAAATAACGAGGCAAACCAAATCCGGGGATTTAAAATCTGGGGCCGCATCAACCGGTGTAATCCAACGCCTGCGTGACAGTGTTTCCTGGGATCAGAGCTATTTTTTGCCGCCACACTGAGGGGCTTATACATATCACGCTTTCTGGTCATGTGTTACCACTACTCACGTGCATAGATAGTTAAACATAAACCATCATGACCTCCCAATTGGGATTATAGTGTGGTATCTGTTTATTTCTTCCAACTGTCTTCTTTCCTTAGTACAGGACGTTTGCCACTCGCGTAAGACAAGGCTCTTCGGATAAATTGAGCTTTCGGTAGGACATATGTAACCAAAACAAAGTTGATACATAACCGTTTAAAATTCCTTGGATTACGCTAGTTTCCTCGTAGGTGTACGGTGGAATCTTTGGTTGCAGTATGAGTCAGCCGGGTTTCGATTCCAGCTTCGAGAATCTCGCGAGTCTAGCCACACTGTAGAGTTGTGATACAACGAAACAGTTTGTCTGTGGACAACTATATATATATATATATATATATATATGTGTGTGTGTGTGTGTGTGTGTGTGAGAGAGAGAGAGAGAGAGAAGAGAATTAAATCCGACAGAATGTATTTAGAAAAAGGCAAAACGGAAGAAAAATATACGTTGATATTAGATGCAGTCGGAAAATTTTTCAGCCCCAGCTGATTGGGCTAAGATGTTAAATATGTAGGTGTTGATTGGTTTCTTTCTTCAATGGCATATAAACGGTCGCATTAAGTATTACTGTGAAAACCATTCTTGTCGAAGAATAGCAGTTGTACTATTCATCCTATTGCTAGAGGTCCAAAATTGAATACAAAAGCCAAGGAGTTGAGTCAAGAGTGTAGTATATTGACCTCCGACCCAGCCAAACATGCCATTACAAATTCGGCGGAAGTACATATTCTGTTGGCGTGGGTGAGCTTGGCTGACAATATGGGACAGAGTTAAAATCCCACGGTACAGTCACAAACTGATGTACCGGAAGAGAGTGACCTGTGAACTGCATGACAGTTATTTCCGCTCGATGACGATCAAACATGCCATTCCAAAGATGGCGGAAGTGCATAAGAAATTGAGTGGGAGTTGAACTATTATATAACTCAGTGCACAGGAAATTCAAGGAGTTTTTGGAGACAAGGTGTGGTAGAGAAAGCCAGCACCCAGCAGAAGGGGCTCTCGGGACCCCCGATAGAGTTTGGGGATCAGAAGAGATGGAGAAATGATGCTGTAGAGAAAACAGCACCCAGCAGAGAGCTGCCCGCCCGGGCCTCCGGTTGAGCAACCCGGGAGAACGGGAAAGAAACGCTGATGGCCAATAGAGTGTGGAGGTCAATATGTTGCAGTTCTGTTTGGTCTCCAACTCCCTCTCACACACAAACCTTTCAAATAAAGTGAGAGGTATATTTTTCTAAGAACTGTATCGCTCGTCTTTATTGTGTCGTCATTATGGTTATGCATGCATCTGCATATGAGTATACAGCAAAGAGAAACGTAAAAATTAAAGACAACGTAATTTTGTAGCCTAGTCAAACTGAAGAAAATCCTTTTTTATATGCTGTTTCAAAAAATGCTTAAATTTCTGTGGGAGTTCCTTTCTGGTTTCAATCACAGTTCGCGTCATACCAAAGACTTTAAAAATGGTTGTTGATACCTGCTTGCTTAACACTCAGAAATATAAGGTACGTATCAAGGGTAAAATTGAGCAATTCAGGGAAAGGAGTAGCGCCCTCCCCTACAACTCAGTGTAGTAGCTATTGAAAAAGGAGCCCTCTGGTTGCTCTCGACTATGATCAACTCCTTTATAATATGATGAGTTTAAAGTGTTCACTAGATCTCCATCCCAATTTACGCATTATTAGAATCCACCCATGTAGTCTTGTAATATAATGGCCGAGGGGTTTCGTTTTATGCCTTTTGGTTTAGTTCGGCTGAGAACCTTTCGGCTCAGTACATGGGTTACTTAGGTGCAACATTAACGCAGGTGTTCACGCGCGTGCGCGGGCGGAGCGGACGTGTCACTCAGAGATGTCACAATAGCCTAGATGGGAAACGGGGCTACAGAGTGCGGGTGACGTCACGCACCGGAAGCGCGCGGAGGATTTTGGGATATTGAAAAAGTCAGTTGAGTTGAGTCCTGCCTCGGAAGAAGACGGTTGACTTTCGCTGGCTCGCGGAGGCTTTTTGGCGGGTGCCACACGTGTTTGGGGCGGGGGGGGGCAGATAAAAAAGCCAGAATAGAAAGAATGTGTATCTCTCTCCTTATGTCGAAGAACCTTTGAACTCAAAGGTAATAAAAAGTTTCGTACCTGAACTAAGAAGTCATAAGTGTTTTTCGTGTTTCGAGATTCCTATGTTCTATGTATATATGATATGAACAGTATATGTACGTTTCACGCATATCCGTCTCATGGGTATGGTACAGTCTCCATTGTACCAGTTATTCTCTTCTATTTGATATACTCCCATAGAAATCTTAACCTTTTTAATACCCTCTGGGAGAATCCAAGAATGTGTTGATAAGAATATGAATACAGGAAAACTATTTGGAATTATATCATAAAAGTGCTCCCATGTGTCAACATCTTTTTTAAATCACCTTGTATCATAAAATATAGAAGAGAAGACCCTTCTGCTGAAATGCAGTTGGGGTATTCTGCAGCCCCGGCTTACTGGGCTATTCTTTTAATATAATTCACTTATTTCTGTAACATCAAGGAACAACATGTATAGTTGACAATAATAAAAAAATTAGCTTGCTATGAGATTCGAACTTGCACGTTCTTTGCATTGGGAAAACTTTGATATGTATACTAGTTGCTTGTACAAATGTACCATAACCATGATACGGCTATGTGTGAAACGTACATCGAATGTCCATAACGATAGAATATAGAACATAGGAATCTCGAGACACGAAAAACACTTACGACTTCTTAGTTCAGGTACGAAACTTTTTATTACCTTTGAGTTAAAAGGTTCTTCGACATAAGGAGAGAGATACACATTCTTTCTATTCTGGCTTTGTCATCTACGCCCACATCCCGTGCGTCGACCGTAGCACGCAAATTTACGGGCCTCTGCGAGCCCCAAAAGTCGACCCTTCTCGAACGGTGTCAAGTCTCAACTCTACTGACTTTTTCAAAATCCCAAAATCTTCCGCGCGCTTCCGGTGCGTGAGGTCATTCGCACTCGCTAGCCCCGTTTCCCATCTGGGCTATTGTGAATCTCTGAGTGACACGTGCGTTCCGCCCGCGCACGCGTGAATACCTGCGTTAATGTTGCACCGAAGTAACCCATGCACTGAGCCGAAAGGTTCTCAGCCTAACTAAATCCAAAGGCATAAAACGAAATCGCTCGGCCATTATATTACACAAAAACAACTGGTATCGCAAAAGCCTAAACCCATACTTTGATCAGTTCGTATTATGTTATTGTTTTTGCCTACTAATGCTGTTAATAGCATGTTTTACTTATTTAATTTACATAGCATTTTTATCACAACTCACTAAGGATCAGTAACAACAAATATGGCGTCACTATATAAGAGACAAAATAGAGAATAAGTTATAGGTATAATTTAGACAACTGCGCAAACATCTACTCCTTTAGGTAAGTTGAAAAAGGTTATGATTCAGACAAATAGGCTTCTTCAAATCAAACGAAGCGGGATTTCGATTCTCAAAGTGAGTTTATCATTTATCATTGTCTTTCATGCAAACTGTTCCACAATGTCATAAAACTAACGACCTGAGAGATTTGTGACGCTAAAAGCGAATAGTCTTAAAAAAAAACAAAATACAACTCAAATTTATCATGAATAATGATTATCAATGCTACATCAAAAATCGATAATATATATATATATATATATATATCGTTACTGTCAATAATTTTGAGTAAAGTAATACTCATTCAATTTTTTTCGACTACGACCTTTTTTTTTCTTTACCGTTTCCTTGTTGCAGTCAATTCTCCAAGTTTACTATCCACAAAGAAATGAGAATTTTTTTTTTAATATTTGTCACGATTTTATGAATAAAGCGACGAATTTCACAAGTAAAGAAGCCCGTAGAAGTTCTTCGTCGATAACAACTAAAGCAGACATGTCTATTTTGATATTTACGAGCATTACTTCGGGTAAAAACCATTCTTCTAACCCCATTTTAACAACTGCAGCCTGGCTTTGAAAAAGAGAACTGAAAGAGAAATCTTCTACCGTTTTTGACGTTTTGTGCTTTTTAGTAAATCCGGGGTAAAGAAGAAAAGAAAACAATTTGTTTCTTTGCACTTTACTTCGTTGTTTTCTAAAATCCCTGCTGGTCGTGAAATATGAAATAATGAAATATAAACCATTGTGAAGCTGCTGCAATCGGATGCTTTACTCCCTTGAATACAATGAATTAATTCCTACGTCCCTCGGTTGAACTGAATGCAGTGATGGGAGTGAAGAGACGAGTTGCGAAGGCAGCAATAATGAGTCGTATCATATTTTATGCCATCATGACTAACGGATTCATAGCCCCTGCGTCTATGGACGCCAGCTGCTATTTTCCCAAAAGAGTGACCAAAATTTTATTCGATGTACATCTTACTGGCAACACGATAAACATTCTTTCCGTAGAGAAGGTGATACTTATCTGCTTCCCCTAGAGTGTAGATTATGGTTCATGAATGAGTTCATTGAGGAAATTTTATCGATGACACAAAGTGAGGATCGTGCTTACTAATCTATCGTAATTACTTGAAAAAGTAGTTTGCCTACTAGTGTTGTCTGTTTTAATTAAAATTTCGATTTGATATATCTGATTGTTTAAGCTGTGACGTCCCAAGCTACCACTGTTCATAGTGACTTCTTGATACACAGTTCCTATTAGGCATGAGCTTTTAAACTTCTTAAGCTTCGATAAGAAAGCCTAACCCTAGCATTTTTAACTGTAGTATGTTGCCGAAAATTTCTAACAATGTATTCTTTTCTTCATAATTAACTAAATATTCTTCGAATTATTTGACTTTATGTACATTTTGAAGTATATATCTGGCATGGATATAATCAACTCAGCATCAAGATAGATTTTGCTCTGGGTATGACACTAAACTGCATGGGGGTTAAGGCTCTAGTTCTGGATCCCTGACAAATGTGGAGTCATCGCTTAATTGACACAAATAAATGAGTTGATATTTGTTTAAAAAGTTACCTACCTGATATTCGCTTACAACACACACACACACACACACACACACACACACACACACACACATATATATATATATATGAAATTAAATATTAATTAAAATCCGACAGTATGAAGGTAGCAGAAAAACATAATCCAAATAGGTGAATTTAAAATGATTTAAAGTCCACGTTAACGTTTCGGTTTCAGTAACCATTATCAGGACTTGGATATCAGAATAGTTCACATAGCGATGGATGCTTGCTGAGATTTACTTTCATACTCTTCTTTCGGAAAAACAAATACCAAATACAGTCTTACATGACATTTAACATGGATGACTTCAAAATAATCTATATAAATGAAAATTTACTTGTCGTTGGGTATTTTGGGAGGTTTTGTCTCGTTTCTTAGGGAAATCCAACATTTTCAAATATGTTTCCACGTGCCAGACACGTTCTTATGACTTTTGAATTATAAACGCTATGTGCACGTTTATGTATCTTTTCGTTGTATATTTCTCATTTGCTCCTGTCATCTCAGCAAGCATCCATCGCTATGTGAACTATTCTGATATCCAAGTCCTGATGATGGTTACTGAAACCGAATCGTTAACGTCGACTTTAAATCAGAATATATTCACCTATTTGGATTATGTTTTTCTGCTCCCTTTCATATATATATAAACAGAATCTGGCATGAAATAATCCACAAAGTTTTATATGCCATTAGTTCAAATAACCAGACAACCTTCATTGCCATTACTGCGAGGTTCACTCTGACCTGAAGTAGAAGTACCTGTTAGAGTCCCATCTATTAATTAAATAGACCTGATTGAGACAACATCTAAAATAATTTCCAACTACATTGGTACATTGGTTCTTGAAACATTGATATTAAAACTAAGTATGAAGTGTTTAGTTGCTTAAAATCACTGCGATGTTTATAAGACGTTGACCTGTGAATTCTATTAATGTTGCATCTGCATATGCAGATGCATGCAAAATCATAACGACGACACAATAAAGACGGGTGACACAGTTCTTTTGAAAAATATACCTCTCACTTTATTTGAAAGGGTTCGAAAGGGTTACTAAAGGTTTTACTGTGAGAGGGAGTTGGTGACCGAACACAACTGCAACATATTGACCCCCACTCTTATGGCCAAAACCGCGTTTCTTTACTGTTCTCCTGGGCTGCTCAACAAGGAGCCTGGGGGCCCATTCTGCTGGGTTCTGGTTTTCTCTACCGCATCTTATCCCCAACTGATTGAACTTCCTGTGCACCGAGTTATATAATAGTTCGACGTTCACCTTCTTCTTGTGGGCGTCAGAAATCGCATTCATTGAACTCGTCTATGGTCAAGGTTATATTCTGATATTCCTCGACTGGATGCACCTGTTATTTACACAGGTGCATTTCCTATTTTGACAGCTTGGTCGGGTCGGAGGTCAATATACAACATTAAGACATTGGTTCTTATATTACCGCTAAGTAAGAAGTGTTAACCTATTAAGATTATCGTCAATATGCACTAAAATTGCTTTTTACAATCATTGTGGGTACACATTTTTATACAATGAATAATTGAAGACCATATGTTTAGTTGACTTCGACGTAAAATAGCTTAATAAGGGTTAACATACTAAGTTTAAATTGTTCTTTAAGTGTGTGTACAATGCAAAAGTCTGGATAATTTTTTCTTGCCAAAGACCAGTGTCCCTTCTGCTGCATCCTTCTCTGAGACTGGTGGAATTCCCTTACAAGGGAATTGGTGGAACTCGGGCAAAAATAAAATGCTCAGTTTATATTGAGATTTTAGCCAAAGACAATGAACCCCTTTCAGGCTAGTTGACCTAATTCGACTTTTCTACCATTCCCAACGCATCACCTTCGCCATTTTATTGATATTCGCATTCTCTTAGATATTTGGAACTTACCCAATTATTCACTTTGTCTAACTTTGTATTATTTTTCTTTCCTTTTGAA
>OY757920.1:7779926-7782426 GCA_963585895.1 Sepioteuthis lessoniana
CAGACCTTGCTCCCTGTGACTTTTGGTTCTTCCCTAAGCTCACAGGCTGTAGTTAGGAGACAATTGAGGAGATGAAAGAGGCTGTGACGAAAATCATTGACACGCTCACACAAGAAGACTTCCATGGTGCCTTCCAGAAGTTGTTGGAACAGTACAACAAGTGCATTTTAGCCGGAGGAGATTACTTCGAAGGGGACTAGAGTTTCATGAGTGTACTATCAGTAAAAGTGCCCATACGAAAAAAGTCTGGAAACTTATTTAATGATCCTCGTATGTTTGTCACTTCCAAAGTAGAATAATAATATAGTAATAATATAAAAATTATAAGTTACATATTCAACTGTCAGTTCTGTGTATATACACATAAATGTCTGCATAGAAACAATTGCGCTTTGTTAAGGTAAACTTGACTAAGGGAGAAATTAATCAATGAGACAAAAATAAAAAAAAAACTCCTTTAATCTGAGCTAGAATCACCCTTTGAAACTTAGAACATTATATTTAACTGATAAGATGTGATTATTCTTATCAAGAAAGGAAAAGTCATACACGTAGTCACAGAAGAATACCGCCCCTTCTATGGCCGATGTTACAACTTACCTATGAACGGATCTCATAAACGTGAAAACAGGAAGTGGTATTTTCAAGTCGATCAGAGAAAAATCATTCTCTCCCAAATCATTAAGCACATCCTGCAGCTTCCCTAGTAAGCCAGTTTTGCTTTGTCTCGAAATTTTGATCGTTTCTTCTCTCTCTCCAGATTAGTAATTTAAAGACGTTTTCTATTAAAAAAAAAAAACCCTGAGTATTGTTTCCGACCTTCTCTTGTATCTACACCGTGAATGACCTTTTGTTATCGGGCACAGTGCTGGAAAGTCTGATTACTGGTTTTGGGATGAAGGCACCATATTACATTTATCATGTTAGAGCATCCAGAAGAAAGCCACTTTTTTAAACCGACCAAAAAGAAACAGCAGTGAACGACTGAGAGGCTTAGAATGTTGGCATAATGAATACCATATCATACAAATCTGAATTTTTACTAAAGAGAGAACCTTAAAACAGTCTTCCCAGATTTCATCACGTCTCTACATATACAGAAGCATAATAGTAAATACGTTTTCTTAGTGCTAGTGTCTTTGATTTTTTAAAAATCTATATTCGAATTGCCAGCATTGAAATGGATTTCAAGGCTGACAACTGATCGTTATTAGAGTGACGTAACTATCTCCATCATGATATCGCCCTTTCAATGACCAGTCTGTAAGTATGTATTTACCCAATCCCTCCGCCACGGACAGGATGTGACACAAAGCTAATTTTTTTTCACGTTAACTGATTCTAATTTTTCCTTCTCTCCAGATTGGTTTACAAACCAAAGCTAAAAAAAACAGTATTTCCTACAGTTTTCCCATCACAGGAGAAGAAAAGGATCCATGCTTTTTTAAGAGGGCATTAGCGTGAAGGATTAGCAATCCTCAAGTTGCTGATTCTATTTCCTACGACGATAACCGTTACGCTAGCCGCACCTCCAAATATGTAGTATGGGCTTAAAATACGCACTTACTATTTGTTAGACATTTAAAGAAATAAATAAATGGGTTTAAACCATGAATGTCAAACGAAAGGGTTTTGCAAGGCACTTGTATCTCTCCACATTATCAGGTAATGTTTCCAAATATTCAGATCTTGGTTAGATTTGTTGAGATGTGTACGGTTTAATTTAAGGACCTCTGCAACATTATAACGATGCAAGTCAGTAACTCTCAAAGATGACACCTGGCCTTAGAAGACGTTTTCTGGGACATTGTCTTGAAAAGTGTGCGTCTAATACACCATCAAAACGCTATTTTCCCATTTCACACTGTTTATAAAATCTCTCTCTCTCTCTCTCTTTCTCTCTCTCTCTTTCTCTCTCTCTCTCTCTCGTGCGTGCGTGCGTGCGTGCGCGCCAAGTCTTCTGAGGCTGTAGAATACACCGATTGCCTCTCTGCCGAGGGGTATAAGACCCCCTGCAATCAGAGTCCTGTATACGACAGTAAACAATCTGATGGTGAGGCACCAGTATTGCTCAAGCTTTGGAGAATGTGGAGTACTGCGTCATTGCCATCATTCCCAGGTCCACTCTGGCTTAGTGTGGTAATACCTGATAGGATTCTATCTATGAGTTAAATTGAACTGTTTGAAATTTAGACTGAAAGTAAACAAATGACTTATGCTAAATGGAATTGTTAAAAATAGAAATGTTTGATCATTTATCTGTGTGTAAGCAAATGACTGATGTTTAATTGAATTGATAATGATACTTAGCAATATTTGGAACCATTTAACTGGGAGCGAACGAATGAATAAGGTTGAATAGAATGGTTGGTGCTTGTTAGCGATACTTGTATACACTTCGCTGTGTGCAAACAAATGATTAATATTGAATAGATTCAGAAGTGGTAGTTTGCAATAATTCAAATCATTTAACTGTGTTCAAACAAGTGATTAATACTCT
>OY757920.1:7784926-7797426 GCA_963585895.1 Sepioteuthis lessoniana
AAAAGAAAAGGGGGAAATATATGAGAGGTGATATAACAAATAGCCACAAGAATGAAACAGAAAAAAAAACAGAACAATAGAAATCTCGGGTATCATTGAAGTAAATCAAATTTTACCTATTTTAAGTTGATTTATAATACTGCCTGTTATTTCGTTTTGCTTTTTATCACGTTTAGTCACACTTGGATTTTCTCCTCCGTCACCTTCCTTCTTTCGTTTCTTTCGGTCTGCTTCGAGAATTATTTTTTCCTTTCATTGTTTTCTTGATAATTCTCTTTTTTTCTTTTATTTTATTTTATCAAGAATTTATTCCTTTTTTGTTTCGACTTAATAAGTACACTTAATATTTCTTCTTTTCCGCCATTTCGTATTTTGTCAGTGATTTACTTGACCTGATTACGTCATCATTTTATTTGATTCTGATTCTTTCTCTACTAAGCTTTATTAAGTCTGGCACAAGGATACAGCCTGTTTACTGTATTATTTTACCTATGTAAACACTCATCTATCAACTAGTCAGGTCTGTTTTTCAATCTGTTCCTCCGTCCCCGAGATAATAGTAGGGCAGACCGGTTTCTTTCGCTACAATGGTTAATTAAGGATTATTATTATTGAGCAACGACTCAGCCACTGAAAATGACATGAACACGCGACTAGCAAAGGCATGGACAGCTATCGATAGACTATCGGTCACATGAAAGTCAAAACTATCCGATGAAATAAAGCGCAATTTTTCCAAGCAGCAGTTGTCTCCATACTAATATATGGATGCACCAGATAGACGCTGACAAAGCACATGGAGAAAAATCTTGAAGGGGGTTGCACAAGAATGCTACGAACCACATTGAACTAATCCTGGAAGCAACATCCCACAAAACAGTAGCTGTATGGCTACCTACTTCCCATCTCTAAAACCATTCAAATCAGAACAAGACATGCAGGGCACTGCTGAAGAAGTAAGGACGAGCTCATAAGCGACGTTCTCCTGGGTACTTCTTTACACGGATAAGTAGGTGTTGGACGTCCGACTAGAACCTATCTACAACAGCTTTGTATAGATACAGGATAGTCTAGAGGACCAGCCGAATGAGATGGACGATAGAAACGAATGGCAAAGAAGAGTCAGGGAAATCTGTGCTCACGGCACGACATGATGATGATGATGATGACGATTATCAACTAGTTAAATCGATATAACTATCAGAAAAGAAATGACTATTATTAAATAGAAACAATTACTTGAGATATATTTTTATATATTATATAATAATTAATATTCAATAGGATTTGTTGGAACCCTACAACCACGTGACTGCCCAGTCGGCTGGGGCTGTAGAATACACTGGCTGCATCTCTGCTGAGGGGTAAAACCCCACTCAATGAGGGTCCTGGATATGACACTAAACAGTCTGATGGTGAGGTCTCAGTAATGTTGGGGCTTTGGGGAATACAGAGCCCCCTTCATTGCCATTACTGCCAGGTCCACTCTGGCCCAGCGGGAAAGCACCTGATAGGGCCCTATCTTTGGGTTAAATAGAAATAACGACATACTTATGCTAAACTGAGTTGTTTGAAATAGAAATGTTTTTCACAATTAAACCGTACTTACATTTAAACAGCGTGCTTATGCTAAACTTAATTATTTGAAAGAGATCTGTTTTTTGACATTGAAACTGCACTTACACTAAACTGAGTTGTTATATATAGAACTGTTTTACTGTGTAAACAAAATCTGTACTTACGTAAACTGAATTAGCTGAATTAGAACTGTTTGAATTATCCGAATAGTTTGAAATAGAAATGTTTTTGACAATTAAACTGTGTACTCACGATAAACTGAATTGTTTGAAATAGAACTGATTATTCACATAAAAATGGATTTGACGTTAAATAACCTACAAAGGTTGATATGCCATAAAACCCAACCAACCAACCAACAACCACGTGATGATTATGAGTAGAGTATTCGCCAATGGTCCGGGAGACCAGGGTTCAATCCTAGGTCGAGTCATACGAAAAATTTAAGAAATGATACTTGATTCCACATTGCTTAACACTCAGCATTATTAGGTATGGATCAAGGATAAAGTGGAGCAATGCAGGGAAGGAGTAGCGCCCTCCCCTATACCTTGGTGTAGTGGCTATTGAAAAAGGAGCCTTCAGGTCACCCTCGACTAAGGTTGCCAACTTTACATTCAATCCAAGGAAAGGAGTAGTGTCCTCCCCTACATCTCGGTGTTGTAACTATTAAAAAGGGAGCCTTCAGGTCACTCTCGACTACTTTACTTTATATTCATTTATTTATATAATATCAAGTTTTCTAAGAAACAATTACAGAAAAACTGTTGTTATGAATACGATTCCCAAACCTATAGATATAATATAACCCTACACGAGTTGACATGCCTCTAACATCGATTAATCAGTCATTGAAAGAAATGTTTCTGCTGGTTTTAGCCCACTTGTTTCCATCTCTTCCGTTGATTTATTTCTTTCTGTCGTCATTCATTCACTTTCATTCCTTTTTTTTTATTCTTGCCGTTTCTTTCTTTCTGAATAATATTTTGTATGTGTCATTATTATGCTCGTCTCCTTTTTTCTTAATAATTTTTTCAATGCATTGTTTTTTTGAGAATCTTTATTATTTTTGTTTATGTAATTTTATCTGATTATTTATTTTCCTTTCTTTATCTCCTTTCTTTTTTTTTTCTCCTTTTTTTTTTTTTTGAGATTTTCGTTTATTTTTTATTGTTTTTCATTTTACATCTTCCTTGACTCCATTCATCCCCATATTTTTAAAAATTATTTCCACATTCTTTCAATCTTGCACATGACAATCTCGTTTTCGTCTCGCTCCTCCTTCGCCATCTGACTGTGTCCTGTCTTTCATATATTCCAACTTTTTTCCATCTTAATTCATATGGCGATTCTCTTTCTTTGCCGTTTTATATTTGTCTCATTTTCTTCCAGAAAATTCCATTTCTTTCAATACTTTTTTCAGTCATTTTTACTTACCAACTTAACATCTCCAATAACATTTCTCTCTCTCTCTCTCTCTCTCTCTCTCTCTCTCTCTCTCTCTCTCTCTCTCATTTTCTTTTTATTCTTCTTTCTTAATATTTAATATTTCTTCTTTTCCCGTTCGTTGTGCTTATTATTCAGTTTTCATTTTACTTTTTCTTTTTTCTTTACTTTCTTTTCTTTCTTTTGTTTTCCTTTCTTCCTTCCTTTCATCTGTCTTTTTATTTTTTTCACTTTTTTCTTTTTTCTTTAGTTCTTCCTCTTCCCTTTGCTTTCTTTTCTTTCTTCCTTTCATCAGTCGTTTTATTCTTTTCACTTTTTCTTTTTTCTTTACTTCCTTCTCTTTCGTTTGTTTTCCTTTCTTCCTTCTTTTCATCTGTCTTTTTATTCTTTTCACTTTGTCTTTTTCCTTTTTCTCTTTCTCGTTTTTTAGTTAAATCCTTTTTCCTTTCTTTTCATCTTTCTTTTTTCTTTTAGTTCTATTCCTCCTTGTCTTTCATTTTTTGTTTTCGTTTTTATTTTTCACCGTTCAAATTTACTTTCCCTTATTCCTTCATTTTCTTTTTGTACCGTTTCTTCTTCTTCTTCTTCTTCTTCTTCTTCTTCTTCTTCTTCTTCTTCTTCTTCTTCTTCTTCTTCTTCTCTAATATCCATAATTTCACCGCCTTTTCATTTCTCTTTTTCTTTTCCTTCCCTTTGTCTTTTTTTATTTTCCTTTATTTTATTTCTTCCTGTCCTTATTTCTCTTTCTTTCTCTTCGTCTTTAACTTTTAGGAAAATATTCTTCTTACTCTCCTTGTTTTGTCCTCTCCAATCCAACAACTAATTGCCCACTTTCTCGCATTTTTCATTTTTCCTGCAATTTTTACCACAACTCAAACCTTACATTTCTATCGTTTTGTGCGGTTGTATTTTACTATCATTTCTTTTTTTTTTTTTGCTTTACATTTGGTTTTTAGAGCTTGGCGCATATTTTACCCTTTAAGGAGATCAGTTTAGTTATATTGTAAGACAAAGCAGTCTATTTTAGGTCCTGGAAGAAAGACTTGGTACAAAGTCCAATTTCCAAGAATTATTTTCTGCTATTTTCTTACATTATTTACTGCTCTAGTTTCTGAGTTTAAAACAACTTATTTATTCAATTCCAATATATATATATATATGTATACAGGGTGAAACGATAGAATTGTCGCCCTAGAAAAGACGACATGATTCCATTTCCGTTTAATGAAAACCGGTTTTCTTTAATTGTTGCAGACCATCTACTAGTTGGCCAGTGGTGTACAAATCCCAAGAGCGATAGGAGCCTTCTATCATGTCTGAAAGTAACACAATGTTCCACGAGCGAGATCGGAGATGCGCCGCAGTACAACTCATGCTCTCTACCGATCCGACCTATGACAACAGGACCATTGCCAGCACCCTCAAATGCAAATCTGGATTGCCACGAATAACAGAAACGTGCTCAGGGTGATGAAAACAAAGTTTCTGGCAACGGTTATGGTCTTTGGTGTGGTTTCAAGTGAAGGCTACATCATGCCACCTCACATCTTCGAAGTCGGCTTGAAAGTCAATACCAAAGTGTACCTGGAAGTGCTGAAGAGTGTGGTGATTCCCTGGTGCAATCAGGTGGCCGGTGGCAGACCCTGGGTGTGGCAGCAGGACTCAGCGCCGGCCCACAAGTTCAAAGAGACCCAGGCTTGGCTTCAGAAGGAGTGCAACAACTTTGTACCCGTCTCTCACTGGCCCCTCTCCTCCCCGACCTGAACCCGCTGGGCTACTTTGTTTGGTCATACGTCGAGAACATCACAAACATGGCATCCCACAACACCAAAGAAAGCCTGATCGCCGCCATCCGCCGATCTCCCGCCGGCGCTCGTGGATTGAGGCTGAAGGCAGCTACATTGATGTAGCAGCCTTCAGATGTCATCTCTATTACATAATCAAGTTACCTGAATTGATTTTTTCAATAAAAGTTTTAAAATAAAGCTGTAGTGTTTTTTTCTATAGGACAACAATTTTATCGTTCCACCCTGCGTGTATATATATATATATATATATATATATATATATATATATATATATATATGTGTGTGTGAAGAAAAATTAATAACAACGATCCAAGCAGAAGGAGGGATTCATTGAGAGGTCGACATTATTGCGTTTCGGTTCTACTGAACCATCATCAGGGCCATGAGGGGTGATATTAGCAAACCAAAACGCTACTGTGTCGACCTCTCAATAAATCTCTCCTTCCATTTGGATCGTTGTTATCAATTTTTCAACAATCCTTTATTTTTTCTACAATCCTTTATTTACTTTTCATATATATATATATATATATATATATATATATATCGAGAGACATATGTACGTAATACGCTACAATAAAGTATACCTTATTAATACATGAATATTCGTATACATACGGAAGTATACCATTTAATAAAGACATCTCTGATGCGAAAGCTGTGGAATCATACAAAACAATTAATACAATAATTTTTTTCCAGTTCTATAAACTGCTCTTTACTTAAACAAATATTTTAAATCTTATAATTAATATATTCAAAATACAGATTAGAAGAATTAATTTTTAAAAAATCTTTGAAGTCTCTCTCCCTCTCTCTCTCTCTCTCTCTCTCTCTCTCTCTCTCTCTCTCTTAATTCTTCGTTTATGCTTTGGTAGCTTATCTGTTTACTTATCATGGCAGATATTACTAAAGATACATCTGTTAGGAGATCTACTTTTTAATGTGCGGAACAAAAGGGCGACACACCAGAAATACAGAAAACTCTTGTGGAACTGACTAGCGCCCATGAACAACTGAGATTGTTGGCAGAGAAAGAGCACGATTAAATCATTCATATAAGAATTCTTTCTTCAGTAAATCGCAGAATAGACGCAAGCTCATAAAACTGGAACCCCTTTTATTTGCCTGACATCCTCCTGCAGCTACAGCTTCTTTTATGTTTCACTGGTCATCGCTGCACCTGCAATAGCAATAATAAACTTTGATTATATATATATATATATGCTTGTGTGTGTGTGTGTGTGTGTGTGTTTCATTCATTCATTGACTGTCAGATTGATCTTAATGGCATGCCAATACGTCTATGGTTATTTTATGCTTAGTTAAGAGGGGATTTTGGTCCCTGTACTTTCATACTGATATTTTTTAGATATATCTCATGAGAGAGTTGGTGGTAGAGGGAGAAGAAGGTGGAAAGACGTACATTTACTTTATTATTTATCTATCGCCTTCCTAATATTTCGTCGGTACACTCCTACACGATTTAGAGTAATAGAACAAACAGATTGAGTAAAGGTTCTGAAAAGCATCAAACATCCATGCTGGCGTATCGTACGAGAAACTTTGAGTCACGGACATTATGTAACGTTTCATATTTGCTCATATTTGAATCAGCTCTGCTCACGAAGTCATTGTCTATTTTTTTAACTTTTTCTCTTCTAGTTTAGAAAATAAATTGCACACATACTTATATATATATATATATATATATATATATATATATATAAACTTGAGTTCTTGTGAAAACTTTTTATCTCTTTGGTATCGGTAACCCATTATGCAATTTAAACTTTTATTTAGAAACGACTGAAAGATTCTAATTAGTATTTCAACACCTATGTGTCGAGAATTACTTTGATTACGATAGACGCTCATGGTAAATATATACTGCACAAATGTATGAATTATTAGCAAGGTTCCTTTATTAGATACGTTAGATGCTTTTTACTAAATAACATTCATACACCTTACTTTACAGACCTATTTTTGTTTGATTACTAGTTCATGCATATATATGTACTGAGGCGTTTTTGGCCGAACCTTTGCTATCTTAGAAAATAAATTTTGAGACATGAGTTAGAACCCTGTACAAGGCTGTTTGTGTTTTACTCCGTGTAAATCCTTGTCTTCTCCTTTTTGCAAACAGATTCTACCATTTTGGAGTTGGGGTATATTCGAGAAGAGGTGAGTTCTTGTTGTGGTGTGGCTAATTGTAACGATTCGGTTTCCAAATACATTTTGTAATGTTCTATAGCCATGATACAACTATACATATACATATATATGCGGAAACATTATCAACAATAACGAACGAACGAACGAACACAGTTCTTTAGAAAAATATACCTCTCACACTTTATTCTCGAAAGGGTTGCGAAAGGGTTGATATTGGTTATGTGTGAGAGGTGAGTTGAAGACGAAACAGACTGCAACATATTGACCCCAAGTTCATCTGACTATAGCAGCACTTCTTCCTCATTCTGCTGGGCTGTTCAACCGGGTCCTGAGTGCCCAAGCACTCTGTCTGGAGCTGGTTCTCACTGTTTGACGTCCACCTGCTTCCTGTGGGCGTCGCAATTTCACCGAATTCAACCCGTCCACAGGTCAAGGTGATACCCCGATATCTTCGACCGGATGCACCTGTTTCTTGATTGACGGCTAGGTCGAGTAATTCTTCGACATCAAAAAGACACTTGTAACACCACGGTTCTCAGCAAACGTTTGTAGCGCAAAGACACCACATAGACATTTGTATCACAATGTTTCTAACGGGTCTATGAGTATAGCATTACGCCATAAGTTTCAGCCAGACCCTCGTTGTAACCACGTTGCGAGAAAAAGTGACGAACACACAAAACTCCGTCCGTTCATTTCGTTTGATACGAAGTTTATTAGCGTTCTTGGTGGTCGCCGACAAGAGAGAACCAGAGTGTCAAAATAAGTTAACTGCTTTTGATAGGAAGAGAGAAACAAACCATAACTGAACGATAAAGGCAGACACAGCCCTTGATATTTTCTTTCTCGTTTGTTGCTGTAGTTCTCAGGGTACTAAGGTAGCTTCATCAGGACGGCCTGGCCCAGCGCGCTGTTGTAGGTTGGCTTCTACTCAGAGCTCACCCAAAAATGGGTGCTGCAATTTTCGGCCCATTTTCAAATCTCCGTTTCTCTTATCCAACTTTTTCTTTCCTTGTTTTATCCGGTGTCCCCTCTATCAACACTCCTTTCAGTTTCTTCCAGCCAATCAGAGCTAGTCGGGCGATTTACTGCTGATATATTTCTATTTTTAACCCGGGCATAAGCTGCAATCCCGACCTAGACTTGGGGACCCCCCTCTCCGTTCACCAACCCCCTCGTTTCTCTCGTATAGGTTTTCTCTATTTCTGAGTCTGTGACTGCATCGAACCTCTTTCTCGTTTATGTTCCTCCTTTTCCACCGTCCAGTCGTTGACCTCTAAATCCGGCTAGGAAAAACTTTACTACTAAAACAATCACCCGGAGTCCCTAATTTTATTTCATAATGTGATTGACAGAGTTCGATCCCTAGTTGCGTTGTTGTGTTTACGTCAGACTAATAGCATGGGAAAAGGTATGAACCTCTTTATCCTTCCCGCTAGCGATGGGTTAAATACTTCTTCTCTAAGGATGGCTTTGTCATTAAATAACACACGAAAGTTTATAGGCCATGAAACAAAAACCCAACCAAGATTTGAATAAATAAAGTTGTTCTCCATACTCCTAAGATATCCAAAACTGGAATGTCAGCGTCAGATGCAATTCAGTGTCATACCATATATATATATATATATATATATATATATACACATTCGTCAGACGCCCCTTAAGATATATATATATATATATATATATATATATATTGTGCAAGGAACACAATATTACCAATGAATAAAACAGATTTCCAGCAACAAGCATTATTTTCTACAAGCGACGAACAAAGATGTGTTAGAGTATGAATACTAAAGTAATGACGGTCGAAAACATCAAGATGTGCTTCCTGATATAGATCCATTTTAATTATATATATATATATATATATATATATATATATATATATATATTAATTGTTATTGTTTGATAAAAGTTTAATATTTGAAAATCGGATAAATAGAGTTGGTTTGAATGTTAATCTCGCAGACTATTCCAAATGATTCCAGTTCGTGTGTGTTACGCGTGTGATTTTGTTGAAATGCGTGAATTTCTGATGGAACATCAGAGTATTCTTTCTAAGTCAGATTATGAATAGACTTCTCAAACTTGAAACTTTTTAAGTTGATAGATATGAATCGTGTCCTTTCTAGAAGAGACCTTTTTATGCAAAGATCTGACGAATTTAAATTTCAGTGTATACACTCAGTGGTGTTTTTAAATTGACGTTTATGTACGTAACCGCATATATATATATATATATATATATATATATATATAAAATTAACTTAAATCGAGAGTCGGAAATCTTTTACTGAAAATTTCACCTCATCGGATCCTCAGGAAGTTTATAATTGGCTCCACTCGTGTTGGGCACCTTTGTAATTGTAGCATTGCAGGATTCGCGGAAGGTTTTAGTTTTCTTTTGACCAACTGACTGCGAATCCCTTGATTTTTTTCAAGGGGTCTGACGAGGTTGGCCTTTTCTTTCTTTTTGACCTATAATATTTTTTCTTTTTACCCCGGGCGGTGATTCGAGATACTCTTATCTCTTGTTCCTGACGTTTTTTTTTCTTTTTTTCTGGTACCGTGAATGCTGGTAGATATTAGATTAGTAAATATATATATATATATATATATATATATATATATATATATATATATATATATATATTCGTGTGTGTGTGCCAGTGTGTGTGGGTGTGAGTTTACAAAATCTACTTGTTTGGCTGTGCGAAGAAAGTTACATGAGATTGTCAGTATCGTGATTAGTCTCTTCCTCGCTGCCCAGTTAATTAAGGTCATTTGCTTCTAGCCTGGCATTTTTGCTCTAAGAAATCCCCCTGGAATTCCCATTTGTCATTATTAATGACACCTGCTTCATCCAAACAGAGTAATGGTATTTCGATTAATTTCGCTTGCGTCCCAGGAACTTTGTCAGAAAAGAAAACGGACTCGGTAAATGTAGAAAACAAAATATACGATGATAATTAAAAGTCGCATCCCATGTCCATAACAACATTTTGTTTTATGTAAAAATGTTATAGAATTTGCGCTTCTATATTTCTAAAATGGTCGGGAACCTATTGGTCTGGAAAGTCACGTGATTTGTGCTCTCAACTACGTCGGCAACTTTGATTTTGTCCCGCACATTTGGAACCGACCGCACGACAACGATTGCCTATATATACTCTCGTCTTTCAAGAACCCATTCTCTTACATTTTGACTTCCAGTAGCAACACTCTCTCTTTTTCTCTTCATTTTGACTTACAAAGACAGCACTCTCTCTCTCTCTCTCTCTCTCTCTCTCTCTCTCTCTCTCTATTTCGACTTCAAGAAACAGCTTGACCTTGCCAGTTAGTGAGACACTATTCAATACGCGTAACATGGGCATGTATACATTCTGCAACTTTTTTTCTGTTCTGCCTTTTCGGTTAGACTTCTTCCAGCCTCGAACACAGCCTCAGAAATTTCGTCAAACCCCGAAAGAGACAAACAATCAACATGGGAGAAGACACGTTCCTCCAAGAATACATTGCTATATTTCTGTATATTGATACCTCGCGTGAAATTCTTAGTCCACATACATTTTATAATTTACAGGACACTTTTAATATTTTGTCTTTTTCCATAATATTCGTGTTAGTTACACACATATATACACACACACACAGAGGAATACTCAATAGACTATATTAGAATATTTGTAATGTTTCCTTTTTTCATGTATTTGTTGATATATAAACCTAATTTTTTAATAGTTTTGTTTTGAATACTCTTTTGTCCGCGTTGTTTTACTTCGTTTGCTGTTCAATAATGAGCCAACATAATTTGTAGGGAACAAACTATCAACCAAACAAACCCCCACAAAATGGGGATCAAAAATATTCACCAAACAACAGTACCACCTCAACGTCTTTCTTTTCAACTAACAAAAATTCAAATAATAACAATGAATCAATAAACACTTATATATATATATATATATATATATATATATATATATATATATATATATATAATGTGCACCATTTCGGGGCCTTCCTTCGAGAGGAAGGCCCCGAAACAGTGCACATTCTCTCCTAATGACCCCAAAACAATCATGGAGTTAAAACTTCTCGGTGGAAATGAGAATGGCTAAAGGAGCATTTTCTATCCACTCGCGAGAGGAAGGCCCCGAAACGATACACATTCTCTCCTGATGACCCCAAAACAAGCATGGAGTTAAAACTGCTCGGTGGAAATAAGAATGGCTAAAGGAGCGTTTTCTATCCGCTCACTTTTTGGTGACTTTCTGTTACTTGGTAAGTAACTTCCTTCTATATATATATATATATATATGCGTGTATGTGTATGTGTTTTCGTGTGTTTCTGCTTGCGTGTATGTGTATACATAGGTGTGTATGTGTGTGTGTGTGTGCAATGGTAGTATAAAATGTTTAAGTTTTGTTTTAAAATATCATTTAATCGTCGGAAAACTTCAAATTCCTAATGATTAAACTGTCTTTGTTACTTTTCCCAACACTTGCTTCAGAATTTCATTTTGAAATGGACACGGCAACTCGAGTTCAAATCCTGGACCAGGCTAATTGCATTTCACATAGCACTAATACCCTTGGGAAAGGTATGGATCCAATTATTCTCCCTCCAGCTATGGGTAAATAGTAGGACGGACTAGGTTCTTCAACTTTAGTGAGGCAACTAGTCTCGGGGAAGGAAAACTCTGAATTCAAACTTGTTAAACTCCGCTTAAAAATTGACCTTGTGTCATATCCTGCTTGAGTGGAGGGGTTGTTAAATATATATATATATATATATATATATATATATACAGAATCAAAAGAAGTATTTCGTTTCCTTTTTTTATTGTATGAGTTCTAGCTTGATAATTATTTCGCTCCATGGGAATACTCGCTTATTTGTAACCACAATGACACTGCAGAAGCTTCCCGACTTGGCCGATGAGACTTTTCCAGTTCTGCAATATTCTCCTGATCTTTCACCAACTGACAATCATTTTTCATGCATCGAGGAACTTTTTATGTCAAAAAAGGATTCCTTTTCAAAGGAGAAGCAGAAATTACATTAAAAGATTTCCTGGCATCAAAACATTTAGAGTTTTATCATACAAACATAAGTAACCTCCATCATC
Organism: Sepioteuthis lessoniana; assembly: GCA_963585895.1. Lineage (NCBI taxonomy): Eukaryota > Metazoa > Mollusca > Cephalopoda > Myopsida > Loliginidae > Sepioteuthis > Sepioteuthis lessoniana. The sequence continues at coordinate 7,797,078 of OY757920.1, forward strand.
ATCATCATCATCATCATGTCACGCTATCAGCGCGGATATTTCTGACCCTCTCTCGCCTCCCCTCCCTATCGTCAATTGCTTTTGGCAGGTCTTCAGAGCTACATCCAGTATCTACACAGAGCTGCTGTATGTTCGAGCTGGACGTTCTGCCTTTGCTCGTCCCAGTGAATGGGTGCACAGGAGTGCATCACTTACGAGCTCGTCCCTGCCCCTCCAGCAGTGTCCTGCACGTCTGGTTCGTCTAATTTTGATAGTTTTCGTGTCTGGTGGTAGGTGGCCGTACAGTTGCTGTTTTGTGGGATGCTGTCTCCAGGACTTGTTCAATATTGCTCGCAGCATTCTTGCATAA
>OY757920.1:7799926-7894926 GCA_963585895.1 Sepioteuthis lessoniana
TCAGTCTTTGTTCATTTGAAGCCACGTTGTCCTTTTCTTTCCGGGTTTTCTTAGCTCCCTCGGCTTATTTAGCAGATCTTAGGGCCCCAATACAGCATTCTGGAGGTCAACCCGCAGCAAGTTTGTGCAGAGGCAAATTGTTCGACCCTACTACAACAAATCTCAGGGATTTTCGTACAGATGTTTCTTCTGCCAACCATACCACATGAGCAAACATTTTATTAATGCCACTCTTACCTCGTAGTGTAATGGTAGAAGCGATGGGCTGCGGAATCGTAGTAAGCGAGTTCATACTCCAGTCGCGCTATTATGTTCACTTTCGGGCAAATACCCTTGGGAAAGGTATGAATCCCCTCATCCTCCCAGATGTAGGTTAAATAGTGCCACTACCGTTCTTGTAGGAGAATGGCTTTGGCATTAAATAACCTACAAACGTTGATATGTCATTAAACAAAGAAACCAAATCTTATTTTTAGTGTAATGGTGTAGCACATCTTGTACAGAATCCTGTTTTGGCCATCGGTGTTCCGTGATAGTTCTCAGCTGTTCACGGTGGCTTTTGGAGCTCCTCAGCAGCTGCAATTGTCCATCATCAAAGATTCACATGTTGCATCGAATAGGCACAGTCTCTTTGTTTGAGTAATCTTCGATTCATGGATTCATATAATCTAGAAACACCGGAAACATTTGCTTTCCGGTTTTCTGGAAGATGTGGAACCGAAGATCGACGATTTATTCCATGAATTTGATAATTTAATGAATTCTGATTTTGGAAATATTACCTCAGTCGCTAGCAAATTTGTTCCATCGTATGTCATTAGAAGCCTCCTTTCAGGATTACTGACCTTGTGGGTAGAGAGTTTGCCAATGGTTCAATCCCAGGACTTTAAGAATGCTACTAGATGCCTCCTTGCTTAACACCCAGCAATATAAGATATGTACCAAGGGTAAAGTGGAGCAATCCAGGGAAAGGAGTAGCGCCCTCCCCTACACCTTCGTGTAGTAGTTATTGAAAAGGGAGCCTTCCGGTCGCCCTCGACTAAAGGTCGCCAACTTTGCTTTTTACTTAACACTCAGCATTATAAGGTATGTATCAAGGGTAAAGTGGGGCCATACAGAGAATGGATTAGCGCCCTCCCCTACACCTCGGTGTAGTATCTATTGAAAAGGGAGCCTTCTGGTCGCTCTCGAATACGGTTGCTAACTTTACTTACTTTAGTTACGCAAATTTACACCGAATACGATCGATATTTGATATTTTTCATACATTTACATATTGACAGTCATGTTAAAATCTATTAGAACTAATGTTCATATTTCACATAAGTTTTTAATATTGTTTATAGATTTTTTAATGACTTCAATATCTTGTTTAAAGCTGAGGAAATCGGTTTTTCTCGTTAATTCAAACCGTGTACCTTATCATCATCAAGGCCAGCTGACCGCACAGATTCTCTTGCTAACTTCTCTCTCTCTCTCTCTCTCTCTCTCACACACACACGCGTGCGCGCGCGTGCACACAAGCATACGCACACACACACCAATCGTCCTTATCAGCCATCACTCTTGATATGTTCCTTAGACCAGTATCTAGTATCCACAAGGAGCTATGAATCTACGGCCTTCTTTTCGGCCTACTCTGCTGCATCCATTTGTAGTAGAGAACATTTCATATGAGTTCGTCCTTACGTCCAAGCTCGTCTTGTTCGCCTTACTTGGATATTTTGTTAGATAGGAAGTAAGTGGTCGAACAGCTACTGTTTTGTTGGATACTACGTACTTCCAGGATTTGTTCAAAATTGCACGCAGGTTCTTTCTGTAGTTCCCATGAAACAGGAATTCTACCAAGATATAGCTCTATCAGTACCATTGTATGGTTGAACCAATAGGACTTTAACGAAAAACAGTGTACAGATGGTGTAAACTTTAAACTGTTTTTCTTTATCCATCTTTTGACAAAAGTTGTCGTAGGCAAAGAGATAATGAAAAAATCATAGGAAAGCAAAAGTTAACAACGTTGTCACTGGAAAACACTACTTACTTTATAATTAATGTTTTTACTTCCCTCTAAACCGGTATCCAACGAGGAAGAGTGAAAGGGTATTTTTTAAATCAATGAAGGAATTGCTTGATTGTAACCCACCTTCTATGATGCAGCGTCTCGAAACTGAAATTTAACTATTTACTTATTCTCTACTAATTACTATCTGACTTACCCGCATCGAAAATTGGAAACTATCGAAAAACCGTTCCCTGCAAATAATGTGCTACTTCTCATAAATTGTCTTTTTGTTGTCAGCCACACACCCGGGCACCAGGTTCACTGGTCGTGTAAGGCAGAAACTACATTACAATTTTAGATTTCTTATCAATATCACTCGCTGTAATGGTACTTTAAAATATTTTGCAAGACATCAGAAAAAAATTTAATAATCTTATAGAAAAAAAATAAAAATAAAAGGGATCAATAAATAAGTTTCCAGACTTATTTCGTATGGGCACTTTTATTGATAGTACAAACATGAAACTCTAGTCCCCTTCCAAGTAATCTCCTCCGGCTGAAATGCACTTGTTGTATAGTTCAAACAACTTCTGGAAGGCCCCATGGAAGTCCTCTTGTGTGAGCGTGTCAATGACCTTCGTCACAGTCTCTTTCATCTCCTCAGTTGTCACATAACGACAGCCTCTGAGCTTAAGGAATAACCAAAAGTCACAGGCAGCAAGGTCTTGGCTATAGGGAGGGTGATCAACTGTCTTGAAGCCCACCTTAGTCAAATAGTCTGTGACAAGGATGGAGTTGTGGACTGGTGCATTGTCCTGGTGGAAATGCCACTGACCTAATTTGAAGAGTGCTGGCCTATTCTGTCGGAATCTCTTCCTGAACTCCCATAGTAACCTTAACCCTAACCATTTGGCCAATCAACTCTGGTGTATTGACTTCCTTACTCCTCCCACACATCTCATCATCCCTCACAAACTCCTTGCCTTCCTTGAATCTCTTATGCCACTCAAAAACTGATACTTGATTCATGCAAGATGGTCGAAAAGCAGTCTGAAGCATTCCATACGTTTCTGTGGCATCATTTTTTCCAAGTTTAAAACAGAATTTTTTTGCATATCGTTCTTCTAAAGTGTCCTCATGTCCAGATTGCAATTTTTAAATACACCAGCTGTGACAATCAGGCTTTAGTAGGGTGTATTCCAATTCCTGCTATAGTTGTTCATTTGAACCGAAAATCATAAAAATTGGTCAGTAATCTGATAAGATGTATGGCAATAACTTAATGAATTTTCAAGAGTCTACGCCAATTTTAAATGCCTGTCCAAGAAGTCTGGAAACTTATGGAATACACCACGTGTTCTCTCTAACAATATGTTCGTAGGACTGCATTGAATTTTCTTGAATTTAACTTTGCAATGAGAAGGTTTTGACATTTTTACGCTTGTAATCAATGCCGTTGCTAATCGAATCTTTGTTAAGCAGTATGAAATTGACATATTTGTCACTTTTTGAAGTTTGTTAAAAAATCGTGAAATTGCTGACTTAATTGAATCATCTTTTATTGTATGATACTTTCAAATTATTTAATAAAAATAGAAAATCTTTATAGCTCATTGCAAGAAGACGATTCTTTGTTCCAGTTTACGAATTTCATCAATTTTTAGACTTCCCTTACAGTGATTCAGAATGGTCCAGTTTTTGATTTGATATTTCCATAATTATTGATCCAATCGATAAAAAGGTCAAAGGTCAATTGACTGGCAGTAATTATCGGCGTTTTTGAAGCAACTAAGAAATTCGGAAGAGTACTGTGTCTTGGGGAAAACAGTTCTGTTGTAAAGCTAGACCGCTAAAAAGAATTACCGGGAACAATGGTAACTTGAAGAAAATGCTAATTTGGGTTACCTTCGCAAGCACACAGAGATGGAAGTAAGAAAAAAAAGATTTCAATATTCTCACTTCATATGCAGTCACCTTCTATATATATATATATATATATATTTGCATGTGTGTGTGTGTGTGTGTGTTGAAGTTTGGGTTCCACCTATGCTTTTTATATGAATTTGTAAAAATATATAATTTTGAATATTTATATAAGGAATTAACGCTATTAAGTCAACAAAAACGTCAAAAATGTAATTTACTTACACCAAAAGCTCTTGGAATAGAAACATTTATAATAATTGTTTATACACTCACAATCTATCTATCTATCTATCTATCTATCTTTTTATTTTCATATAAAAAATTTTGTTGGCTCTGCACGTTTAGTTTTGATGTATTCTTAATCCCAACTTAACTGTACGTCGATAGCCGTTGGCATTGAGCACTCAAATTGAATACTCCTACCTCTTGGATTTTCTTCTCGGATTATATATATATATATATATATATACAGTGTAATCAGATGGAAACTCAAACCTGGTTAAGTTGTCATTATAAATTTGTTTCGGCGATGAATATTACTACACTTTCCGTCTCTTCAGATGACTTGTAAGAGACAATATGAGGCCTCTCTCTCTCTCTATATATATATATATATATACATCGGATAAATGAGAAAATTAATGAATAAAAATCCAATTAACAAATTTATAATTTTTTAAAATTCCTTTAAATTGAGTGAAAAGTTTGCCAAAAAACAAAATTCAAAATATTTTCTAGTTAGCAAAGACAATGTTAGCGTGAGCCTAGATATTCTTTTAAAAGAGATAGTAATTGTTAGCTTAAAATAAAGGGACATATTTTGTGTGTAAAAATTCTTTTGTGCATATCAATAAATGACAGTGAAAATCTAATCACGCCTAAAAGAATATATAAACACTGTGGAGTAAATAATAATTCATTGCTTACTGTTCGTTGAGTAAGTATAGACAATTCTATACATTCTCTAGAAAGACTTATTTCTTTGGTTATCTATACTCTTTGGGTACTCTTGAAATTAGCCAAAAAATGTTCATCATTTATCAATCAATATAATTGGCGAGGAAAACGTATCGCTAATATTTTTGGAAGAAAAAGATTTGTAAAATTATTTTGGGATTTGATCCTTCAAAATTTCCGCGCTAAGTCAAATATTGTCGTCTGTTATTTATCTCGATTTAGTTTGGTTATATGGCATATAAGCATTGTAGGTTATTTAATGCTAAATCCTATATATATGTATATATATATATATATATATATATGTGTGTGTGTGTGTGTGTGTGTGTGTGTGTGTGTTGTAAACACATTTTGTTGATAACGTTTTTAAACGAGCCGAAGCAGATTCTTTTGCAGACAATTAAATGGTTTGAAGTATTGCTATGTATCATTAACAATTCAATTTAGCAGTTTATTTGTTTACGCACAGTTAAATTATCAAACAGTTCTATTTCAAACAAGCATATGTCCTTTGTTTGCACTTAGTTTAAATATTTGACCCTTTGATAGGAATCTATCTTCTACTACATCTCGGGGCCCGAGTGGACCTGGGGGCAATGACACTGAATGGGGGTACCCTGCATTTATCAAAACTCCAGCATTATTAGAACCTTACAATAAGGTTGTTTAGTGTCATAAATAAGACACTCCTGGGAGGGGTTTTATCTTTCTGCAGAGATGCAGTCAGTGTATTTCATAACCCTAGCCCACTGGGTAGGAATTATCTCGAAATCTATATATATATATATATATATATATATATTTCCACTCAACTGATGAGTTTTTCGATTCAGGCTTGTAGTTGTAACCCCATATTTAATCCATTTGTAAACATATCTTTACTTAAACGTACTTTTCTGTACATATCAGCTATTTTTATATAAATGTCGCATCGTTTGCACTTCTCACCCACAAATATATATATATATATATATATATATATATATATATATATATATATATATATATAAATGTATGTATATATTGAGCATCGTGGCTTTCGCCGAGTGAAACACGCTATTAGATAGAAGATCAAAAATTGTGAACAAATGTAGTTGCCGGAGAGGTTGTTTATTTTGTCAATTAGTTCCTGATTGGAGAGGTAAAAAAGAGAGAGAGAGTGAGAGAAGAGGGACAAAGAAAAATAGTTGAATTGAAATGAAAAATTCTAAAAATTAAAAAAAAACCCAAAAGAAACGGGGAAATATCGCAGTTTTCCTGTCCATGACTGTGACTGTCACAACCTCCCACTGAAATGGGTGGTGTGGCTGATGGCCATCGCCATTTGTTATTAGTTTGTCAATCTTATGTCCAATCTGTCATACCAGATGGTCGACTTGCGTTGGGAAACTAGACGCTTTTGTTGGCTGTAATTTTAAAGGGGTTTAATGTTTCAAATAACCGTTACTAAATACTATTATGCGGCCCGACTCTGAATATTAAGAACTATCATTAAAAAACGTAAGTTTTGTTTTAGATAATAATAATAATAATAATAATAATAATAATAATAATAATAATAATAATAATAATCATAATAATAATTGGGGAACAAAAATGGTAAGAAAAACAACTCTATGTGCGTTTTAAACGACTAATAAACAATATTTCACACCAGAAAACCTGGACCTGGCTAAGAAAAATAAATTTTACGAGAGAAACAGAATCTCTCCAAATAGCAGCAAAAAACAACGCCATTAGAACCAATCATATGAAAACGAGAATAGATAATACGCAACAAAATAGCAAATGTATATTGTGTGGCGACAGAGATGAAACTATCAATCACATAATAAGCGAATGCAGCAAATTAGCACAGGATTATTAAAGAGCCTGGATGACTTGGAAGTTGACGGACGAGTGGAGACCATACAAACGACGGCATTATTGAGAACGTCTAGAATACTAAGAAGAGTCCTGGAGACTTGAGGAGACTTGGTGTCATTCAAATTCCAGTGAAAAACCATAAGCTAACGCTGATGTGAAAAACTCTAAAGTAGTAAATGATAATTGGGGATATTGGAAGCTGAACAATCAAGCAAGTGGAAATGAAAGAAAAAATTAAAAAAGAGTATCTCAGAAGAGCCAGTAAATTACCTGAGACAAAACACTATAGCAAGAACCTTGTCAAAGGGATAAATATCTGGGCTGTCCCCATCGTAAGATACTCGAGACTTTTCTCGTTGTGGGGTCTTATCCCTCTGCAGAGGTGCAGTCAGTGTATTCTACAGCCCCAGTCGACTGGGCAATTGTTAATGTTTGTCAGGGTTGGATCTTTATTCTCCATGAAACATGTTTAAATCAGTGATGCGTACACATAAACAGTAAATCAATAAAGAGATAATAGAAATGTTTTGTAGTCTGTGACAAAAGCTGTGGAGCTAACAGACTTTTCACAATCGTTGCACAGCGTGATATCTCCCCACCCCAGAAAATACAATCTTCGCCAATCAAAACTGGATGACGAAAAAGTTTGGTACACATCAAGGACACCCTGACGATGTTGATGTGTCATAGGCTGATTTAGCAGACATAATTATCAATACTTCACTGACCTTCGCCACAAATATTCTTGATATCTCAAGTGCAGATGACACAGACGGAATAAAAGCAATGGGAAAGAAAAATAACTGTTACTAATCAAAATCTGCTGGAACATTGTTAAATAATTAATTCTGCAAAAGACGAAAAAAAATAAAACAAAACATCTGAATTCTCCGCTGAATGCATGTGAAATCAATCAATGTCAAAAGTCCGATGAGACATTTGACGACTCTTATTAAAGTTTCAATAGTAGCGAACAACTAACAAGACACTATTTAAAAAAAAAAAAGGTTTCGAGTAAAAGCCTATGAAGAACAGAACGATGAAAACTTGACATACGTGGATGATTAAAAAAGTTTCCAGACATTTTTCGTGTGGGCTATTTTATTGATAGTACACGCATGAAACGCTAGTCCCCTTCGATGTAATCTCCTCCGGCTGCAATGCACTTTCTGTACCGTTCCAGCAAATTATGGAAAGCCCAATGGAAGTCCTCTTGTGTGAGCGTGTCAATGACTTTCGTCACAGCCTCTTTCTTCTCCTCAATTGTCTCATAACGACAGCCTCTGAGCTTAGACAATAACCAAAAGTCCCAGGGAGCAAGGTCTGGAGTGTGAGCAACTGTCTTGATGGTCATCTTGGTCAAATAGTCTGTGACAAAGAATGGAGTTGTGTCCTGATGGAAATGCCACTGACCCGATTTGAAGCGTGCTGGCCTCTTCCCTAGGAATCTCTTCCTGAACTTCCTTAAAATCTCAACATAGTGATCCTAACCCTAACTCAAAGGCCAATCAACTCTGGTGTATTGACTTCCTTACTACTCTCACACCTCTCATCATCCCACACAGACCCCCTGCCTTCATTGAATCTCTTATGCCACTCAAAAACTGATGCTCGATTCATGCAAGATGGTCGAAAAGCAGTCTGAAGCATTCCATACGTTTCTGTGGCATCGTTTGCAAGTTTAAAACATAATTTTATTGCATATCGTTCTTCCTCACGTCCAGATTGCATTTTTGAAATTCATCAGCTGTGACAATCAGGCTTTAGTAGGGTGTATTCGAATTCCTGCTGTAGGTGTTCTTTTGAACCTGAAATCACGAATATTGGTCAATCATATCATAAGATGTATAGCAATAACGTAGTAAATTTTCAAGAGTCTACGACAATTTTAAATGCCTGTACAAAAAAAAGTCTGGAAGCTTATTGAAGGCACCACGTAGGTATGACACTAAACTCTATCTGATGGTGAGGCTCCTTCTCAAAAGATTTGATGAGTGTGAAGTCATTCCTTATTTATCATTAATCCCAGGTCCACTCTGACCGGAGTGGTAAAACCTGTTAGGATACCTCTGTACGTCAAATGCAACTCTCTGAAAATTACTAGTTTTAAATGAATACTTCATTCCATAAAACTGTACATTTTTTGTATTAAGAATTGTTACTTGAAGCTGTAATTGACCCTGCAGTTAGAGCGTTTGCCAAAGGCCCAGAAAACCGGGGTTCAGTCCCAGGTCGAGTCATACAAAAGACTCAAAAAATGGTACTTGATGCCTCCTTTCTTAACACTTAGCATTATAAGGTATGGATCAAGGGTAAAGTGGAGCAATCCAGGGAAAGGTGAATAACCCTTCCCTACACCTCGGTGTAGTAGCTATTGAAAAGGGAGCCTTCGTGTTACCCTCGACTATGTTCGCCAACTTTATTTATTTATTGTCATAATTGTTTACAAAGGATTATTATTAAAAACAGATAATTGCATGCAAACAAATGACTATAATTAAATAGAAATAATTAATTGGAACCACAAAATTATTCATAATAGATGGGAATTCTTGATATCACACAAGTCAATTCAAATTATTTGTATTATATAAGAATAGTTGATATCACATAACCATTTGTACGAAAAACCCTCTAAATAAACAACAGCATAGAAAATGTGGACATGAATGTTTAACGATTGGCATTTTTAATCGATAGGATAAAATAACCTTACTATGAGTTAACATGCCGTTAAAATCAATCAATCAATTAGTCACAACTTGGTCTAATTTCTGTTGTGTTTGTAAATTTATTGCATCTAAATATTCCCCGACTTTGTTTAAAACAATGTTTAATTCGATGATTTACGAGATAATATTGTAATTAATAATAATAATAAAAATAATAATAATAATAATAATATAAACTCCTATGGGACTTTGACATACAAACCGATCACCTAATTCCGTCCAGAAGACCAGACTTAATAATAATCAACAAAAAAAAAAGAGAATTTGCAAAATAGTCGACTTTGCTGTCCCGGCTGACCACAGAATAAAACTGAAAGAATGTGAAAAGAAGGATAAGTACCTCGACCTTGCTAAGGAATTGAAAAAACTCTGGAACATGCAGGTGACAATTTTACCAATTGTAATTGGTGCTTTTTGGAACAGTAACTAAAGGATTACTAAAGGGACTAGAGGACTTGGAAGTTGGCAGACGGGTGGAGACCATCCAAACAACAGCATTATTGAAAACGGCCAGAATCCTGAGACGAGTCCTGGAGACTTGAGGAGACTTGCTGTCACTCAGACTCCAGTGAAAAACCATCGGCTAAACCCTGATGTTAAAAGCTCTAATCAGTAAATAATAATAATTGTTAACATGCTTAAATCACTGAAAATATTTAATCTTGAGAAAGGAATTGAAAAGTGACATTTATGTAGAATTTAGTTTCAAGAGACAAATCTTATTCTGTGATATTGCAATTTTAGGGCCGTTAGAACTCATAAATTAGCTTGATTTAATTGGGAAGCGCGCTTAAAGGAACGGTTATCATTGTAGGAAATCAAATTGGCGTCTTGAGTTTAAACCCCGGACGCGTCTGTTTACATTTTATTTTATGCGATTGTTCCTCCAGTAAAGGATAAAAAAAGAGAGATGACTCGGACTTTTAGCTTTTGTTAGGCAGCCATTCAATTAAAACGTTAATTCAACCTAACTTTATTCCACTTAAAAACTATCCATAGCTTGGGATTGAACCTATAGATTGATGCCTTTCCCAGGGCAAAAAGCCTCTTTTGGGGTTTGATCTCTGGTCACTTATTTCAATCTCAACTCACTAACCGTTGCACCCAATGCACTGATATTATGTCTAGACGAATGTCTACTGAAGCTCGAAATCTATAAGGTTTAAATGCGTTGCAGGGAGCTGGATTTCTTTAAATACCTTGATACGACTCATACATTGGTAAATAAGAAAATGTTCTTTGAACTTACCATTTATAAGAAATAGGGATAAAAAAAAGTCCCTTTATTTCGTTCGAATTCTTTGTCCCTTTTCAATGTTCTAATTATGTACATCTCTTCAACAGTCAATGCCTCTGATAGCAGGTGTGTTTAACCTCAATCGCCTCTCTAACTTTTCCCTGGAGATGATAGTCATGCATCCTAGCCAGACTCCAACGAGACGAGTTAATCTGATAAAGCCAAGAAAAAACACAGACTACAAACATCTTCATCTGGCCTCCTCCTCACTCAGTATCCTATGAACATAATGTCTAACATAACAACAACAAGGTTAGATATAATTCTCGGTCTATGAAAACCAGGACCAGAAACATTTTTGTGAGATTAACAGAATAGCCCACAGCTATATGCGAGTGAAAAATCTCTCAAATTTCATTAAATACTGATTTTTACCGAAAACTGAAAATCTCCACCCCAGGTTGTTTTTATTGCTTGGAAAGATTCTTACTGTACCATCTCCTAGAGAACTTACTGTAAATAAAGATGTGTTCTTTGAGTTGGTTCTAAATCAACCACACAGCAACGAGCAAGATGTAGCACAAGGCCATTGTTCTTGCAGAGTGTAACGAGTTTTATTTGGAGTTTTCCCCTCCTAGGCATGTCGTGTCCGCCTTTAACAACCAGGGAAGTCCTATCTAGCTGTGTGACTAACAGCAAGATGTCAATCATGGGAACACTTACGATGGGTTCCGGAAACAGCAACGCGGTAGAATTGGGAATTTTCAAGTGTCAGCAAGTTAAAAACCAGATTATAGGAAATGCCTTAAATTTCGGTGTGAGTGACCCCTTTTAGAGGGGAGTTACGACTTATGAAGCCATAGGATTCTTCCTTCATCGACTCAAGAATACCAGGGAGGGGGGACATTAATAATGAAGTGATTTTTTTCTGTGACCACATGTCTGACTTTTTTTTTCTTTTTCTTTGTGAGAACTCTTATTCATCTCTTGGTCTCTGTCTCCAGCAATTTTTGCCGTGGCTTTGCACTACCACAACCAGTTGTGCCAAAACGAAGAAGCCTGGTTTACGATACAATTTACTCATAGCGGGTGACGGACTTGAAAAAAAGGAAACAAGTTTTCTTCAGTGGTAACAGCGAGGAATCAAACACGAAGAGCTTTGTCCAGAATTTGAACTTTGCCTGTCAAGTCTATTTTCTTTTAGAGTAAATGTTATCCTTCGTGCTTTCTTGAGTTCAACCATTTCTTGGAGGGAAAATATTATTGACTTTATGCCAGACTGAGGTAAGATTTTTATATACCTTCTCTATCTACTTGTGTAAGAGTATCTATCGGTGAAGTTATGAGATATAAGTTGCAATATTAAGATAAAACATGATTTCTATTTTTGAATATAAGGAAAACGAAAGCAGAAAAAAATAAAAGCAATTGGATATCACTAAAACGAACTTCATTTTATGTGTTGCTGGTTTGGTTTGTTGGGTTTTATGGCATATCAACCTTTCTAGGTTATTTAACGCCAAATCTATTTTTATATAAATAATCTGTTCTTTTTAAAACAATTCAGTTTAGCATGTGTACACAGTTTAATTGTCAAAAACATTTCTATTTCAAACTATTCAAGCAGTTATATGTAAGAATTCAGTTAAGTGTAAATACAGTTTTAATGTCGAAAAACAGTTCTATTTCAAATAATTCAGTTCAGCATAAGCACGCTGTTTAAATTTAAGTACGGTTTAATTGTCAAAGATATTTCTATTTCAAGCTATTTAGTTTAATCAAACAATTCAGTTTAGCATAAGTATGCTGTTAGTTCTATTTAACCCATAGATAGGGCCCTATCAGGTGCTACCACTTCGGGCCAGAGTGGACCTGAGAGCGATGACAATGAAGGGGTACTCCACATTCCCCAAAGCTCTAGCACTGATGGAACCTCACCATCAGATTGTTTAGTGTCATATCCAGGACACTTGTTGCAGAGGTGCAGTCAGTGTATTCTACAGCCCCAGCCAACTGAGCATTTTATGTGTTGCCTTAAAACGTTCAACAGATTTGAATAAAATTTGAATTAAATAATCATTCAAGAGCCTCACCAGCTATGCAATTTCAAGAGAAAGAATATTTATGATATCTCATTCTCATTGGTCAACTCGCACCAATGCAGACGTTTCTCAATAAAGAATAAAAGCTGATCGAAATTTCATTCATATGTAAATTATTTTTATATTATAGTTGACGCTTTGAAGAAAATATCTTCCACTACCAGGTGGTTTGTCTTCGAAATAATTTGAATAAAAATGGTATTTTAAGGGATTGCTAATTATGAACAAGGTTGTGTTATAGGTAATACTTCGTTTGGAGACGTATTGATGACGGTCAGTTGAAAATTCAGATGCAAATCAGTCCATGTTCAAGGACTTACCGGAAGGTCATTTCTGCAAGAGATACATTTGCATTAATCAAAAACTTTCAGTAAGTTGTGGAACGATGAATAAATCCAAGCAAGTGAAGAAGAAAATGGACACCGTCGTTCTTATTTTCATTAAATATAAGAAAAAGAAAACTGAAAAAAAAATGGGACATGAATACTCTCGTCTAATTCTGGATCCACGTGAAATTCCTTAATTCAAAATAAAAAAAATTCTGCCGGTCGGTGAGTGGGTATAAAAATGCATGAGAACTGACACCACAAAAAGACAGTCCGAAGATTTCATCTTGTGAATAGTTCCTGGTTCGTTAGCGGCAAAAATGACTTTTAATTTGGAGGGCTGAATAATTAAGCGTGAAAATGAATGACCACTGATTTTATGGAACAATGTATTTATAATTTCGTTCGTTGGTTGTTTTCTTTTACGGCGTATCAAAACTTTTCAGGTCATTTCATCCCGAATTAAGTCATTTTGATAAAAGTTTCAATCAATTCAGTTTAGCATAAGTACAGATTTGTTATTTATACACAGTTGAATATCAAAACAGTTCTATTTCAAACAATTCAGTTCAGCAAAAGTACACAGTTTTAGTTTACGCATAGTAAAATGGAAAACTGTTAATTTAAATCAATTTAGTTTAGCGTAATTACAGTTTAATTCTATTTGACCCTTCGATAGGACCCGATCAGATGCGACCACTCCGGGACAGCGTGAACCTGGAAGCGATGGCAATAAAGAGATACCTCGCTTTACCCAAAGCTCCAGCATTACAGGAACCTTACTATTAGATTGTTTTGTGTCATATCCCGGATACTCGTTGTGGAAGTCTTACCCCTGAGATGCAGTCCGTCTATTCTACAGCCCTAGCCAATGGAGCCAAATTTTGTTTGACAATCATCAATCTCTCAGACAGCTTCAAAATGTCATCTCAGAATAACTTTTCTTTCTGAGGAAGTAACTGCTGTAGATGCCATTTACAATTATCCAGAGAATAAATATTTCAAAAATTCCCTCCGGTCGGCAGGGTTTATAATATGTTGACTACCTCTTCCTGAGGAATAAAACCCCTCCCTTGAAAAGCGGTGTCCTGTTATGATATTAAGCTGCATCTGATGATGTGGATCCATGTCTGGAGATCTTGGGAGTACTCTTTCATTTCTATGACTCCTCGGTCCACTATAACACGAAAAGGTAGAACCTGTCAGAGTCATCTATGGATCAATCTATAAGTCAAACAGATCTGTTTAAAAATTAATCGTATTTGATAGGAGAATTTGCAAAAAAAAAAAAAAATAAAGAAATCAAAAAAACATCTACACAAAAATGTAAACTTTGACGTGCATTGAATACTAATCCGTAATCTCTTGGCATAAAAAACCTTGGACAGGTTTACAAACCATTTAACATCAAGCAAGCAAGCCAAACATTTTTGAAAACCTGGAAAATTTATAATCTGATCGATGGAAATTTTCCAATTAAACTTTAACTAATTTTTGCCGGGTTATCAAAGAAACACACAATCTAGCTTTATTCTGTTTTCATCGATTGCTATTTATATTCTTCTAACTGAAAGACGTTCTTGTTCTAATAAAAAAAAAAAAGTGCTCTGCTTATGACACTAAACTACATACGAGAATGACTCCAGTTCTGTAGCTCAGAGGAACTTTCGCTACTATTACAGCCAGGTCCACTCTGATTCAGAATTGTGGCACCTCTGAGGGCTCTATTTATCATATTTACCAACCCCTCCGCTCGAGAATTAACTTTGTGTCACATCCTGCTCGTGGAGGCGGGGTTGGGTATATACATACTCAAATGTTCGGGGATTTGGAACAGTGTGAATATAGTGTAAAATTTTGTTTGTGCATTCAATCTGTCAATTCCATTTTATATATATTTACTAACCCCTCCGCTCGGACAGGATTTGACACAAGGTCAATTTTTAAGCGAAGTTTAACAGGTTTGAATTCAGAGCTTTCCTTCTCCTAGACTAGTTGCCTCACCAAGGCTGAAGAATCCAGTCTGTCCTACTATTTAGCTATAGGGAGAATAATTGGATTCATGACTTTCCCAAGGGTATTAGTGCAATGTGAAATGCAATCAGTCTCGTCCAGGGTTTGAACTCGTGTCGCCGTGTCCATTTCCTACGACGATAACCATTACACCACGGGTTCTATTTATAGATTAAATATACTTATCTAAGATATTTTTAAAATGACTCTTAACTACATTTATATATTTGTGGTGCAAATCATCATTGGAAAATGGAATCGGTAACCCGAATTCAAAATCTGGATGAGGTTGCGTGTTTCACTTCACGGAAATGCCCTTTGCGAAAGGCATGAAACCATCTGTTCTCCTTCCTAGATAGGGTTAAATAGTAGAACAGACTGGGTTCTTTAGCTATTTTCAAATGTGCTGCATAGTCTGGTAATTTTTGAAACTAAATCCACACACATATATATATATATATATATATATATATATATATATATATATCATCATCATCATTATCTTGTCGTGCCACTAGCACGGATATCCCTAATCCTCTCTCGCCACTTCTCCCTATCATTCATCGCTTTTGGCAGGTCTTCAGGGCTACATCCCAAATCCTCAGATAGCTGCTGTATGTTCGAGCTGGTCGTCCTGCTTTTGCTTGGCCATATACGGGGGTCCATAGGAGTACATCACTGATGAGTTCGTCCCTGCTTCTCCAGCAGTGTTCTGCGTGTCTAGCTCGTCTAAGTTGTATAGTTTTCGTGATGGGAGGCAAGTGGCCGTACAGCTGGTGTCTTAAGAACAAATATTTTGTTAATATTTATCCTGATTGGGTCTTTATACTCCATGAAACATGTTTAAATGAGTGGTACATTCACAAAAGCAAAAAAGAAAACCGTCAGACGTAATTGAAATTTGTATTCAGTGGCAAAAGCTGTGAAACTAGCAGACTTTTCACAATCATTGCACAGCGTGATTACTCCCCACAAAATACAATCTTCGCAAATCAAAACTGGATGACCCTACAATATTTTACACATCAAGGACACCATGACGATGGTAATGTGTCATAACCTCATTTAGTCTAGGAGAAGGAAAACCTTGCATTCAAACCAGCTGTACTTGATACATCCTGCTCGTGGCGAAGTTTAAATACATACATTAATAGATCGGCTGTTAATGAATTGATATTACAACTAATGAGAAGTTTAGTTGTTTAAAATGATAGTGAAGATACATTATTGTACCCTATATTATTGGAGACCACAATCGTTAAACTGACTTCGGTATAACGTAACATAACAATGATCGGCATGTCGTAAAGACCACCAACTTAACTCAATAAAAATGAGGAAGAAATATCCATTGGCGCAGCGGCTAACTCGGTAGAGTGCAACTTCGAAGTAAGCAAGTTCGAACTCCAGTCACGCTATTAAATTCATTTTGGAACTAATACTCTTGGGAAAGAAATAAACCCTCTTATCCCCCCAGCTGTGTACACTACTCTTCTTCAACAAGGATATATTTGGCATTAAATAACCCACAAAGGTTGATGCGCCATTAAACAAAGAAATTAAACGAAACCAACCAATAAAGAAAAATATGTTTAAATGTCGTGTATAAAAAATAATTCCTAATTTTCGATGCGACACAATTTGTAATAACGAATAATGAAAGACTTTCAGTTTAAGAACGACCCTTATTTTGTTTAACCACGAAAAAGCGGTCAAATCATATAGTCCAGGTTTGTAAAAAAGGAATGCTACGATATTTGTCTTGCCTTCCCCCCGGCAAGACTTAACAGAACGTTATTATATAGTGGAGGTTGGGGAATGGGAGGTTTGAACACGAGCCGAAACTCGCGTACTATTGGACAATACTGGTGATAGGATCATAAGGTGCCATGTGAACTATGTTAGTCAATGCCAAGTTTTCCAGCACGTATACCAACTGGACAATACTAGTCATAGGATCATAAGGGGCCATGTGAACTATGTTAGTCATTGCCAGGTTTTCCAGCACGTATACCAACTGGACAATACTGGTGATAGGATCATAAGGTGCCATTTGAACTATGTTAGTCATTGCCAGGTTTTCCAGCACGTATACCAACTGGACAATACTGGTCATAGGATCATATGGTTCCATGTGAACTATGTTAGTCATTGCCAGGTTTTCCAGCACGTATACCAACTGGACAATACTGGTGATAGGATCATAAGGTGCCATGTGAACTATGTTAGTCATTGCCAAATTTTCCAGCACGTATACCAACTGGACAATACTGGTGATAGGATCATAAGGTGCCATGTGAACTATGTTAGTCATTGCCAGGTTTTCCAGCACGTATACCAACTGGACAATACTGGTCATAAAATCATAAGGTGCCATGTGACCTATGTTAGTCATTGCCTGGTTTTCCAGCACGTATACCAACTGGACAATACTGGTGATAGGATCATAAGGTGCCACGTGAACTATGTTAGTCATTGCCAGGTTTTCCAGCACGTATACCAACTGGACAATACTGGTGATAGGATCATAAGGTGCCATGTGAACTATGTTAGTCATTGCCAGGTTTTCCAGCACGTATACCAACTGGACAATACTGGTCATAGGATCATAAGGGGCCATGTGAACTATGTTAGTCATTGCCAGGTTTTCCAGCACGTATACCAACTGGACAATACTGGGCACAGGATCATAAGGTGCCATTTGAACTATGTTAGTCATTGCTAAGTTTTCCAGCACGTATACCAACTGGACAATACTGGTCATAGGATCATAAGGTGCCATGTGAACTATGTTAGTCATTGCCAAATTTTCCAGCACGTATACCAACTGGACAATACTGGTCATAGGATCATAAGGTGCCATTTGAACTATGTTAGTCATTGCCAGGTTTTCCAGCACGTATACCAACTGGACAATACTGGTGATAGGATCATAAGGTGCCATGTGAACTATGTTAGTCATTGCCAGGTTTTCCAGCACGTATACCAACTGGACAATACTGGTGATAGGATCATAAGGTGCCACGTGAACTATGTTAGTCATTGCCAGGTTTTCCAGCACGTATACCAACTGGACAATACTGGTGATAGGATCATAAGGTGCCATGTGAACTATGTTAGTCATTGCCAGGTTTTCCAGCACGTATACCAACTGGACAATACTGGTCATAGGATCATAAGGGGCCATGTGAACTATGTTAGTCATTGCCAGGTTTTCCAGCACGTATACCAACTGGACAATACTGGGCACAGGATCATAAGGTGCCATTTGAACTATGTTAGTCATTGCTAAGTTTTCCAGCACGTATACCAACTGGACAATACTGGTCATAGGATCATAAGGTGCCATGTGAACTATGTTAGTCATTGCCAAATTTTCCAGCACGTATACCAACTGGACAATACTGGTGATAGGATCATAAGGTGCCATTTGAACTATGTTAGTCATTGCCAGGTTTTCCAGCACGTATACCAACTGGACAATACTGGTGATAGGATCATAAGGTGCCATGTGAACTATGTTAGTCATTGCCAGGTTTTCCAGCACGTATACCAACTGGACAATACTGGTCATAGGATCATAAGGTGCCATGTGAACTATGTTAGTCATTGCCAGGTTTTCCAGCACGTATACCAACTGGACAATACTGGTGATAGGATCATAAGGTGCCATGTGAACTATGTTAGTCATTGCCAGGTTTTCCAGCACGTATACCAACTGGACAATACTGGTCATAGGATCATAAGGTGCCATGTGACCTATGTTAGTCATTGCCAGGTTTTCCAGCACGTATACCAACTGGACAATACTGGTGATAGGATCATAAGGTGCCATGTGAACTATGTTAGTCATTGCCAAATTTTCCAGCACGTATACCAACTGGACAATACTGGGCATAGGATCATAAGGGGCCATGTGAAATATGTTAGTCATTGCCAAGTTTTCCAGCACGTATACCTGATGACTTTGCTGGTCAAAGAGTCACTAGACCCAAAAGTCCAGTGCTATGCTTGTCATTGATCCTTCTTCCACACGGAAGTTGCCCATACAAAGCTGGGTGTCATTCGGCCTCGTTGCAAAGATGAGAAAATCTTATCTCGTTTAAAAAACCACCGCTTATTTTTGAGGAGAAAAATTGATCTGAGAAAGTCATTCTTTACATATATAGTAATTAGAACGCTTCTTTTTAAAACTTCCATAGATGTAAGTTCTCCTAATACCATGTAAGGACAAAAATAACCATTAAGTTTTTAGAAAAATATATCTATGTCAGCGTATTGATTTCAAATGTCTGCAATGTTTTAACTCTTTTTTTTCCTTTTGTTTTGTTGTTTTGTTTGTTTTGTTTTTTTTCCTGGGGAGGTAGAATACATCGATTGCATCTCTGCAGACGAATGTCATCGATATGATACTAAACATTCTGATGGTGAGGTCTCAGTAATGCAGGGGCTTTGGGGAATGTGGAGTAGTCCTTTATTGCCATCGCTCCCAAGTCCAATCTGACCTGAAGTGGGTCCTATCTATGTGTCAAATAGAACTCAACTGCGTACTTCTGCTAAACTAAATTGTTTGAAAAAGTACTTTTTTGACATTTAAACTGGGTGCTTATGCTTAACTGAATTATCTAAAATAGAACTGTTTGGCTAAATTGAATTGTTTGAAATAGAAATGTTTTGGATAAATTGTGTTCTCATACTAAACTGAATTGTTTGAAATAGAACTGTTTATTTGTAAAAAGATGAATTTGGCATTAAATAACCTACAAAGGTAGATATGCCATAAAGACAAACAAACTTTACCTGTAATATATTACCAACCCATTCTTTTTCCACCTCAGCATTACGGTTGTATCTTATATTTTCGCCTTACGTTTTGTGAATCTACTTTGAACTTTTTAATTATCAATTCGTTAATCGGAGTATGACACCTCACAAAACTTTAATAAAGGTGGGTAGGTTCAATCCATCTGTTACGCTCTGCGACGCGGGTAATGTGGCACTTTCCGGTAATTGCGAAATCACACCGTTACAACAGTCACCCAGAGACCGTAGTCATGTGGGGACTAAAACTGTTTGAAAATATCAACTTGGTATCATTAAGTACTTTCTAATTAACACAAGGCTACCCAGAGACTCTATAATAATTGAATACTCGTTTTTCTAACTGTTCTACTTAAGCATATAGTCACATAGAATAAATAGCGTCGTTTCTGCTAATAGAAAGAGGATGCTACAATTTAATATCAACATAGGGCTAGGCAAGATGGATCTCTACGACCATTAATCTAATTTGCCGGCCCAAATTTAAATCAAATTTCTGTTTATCAAATCTTTTTATTATTTTATTATTGTTTGTATCAACCTACTCCTACAACTGAATCTGATTTTAAGGCTTTAGTTCTGGAGAAATAGAAATTACTCCCAGCTCCACTCTGTACTGGAGCGGTAGTAACTGTTGGTCCCATCAAAGGGTGAAATAGATCTGTTTAAAATCATTCGTATGAGTGAAAAAAAAAAACTTCGTAAGAAACCACTACACGAAACATATAAATATTAACGCATAATGAAGGCGATTCCTAAACATCTGGGATTAAAATAACCCTAGATGGGTTGAAGTGCTATTTATGTTAGGTTAACGTCATTACCTTTAAATTTTGATAGTGTTGAACTCTTTCTGTTTCATTAACAGCTCAAAATAACATTCCATGAATTAGAATTTTGATAGATATTTCGTCTTCATCTCCGAATCGAGACATTCTGTCCGTTGTGAACCAGTAACGTGTCCGGAAGAAAGACACGAACTCGGGTTTACGTGGAACAAAGTGTATTAACGAAAATATAATACAACATTGGTAAAAGGTGTTGAACATCAGTTTGACTGCCAAAGTATTAGACTGGGGAGAACTTCTCCGAGATGACTATTCTTCCGGTATTAATAGCAGCAGAAAGAGTCCATTACTGACCGCAGATTGGGTACCATAACACTGTCGATATTCTATTATAATATTACAAAATGTATTTTGCATCTCAAGTATGATACAAAATAAAAACAATTTAGTTTCATTGTCTAAGACATGCATAATTCAATCTCCATGGACGACGTTTTGGTTTCCTATTCAGTCAAGACTTACGTGGATCATTAAATAAATTTCCAGACTTTTTTCGTATGGGCACTTTTATTGATAGTACACACATGAAACTCAACTTCCCTTCTAAGTAATATCCACCGGCTGCAAGGCACTTGTTGCGCCGTTCCAACAACTTCTGGAAGACCCCATGGAAGTCCTCTTGTGTGAGCGTGTCAATGACCTTCGTCACAGCCACTTTCATCTCCTTAATTATCTCATAACGACAGTCTCTGAGCTTAGGAAATAACCAAATGTCACAGGGAGCAAGTTCTGGACTATAGGGACGGTGAGGAACTGTCTTGATGCCTATCTTGGTCAAATAGTCTGTGACAAGGATGGAGTTGTGGACTAGTGCATTGTCCTGATGGAAATGCCACTGACTCGATTTGAAGAATGCTGGCCTCTTTCGACGAAATCTCTTGCTGAACTCCCTTAAAACCTCAACATAGTAACCCTACCCTAACCGTAACCCTTTGGTCAATCAACTTTGGTGTATTGACTTCCTTACTCCTCCCACACCTCTCATCATCCCTCACAGACTCCCTGGCTTCCTTGAATCTCTTATGCCACTCAAAAACTCATGCCCAATTCATGCAAGATGCTCCAAAAGCAGTCTGAAGCATTCCATACGTTTCTGTGGCATTTTTTCCAGGTTTAAA
Source organism: Sepioteuthis lessoniana (assembly GCA_963585895.1). NCBI lineage: Eukaryota > Metazoa > Mollusca > Cephalopoda > Myopsida > Loliginidae > Sepioteuthis > Sepioteuthis lessoniana. The sequence continues at coordinate 7,821,875 of OY757920.1, forward strand.
ACACAATTTTATTGCATATCGTTCTTCTAAAGTGTCCTCACGTGCAGATTGCATTTTTGAAATTAACCAGCACTGACAATCAGGCTTTAGTTGGGTGTATTCCAATTCCTGCCGTAGCTGTTGATTTGAACCTGAAATCATAAAAACTAGTCAGTCATCTCATAAGATGTATAGCAATAACATACTGAATTTTCAAGAGTCTACAACAATTTATAATGCTTGTCCAAAAAAAAGCCCGGAAACTTATTGAACGTACCACGTATATATCAATATATTTCTTCGATTAGTTTCTCTTAAATGATTTAGAATGAATCCCGTCGTTATACGAACATACGACTGCATATTCCTATTCTAAATCCTAATGATTGTTTTCCGGATGAGTTTTTGAATAATCACTGACTTATAGTTTCAGTCAACCGAATTTCTTAACTGAAATTTCTTCTGGCAGACTTTTCAACTTCTTCATTCCGTGACAGAATCGTCGACCAAAACAGAATGAATATCCTTTACAGTTTCAACTGCTTTGAAAACGGAATTTTCCATCTCCTAGAATGATTGCCATCATTATCATCATCATGTCGTGCCGCCTGCACGGATATCCCTGACCCTCTCTCGCCACTCCCCTCTATCGTTAATCGCTTCTAGCAGGTCCTCAAGGCTACATCCAGTATCTACACAGTGCTGCTGTATGTATGTTCGAGCTGGTCCCCCTGCTTTTGCTCGGCCATGTGAGGGCGTCCATAGGAGAACATCACTTATGAGCTCGTCCCTGCTTCTCCAGCAGTGTCCTGCATGTCTGCTTCGTCTAACTTTAATAGTTTTCGTGATGGGAGGTAGGTACTATTTACCAACCCCTCCGCTCGGGCAGGATATGACACAAGGTCAATTTTTAAGCGGAGTTTAACAGGTTTGAATTCAGAGTTTTTCCTTCTCCTAGACTAGTTGCCTAACCATGGCTGAAGAACCTAGTCTGTCCTACTATTTACCCATAGCTGGAGGGAGAATAATTGGATTCATACCTTTCCCAAGGGTATTAGTGCTATGTGAAATGCAATCAGTCTCGTCCAGGATTTGAACTCGTATCGCCGTGTTCATTTCCAACAGCGATAACGACTACACCACGTGATGGGATGTAGGTGGCCGTACAGTTGGTGCTTTATGGGGTGTTGCCTCCAGGACTTGTTCAAAATTGTTCGCAGCATTCTTTTGTAGATGATTGCCATAGCAAGGTTAAAAAGCCCAGTCTGCCCTACTATTTACCCATAGTTATGAGATACAGCTTATGTTCGTATTATAGCATCGTCCATAGATAAGTACACAACCAACGAAGTTAATTTCCTCATAAATAACAAAGGGAGAATAGTTGCATTCATGCTTTCTCCAAGGGCATTAGTCATATATGAAATGCAAACAGCTACGTCTAGAATTTGAATTTGGGTCACCGGGTCTATTTTCTACAACAATAACCGTTTCGCCTCGTGCATCCCCAAAGAATTTGAAAAAATCCGCCATCAAAGTTCAAAGCTACTTAATTGATTCGGAAGACATCAGTATGTAAGAAAAACTTTGGCTGTTAAATAAAAGAGGAGTAGATCTATGATTGTCTTGAGAGAGACTTACAAGTGTAGTGCACATTTTCGGTTGTGAAAAGTCAAAGAAGATTATGGATAAGTGGGGTTTTGACTGATAAATTTGTCCCTCTGATGTTTCTGGCTAAAATGTCAAATTTCGGATTAACAATGCAATGCGATCAATACTTCAAACATGAAAATATATATTTTCGTTCTCCACTTTTGATTGGAAACTGTAAGATCTGAAATGACTTCTTAAGTCCTCTGTTGGTTGTAGCCATTATTAAATTTATCTGTCAAGAAAATACGACGAATAATATTTTACACAGAGATTTAATCTAGTTCGATTAAAATAGACGACGACGACGAATGTGGGCTTATGATTTCATTTTTATTAGAGATTAAGGATGTCTTTTTCGTAGAAAAATGAATGACGTAAACGAATATATATTTCGCTTATAGTCAAAACCTTAATGTGATTATTCTTCTGATAGGGAAATTTACTCAATGGTCAGAATATATATATATATATATATATATATATATATATATATATATATATATATATATATATATATATATACCAACCCCTCCGCACGAGCAGAATGTGAGACAAGGTCAATTTTTCAAGCTGACTTTAAAAGGTTTGAATTCAGAGTTTTCCTTCTCCTACGCCGGTTGCCATACCAAAGTTAATTATACCTGGCAGTCCTACTATTTACCCAAAGCTGGATGGGGAATATTTGAGTTTCTACCTTTCCCTAGGGTATTAGTGCTACATGAAAGGTAAAAACCCTCCCCCAATTTCGCCTTATTTTCTGTGTTGCTTTTTAATATATTTTGCCTCCAAAACATGATCTTATATTTCAAATATAGAATATGAATACCAGAAATGTTACATGCATTCTACTCGCTGAACTCTAGGTGATTTTCGAGTCACAATGATTGGCTAACTCAAACTGCAAATGAGTAGGCATTCTGGTTGCCAGACATGATGGGGGACAAAGCTGAGCAGGGCTGAGTAAATAACTGTAAATGCTTGCCGAATTCCAGCTCTCGTTGACTATTTACCATTGTATATATTTACTCAACCCCTCCGCCACAGTCATTATATAACTCAAATTCAATCTTTAAGACAGGTAAAGCCTGTTGTGATTCAGGGTTTTCCTTCTCCTCGTCTAGTTTCCTTACAATGGCTAAAGAGTTTCGTCTGCGCATCTATTTACCCATAACTTTGGGGAGAACAGAAGGATCCATGCTTTTCACACGGGCATTAGTACGAAACATATATATATATATATATATATATATATATATATATATATATATATATATATACTGGTGCTCTTAATGTCACGGTTAGCGTTCTAGGAAATATGATTGGCTAGCTGTTTGAGTTTTGTCTTTCAGAGAAGCTTGTTGATCGCAGTCGTATTTTAGATACTCTCAGCAATTTTACGGAGAACACAAAAAATGTTGAGCTATAAAGCTCACATGATATCCATAATTGCTTCTTGGTATCCATTAGAAATTCTCAAAAAGGAATAAAAAAGATAACAATTACAAAAGAATGTTCAAATGTAGTACTGCCTGCTAAATACGGTAAGAGATCAGTGACGGGTTCAACGGAAGTCCTGTGACGACTCCTTGTCTGTCGATCGCCGGAAAAAATGCAAGTGAAATATTTTTCTCATGAATAAATGTTTATAAATATAATTTCTAACCAAAATCTCCCATGCCACACGCCACGAGGCAAATAAATAAAAGGCAGGAAGCTAAAACTTTAATGATACGAAAGGAGTTATCACAAAACAGACAGCTCGGTATTGTAATAATAGACATTGTCATAAGTGACACTTCCCAGAAATAATCTTTGCTTTCTGGAGTCAAATTACAAAAGAACAAGCAAGAGTTCTAATAATAATAAAAAAATAAGTAGAACATATCGGAATAGCAATATATGTCAGGCATGATCAAAGAGATCTTTTAGCTCTACGAGACAAATATGGTGATTTCAATTGCTGTAGTTACTGACGGTATCTAAAATCTCTGATGCGGCTTTCAAATCACATGTACAGTGAACCAATGCAATAATGAAAGAAAGCGGTAGCCTGGATCTAGACAAAAAGTTGAAGAAGCTGCGGAACTTGAAGATGACCGAAATAAAAATTGTATTTGGTGCCCTTGGCACGCTCCCCAAAGGTCTAGAAAAGAGACTGGGAAAACTGGAAATCAGAAGACGAATTGAGATCATTCAGACCACAGCATTGTTTATATCAGCTAGAATAGTTAGGAGAGTTCTGGAGGCCTGAGGTTACGTAATGTAATTATAGATTTTGATATAAGCGCCACTTCATAGAAAACAGTGGCAATTTATATGTTCTCACAGAGTTTTCTAATCAAAATGACAGCTTATGGCATCCATTTCGATGTCCCAGCCCTTGTCAAAATGGAAAATTAATTACAACATCCCAAGAACGGTTCCATTGGCACATATTGGCACTGTGGTAGAGTGTTAGCCAATGGTCTGGGAGACCGGTGTTCAATCCCAGGTCAAGTCATACCAAAGACTCAAAAAATGTTACTTGAAACTTCCTTGCTTAATACACAGCATTATAAGGTATGGATCAAGGATAAGGAGTAGCACTCTACCCTTGGTGTAGAAACTATTGAAAAAGGAACCTTCGGGTCGCTCTCGACTACAATCGGCGAACTTACAGCATAAATAACAAAGGGACTTTCAAAGAAGATTGTTGAAATAAGAGGGTTGTAGAGAAATTGCTAATTTTTAGACAAAATTTCTAAGAACTTTGGATTAATCAAAGACGTGAATTAGTCCCCAGTTAATTGCTCTCAAATATCAATTTGAACAATGCAGTAATTTATGTTAGGACATTTACCAATGATTCATTCGTATTAAGGTTGGATTTGATTTCATGTTTGACAAATCATTTTGTTCTTTCTGTAATTCATCTCCTCTAGCATTCATTTAAATGTATATCAGTCACTGTTACGTAATTACATATATATATATATATATATTGGGGTGCGTGAGAATCTTACTAAGATTTGTGTTAAAATTCGGAGTGTTGGAATTCGATCACAATAACTAAATATCGTTGGACTGCTCGTAATTTGGTTCCGTTCGGTGTCTTTTTTTCATGGCATATCATCCTTTGTAGCTTATTCAATGCAAAAGACATCCTTGAAGAACAGCAAGGATACAATTTACCTCATAAATGAGGCGAGCATAAGGTATTTCATAACTTTCCCAAAAATTAACTAAATAACGCAAACTGAGTTTGAACTCGCATGCTTCAAGGCCGCAGTACAATACGAGGTGCATACGATAAGTTTCCAGATTTTTTTCGTATGGGCACTTTCATTGATAGTACACTCATGAAACTCTAGTCCCCTTGGAAGTAATATCTTCCGGCTGCAATGCACTTGCTGTACCGTTCCAACAACTTCTGGAACGCCCTCTTGTGTGAGTGTGTCAATGACCTTCGCCACAGCCTCTTTCATCTCCTCAATTGTCTCATAACGACAGTCTCTGAGCTTAGGGTTTAACCAAAAGTCACAGGGAGCAAGGTCTGGACTATAGGGAGGCTGAGGAAGTGTCTTGGTGCCCATCTTGGTCAAAGAGTTTGTGACAAGGATGGAGTTGTGGACTGGTGCATTGTTCTGGTGGAAATGCCACTGACCCGATTTGAAGAATGATGGCCTCTTTCGACGAAATCTCTTGCTGAACTCCCTTAAAACCTCAACATTGTAACCCTAACCCTAACTCTTTGGCCAATCAACTCTAGTGTATTGACTTCCTTACCCCTCCAACACCTCTCATCATCTCTCAGAGACTCCCTGACATCCTTGAATCTCTTATGCCACTCAAAAACTGATACTCTATTTATGCAAGATGGTCGAAAAGCAGTCTGAAGCATTCCATGAGTTTCTGTGGCATTTTTTCAAAGTTTAAAACATAATTTTATTGCATATCGTTCTTCCTCACGTCCAGATTGCATTTTTGAAATTCCCCAGCTGTGACAATCAGGCTTTAGTAGGGTGTATTCCAATTCCTTCTTTAGCTTTTCATTTGAACCTGGAATCATTAAAATGTGTCAGTTAGCTCATGAGATGTATAGCAATAACATAGTGAATTTTCAAGAGTCAACGATAATTTTTATTGCCTCTAGGAAAAAGTCTGGAAACTTATCGTATGCACCTTGTACTTTAGCTATAACGTTTCGGGACTTCTAATAATAATTTGACCTTTTAAAAAAACCTTTTAATCCCACGAGTTTTATTTAAATTATGAAATCCAGTATGAAAAACACAACATGATATGAAGAAACAACAACAATTTTATATGTGAAGAATACAAGCTTGAATATACAGTCGTTTGAATGTATTGTTTGAGTAATGTCTTTCTTTTGACTGTTAAAATGAGTAAACAGTATTGCGCATGTATATAACAACGGTAAAATGTGATTACAAGGTGGTTTGTATGAAAGAGTCAGAATGTGCATGTGTACCCAGTAGTAACGAGGATACAAGAGGGGAAAGATAGAAATTTAACTCTTACGGCAGATGGCAGCACCGTTGTCTGAGGCGATCACTGTAAAGTTGGTCAGTGCTGTGTTGAGCACAGCTTTCACGTGTAAACATGAATGAGTCCTCTAATATCAGTAGCATCTGAGGTCCTCGGACGCTCTCAGAAACCTTTGAATGGCACTAGACCTTGGTGTCTAGTTCAAGCCATAACCCGGCATACGTGCCCGGACCCACATTTGGGTTCGTGAAACTGCTTGCCTCATCAGGCTCACATTGCCCCAAGTGAGCCGATGAGCAGCACAGACCAGCAGGGTTCGAGTCTCGACTCGTTCCCGACCTTCCCTCCCCCTTATCCCCACTTTAATCGGCCTTCGGGATTTTGACCTTGTGTCAAGTCGTGTCTGGTGGGAGGCAGCGACAAAAAGTCCCCCGCGGACTTTCTCGAAACCTATATATGGTACTTGACTTTGCTGTCTAGTTCAAGCCATAACCCGACATACGTGCCCGGACCCACATTTGGGTTCGTGAAACTGCTTGCCTCATTAGGCTCACATTGCCCCAAGTGAGCCGATGAGCAGCACAGACCAGCAGGGTTCGAGTCTCGACTCGTTCCCGACCTTCCCTCCCCCTTATCCCCACGTTAATCGGCCCTCGGGCTTTTGACCTTGTGTCAAGTCGTGTCTGGTGGGAGGCAGCGACAAAAAGTCCCCCGCGGACTTTCTCGAAACCTATATATGGTACTTGACTTTGCTGTCTAGTTCAAGCCATAACCCGACATATGTGCCCGGACCCACATTTGGGTTCGTGAAACTGCTTGCCTCATTAGGCTCACATTGCCCCAAGTGAGCCGATGAGCAGCACAGACCAGCAGGGTTCGAGTCTCGACTCGTTCCCGACCTTCCCTTCCCGTTATCCCCACTTTAATTGGCCTTCGGGCTTTTGACCTTGTATCAGTCCTGTCTGGTGGGAGGCAGCGACAAATAGTCCTGTAATATTACCAGCCAATGACATGTGAGACTGTGTCGTCGGGCCTAAACTTCGTGATTTTTAAACTGTTTTTCCCAAAGAAATAAGCTAAAAAATTATATCATCCTATCTATTTTTAATTTTTCCAAACTTGTTAAATGCTAAATTTACTACTACGTCCAGGTGAGATTTTCGGTGAAATCTACTTAAATTATTATGGCTAACAAAATAATCTTTCTAAATTGTATTCTTTGGTTTTGTATTGGACAATTTAATTGTTATGTTTTGCAGTGTAAAGACTCATTAGATTTTATTGGTTTATAAATATTTGTAGGCATATTAATGTTTATGTAGCTATTATTGACTGAATTAACCCTAACCCTCCGAAAGTTACACATGAACCAATCACGAGAATTATTAGTAAACAATTAGACATCAAACTAGGACAGTTTACGCAAGAAGAACTTGACTCAGTACTAAAAAAAATTAAAAACAGAAAAGTAGCTGGGCTTGATGAAATACCACCAGAAGTACGGAAGAACAGGAAATTCGAAGACATACTGCTCCGACACTGTAATGCCGTATATAATCAAAACACAATAGACAGATGGACAAACGGATTCATCCTACCCTCCCCTAAGAAGGGTGAACTCGGATTAGTCAAAAACTACCAAGATATAAACCATACATCCATAGCGGCTAAGATATACAATGCTCTACTACGAAACCGCATAAAACTCAAAATTTTGAACATACTTAGGAAGAACCAAAATGGCTTTCGGAGAAATAGATCCACATCACAAATTTTGAGCTTATGGAATAACCAAAAGTCACAGGGAACAAGGTCTCGACTATAGGGACGGTGAGGAACTGTCTTGATACCCATCTTCGTCAAATAGTTTGTGACAAGGATGGAGTTGTGGACTAGAGCATTGTTCTGGTGGAAATTCCACTGACCCGATTTGAAGAGTGCTGGCCTCTTCCGACAGAATCTCTTCATGAACTCCCTTAAAACTTAAACATAGTAACCGTAACCGTAACCCTAAACCTCTGGCCAATCAACTCTGGTGTATTGACTTCCTTACTCCTCCCACACCTCTCATCATCCCAACACAAACTCCCTGGTTTCCTTGAATCTCTTATGCCTCTCAAAAACTGATGCTCGATTCATGCAAGAGGGTCAAAAAGCAGTCTGAAGCATTCCATAAGTTTCGGTGGCATTTTTTCCAAGTTTAAAACACAATTTTACTGCATATCGTTCTTCTAAAGTGTCAGATTGCATTCTTAAAATTCACCAGCTGTGACAATCAGGCTTTAGTAGAGTGTATTCCAATTGCTGGTGTAGGTGTTCATTTGAACCTGAAATCATAAAAATTGGTCAGTCATCTCATAAGATGTATAACAATAACATAGTGAATTTTCAAGCGTCTACGACAATTTTAAATGGCCATACGAAAAAAGTCTGGAAACTTATCAAAAGTATCTCGCATATATATATATATATATATATATATATATATATATATATGCGAGATGCATACGATAAGTTTCCAGACTTATATATATATATATATATATATATATATATATATGTGTGTGTGTGTATGTGTGTGTGTGTGTCTGTGTCTGTGTGCATGCATGCACGTGTGTGTGAGTGTATGTGTTTGTGTGTATGTGTGTGTGCGTACTTTGTATTATATACTCGTTTATATACTCATTTTTATACTCTTTTTTATATTCGTAGCTCTGTAACGAAAAACTGAAAAAAAAACAACTTTTATTTGAACATATTTATTTGTCAATACTTTTAATTCACCAGTGATCCTTAATGAGTGTTTAATGAAAGTTCAAATAAATCTTTTCGAATTAACCATCTATCAAGACTGTATATCTTTATATATACATACTTCAGCTAGTTCCGTTAACCATCTAAACAGAAATTCTTGATAAAATTGTGGTGTAATGGTTATCGTCGTCAGAAATGGACACGGCGACACGAGTTCAAATCCTGGACGAGACTGACTGATTTCACATAGCACTAATACCCTTGGGAAATCCAATTATTCTCCCCCCCCCCGCTATGGGTAAATAGTAGGGCAAACTGGGTTCTTCAGCCTTGGTGAGGCAAGTAGTCTAGAAGAAGGAAAACAAACTCCGCTTAAAAATTGACCTTGTGTCATATCCTGCCCGAGCGGAGGGATTGGTAAATATGATTTGCAGTTGAAATATGGAACTTTCTCCAATACCATGTTTATATCATAATGACTTATTATAAGAAATCAACTTCCTTTGAATGTCTCTGATAAAAATACATTGTAGGAAGTATTTAGAAACGGTGGTGTTTCTATTTCTAAATCCACTTTGACACAACAGACATTTAAAATGTTTGTTTCATATCAAATTATTCAGTTTCATGGATTTCTGAGATTAAATATGTTTATGACTTTGAACTTGTGGCCTTGTGCCATACATAACGGAAATTAAATATCGATAAACACTCCTCAACTAAAAACCTGTTGAATATTGAACGATGAATAATCTGTTAGCTAAACTCTCGCAATATAATTAGATCCATCAACCCTGCACAGTTTTTTTTTTTTTTTGTTAATCATACACAATGTTCATATTTCGATTTAATTTCTCATTCTTAACTTTTCATCTTAGCCTTCTTTACCATTCATAGATTAGCCTTCTTTACCATTCATAGTTTAGCCTTCTTTACCATTCATAGATTAGCCTTCTTTACCATTCATAGATTAGCCTCCTTTACCATTCATAGATTAGCCTCCTTTACCATTCATAGATTAGCCTCCTTTACCATTCATAGAGTAGCCTTCTTTACCATTCATAGTTTAGCCTTCTTTACCATTCATAGATTAGCCTCCTTTAACATTCATAGATTAGCCTTCTTTACCATTCATAGTTTAGCCTTCTTTACCATTCATAGTTTAGCCTCCTTTACCATTCATAGATTAGCCTTCTTTACTATTCATGGATTAGCCTTCTTTACCATTCATAGATTTTAAATTAACCGAAGGAAATTAATATGATTTGGTTTCTCAAAGTTAAGTCCATAAAAATCAACATATTCTTAAATATATATTGTAATCTCAGACCAATCCCAGGTCATATGAAGTGTAAATTGTTTTAAAAGTGTGATACGTCACTCTATTTTATAGCTTTTGAATTGGAAGACATTGCAGATCTTTATTGCATTTGGTTTAATCAGATAAATGGCGTTAGAAATATTGTGTTGTCCTGAATTGTAAATTTTGTGGTCAAATGGATGATAATTAGGTTTTAATGAAGATAAATGTAAAGTGTTAATTAAATGAAATAGAAATTTATATTACGAGTGCTCTTAGAATTGAAAGGTACTCAATACAGTTAATAACAAAGACAAATATTGGGTTGTTTTGTTTCTTTATCGGTTATCTAATATCAAAGCCATCCGAGAATAAAGAAAAGAAGTGGTACTATTCAACCCATAACTGATCGGATAAGGGGGTTCATGCCTTTCCTAAGGGTTTTGTCTAAAAGTGAATGTAGCAGTGGAGCCATTACGTAACTATCGGTACACCAATAACTGAGAAATTCTCATTTTATGATCATTTTACGAAAATTGTTATTTCAAGAAGATTTTCGCCTACTTAGCACCTGCCTCATTGTCTGAAAGGAGTAAGGGATAGGTTGACTGACTGGCACTTGAGGCTCTGCTCTTGGCGAGCGCCCCGGGGCCTGTTCTGGACTTCGGTCCGGAGCGTGGCCCTGGAAAAGGAACAATGGCAGACTTGGGGCCTTTAATTAGGCACCTAGTTCCGACTAGGCTACCTTCGGGTGGGCGAGCTGCATTTTTGTCTCCTTTGTCCCCAATGCACGGCACTAGACCAAGCGTCTAGTTTAAGCCGTTAACTGGCATACGTGCCCGGACCCACATTTGGGTTCGTGAAACAGCTTGCCTCATCAGGCTCACATTGCACTTAAGTGAGCCGATGAGCAGCACAGACAAGCAGGGTTCGAGTCTTGGCTCGTTCCCGACCTTCCCCTCCCCTTTATCCCCACTTTAATCGGCCTTCGGGCTTTTGACCTTCTGTCAAGTCGTGTCTGGTGGGAGGCAGCGACAAATACATGGCACTTGAGGCTCCGATAAAAAGGAGAGCCGACAGGATGAGCATCGGGAGGAATGCTTCCTGTTATAGGACTTTACACTCCTATAATTTAATTTGGGCGGTATGCCACTTGTTCCCACAAAGATGGCGGACGCTCAATGTTCAGTCTCTGGAAACCATTGGCCAGGAGGACCACGTGATATGCTTACAACTACGTCGGCGCGCGAAAATTCAAGTCCTGCGTCTTGAGCCACTGATAAGACGATTTTTTCTATAGATACGCTGTCTTAAAACACATTCTTTCTCTTTTACGAATTTTCTTCGTAGCGGCAACACTCTTTTTTTACGAATTTTCTTCGTAGCGGCAACACTCTCTTTTTGACGAAATTCACCCGTATCAGCAACACCATGCCTCGCAGACATTCATATACAAGAACTATGAGACGCTTTCCCGTCTCTAAAAAACTACCGGTTTCTAATCATAGAAAAAGGACATTTTAATTTTACAATTCTTTTTGTAGTTTTGTTGTGTTACACACACACACACACACATACACACACGAGCTCACACATGTATACACACGATCAGTATGTTAGTAGAGTTAGTTATGTTTTTTTATGTATTAATATAAGTTTTGTTATTATAGAATATAAATTTGTTTTTGTTCGTTCGCCTTGTTTTAAATGTTCATTTTGTCCACGCCGTTTTACAACCATTATCTATTCCGCTTCTTTTACGTTCACTCACCCCACACTGTAGAGTATCTTTCATTAAAACAACTTTGAGTCATGTTCCAGCACCAAAAAGTTAAATATCATATTGATAAAATTGTTACTTAGGCCAAAAATGTACGCTAAAAGGAAAAATTTCGTATATCAATGACGTTTCTTCCTAGTATCCTCTAATGTTGATGTAAGAAACAAGGAGCTCTTAGTGTAACGTTTATCATCTTGGGAAATGGACCCGGAGATCGAAGTTCAAATACTGTGCAAGGTTGCTTACATGTCTCTTCATATTAATGTCCTTGGGAAAGTCATGAATCCGATTCTGTCCCTTATTACGAGTTGGAGGCAGTCACAGTCTCATACGCCCTGATCTATGACATCGTAATAAGCGAGTTCGAATTCCAGTAGCGCTGTTACGTTCATTTTCGGACTAATATTTTAGGGAAAGGTATAAAGAGATTAATAACGAGAAAATCTTTAAAGATAAGTTAAAGAAAATTCAGATAAAGTGGAGGTTCCCAGAAACCTCTGACAGGAAGCGAAATCCGCGCATGCCAGAACAACTTACAGGTAGCTCACCTGTTCACCCAGTCGAGGATTGAAAAGGATAGGTTTCGTCTCCTTTTGCAGCAGCCTCTATTGGAGACACTTTCTGAACATATCACAAACTTCGACTTAATAATCCCTTCAAAAATGACGAATATATTTCAATGCCTTTTCTAGGAAACGTAACATATTTTCACTGGTACAGACAAACTCTCCTTGCCACCGAATAGTGGTTAAAACCCTAAAGTCATGTTGAAATTTAAAAAGGTATCTTCGTCTCTTTCGTTCGTTCCTTCCTCCCTTAAGTTCTTTTGCAGCTTTCCACAGACAAAGAAGACAAGTAAAATGGGGTGAGAAGAACAACAAATGGAGCCAAATACGCCAAACCCCAAACCACCAACAACCACAACACCTCACGAACGATAAACAAAACAAATAACTAAACAAAATTCGCTTACGTTCCATATGTATTAACCCTTTTATACCCCGATTTTGGGTTAAATAGTATTATTGTTTTGCTACAAGAACGGCTTTGACATCAGATAACTCACGAAGGTTGATTTGCCATTAAAAAACCAAACTAGCACATCAATGGGTAAATAGTAGGCCAGATTAGACCCTTTAACCTTGGTACAACAAGCAGTCTTGGACAAGGAAAACTCAGAATTCAAACCAGTTTTGGCTATATATATATATATATATATTCACCAACCCCTCCGCCCGGGGAGGAAATGACATGAGGTCAATTTTAAAGCGGAGTTTAACAGCTTTGAATTAAGAGTTTTCCTTCTCCTAGACCAGTTGCCTCACCAAGGCTGAAGAACCCAGTCTCCCATACTATATACCCATATATATATACATATATATATATGTGTGTGTGTGTGTGTACGCGCGATCGCACTTTTTGGTTTAGTTTCTTTGTTTAATGGCATATCAACTCTTTTTAGGTTATTTAATGCCAAAGCCATTCTCCTAGAAGAACAGTAGTGGTACTATTTAACCCATAGTTGGGAGGATAAGAGGGTTCATACCTTTCCCAAGGGTATTTGGCCGAAAGTGAACGTAATAGCGCGACTGAAGAACGAACTCGCGTACTACGATTCCGTAGTCCATCGCTTTAACCATTACACCACGAGGACACCGCCCGCACCTTTTGAATGGACGTGATCGTAATTTCTTTATATATTTTGGTAGAAAAGTAATTTCTTTATATATTTTGGTAGAAAAGTAAAATCATTTTAGTTAAAAGAATTGGGTACCATTTTTTTTCTAAATCTTTTGATATTCTCACGAAACATGATTGTCAGTTTTTTTGTTTTTTTTTGTATTATTTCCTTTGTTTTATCAATTTTCTTTCATTGATTCTCTGATTAAAATGTCACGAAAGATCGATCATAATTATATTGCACGATTGAATTACTTGTCTTATATTTTGTATGTATTTTCCTCTCCTTACAACTGAACACTGTTATTGAATGAAAAATACGATAGGATTTTTTCCAAGCTTATATAAATCATTTATCACGTTGACGCTTTGATTCGAGATGACAGATGACGCTAATTTCGTGATAAAGTTATAGAACGTGATCAACCAGAGTTGTTAATCGATAAGGTCGTCGAATACAATTTCATCATCTCGTTGAGTCCCAAAGTAATATACTGAAGAACACCATGTTCCTCGAGGAGATTATTTATCCACTTGTTTATGAATTTACCCAATTCATTCGACACGGACAGAAACTGACACAAGGTCAATTTTAAGCAGGTTGGAATTCAGAGTCTTCTTTTCTCCTAGACTGATCGCCTGACCAAGACAAAAGAAACCGGTCTGTTCAACTTTTGTCTTAAAGCCTGGAGGAGAAAAAATCGATTCATGCCTTTCCCATGGGTATAAGTACGAAGTGAACCGCAAATAGTTTCGTCCAGTATTTGATCTGGGGTCACTGATTCTGTTTTTTTAAACGTACTTTCTACACATTGAACATTTTTGTAACAACCAAATATCGTATACGTTTGGTGTTACTAAGCTGTTGGTACTGCAAAGTATTGTAAATAGTTGGTATTACTAAATACTATACACTACTGATACTACTAGATATTATATATTGTTAGTACAACTAAATACTGTACACTGATAGTACCACTAAATTATGTATGCTGTTGCTAGTACTAAATAATGTTTACTAGTGTTATTACAAAATATTCTATACTGTTTCTTCTACTAGATATAGTTTATAATCAGTAATACTAAATACTTTATACTGTTGGTACTACTAAAAAAGCACTATGTGAATTGAAAAGAGACAGGACCAAGATTTGAACTCGGACCACCGTGCCCATTTTCATCCGAGGATAACCATTATACTAAGAGCACCAATACATTTCAATACTCTCTTTGTTGTTATTTTTAGCTAGTGACTAAACAAACTCAAACACAAAATTCTATATGATGTTGGTACTTGTAAACAGTATATTTTTGTACTATTAACTACTGTGTACTATTGGTACTACTAAATACTATGTAATGCTGGTACTAATGACTTATACTTGATTAGTACCAGATAATTATCTATGCTGTTGCAGCAACAAAATAATGTGTGGTCTTCCAGCTACTCAATATTGTACGCTGATAGTTGTACTAAATACTGTGTGCTGCTGATACTACGCAATATTTCACATCGTTAGTACAACTAAAATCTGTGTAAAGTTGTTAGTATTAAACAATTGACGTAGATTAAAATAAGAATAAGGATTTTTATTTAATCACATATCAAACATCGTGTGTCATTTTATGCCAAATCCATCCATGGAGAAGAAAGTAAGGAAAGTTGATGACCGTAATCGAGAGCGACCCGAAGGCTCCCTTTTCAATAGCTACTACACCAAGGTGTAGGGGAGGGCGCTACTCCTTTCCCAGGATTGCTCCACTTTCCCCTTGATACGTACCTTATATTGCTGAGTGTTAAGAAAAGAGGTATCAAGTACCATTTTAAAAGTTTTTGGTATGACGCGACCTGGGATTGAACCCCGGTCTTCCGGACCATTGGTGAAGACTCTACTCTTTAGGCCGATTAGAACCATAGTGATTCTATTGGGGATAAGGGGAATTCATGCCAAAAGTATTAGCATGTCGTAGTTCAACCATTACGCTCTGGGGACTCCCAAAAAGTAAGAACAAAGAATGTATTGGAATATATAAGCGCTCATAGTGTAATGGTTATCCTCGGAGGAAATGGACACAGTGACCCGAGTTCAAAACTTGGTTTAGGCTCTTTTCATTTCACGTAGCGCTAATACTGCTGGAAAACGCATGTATACCACAATCCTCCTTCCAGCTATTAATTAAATAGTAGGTCAGACTTTGCTCTTTAATCTTAAAATTGCAACCAGTATAGGTGAAGGAAAACCCTAAATTCAAACCTGTTAAACTCTGCTCAAATCATCGACCTTGCTCGTGCTGAGGGATTGTTTTATATATATATATATATATAATATATATATATATATATATATATATATATATATATTATTATTATTATTATTATTATTATTAAATTGATCTTTTAAACATATCTTTCGTCGTGAAGATGCTAGAGGCATTCCTATCTGAAATATAAACTTTCCATCATTACATAATAAAGATCTTTTCTCAAAGCTCAAAAGGGCTATTTTAAACTTTACACACACACACACACATATATATATATATATATATATAGAGAGAGAGAGAGAGATAGTGATAGAGAGAGCGAGAGAGCGGGGAAAAGAAGGATGGAAACAGAAGAGAAAGAGAGATGAGAGAAGAAAGAGAAAAGTATCTCTGTTCTTCAACATAAGTGACCCAAAGGGATAATTTTCCTCTCTATTTTTGTTCATATAAGTTGGAAAGTAAACTTTTGGATCAGACCACACCGAGGCAAAAACGATCTTTATAGCTTTTCAATAATCAGTATTGATGCCAATTTTTACATTCAGAAAAAAAGTGACTGAGTCAGAGGTGAGACGAAGTTCATAGCGGGTTAATGGGGAAGTTATTGATAGGTTTATGGATGATGATGGCAGATTTGTTTGTGGTCTATCAACAATATAATTTCTTTCTTTCTTTTTTTTTTTTTCATCTGTCCATCTCCGTTTCCAATGTCGTCTCTAATTAAGAGCGTGCTGGTTTCTAAGTGGAAAAAGTCTGTTTCTGACGAGAGATCGATTGTCGGAAAGTTATCAGATATCAAGGTTATATATTGAACTGAGGATCCACAAAAATAGAGTCTACCGTACCGCTGTGTTTGTGATTCTTTATAAAAGAATTTGAAAAAAGAAAAAAAAATAGAATTCGATTTATTCTGTGAGTCAAGTGTTTCATTCTTCCTGTTAAAGTAAAGCTCTCATTATAAACAGAAAAACGAAATGGTTCGGCTGAAAGACCCAGGACATAAAACCGCTTTAGCAGATAATGTACCAACAGGCCTCAAAATATAATGCATATCAGTGTGTTTTAATAAAACTGGCTTAATCTAAAAAGCAATATCCAATTACTAGAGTAGATATTTACCCAACCTCTCCACCATAGGCAAGATATGATACAAGGTTAAAGAACCCTGTCTGGGAAGAGAACAGATGAATTCTTGCCTTTCTCAGGGGCATTATTTACATTTTTCGGACTATTGTCCTCATCTTTGTCGCCATGTTTATCATAACGTTGTACGCTCCGTCCTTCTTCAGGTGGTTGAAATGTCGAACTTAACCCTTTATTTCTCTTACCGGGCTAGACTGTTGTAGTTTTACAAGCCATGTTTAATGGATGTCAGTTGTCTGTTATTTCCACTTAATTTCCCCTCTGAAAGTTCTCCCCTGCCTTCACCGAGTATTGAACTCACACTCTTTGGATATGTCACTGGACCTAACCTACGGCTTTATCCACTGTTCCATGTGCCCTTAAAGACATCTGTATATAAATTTCTGGGTATTATAAACCTAATGTCTTCAGCAACTATTTTGACCCTGATAAGCGAAATAAAGGGTTAAGTTTGACATTCAAACCCCCTGAAGAAGGCCAGAGCGTATAACGGCCGAAACATTGTGATAAACATGGCGACAAACATGAGGACACTAGTCTGAAAAATTTAAATAATGTACATAATACATCATCTCGGAAATATTGAGAGATTTCTCAGGGGCATCAGCACAAAGAGAAACGTAAGCAGCTTCTTTCGTTATTTGAACGCAGGTTGCCGACGATAACCGTTGCGCTAAGCGTACTTAATCGCACAGTAATATTGCACAAGGATGCGCTAATTGAACACCGAATGAAGATAGAATTTATTTCACTTGCAAAAGTCTATAATTTTCTGCTATAGCATAAAGTCAGGCACCGTTTAAAAATATTACAGTTTGCTAAAGTTTCAGGTACTTTTGTGTATAGGAATTCTTTAAAAATAACAAGTATGAGATATAAATAAAAAAAAACGTAGAAATAATTCGTGAAAAACATCTAATGAGTTGAAAAGGTGAAGTGGGGCTTCGTAGCCAAAAGAAATCTCGGGACTAGACACATAGAAATAAAAAATCTTTTTATTTCTATGTGTCTAGTCCAATTCCGTTGTTACGCCCACTTTTGTGTTATTACCTTTGGGAAAGACATGAACTCTCCTATCCCTAATAGTACCACTATGGTTCCCATTGGCCTAGAGGGTAGAGTGTTCACCAATGGTCCGAGAGACTGGGATTCAAATTTGTTATTCAACAGGCTACTTCAAACCCACCCCTATTCACTCTGGGGTGGCCGACGTAAAGTATATTCACTTTTCTAATGCCTTTATGGTTTAACTCCCTTTCTTCATTCCTACTCCCCACTTTTTTTCTTTATATATTGTAAACTATATTTGTTGATTTAACTCTCCCTCCCCCCCACACACAACAAAAAGCATGTTTGTCATCTGAAGAGGCGATAATAAATATTTCTCGTGGAAATAACTTTATAATGGCACTTTAACTACGGTTAAGTTTTCTTCCCTTTACGTTATATTCGCTCCATAAATATCATAGGGAAAGATATCTACCCCTTTATCCTCCTAATTATGTGTTGAATAGAACCATTACTGTGCTTTTACAGGTTTGGTTTGGTTTATTGGGTTTTATGGCATATCAACCTTTGTAGGTTATTTAACGCCAAATCCATGTTTATGTAAATAATCTGTTCTTTTTAAAACAATTCAGTTTAGCATAAGTACACAGTTTAATGATGAAAAACATTTCTATTTCAAACTATTCAAGCAGTTATATGTAACAATTCAGTTAAGTGTAAATAGTTTTAATGTCGAAAAACAGTTCTATTTCAAATAATTCAGTTAAGCATAAGCACGCATTTTAAATGTAAATACGGTTTGTCAAAAACATTTTTATTTCAAGCTATTCAGTTTATTCAAACAATTCATTTTAGCATAAGTATGCCGTTAGTTCTATTTAACCCATAGATAGGGCCCTATCAGGTGCTACCACTCCGGGTCAGAGTGGACCTGAGAGCGATGACAATGAAAGGGTACTCCACATTCCCCAAAGCTCCATCATTGCTGGAACCTCACCATCAGATTGTTTAGTGTCATATCCAGGACACTCGTTTAGGGGGGGTCTTACCCTTCTGCAGAGGTGCAGTCGGTGTATTCTACAGCCCCAGCCGACTGGGCAATGAGTTTTTTATATACATTTTGAAAGACATATATAATGATAGCTATACACTGAGCCCTCCTACAGATTTATATGAAATCCCACATATTCTATATATGAATATTCCATAACCACAGTCTTTGGACACCTACAGAATAATACTGATATATATATATATATATATATATATATATATATATATGTGTGTGTGTGTGTGTGTGTGTGTGTGTATGTATGTGTGTGTGTGTGTGTGTGTGTGTGTGTGTGTGTGTGTGTGTGTGTGTGTGCAGTAATCATTAACATTTTTTCTTGACTTTCTATGATAGTGTACCAGAATTGATGATAAAAATTAGGATGATAAATATTCTAATATTATTAACTGTTTCATTTGCGTAATAGAAATATTCAAACAATTGATATACTTGAAATTACGGAACCATCTAACGTAACAGACTATTTGTGGCTTATTCCAAAATTTCATATTTTGAAAGTTATAGAGGGTGGGGAAAATTTATTTCCCATGAGGTGAAAAAATATTATTTACTAAACGTTGCTTAAATATTGCACAGAGACCCCAAGTTGCCTAAAATACCTGCTGTTGCTAAAGTAATCACCCACCAAAGTAGTTTAATTTGGAGTTCTACCGAGAACCAGTGTTTTTACAAATTGTTCTTTTTTTTAATTCCCAAAATCTGAAACTGACAAAGCTTACAAATTTAGACGAATAATGTCAGTTGAATTTATTCAACTGACATTATTCGTTATTCCTCGAGTGTTTATGACCTCATTTCATAGTTTTATTACTTCTAAGTCTATCATTAATTCAATCATTTAAATTTCTTTTTGTCGGGGAACCAATTTTCGATCGATCATTTTTTAAGATATTAAAGGATTGACATCAATTGATTTTATATGGAAACTCATCTCCACTGAAATCAATACAGATTCTTCGAACTTTTTCCCAAAAGCCAGCTAATTTGAAAAAAAATAACCTAATGAATCAACTACAAGCAGAAATAAAATAAATGAATAATCTAATACTTAAATTTTGTCTCTTTTGTAAAGAAACGTCTTTCTCTTCTTTAAAATTCCATTTTTGCCTTCGAATTGCATATATTCCAGAATTTTACGAAAGTAGGATTTTTAATTCTATTGAAATTTAAGAAAAATTATTTCAGTTTTATTAGACGTAAATAAAGACAAAACTTCTCGTTTTTAACTTGCTTTCAGGAAATTTGACAATTTTATAGATGTGGATTTTTAAATAAAATTATGTTTATACGCTAACGGGAGTAAACTGTGAAACCTCGTAGAAAGACGCTGATTTTACCCCCCGCCCCCAGGATGACAGATTGCTCATGGATTAAGAATAATCTTTATACACTCGTTCGAAACATCAACACGTATTGATTTGTATAAATGAACATTGAGTCTAAGAGTCACATAAGATAAAATCTCCAAGAACGAAAGCTGCAAAACAAAACAAAAAAATAATACACGCGTATTTAGTGTTACATACACGTTTTCTTACAAAAATGTATACAAATATGTTAAAAGATATCGATAACTATGACAGAAATGAACAATGGATGCGTGGGGATTTTTATAAGCCCCGAAAACCCCGGTTTAATTCCAACGTTTTGTCAAAGAATAAACCGTACTTCGACCGCAGTAAGGAGGTGGGGGCAGTTTTTGAAGAGAGGAGACGAATGACTATTTGTGTAACAAAATTTATATGCAACAAACAATAACCCGGGTTTTAGACAACAAATGGAACACACAACAAATTTGTAAGAGTTCAAAAAGAGTTTCAACGTTCTGATTGGTGGTAGGTGTATAAGAGTAAAATGCACTTGTAAAAAGGTAAGGTAAGGTAAGGTAAGATTTTGTAAAGGTAAGTTTGGAAGTAAAGTTAAGGGAGGTTTAAGAAAAGGTAAGGTTAAGTGTGGTTTTGTAGGGTTTTCTGAGGTTTTCTGAGGTTTAGGTGAGGTTTTGTAGATAAAATGCCTGCAGAAAATAAGCTATGATCCTGGTTCCTTTTAACTCAGCACGTACGTTCGTCGATCTTGGCTCCCGAGTAGTGGTAAGGATACCAAATACGTTCGCCGTCGATGGGCTGCTACAATTTTGACCTATTTCTAACAGCGGTAGGAGTGGAAAAAAAAGAAGAAGATATTTCAGATGGCCCTCTTTTATAGAGGACATCACGTGACCCCTAGGGGCTGCTGGTATTCGGTGAAACAGGATCACTAGTTCCTAAACAAATTTCCACAAATGTGACGTAGATCTTCTTGACAATTGACCCAAGCTATTCGAAATATTTCAGCGAGTTTTCCATTGGTAGAAGATCCTCTTTTGATGTGGTGTATTGCTACATCATCGTATTTCCTTAAATGCCCTCTACGTCTTGAAATCAGCCCGTGCGAAAAATCTTTGAGAAGGCAAAAAAAAAACCTAACGGAGCTAAGTCTGGTGAGTATGGCGGAGGCTGCACTTGTGCAATCCTGCATTTCACAGAGCTAGGTCTGATGAATCGGGAGGGTGCTCTTGTTGCCCAGATATGTGTTTCACCAAAAACATTTGATTAAAAAGAATCAAGACCAACTTAATATTTCTTTAAAGATTAGCATCACTTTATCATATATGTTACACATCTGTGCATGTGTTTATTTAAATTTTGTATAACGGCATATCAACTTTTGTTGGTTATTCACTGAGTAAGCTATTCATGTAGAAAAAAAGGAGTTGTTCTATCTAACGAATATCTTAAGGGTACTATTTACCAACCCCTCCGCTCGGGCAGGATATGACACAAGGTCAATTTTTTAAGCGGAGTTTAACAGGTTTGAATTCAGAGTTTTCCTTCTCCTAGACTAGTTGCCTCACCAAGGCTGAAGAACCTAGTCCGTCCTACTATTTACCCATAGCTGGAGGGAGAATAAGGGGGTTCATACCTTTCCCAAGGGTATTTGCCCGAAAGTGAACGTAATAGCGCGACTGGAGTACGAACTCGCGTACTACGATTCCGCAGTTCATCGCTTTAACCATTACACCACGAGGACACCCCCACGAATATCTTAAGGGTATTTGATCGAAAGTGAATGATAAGGAGAAGTGGCGAGAGAGGGTCAGGGATACCCGGGCTACAAGCACGACATGATGATTATGATGATGATGATTTGTCTGAAAATGAATGTAAGAGCTCCGCAAAATGTACTTTTGAGGAGTCTTCACGATGCGTTATGATGACTCCCAGTATAATACTATATATATATATATATATATACACTTTAAGAAAAAACAACGAAACCGGTCACAAAGGATTATAAATTTATTTCAATCCTTATAAATTTATTTCAATATTTTTAAAAATAATCTTACTATATTGCTAAACGAAATTTAAATTTAAAACGGAAGTGGACTTAATGAAGAGGTAACTCTTCACCCCTCTTCTATCCCCTCCCACTGTTCTATCCCCTCCCACTCTTCCATCCCCTCCCATTCTTCTATCCCTCCCACTCTTATGTGTCTATTATAGTTTTTTTTATCAAGAAGATCTGAAGAAGTCCTTTTAATTTTTTTTCGTGTTTTTGGAAATTTCAAAAATGCGTAACAGGATTGAAATAAATTTATATCCTATGTGACCGGTTTCGTTCTTTTTTCTTAAAGAATTTATTGCTCTGTATTAATTGGTACATTGAGCTCTTTACCAGGAAAATTTTAAACATTCATTCATGAATAATTTCTTGTCCTGATGGAATTACTCCCAACTCCGGTTTAACTGGACCTAGAATACTATATATATATATATATTATATATATATATATATATATGCGTGGTGCTTCAATAAGGTCCCAGACTTTTTTAAAATTGTCGTAGACTCTTGAAAATTCACTATGTTATTGTTATACATATTATAAGATAACTGACCACATTTTATGATTACAGGTTCAAATAAACAGCTGCTGCAGCAATTGGAATACATCCTACAAAAGCCTGATTGTCACAGCTGGTGAATTTAAAAAATGCAATTTAACACGTTAGAAGAACGATATGCAATAAAAGTCTGTTTTAAACTTGGAAAAAATGACGCCACAGAAACGTATGGAATGCTTCAGACTGCTTTTCGACCATCATGCATGAATCGAGCATGAGTTTTTGAGTGGCATAAGAGATTCAAGAAAGGCAGGGAGGGATGATGAGAGGTGTTGGAGGAGTAAGGAAGTCAATACACCAGACCTGATTGGACAAAGGTTTAGGGTTAAGTTTAGGGTTACTACTTTGAGGTTTTAAGGAGATCAGGAAGAGATTCTGTCGGAAGAGGCCAGCACTCTTCAAATTGGGTCAGTGGCATTTCCACCAGGACAATACACCACAACTTCATCCTTGTCACAGACTATTTGCCTAAGATGGGCATCAAGACAGTTCCTCACCCTCCAAACCTTGCTCCCTGTGGCTTTTGGTTATTCCTAAGCTCACAGGCTGTCGTTATAAGACAATTGAGGAGATAAAAGAGGCTGTGACGAAGGTCATTGACATGCTCACACAAGACGACTTCTATGGGGCCTTCCAGAAGTTGTTGGAACGGTACAATAAGTGCATTGCAGCCTGAGGAGGTTACTTCGAACAGGAGGTTACTTACAAAACAGCATAAAATTTGCTCTCTCTCTCTCTCTCTCTCTCTCTCTCTCTCTCTCTCTCTCTCTCTCTCTCTCTCTCTCTCTTTATCCTGGACTAAAAAGAGTGTTAGTTCTTCAAAAGCAGTCGATGTGGTGTCTACAGGAATGACTGAAAGAGTTACATGTGTGAATGGGCTGTAGAATACATCGACTGCATCTCTGCAGAGGGGTAGACCCCCCCAATGAGTGTCCTGTACATGACACTAAACAATCTGAAGCTTTGGGGAGTACCCTTTCATTGCCATTTCTCCCAAGTCCTCCCTGGCCTGGAATGGTAGCACCTGAGAGGGTCCTATCTATGGGTTAAATAGAACTAAGCAGTGTACTAATGCTTAACTGAATTGTTTGAAATAGAACTGTTTTGACATTTAACTGTATGTAAACAGAAACTATACTTAAATGTCATCATCAGTAGCTTCACTAGTCTGAATTATTTGAAATAGAATTGTTTGACTAAACTAAATAGCTTGAAATAGAATGTTTTTTGACAATTAAACTGTGTACTTATGCTAAACTGAATTGTTTGAATCGACAAGTTTATTTGCATAAAAATAGATTTGGCATTAAATAACCTACCAAGTTTGATATGCCATAAAACCCTAACAAAAAACACGTGAACGTTGTTACAAATAGGCATATTAATATATAGATAGTAATAATAATAATAATAATAATATAATATATATATATATATATATATATATATATATATATATATATATATATTATAGATCGACTGAATATATGATTGTCATAATGTCCCCGGTTATCCGTCGAAACATGCCATTTTAGCTTCTGAATATACTTATTCACGATATATAACACGGTCAACAAACAATTAGTTTACTGTTTTATTCGTAATAGGAATCTTTGAATACTTATTTTACCTTCAGCCCAAACTATCTATTTCATTAATCTAGAAAATAACTAAAAGTGGACAATTGATGAAATATCAGTAAAATCACTTTGCAGTGATATCCACCATCCGCAACTAGAAAGAAGGCCCCTTTTCAATAGTTCGCGGAGGGTGCTACTCCATCCCTTGGATTGCTCCACTTGACACTCGACCCTTACCTTATAATGCTGAGGTTTAAGCAAGGAGGCAACTACCATTTTTGAGTCTTTAGTATCACTCGACCTGGGATTGAACCTCGGTTCCTTGGACCTTTGGAAAACACATTCTACTCATAAGGCCAATGGCCCCGCTGGGTTTTAAATGTCATCATCATCATCATGTCATGCTGTTAACACAGATTTCCCTGACCTTCTCTCGCCATCCGTCCCTATCATCCATAGCTTCCGGCGGGTCTTCCAGGCTACATCCTGTGTCCGTACACAGCCGTAGTTGATAAGCTTCTACTGGTCGTACAAGTCTTGTGGGTCCGTGTAAAGGGGTTCATAGGAAAACGTTGCTTATGAGTTTGTCCTTACTGTTCAAGCAGTGTCCTGCATGTCTTGTTCGTCTAATTTGGATGGTTTTCGTGATAGGTGGTAGGTGGCCGTACAGCTGGGTTTTTTTTTGTGGATGTTTCCTCCGGGAAGTCCCGATCGTTTTAAATGTATGCAACCCAAATCAGCTGTGATGACTATTTCATTGTTTGACAACAGCCAGAATATATGTCTACATTAGAGTAAATATCCACCAAATTCTTTAACGTATTAGTTAAATAAGTCCTTTAGTCTATGGACAGTCACTTATACGCAAGTACGTCGACCTCAGCGAAGACTAATATCTCCGCATATTTATTCTCTCTCTCTCTCTCCCCACCCCTCCTCGTTCATTCATGGACACACACACAATCATACACACTCACACTTCTTTTCGCCCCACAACCGAACGTACTCACTTTCATCCAAAATGAAATTAGCTAAACCGAAGGAAGTTTTAAAATAGGACTATCATCATCAGTAGCTTCACTCGTCTGAGGTTAAGTACAGCAGCAAAACCTTTGTTTTTAAAATTACATTGCAATAATCGAAACAGTATTAATACGAGATGCCTTCAATAAGTTTCCAGACTTTTTTCGTATGGGCACTTTTATTGGTAGTACACACATGAAACTCTAGTGCCCTTCGAAGTAATCCCCTACGGCTGCAATGCACTCGTTATACCGTTGCAGCAACTTCTGGAACGCCCCAGGGAAGTTGTCTTGTGTGAGCGTGTCAATGACCTTCGTCACAGCCTCTTTTATCTCCTCAATTGTCTCATATCGACAACCTCTAAGGTTTTCCTTGAGCTTAGGGAATAACCAAAAGTCGCAGGGAGCAAGGTATAGACAATAGGGAGGCTGAGGAACTGCCTTGATGCCCATCTTGGGCAAATAGTCTGTGACAAGGATGGAGTTGTGGACTGGTGCATTGTCCTGGTGGAATTGCCACTGACCCGATTTGAAGAGTGCTGGCATCTTACCTAGGAATCTCTTCCTGAACTCCCTTAAAACCTCAATATAGTATTCCTTGTTGACTGTCTGTCCAGTGGGAACCCAATGCATATAGATCATGCCAATGCTGTCAAAAAAGGGATCATCAAAAGTTTGTGGGTGGATTTGCTCTGTCTGGCCTTCTTGGATCTGGGATAGCCAGCATGCTTCTACTGGGAATTCTGTCTCTTGGTCTCTAAAGCATTCCATACGTTTCTGTGGCATTTTTTTCCAAGTTTAAAACAGAATTTTATTGCATATCGTTTATCTAATGTGTCCTCACGTCAAGATTGCATTTTTGAAATTCACCAGCTGTGACAATCTGGCTTTAGTAGGGTGTATTCCAATTGCTGCTGTAGGTGTTCTTTTGAACCTGAAATCATAAAAATTGGTCAGTCATCTCATAAGAAGTATAGCAATAACATACTGAATTTTCAAAGTCGACGGCAATTTTAAATACCTGCACAAAAAAGTCTGGTAACTTATTGAAAGCACCTCGTATATACGAATTATCAATATTTATATCATTGAGTGCTTGCCCTGTTCTAGATATGTGCATGACATGTACCACACCCCTTTGTGCTGAGACTCAAATTGTGAATTAAAGTAACAATTAATTTTACAATAATGTTAAATCTTTAATTCTTTATTAAACAACTGGAGAGGTCGAAGCCTAGATGACAAGTCGATAATCGATAATTGAACTGATAGAATTTTATTGAAAGAACTGAAGTCTGAAACTGGAATTTAGTAATAAAAGGTTAAGTTTTTTCTCGCGAATTTTTTTTTACATTGTTTTGAAGCTGACCAGGTAAGAAAATAGTTCAGAAGGGATATTGATGAAACTCCAAGTGGAGTCACTGACCTTCTGTCGATAGATACATATAATAAAACTATGATTTCGAGGAGAAATCGTAGATGGAGATAATTCACCCTTTATGCTAATACGGGTATATACCTCCGAACCTGAGAACGTAGATTCAGTTGGCTTTCCAGCTTTGTCAAATCCGTTTCGCTTGGGCATTGTAGAAAGAAATGTTTGCACTCGGGGCTTAGGCCGAAAGAAGATCCGCTCCGAAAGATTTGGACGAATCAGTTTGCCGAAAGAAGTCAGTTTCTCTTAGATCTTTGCTGAGAGATTTTCATGAATAGATTTCGTTTCGGCTTTGCAGAAGACTGTTACACGACTCTCTCTCTCTCTTTCTCTCTCTCACTCTCCCTCCCTCCCCTCTCTCTCTCTCTCTCTCTCTCTCTCTCTTTCTCACACACACACACATACACATACACATAACTGCAGTCAAATTGACAAAGGAAAGAGGAAATCTTTCTTCGTTGAAGATAAAAAGCCAAGGACTGCCACGCCACATATATGAGATTGATCGAGGAAGAGGAACAGTCACTTTAATCGCTATAAAAAAAGTAAGATTATTACTATTATTATTATTATTATTACTCATTAGAGTTTTTCACATCAGCGTAAGCTGATGGTCTTTCACTGAAGATTGAGTGACAGCAAGTCTCCTCAAGTCTCCAAGTCTCTTCTCAGTATTATGGCCGTTTAATAACCTTTAGTTACCGTGCCAAAAGCACTAATCCCAATTGGTATAATTGTCACCTTCATGTTCCATAGTTTTTTCAATTCTCTAGCAATGTCGAAGTACTTACCTCTCTTTTAACATTCTTTCAGTTTTATTCTGTGGTCAGCCGGGATTGCAATTTTGCAGATTTTCTTTTTTCTTTTGTTGATTATTATAAGGTTTGGTCTTCTGGCCGAGATTAGGTGATCCGTTTGTATAGCAAAGTCCCATAGGTGTTTGTGTGTCATTTTCTAGGACAGGTGCTGGGTTGTGCATATGCCACTTGTTGGCATGGTCAAATTTAAATTTCTTGCACATTTTCCAGTGAATCACCTTGCCCACCCATTCATGTCTAGCCTTGTACTCGTTCTGTGCCAATTTGCTGCATTCGCATATTATTATTATTATTATTATTATTATTATGAAATAAACGTTTGTCGTTGCTGCCGAAGAAGTTTGTTCTCTTTTCAACAAATACTTTAGAGATAGGGTCGAACAAGAAAAAAACAAAGGAAGAAAATTACCACGGTTGTTTGGAGAATTATTCAAATCTTCTGGCAGAATCACAACGTCTTTAGAAGCGTAGAGATACACCTGTCATACTGATACTTGGTTTGGTTTGGTTTGGTTTGGTTTGATTGGATTTGGTTTTATGGCATATCAACCATTGAAGGTTATTTAATGCCAAATCCATTTTATACATATAAACAGTTATATTTCAAATAATTAAGTTTCATATAAGTATAGTTTTTGTTTACACACAGTTAACTGTCAAATCAGTGCTATTGAAAACAACTCAGTTTAGCTTAAGTACACAAATTCAATGTCAAAAATAATTCTATTTCAAACCATTCAGTTTAGCATAAGTACACAGTTTCAATGTCAAAAACAATTCTATTTCAAACCATTCAGTTTAGCATAACTACACAGTTTCAATGTCAAAACCAGTTCTATTTCAAACAATTCAGTTTAGCATAAGTACACAGTTTCATTGTCAAAACCAGTTCTATTTCAAACAATTCAGTTTAGCATAAGTACACAGTTTCAATGTCAAAACAAGTTCTATTTCAAACCATTCAGTTTAGCATGAATATACTGTTACATTGTTAAAAGTTTTATTTCACTCAATTCAGTTTAGCATAAGTACATAGTTTCAATGTCAAAAACAGTTCTATTTCAACGTATTCAGTTTAACATAAGTATGCAATTTAAATGTCAAAACAATTCAATTTCATGCGAATCAGCTTAGTATAAGTACACAATTTAGTTCTATTTGACCCATAAAGTGGACCCTATCAGGTGCTACCACTCGGAACAGAGTGAACCTGGGAGCGATGGCAGTGAAGGGGGTACTCCGCATCCCTTAAAGCTCTGACATTACTGGAACTTCACCATCAAATTGTTTAGTGTCATATCCAGGACACTTGTTGACAGGGTTTTACCCTTCTGCAGAGAAGCAGTTGGTTTATTTCCGCAGCCTCCCTCCTCGGCCGACTGGGCAACATACAAAGTCAGTCGTTATAGCGATACGTAACAATCATACGTTATATTAAGAATAATTAAGAGATAATATAATGGTTTACTAAGGATTATTATTAGTTATTGAAGCCATTGAATTGTGTGCAATTTATTTTTATTAAAAATAGTTACTTGAAGCTCTAATTGTTTACTAAAGATTATTATTAGTTACTTGAGACTGTATGAATGTGTGCAAACAGATGGCAATGATTAAATTAAAAAAAAAAAAACAGCAACAAACAACTGTAAATATCAGACGGGAATATTTGAAGCCATACAACAGTGTCCTAATTAATTGTAATAGATAAGTTTGTTTTGTTTATGTTTAGTTTCTTTTTCTAATGGCATATCAACCTTCATCGGTCATTTAATGCCAAATTCATCCTAGTAGAGAAACAAAATAGTACTCATAGCTAGGAGAATAAGAGGACTCTTATCTTTTCTAAGTTTATTTGACCGAAAGTAAACATCCTAGCGCAACTGGACTTCCTACTTGGTTGCTATGACGACGGAATCGTGCTCGTTAGTAATTACGCCACGAGAACTACTCCTAATTAAACAGAAGTTTTTGATTTCATATGAATGTATGCAAAAAATCTCTTTCGAAATAACAACACAAATATATAGATATGAATATACATTGTACGCAATTCCCTAAAGTGTTGACAGGTTGACGTGCCATTAAAATCAATCAAATCGTACCGCGATATCAGGTTAAATAAGCATTGAATTTGAATCTTTTTTCTCTTTTTTCTTTCAGTATCTAAGAAGGTGAAACTTGGAACATATTTCACGTCGTCTTAAATTAACATGTTGGATCTAACCGTGTATATATCCGTTTTCATTTCTAAAAGCACAAAGTATAATCAACCGGAGACTTTTAAGAAATACATCTGTTCAGACATTCTCTTTAGCCTTTGGGTTCAGGTAATGTTGTGTTGAGTTCCATCCTCTGTGTTCCTAGGAGTGGAATGTCTGAACAAACAAATGTCTTGCACTATTCTATCATGAGTGGCTTTTGAAATGCCAACGGTCAAGTTTCAGACAAGAACCAAAATAGAAAGAAAGAAAATAAGAAAATGGAGAAGCCTAGTACACAAAATGGCGAGAGAGATAGAAGAAAAAAGAACTAGCTAAAAACCAACGTAAATATCCAACCAAGTGATTTTCACCGACTTGCAAGAGAAAATTGATGATGAAAAAAAAAACACCTCAATAAATCTAAAAATGTCAGAAAATATGAAGGAATTACTGGATTCGACGGCTTAGAAGACTCTCTTTTTTTCAAAAATGTCCCAGAAAATCAGCCTACGTCTTTAAATGTCATGGATCAGCTTTGGAGTATTAGCTCTGATATTAAACCGCAAGCATCTCCGCAAATATAACCAAGTTCTGAATATGTTGGAAACTTT
Source organism: Sepioteuthis lessoniana (assembly GCA_963585895.1). Taxonomy (NCBI): domain Eukaryota; kingdom Metazoa; phylum Mollusca; class Cephalopoda; order Myopsida; family Loliginidae; genus Sepioteuthis; species Sepioteuthis lessoniana. The sequence continues at coordinate 7,852,611 of OY757920.1, forward strand.
AAAAATTACCAGATAATGAGGAGAGATACGAATGTAAGGCAAAACCCTGATATTTGTAGTTCAAACCCGTTTATTTATTTATTTAAATGCATGGAAAAAAATTAGGTGCATTTTGTAAGCTAATGTTTGGAGGTGTGGTTAGGGTAATGGTTATCGTCGAAGAAAACAGAATCTGTGACCAGCGTTCAAATCCCAGACTAGTCTGTATACATTTCCCTTTGTGTTAATGCACTACGAAACGAATGAATCTTTCCCTAATGGTGGATAAATAGTAAGGCAGACTGTTTTGTTTAGTTAGTGTTAATTAACCAGTTTGGGAGAAGGAAAATCAGAATTTAAATAAACTTTACTCCTCGTGAAAAATTATCTTTGTGTTACATCTTTCCCATAGGGGAAGGGTTATACAAGTACATACTAACATATTGGTCATTAAAAGGACTATATAATGACTGAGATAGTTACGTCTCATTTATAACGATCAGTTGTCGGCCTTGGAATCCAACTTAATACTAGTAATTCGAAAATAGATTTTTAAAAAGATCAAAGACAATAGTAGTAAGAAAAGGTCTTTGCTATTATTCTTATGCACATGTGATGAAATTTGGGAAGACTGTTTTAAGGTTCTCTCTTAAATAAAAATGCATTTTTGTATGATATGGAATTCATTGTGCCAACATTCTAAGACTCTCGGTCGTTCACTGCTGGTTCTTTTTGGTCGGTTTAAAAAAGTGGCTTTCTTCTGGATGCTCTAACATGATAAATGTAATGTGGCAGCAGCATGCAAAAACCAGTGACCCAGCTTTCCTGCAATGTGCCCGACAATAAAGAGGTCAATCAGAAGGACTTTCGTTGTAGGGGAAAGAAACAGTCAGAATCGAAATTTTTGAATATAAGTTAGTTTCCGGGAGAGTGAGAAGAAACAATAAAAATTTGGGGGTTATGCCAAACTTACCCTTCTTTTTCAGTGACCACGTGTCTGACTTTTCCTTTCCTCAGATGAATTATCTCATTTTATCTAATATTGAATATATCGTATTGGGTTTCTAAGGCTGATTCTCGAACAGTTTATAAGGAGAAGTTTACTTTGTTTAGTTTCTTTGTTTAATAACCCTTTGTGGGTTATTTATTTCAAAGCCATCCTTGAAAAAACTGGAACTACTGGAATTTTCACATGGTCAAAGTTAACCTGAACGGATCCCAATTGTTTCCATGCAGTCATTTGTGACCGTATAATCAACTCACAGTTGAATATGTTATTTATAAGTTTAATGATATTCAAAGCCGTCTTATTCCACTTTCGAATTGATCAACGTCTGACAACTGTCGTTCTAAAATCCAGGATATTGGGAAATGGTTGCCCTAAATTATCTTCTGTCATATTTCATGGTAAACTGGGAAATGATTTACGGTCAAGATAGCCACGACAAACTGATAATCTGTAAACTACATCAATAGAATAACATATAATTGAAAAATATACTAATAAACCTGATATATTCACATTTGCAGAAATACGTAAAAATCCCCACCAATAAAACCAAAATCATATATAAAAATAACAACCAAAAAAGGTCAAAAATCACTAAAATCATCAGTATTAAAAATAAATAAACAAGGAAAAATAAAAAAGGATTTAACATTTAACTTAAATTACTAAACATCTTCAACAATTAAAACACCGCTACTAATAATACCGGACATTTTCATAATGGTTAGAGTGTTCGCCAATGGCCCGGTAGACCTGGGTTCAATCCCAGGTCGAGTCATACCAAAGACTCAAAAATGGTACTTGATGCTACCTTGCTTAACACTCAGCATTATAAGGTAAGGATCAAGGGTAAAGTGGAGCAATCAAGGGAAAGGAGTTTCGCCCTCCCCTAGCTTGGTGTAGTAGCTATCAAAAAGAGAGACTTCGAGTCACCCTCAAGTACGGTCGCCAACTTACTATTAATAATCACTTCCAACTATATAGATATCACACCCAAATTTAAAAAAATTCCCGCGAAAGCGCTTGGGAGCTAAATGTAGTACAACTTCTATATTTGTCTGAAGTCTGAAGTAATGAAACTAACGAGAGAAAAACATACGATCATAATAAAGTAAGTTCTGTGCTCTTTTGACACACCTGATCAAAAAATAACATGCTGCTACACACACACACACACACACACATATATATATATATATATATATATATATATATATATATGTAAGACGTAAACGTCGTAAGAAATAGATACGGATCCACGAGTCCAAAACCTTGACACGGCTATCTGCATTTCCCTTTCTCATAAATACCCTTAATACAATTGCTCCCCACAGCTATGGGTAAATAGAACGACAGAACGGGGTTTTATCCTTGGTGTCGTAACCGGTGTAAAAAAAGATCTGAATTCAAACACGAATGTGACTGGGAAACAAACACAAATGTGGCAAGAAACTCCACTCGTGAATACACGTCAAGATATATATTGTCATTCACAGACAAGCTGTTTCGTTGTATCACAACTCTTCAGTGTGACTAGACTCACTAGATACTGGAAGCTGGGATAAAATGGAAGTTATTAAGATATATATATATATATATATATATATATATATATATATATATATATATATATTCATTTTGATAACTGCCATCTTATCTTCAGTGAACTAAATCTATTATCAAATGAAATATTTTAGAAAAATGTTTACACACATACATACACGTTCTCATACACACACACACACACACACACACACACACATATATATATATATATATACATATATATATATATTGTCGCCACAGACAGACTGTTTCGTTGTATGACACTTGAAGCTAGGATCGAAACCTGCCCAATATGGAGTAATCCAGGGAAAGGAGTAGCGTCCTTCCCTACATCTTGATGTAGTAGCTATTGAAAAGGGACCTTTCGGATCGCCCTCGACAATGGTCAACCAACTTATATATATATATATATATATATATATATATATATATATATATATATATATATATATATATATTATTCAATGTTAATCAAATTTTGATAACTTGTGTGTTTATTACGAATAACCTAAATCTATTGGCTCATAAAAAAACAAATAGAAACATTCTATATGTTCGCACACACGCACACACACATACATGTAAACACGCACAAATATCTTTACACTCACGGTCGCCCACGCCCATATATATATATATATATATATATGTGTGTGTGTTTGAGTGCGTGTGTATTTATTTACATGTGGTACATACTAACCCACAGTCAGAAATTTGCGAAAGAAAACAGTATTTTGATTTTCAAAATTTAAAGGTATTTTCACTCCAAGAATTGGCACAATATGGCTACGTACCTCAGACACAAACTGCTAACACATACCAAAATTACTAATCCAAATGTATCAAATAGTAAAAGTGTAGACATATACACATCGTTACTTTATTATATAAATTGCTCATCAATATATATATATATATATATATATATATATATATATATATATATATATGTATGTATATTTCATTTCACACATTAGTAAATGTAACCTTGTGTCCATGAGTATGTTTGTGTGTTTTGCTGTGTATAAGATTGCCAAATTCTTGATGTGTGTATGTGATTGTGTATGTCTGTATGAGTATGTGTACGTAAATTTTAGTTATGTAAGTATACGAGAGGTATATATATATATATATATATATATATATATATATGTATGTATATATATTTGTACCAAGATATATGAATATATGTATATATATGGCCATACATATATACACAAATATATTTGTGTGGGTGCGTGTTTTACTCTGTGTGTGTGTGTGTGTGTGTGTGTGTGTGTGTGTGTGTGTGTGTGTGTGTGTGTGTGTGTGTGTTTCTTCAGTTCTCTTTGCACAAATATGCATCAGTTTTTGTTTCATTCCCAAAATACTAAAAGCTATCGGCACTACCATCTGTTCGTTTTCACATCAAAAAAGTCTCATCAACTATTTTTCTCGCAATAAACAAGAGGCTGGCTTTAATAAGGAAACTTCTGATAAATAAGGATATTTCTTTCCAACGTGTTAACGCACAACTTCTTAGAAGTGTTGAAAGAATTTCACGCTCTAATCACTAATTGCTTTATTTTTTTTTATTGGCTCGCAGTCGTAAAGCGACATCAATGTTAACCACTTTTCAATAGACAGCAATTGTATTTTTTTAAAAAAAAAACAGTTTCCCGTTATCTCTATTTCCCTCTTTGTTTATTTAAATTTGATACAATTATAAAAATCAACAATTAAAAAGTCAAAAATATACGAAACAGCAAAATTTATTTGTGTGCTTAAAAAAAGATGTTGCTGTTTTTGTTTCTGAAAAAAAAATGTCTATGAAAATTTTGTAAAAAAGATGAATAAGTGTTATCTTCGTTTTGAAACCGTTCTAGTGCTTCGATTTATTGATTCATTGATCAATTGATTCCAATGGCATTTCACACTTTTTAGGGTTATTTAATGCCTCGAGGTGAGGAAATCGCATTCATTATACGTTCATTTTACATTAGGCAAATAAAATTACAGATGAAATTGTAAATTTCCACAGATCAAATTATCATTTTTCAAGGCTTCACAACATTTTTTGATTGATTGAATGATTTTAACGGCATGTCAATCTGTCAAGTTATTTTATGCCAAGAGGTTAAGGCATCGCGTTCATTGTACGAGTATATTTACATTTTTTTGCATAATTTCTTAACATTTTTTTGTAGACAGTCCTATTTGAATACAAACATTTTTTAAGCAGATCTATTTGACCCATAGATGAGACCATAACGGGTATTAGCACAGAAGTTGACCTGGGAGTATTGCAATGAAGGAGTATTCCACACTAAAGACACTTATACATTGGAGTCTTACTTTATATTGGAAATACAAATGTACCTTATTTAAAACACACACACGCACGCGATCCCCCTCCCCAGGCGTATTGAGCACTCTGGCGAAGGAATTTTCGGCTGCCGCTCGCATAATGCAAAGCTCTTCGAACGAATTGAGCCCTCTGGTATCCGGTAAGGTATAAAATGTAAATAAAACAACCGCTGCTGCTGCTGCTGCTGCTGCTACATAATACCTTATAATTCCTTAGTCAACGTGGTACACTTGTTGGCCGAGCGGCCTGATGCTAAGTCTAACGTAAAGTTGGGCGGGTTTCGATCCCAGCGTCGAACGTGTCTAGCCACCCTGAAGAGTTGTGATATAACGCAACAGTCTGTCTGTGGATGACAATATAGAGAGAGACAGACAGAATACTGAGAAAAAATTATCATCGTACGACGGTGATTGACAAATGAGATTGACAGATTTTAATATGCCAAACTGTCTAAGATCATTTTATGTATGGATGTTGGGGAGTCACCGTCATTGTACGTTTATTCTTATAATTTTGTGTCGTTGTTTTTAAGAAGGATTTTTCGTCGTTTTATTTTAATTTAGTACCTCGGTTCACAGTGGACCTGGGAGTAATGATAACGAAGAGAAACCCTACACTCCCCAGATCTTCAGTACTTACTACCAGATGCAGTTAAGTTTGATATCTAGAAATCCCTATTTCAGGGGAGGTCTTACACCACAGCAGGAGATACACTTAGTGTATTCTAAGCTCTTCTGGGAGGGCTATCACGGGTTACGAACACAGAATTTTATCAAATTACATTAATTTAAAATCTTAAAAATTCCCACCATTTAAAACTTCGAAAAGATAAGGAATTCTAATTCTTATAGAAGAGGGATGACGATTTGTTTTATTTTATCTTATGTTATTTCATTTTGTTTATTTATTTATTGGTTTGGTTTGGTTGGTTTGGTTTGGTTTGTTTTTTTGGTTTGGGTTGGGTTTTATAACATAGCAACCTTTGTAGTTTATCTATTGCCTAATTCTCTTTATCATATTTACCAACCCCCTCCACTCGGACAGGATATGACACAAGGTCAATTTTTAAGCGGAGGTTAACAGGTTTAAATCTAGAGTTTTCCTTCTCCTAGACTAGTGCCTTACCAGGGCTGAAGAATCCACTCTGCCCTACTATTTACCCATATCTGGGGGGAGAATAATTGGATTCATACCTTTCCCATGGGTATTAGTGTAAAATAAAATGCAATCAGTCACGTCCACAATTTGAACTCGTGTCGCCGTGTCAATTTCCTACGACAATAACCATTACACCACTCTTTATACATATATATCTATATATGACTTGAGAATGAATAGTTTGTAGTTAACATTTTTTAAGCTAGATGTTTATTTGTTTGCACACAGTTAAATGGTTTCAAGTATTGCTATGTAACTCAAACAATTTAATTTAACATCAACCATTTGTTTTCCCACAGTTAAATGTATACATATGATTTGTAAGTAAATAATTTGTAATTTTATTTTATTTTAGAAAAAAATGAGAGGTAATTAATCTCCACACAATTAATTGTCGCCGTGTGAAATGGTTGCAAGTATTGCTATCTAATACTATTAATTCTATTTAATATTAATCATTTGTTTGCACACAGAGAAGTGGTTACAAGCACTGCAACTTGACACAAATAATTCTATTCAACAGTATTCATTGATTTGCACGCTGTCAAATGGGTCCAAATATTGCTATATAATTCAAGCAATTCAATTTTTGAATGTGGATAAAGGGTTTCAAGTATTGTTATTCAGCTCTGATAAATCTATTCAACATTACTATATCGTTTGTCCACAATTAGATGATTCCAAGTATTATTATAAAACACTAACAATTCAATTCAACATCAGGCATTTGTTTGCACACAGTTAAATGATCAAGCAGTTCTATTTGACTCATATTTGACTTGTCAGGTACTGCTACTCTGGTTCTGAGTGGACCTGGTAGTAATGTCAATGAAGGAATACTTCACATTCTCCAAAGCTTTTGGACTGAAGCCTAACCATCAAATATTTTAGTGTCATATACAGGACACTCATTGGTGGGGGTCTTACACCTCTACTGAGATGCAGTCGGCATATTCTACACTCCCAGCTGACTGGACTATTTTTTTAGAACTTCGTCTCACATGGTTTGAATTTAATTTTAGGCTAACTTAGACATTTTATATTCTATGCAAGAAAAATTCAACTTTTCATTCTATTGTTATTGGACATTATAATTTCCAAATTAGAAACAGGAACCAAAATAATTATCGACTAGATGGTATGAACAGGTTTATATAATCAAACAAAAGAAATCAGTCATCTTTACAAAAAATATTTGGGAAAGGAGATAATCGCAAGCCTCCTGAATGAATATGAAAGTGAAGACAACAGCGAATCCCAGGCTAGATTGAGCGTGACTCGAAACAACAATGGCCGTGAGTCTCGTTGGATTAGCGTGACTAATACTCAAGAGAAAAAAAAAACGGAGTTAACAACACCATTCCATCTTGTTTTGGTTCGAACAAGTCGCTAAACATGACACTCGCTGATAGCCTGGAATTCCTCTCTCTCTCTCTCTCTCTCACTTTTCTTGCCATCCGACTTTTTATTCCATCATTCATGGCTCGTCTTCGAGGCTGCATCCCGTGTCCTCACAGAGCTGATATAAGGCTTTGCTGGTCAGTCGGACCTGGTGCGTCCAAGTACAGGAGTCTTTAAGCGAACATTACAAAGAAGTTCACCCTTACTTCTCCAGCTTTCCACATCAAGTCTTGTTCGTCTCCTTTAGATAGTTTGTGAGATGGGAGAAAAGTGGCCGTACAGATGCTGTTTTGTAGCGTACTGCTTCCAGGATTTATTCAAAATTTCGTGCGGCATTCTTCTATAGTTCTCATCTGAGTTGACGTGGGCTGCTACTGACGTTATCGATCATATGGAAATCCAATCTCTCAGAGAAAATAAAACGACACTTCTTCCAAGTTCTGTCTGTATGAGTTCATCTGTATGGAATCATTTATAACATAATGTAATTAGCTCGAACAAAGAAATTTCACAAATACTGGATGTTATGATATATCTACTTTCACACACAAACACACACACACAAGCTTTGCAAATACGTTAGAAATTTGTAAGAATTTGTTGTAATGTATTTGCAAAGCTTGTATCACTTTTGCTATATATACCTCTTGATGATGGTCCAAGATGAGTCCGAAAGTACTCTGGAACTGATTAATTTCGGAAAGTTTATTAGCCAATTCCTGCGGGATATTATAACATCCATACGGCAACTTGAAAAGATTAATACAAAAATATGTAGACAAAAAATATCTATATTGCTTAGCTCCCCTACCCCTGTAGGGTTGAGCTCTCTAGCGAATGAAGTAATTGTGTTGCCATTAGCGTATATGCAAAGCTCTTCATATGAATCGAGCTCTCGGTAGCCGTTAAGCGGATATATGTAAACAATAACAATTGTGATTCATAACCGTTTAAATTTCCAATGCTTGCGCTGGTTTCCTCGTGGCTGTGTGGTAGACTCTTGGATAGGCGTTTGAGTCAACCGGGTTTCGATCCCAGCTTCGGAAATCTAGCCTGTCTAGCCACACTGATGAGTTATGATAGAACGAAACAGATCTGCTGTGGATGACAATATATATATATATATATATATATATATATATATATAAAGTTAGGCTTTTTTAGATATAATTCAATGGTGCTGGGTAACTATCTGTTTCTCCCCTAAGCGTTTGTCAGACGAAGACTTCGTCAGATGAAGGCCTAAGTGAGGAACTGACATTGACGAAGAACCATTGAATCTATGCCTTCGCTTGCCTGACTTGTAAAAAGGTAAGTGCTCCATAATATTGAGAATTCTTCATCTCTAAATTTAGCAAACTTTCGTAGCACCGACCTCTTCGAAATAGTCGAAGTCTTGCAAGAAGATACATTAGCAATATATATGTTTATAATCCGCCAAGATCTCATACAACGAACGTCAATAAATCTAATAAAAGAAAAAAAAATGTCTTATTAAAAAAGACAAGTAGACGATATCCGGCAAAAATTATGACAGAGGCCGACTACAGAGATCAAAAAGTGCTTTTCGCAAATACACCTACCTATGCTGAATCCCTATTGCGTAGCCTGAAGCAATCAGCAGACAGCAATAGCCTTTACGTGTTCATATATTTTTAACAAGAAGTAGACATCTGCACTTTATGTGGCAAGCCTCTATAATTAGTGGACCAGTTCACATACATCGGCAGGAACATCTCATTGACTGAAAGTTTTGTCAACACATGCGTTTCGAAGGCATGGTCTGCTATTGACAGGTTGTCGATCATATAGAAATCTGATCTTTCTAATAAAATAAAACTGTGTTGGTACTATTGTTTGGATGCACCATAAAAAGCTAGATAAGAATTATACAAGAATAATGAATGTTGTTTTGAACAAATCCTGGAATCAGCCACCAGGAAAAAAACCAGCAGTACAGCCACTTGCTTCCCATCTTACAAACCATCCAAATAATTCGAACAAGACTTGCTGGGTGCCCTTGGAGAAATAAAGACTTTCTCTCATGAACTCCTACGCATGGAAATTGGTGGTGTTATAGATAATCTTATGAAATGAACATTACGTATCGAGTTATATTCTTGGACAAGGCTTTTACTATTTATCATTGTGTTAAATTCCTTGAAATAGGTATGAATCCTACAATTCTCTCTACAAATAATAGTGTTGACTAATTTTGATAAGGCAACCGATCTACTAGAAAGAATAATCTGAATTCAAACGTGTTAAATTCCGCTTAAAAATTGACCTTGTGTCACATCCTGCTCGTGGCGGAGGCGTTGGTAAATATATGTGCATGGACGCGCCAGTGTTGGCCGACATGCAAGGACTTACATCAGCTCTGTTCGGCCACTGGATGAAGTCTAGAGGACCTGTCAGGAGTGATGGACGCTAAAAACGGATGACAAAAGAGGGTCAGGAGACTTCTAGCTATCAGAAAGACATGGTGACGTTTTACATTCACTCGTTTCATATGATGATTGCATTTAAAAAATACATGAAACTCAAAGTTATGAGACTGACATTAGTTATTTTGGGTTTTATTTTGCTGCACTGGTCAGTATTCGAGCACTCTTCTGATGAAAGAAAACATCGTTTTTAAAAAAGTTTGTTTGGTTTCTTTGTTTGATGCCATATCAATTTTTGTGTATTATATTATGCCAAAGCTATAAAAGAACAGCGAGGCGTAGTATTCAACCCAGTGCTAAGAATACGATTTGTTCATTTTGATATATATATATATATATATATATATATATATACGAGGTGCATACGATGTTTCCAGAGATTTTTTCGTACGGGCATTTAAAATTGTTATAGACTCTTGGAAATTCAGTGTGTTATTGTTATACATATTATAAGATGGCTGACCAATTTTTATGATTTCAGTTGAAAATCAACAGCTACAGCAGCAATTGGAATACACCCTACTAAAGCCTGATTGTCACAGCTGGGGAATTTCAAAAATGCAATCTGACACTTTAGAAGAACGATATGCAATAAAATTGTGTTTTAAACTTGGAAAAAATGCCACAGAAACGTATGGAATGCTTTAGACAGCTTTTCGACCATGTTGCATGAATCGAGCATGAGTTTTTGAGTGGCATAAGAGATTCAAGGAAGGCAGGAAGGCTGTGAGAGGGATGATGAGAGGTGTTGGAGGAGTAAAAAAGTCAATACACCCGAGTTGATTAGCCAAAGGGTTAGGGTTAGTGTTACTATGTTGAAGTTTTAAGGGAGTTCAGGAAGAGATTCCATCGGAGGAGGCCAGCACTCTTCAAATCGGGTCAGTGGTATTTCCAGCAGGACAATACACCAGTCCACAACTCCATTCTTGTCATAGACTATTTGACCAAGATGGGCATCAAGACAGTTCCTCACACTCCCTATAGTCCAGACCTTGCTCCCTGTACCTTTTACTAATTCCCTAAGCCCAGGGGCTGTAATTATGAGACAATTGAGGAGATAAAAGAGGCTGTGACGAACGTCATTGACACGCTCACACAAGAAAACTTCCATGGGGCGTTACAGAAGTTGTTGGAACGGTACAACCATTGCATTTTAGGCGGAGGAGATTCCTTCGAAGGGGGCTAGAGTTTTATATGTGTACTATCAAAAAAAGTGCCCATATGACAACATTCTGGAAACCTATTGAAGGCATCCCGTTTTTATATGGTTTCAAATATTCCAATCTAATTTTAGCCCAGAGGCTGCCATTATGAGACAATTGAGGCAATTGAGGAGACAAAAGAGGCTGTGACGAAGGTCATTGACACGCTCACACAAGAGGACTTCCATCGGGCCCTTCAGAAGTTGTTGGAACGGTACAAGTGCATTGCAGCCGAAGGACATTACTTCGAAGGGGACTAGAGTTTCACGTGTGTACTATTAATAAAAGTGCCCATACGAAAAAAGTCTGGAAACTTATCGCATGCCCCTTATATATATCTATATATATATACCTGCAATTACTGATTAAATAGTTCTATTATATGTATATTAAAGATAATTTTTCGCGAAGAAATTGTATTACTAAAACGGATGGAAATAATTAAGTTCCAAAGAAGAAAAGAAATTTCCGATTATTTTCTCAAAGAATTACGGTGGTTCAAACTCATAATAAAATGTTCTGTTTTACCTCTGATGTCTATTCAGCAAAGGAAAGTTCGAGGCTCTTATTGACCGAGACATCATAATAAAAATAATAGATATAAGGATATTAGTGTAAATAATGTATTGAATAATGTCAATACCGTATAATTTTAGATAACACAACAAAGTCTTATATAGGTAAATGAATTAATTGGCGTGATAAAAAAAAAAGATAATGACATTAGCCTAAAAAAATATAAAAAAAAGGCCAACATTTCGTCTAGGGGCTTTAGTAAACAAAAGTTCCGGTGTTTAATGGAATATCAATTTTTGTAGGTTATCTGATGCAAAAGTCATTCTCGGAGAAGAGTAGTGGTACTATTTAACCCATATATATATTATATATTTACCCAATCCCTCCGCTCGAACAGGATATGACACGAGGTCAATTTTTAAGCGGAGTTTAACAGGTTTGAATTCAGAGTTTTCCTTCTTCTAGACTAGTTGCCTCACCAAGGCTGAAGAACACAGTCTGTCCTACTATTTATCCATAGCTGGAGAGAGAATAATTGGATTCATACCTTTCCCAAGGGTATCAGTGCTATGTGAAATGCAATCAGTCTCGTCCAGGATTTGAACTCGTGTCGCCGTGTCCATTTCTCACGACGATAACCATAACACCACGGGCACCTCCATTTAACCCATATAAGTGGGTTAATATCTTTCCAAAGTGAACATAATAACGCAACTGGAGCACGAACGTGCTCTGCAGTCCAGGACTTTAACCATTACACCACGAGGACACCTCCTAGCAAAAGTTCCGCTTGAAGAAATAATCTTGACGCTGAATAAAATTTGGTGTTTTGCCTTGTTCAATAAACTTGAATAAACCGAAAACTGTTTCTTTTCAAGTAGAATATTGTGTGCTTTTTATTTATATATTAAACGCTTGAGTTATTCCTCGTGGCCTATTTTTGACTGAAGTCAGAGGTCATTGTTCGATTGCAATTAAAGGGATTTCAAAAGATCAGCATCAGAACAAACTGAACTTTTTAGATGAGACTTGATGTATATTATTTTGCCAATGATTTTTAGGTCTGTTGTCTTAATTTTTATTGTTGTTACTTCTCACTCAACGTTTCGGTCGCTGTATTCCCCAAGCCTTCCACAGGTGTCCCTTATTTATCTGGGCATAGAAATGATTCAACCAGGGAAATCGACTGTCAAACTTTTAAAATAATTTCCTTTATATCTCCAGCAGTGGATAGTTTGCACAAGGAGAGGTAAATAACCTTACTACTTTTTTTTGTGGGATGCTGCTTCTAAGACTAGAAAATCTTACAGGATCCTTGTGTAGTTGTCATCTAACTTTTTTCCTCAAACCTATCGTTATGGTTCAAATGATGCAATCATACAGTAGTACTGACACGACTACAGTTGTTTTGATCAGGATAGTGTCATCTCCTCATAAAACGGCAAGTCTCTGAAATTTGTAGATAAGTAAATTTACCTCAGTAGCAATATCTTATCTACTGAAAGCGATGTCATGCGTATAAGCGAAGCATAGATTGCTATTAAGAGGTTATCTGATTTTAAAAAATTGGAATTATTCAAAAGTCAATACATGATTTAAATATAATAAAAATGACTGTTTTTTTTTATAATAACTTAGTTTTTTTTATTGTTTTTACTCAGAAAGGTTCCTCGTGTGACTTCTCTGACTGTGTATTACACTCGAGTTTTGATAGAATGACACAAATCAGTTTGGTAATTTCACAATTATTATTAAAAACGCTGCCCTGTGGATAGAAATAACTTCAATTGATATAAACAATGATTAACAATATATTTAGTCAGAATATTGCCTTTAGTTTATTACTGATTGGTTTCTTTTGACCATTTTCAGTTTGTCTTTTGTTGCAGTTTTTTAATACCATTTATACTTAAGTGAATTATTTCCTTGATTTGGACGAAATGAAGAAAACAACAAATATTGACTGTGGACAAGCGCTGGAAGAAATCTCCAAAGGTTATAGATCGAAAAGTAATGGGTGATTAAGTCTCGATATAACAGATATTTAACCTCCTACCTAGTGACATTGAATATTACACACTTTCGAGCACTGATGAATAATCTAAATGAGAGTTTCGCTCTACCTGTACCCACTGGAGGAATTGAAGACGCTGACCGCATAATTCCAGAGGGTTAAGAACCCTCTCCCTAAAACTGTCCTGGGTATGACACTGAACTGCATTTGATGGTAAAATTCCACTCCAAAAGCTTTGAGGAACGAGTAGTCTTTCATCACTGTTATTTCCAGATTCACTCTGTCTTTGAGTGGCGTTATCTGTTTAGGTATTACTTGGTAAGATCCCATTTTAGGAGGTGTCCGTGGTGTAATGGTTATCGTCGTAGGAAATGGACACTGCATTTTATATAGCACTAATACCCTTGGGTAACGTATGAATCCAACTATTTTCCCTCCAGCTATGGGTAAATAGTAAGGCAGACTGTTCTTCATCTTGGTAAGGTAACTAGTCTAGGTGAAGGAAAACTCTGAATTAAAAACCTGTTAAACTCCGCTTAAAAATTGACCTTGTGTTATATCCTGCCCGAGTGGAGGGGTTGGTAAATATGGTAGGATCCAATTTATAGATTCATTTTATGGATCAAATAGAACCGATTATAATTACCGATTATAATTACCTACATGAAACCTTATAATTATAATTACCGATTATAATTACCTACATGAAACCTTATAGCTTTTTCCAGATTATTTATATTTCAAAAACACTTAATAAAGAGAATTACTTATCTTAAACTACTGGACATTGGGATAATGGTTAGAGTGTTCGCCAATGGCCTGGGAGACCTGGGTTCAATCCCAGGTCGAGTCATACCAAAGACTTTTAAAATGGCACTTGATGCCTCCTTGCTTAACACTCAGCATTATGATGTACAGATCAAGAGTAAAGTGGACAAATCCTGGGAAAGGAGTAGCGCCGTTCCCTACACCTTGGTGTAGTAGCTATCGAAAAGGGAGCCTTCGGGTCACCCTCGACTTTGATCGCCAACTTTACTTACTTATCTTAAATAACAAACTTTGAAACCATTCAACTGTATGCAAACAAATGATTAATGATAAAAATAATTATTTGTATTGAATAATAACGCTTGTGACCATTTAACTGTGTGCAAACAAATAGACTCTCATAAAAATCTAAAAGTCACTAAACTATTTGCTTACAAATCATGCATATATATATAAACAGAATTTGGCATTAAATAACCAACAAGGGTTGATATGGCATATATAACTAACCAAGCAACCAATCTACCAATAAAACTGCAATTATATTATTCATAATTTGTAGCGTCAAGTTTATTCTAGCGTTCTGGCAGGCAAAGCATAATTTGCAACCTGTACCCAAGACGGTATATTAACAACTTATGGATTTATGGAGGCGCATTTAATGCAACGGTCATCATTGAAGTAATCTGACTGAGTTTTTTTTATCCTTTGTGAGACAACTAATCTAGAAGAAGGAAAAGCAGCTGTATTATGCTTAAAATTAACCTTATGTCACACTCTGGATGTGGCGGAGGGGCTGGGATAAGAATCGCGCTTAGCGTAATGGCTATCGAATCGGTGACCCGAGTTCAAATCCTGGACGAAATTATTTTTCTTTCACTCCTCGGTAAGGCATAAATGTATCTCTTGTCCTATGGGTAAATAGTAGGGCCGACTGTGCTTTTAGCTTTACTGAGGCAACTAATCTTGGAGAAAGAAAACCAGCTGTACTACGCTTAAAAACTGACCTTGTGTCACATTTTGCATATGGCGGAGAAGTTGAGAGAGGAATCGTGCTTAGCGTTATGGTTATCGTTGTAGAAAATCAAATTGGCAACCCGAGTTCAAAATCTGGACGAGCCAGTTCGTGTTTATGTTCGTGCTAATGCCCTTCGAAAGGGCATGATTCCATCTCTTGTCCGCCCCCCAAGCAATTGGCTAATAGTAGGATAGACTAGTGCTTTAACCTTGATTAGGCGATCAATCTGGGAGAAGGATAGCTCTTGACCCACACGATATGTTCTCCTCTTTAAAATTGACCTTGTGCTCTTCTGCCAGTGGTAGAGGGGTTGGGTAAATTCAAACATGCAGCCCCTCCCCGGTAAATAATATAGGCTTCTCTCGATGTAAAAGTAAAGTTGACTACCTTTTCAATAGCTACTACACCGAGGTGTTAGGAAGAGTGCTACTCCTTTTCCCCGGATTGCTCCACTTTACCCGTGATACGTACCTTATATTGCTGAGTGTTAAGCATGGAGGTATCAAGTACCATTTTCAAAGTCTTTGGTATGACGCGACCTGGAATTGAACCAAGGCCTCACAAAGTTAATTTTTTAAATTAAAGATATCAATCAAGAATGAATATGTTTTGATCTTTTTCTGGTCTGTTTACGTTCCTGGTTTTCTTTTTTAACTGATGGTGTCCTCGTGGTGTAATGGTTAAAGCGATGGACTGCGGAATCGTAGTATGCGAGTTCGTACTCCAGTCGCGCTATTACGTTCACTTTCGGGCAAATACGCTTGGGAAAGGTATGGACACCCTTATCCTCCCAGCTATGGGTTAAATAGTACCACTACTGTTCTTCTAGGAGAATGGCTTTGGCATTAAATAACCTACAAGGTTGATATGCCATTAAACAAAGAAACCAAACCAAACCTGAGCTCAAACTTCAGCTTTAAGTTAGAATTACATAACCGTTCAACTGTCGGGCCTGACAAAATATTTTTATTATAATACAATGATTCTTTGGTAATATGATGATTTTTTTTTCAGGATAGCATCTCTAATTCGTCACAGGATACACTCTAAAAAGGCGGTTAATTTAATTTTGTTCACTAGAAACCAGTTCCTGCGCTAGGCAGTGTACGCCTATATGGATATGAAAGAAACAGTGCAATGCCTTCAGGAAAAATTAGCAGTTCCAAAGTCAGGAAGCTCTAAAAGCTGAAAGAAAGCTGAGAAGAACAATATGTCCAGCAGGCTAATTTCCTAAAGGTTACCGAATGCGAGATACCTGAGTAAGACCAGAGGGCAAAAGGTTCGAAACGTTAACAACGACAACGTCGACGATGCTAATCCGAAATTATCCTTTGGGGGAGGAGATGCTACTCTAAAAGTATGTTTATGAATTGGGAGTAAGGAGCTATAGGTTCGAAAGTGAAAAGCTGATTCACAAGATTTGTGTGAAAAAACGTTCAGCAGAAAAAGTTGCGGAAAAATAGGTTCTTTTCGAGTCTTTGTCACTTCTTGATTATTCTGTCCACATTTGCTGTGTTATCAATTTTGGGTTACCAAACTTTTCAATAGGAGGCCGTATGGCAAAATAATATAGGACTGAACCAATGGTCGAAATGCAAAAGATCTACAGTCTTAGAAACAAGCACGAGAAACGAAGGATTTTTTCAATAAATAAAAGGCACAGGTGAAAACAAAACTAATTCACCCAATGGGACAAATCATTATATATATATATGACAATATATACGCTCCCTCCACAGAGGTTGAGCAATCTGGCGAAGGAATTTACGGCTGCCACTCGCATAATGCAAAGCTCTTCGAACGATTTGAGCACTCTGGTATCCGGTAAGGTGTAAAAATGTATACAAACGAAAGCTACTACTTAATGCCTTACAATTCCCAAGCTGACGTGGTTCGCTTTTTGGCTGAGTGGTATGATAAGTCTAACGTAAAGTTGGGGGGGTTTCGATCCCAGCTTCAAGCATCCTACGTGTTTAGCCACACTGAAGAATTATGATACAATGAAACAGTCTGTGTGTTGATGACAATATATATATATATATATATATATATATATATATATATATATATATATTTGCAACAAAAACCTAAGGATTTATTATTAATGAGAATAAAAGCATAAAAAGGAAAAATAACACGCTGGCTCAACAGAAATAGAAGATAATATCGAAAAAGACAATGGTAAAAATTCAGGGTGAAAAAAATTTATTAGAGACAATATAGAAATAATATGAAGTCCTAGCAGACATTCCCTCTGTTTACAGGGAGACGTTCTTCCGTATAAACTATGAATTGCCTCCCATACTTCAAAATGAAATGAAGTGTATGATTAGCTTGGTATAGAGAGCAAGTGAACACCCTAAATTTTTCAGCAAAGCCACGGATTTTTATAAAGTGTTCAGCAATTGAATATATATATATATATATATATATATATATATATATATATATATATATATATATATATATATCCATACTTGAGCAAATCCATTTTAAATAGCTACAAAATATTCCATCTTTGGTTAATATATTCCACATATATCATAATTTTATGCTTTCTGTTTTTCTTTTTGCCATTCTTTTTTCATCCATTTGACTCGAAATCTTTCTCGCTAAACAAACGGAACATAAATTCTACACAATATTTCAAATGACGTAATTTAAAACAAACGCTGATTCACTAATTAAACGGCCAACTTTTTCTTGTTATACAAATTTTCCCAAAGTTTTTGTATTTCCAAACATCCATTGTTGATTTAACATCACTAATATCATCCCTCATAGTCCTGATGATAGTTCATTAGAACAGAAACGCTATAGTGTCGACTACGCTTCTCAATAAATCTCTCTTTATATATATATATATATATATATATATATATATATATATATATATATATATATATATATATTAGCTGAGTTCTTGAAAAAACGGCCGAGTACATAAATGTCTGTGTTCGTCTGTATGTGTTTGGTTTCTTTGTTTAATGGCATATCAACCTTTGTCGGTTATTAAATGCCAAAGCCATTCTTCCCGAAGAACAGTAGTGGTACTATTTAACCCATAGCTGGGAGGATAAGGGGGTTCATACCTTTCCCAAGGGCATTTGCCTGGAAGTGAACGTAATAGCGCGACTGGAGTACGAACTCGCATACTACGATTCTGCAGTCCATCGCTTTAACCATTACGCCGCGAGGACACCCCCATCTGTATGTGTGTACAAATCATAGTTTACTATATTCATAAAGTGTTCGATATCGGTGATAGAGCATATGTATTTCTAGGTTAGGATAGCGTAGGCACAAAATCAACATCACTGAATGACTGTCAGTTTCTCGCCTTGATTTTCTCATGATCTGATGAACGCATTAACGTGAAACCGATAATCACTGGACGCCGTTTTGATGACTCTCTTTCAACATAATTAAAACTCTTATATATATATATATATATATATATATATATATATATATATATATATGTCTATGTGTGTCTTTGTGTAGGTGTGTGTGTGTGTGTGTGTGTGTGTGTTTATTCAACCCCTCAGCCACGGTTAATTTTAACTGTAGTTCATTTGGTTTGAATTCAGATTTTTCCTTCACCTAGACTCGTATCTGTACCAATCTGAGATGAACACATAGATTCCTGCCTTTCCCAAGGATTAACTCATGTTTACATAAAAAAAGAAAGGTGTATATTTTCAAAAAGATAGCAGAGATAAACAATTCTTAATCAATTGAATACGCTTCTCACTGGGTAATCAACCACACAAGCGGAAGTACCAAAATAACAAAAAAAATGTCGTCGGGAAATGTGACCTGCGCTTATATGGTCAGTTGCATTGAATTATTTGTGCCCAACTACTTACGGTAGTCTTGTCCGAGACTAAGCTAAACCCTCTGTCCCCCACACATATACACACACATAGATAGATAGATAGATAGATAGATAGATATGCTTAAAAGTTCCCAGCCAAACCAACGCGAAAATGATTTTATTTTTATTTTTTTCTAATTTATGAGAAAGCTTAAAGAAATTTAAGAAATTATAAATATCGTTAGATTAACTCTTGAATAAGAATAAATAAATGCATGTACTTTTCATAGATCTAAATCATTCTAATCTTGTTAAGATCGAGAACTTTTCAGCAGCCTCTGATAGATAGATAGATAGATAGATAGATAGATACGAGACAGTTAGAAAGAATGTGAAACGAAGATATTAGATTTCCTTTTATATTTTACTCATTCCTTTAGTGGCCTTTGGGGTTCAGTCCAAATTTGGTTATTTAAGATAATTTAGAATTAACATTTCAAAGTAAAATATTTTTCTTCACTTTAAACCGAAAAAAATGAATGGTTAATGTATTTGCCTGGAAAGAAAATGAATCATCAGATCTCAACAAGAAACCAAATCAAATAAATCAGGGTATAGATTCCTTTGTAGTGAAACGCAAATATGCCTTCAAACATTGTATTCGACTGATATAAAAAAGGTTTGATAAAAAGTTCTGAAAAAATTGTGTACAATTAGTGACAAACCCGTCGTGAAGAAAACAAACAGAATGAATATTTATCAGCTATAAGCTATTATAAAACATGTTCATCACTTCCTGAAAACCCTTATTTATCATCAGAGCTTATTTGGATCTTATAATTGTTGTGCTGTCTCCATGTTTCCCACATTATTTTGATTCATTATTTTACTCATTTGAGAGTTCTTCACTCCAGCGTCAGTTGATGGTTTTCTACAAGAGTCTGTGTCACATCAAGTTTCTACAATTCTCCAGGACTCTTCTCAGTATTCTGGCTAATCTCAACAATGCTGTAATTTGAATTGTCTCCATTCGTCCTCTTATTTCCAACTCCTCCATTTCCTGTACCAATCTTTTGGGGACTGAACCGAGAGCGCCAATTACAATTGGTATCACAGTCACTTTTATGTTCCATAGTTTTTTTTCAGTTCTCTGGCAAGGTCGAGGTATTTATCTCTCTTTTTGCTTTCCTTCAGTTTTACCCCAGAGTCCACAATGCGGCAGGTTTTCTTTTAGTTGTTGAATATCATTAGGACTGGTCGTCTGGCCGAGATTAGATGATCCGTTTATATCTCAAAATCCCATAGAAGTTTATGTATCTCATTTTCCAGGACGGATTCTCGGTTGTGCATATACGATTTTTTCGTGTGGTTAAATTTAAACTTCTCGCACGATTCCCTGTGGATCACCTTATCCACTCTGTCGTGTCACGTCTTATACTTCCTTTACGCTAATATACTGCATTCGCTTATAAAATTATTGATCCTTTCGTCTCTATCATCATATAATCTTCATTTGCAATTTTGTTCCACTTTTATGTTATTATTATAGAGAATTTCACATCATCATTAGCTGATGG
This sequence comes from Sepioteuthis lessoniana, assembly GCA_963585895.1. Taxonomy (NCBI): domain Eukaryota; kingdom Metazoa; phylum Mollusca; class Cephalopoda; order Myopsida; family Loliginidae; genus Sepioteuthis; species Sepioteuthis lessoniana. Next base: position 7,873,430 of record OY757920.1, read on the forward strand.
TCTTTCACTGTGTGACAGCAATTCTCCTCAAGTCTCCAGGACTCTTCTCAGTATTCTAGCCTCTCTCAATAATGTAGTAGTTTGGATGGTCTCCACACGACCGCCAACTTCCAAGTCCTCCAGTCCTTTAGTAATCCTTTAGTTACTGTTCGAAACGCACCAATTACAATTGGTATAATTATCACCTACAAGTTCCATAGTTTTTCAATTCCCTAGCAAGGTCTTGGTACTTATCCTTCTTTTCACATTCTTTCAGTTTTATTGTGGTCTGCCGGGATAGCAAAGTCGACTATTTTGCAAGTTCTCTTTTTTTGTTGATTATTATTAGGTCTGGTCTTCTGGCCGAGATTAGGTAATCCGTTTATATATCAAAGACCTATAGGAGATTGTGTGTGTTATTTTCTTGGACAGATGCTGGGTTATGTATATACCCTTTGTTTGTATGGTCAAATTTACATTTTTTGCACGTCTCCCAGTGGATCACTATTATTATTATTATTACTCTTTTAAGAGTTTTTCACATCAGTGTAACCTGCTAGTTTTTCACTGAATTTTGAACGACAGCCAGTCTCCTAAACTCTCCAGGACTCTGTTCAGTATTCTGACCTCTTATTTCTAAATCTTAGAGTCCATTTACAAATCCTCTGGCAATTCTTCCGAGTGCATTAATTTATATTATTCTACACCTTGTTAGTTTTTACAGCAGAGATACCTGGTGGGCTTTCACTGTGGTCTGAGCGACAACAAGTCTCCCCCAGTTCTCCAGGACTCTTCTTAGTATTCTAGCCGATTTCAATAATCTTGTTTTTTTTTATGGTCTCCATTCGTCCTCCGATATCCAGCTCTTCCAGTTCTTTTGCCAAGTGGTTTGAATTGTTCCAAGATACCAGTAACTATTTGTATCACCTTCAAGCTCATGTTTCACAGTTTTCTTAGTTCTCTGGCTATATTCAAGTAATTTTTTCCCTTTTTGATTATGACAATAATCATTTTTATGATACTCTTTGTGAGTTTTTCACACCAGTCTTAACAGAGGCTTTGTAGTGAATAGAAAAAAGAAAAAAATAAATAAAATAAAATAAAAGTATGTTCAAAAGTGCGTAATTTCCCAGAAGCTCCTGACAGGAAATTGGAACTACGCGTCTGAAAACAGACTTAAGGACACGTGAAAGAATCCCGTTCTCTTTCAGCTGTGACTGTTAGTTTGGAATAACTTTTTTTTATCAGTTATTGCTAGTGAGGGAACCATGTGTTCGCTTAGCGGCACGCTGGGTCAATCTTCCACCAGACTTTTCGACCATCTTGCATGAATCTAGCATGAGTTTTTGAGTGGCATACGAGATTCAAGGAAAGCAGGGAGTCTGTAAGGGATGATGAGAGGTGTGGGAGGAGTAAGGAAGTCAATACACCACACTTGATTGGCCAAAGGGTTAGGGTTAGGGTTACTATGTTGAGGTTTTAAGGGAGTTCAGGAAGAGATTCCGTCGGAAGAGGCTAGTACTCTTCAAATCGTGTCAGTGACATTTCCAGCAGGACAATGCACCAGTCCACAACTCCATCCTTGTCACAGACTATTTGACCAAGATGGGCATCAAGACAGTTCCTCAGCTTCCCTATAGTCCAGACCTTGCTCCCTGTGACTTTTGGTTATTCCCTAAGCTCAAAGGCTGTCGTTATGAGACAATTGAGGAGATTGAAAGAGGCTGTGACGAAGGTTATTGACACGCTCACACAAGAGGACTTTCATGGGGCCTTCCATAAGATGTTGGAACGGTACAATTAGTGCATTGCAGCCGGAGGAGAGTACTTCAATGGGGACTAGAGTTTCATATGTGTACTAACAATAAAAGTGCCCATACGAAAAAAGTCTGGAAACTTATCGTATGCACTTCGTAATTGAATATAGCTGTTACATGTGAACATTTAGGATGCGATGAATGGGATTCTAGAGAAACAGAAACGTCCTTTTTATTTATACTTCAGTTTAGCATTTTGGGTGAGAATTGCAGAAATAATGGAATTGGTCTTTGGATTTATTCAGAAGTAGGAATGTGTTAAAGTTTTGTGCAATCAGAATATTTCAATATCATCTGTATCTGCGGAACATTGTCGGATGAAATTGTTTTGTCGTTGCCTCTGGTAATTCCCAGATCCTAAAATGAAATGAAACACGCTTTCGCCTCGAGACTGACATGTATATGCCAGGAACCTGAAACACAGCTGCAGATGTTAACCCTCAATATAAATCGTAAAACCTTCGAATTTACTCTACTTTCTCGAATATTTCGGTTGAAAATGTATGGAAATCTAACATTTTCGACTTGTAATGAAAGATTCAAATAATCTAGGTAAAATTATATATATATATATATATATATATATATATAGCTAGTTTGGAACGAGCAGCAGCAAGCATAGGCCTCTATGTTAATGCACACAAAACGGAATATATGTGCTATAACCAAACGGGGGACATCTCCACTCTAGAAGGAACCCCTCTTAAACTAGTAGACAAATTCACTTACCTAGGAAGCAGCGTCGAATCAACCGAAAAGGTTAACGAAAGCATGGACAGCTATTAATAGGCTATCAATTATATGGAAATCAGACCTAACCGATAAAATGAAACGCAGTTTCTTCCAGGCAGCGGTCACATCGATACTGCTATATGGCTGCACTACATGGACGCAAACAAAACGGCTGGAGAAGAAGCTAGATGGCAATTACACAAGAATGCTGCGTGCAATCCTGAACAAGTCCTGGCAGCAACACCCCACAAGACACCAACTGTACGGCCACCTGCCCCCTATCACGAAAACTATTCAAGTTAGGCGAACCAGACATGCAGGACACTGCTGGAGAAGTAGGGACGAACTCATAAGAGATGTACTCTTATGGATCCCCACACATGGCCGCGCAAAAGCAGGACGACCAGCACCAACATACATTCAGCAGCTATGTGAGGATACAGAATGTTGTCCTGAAGACCTACCTAGGGCGATGAACGATAGGGAGGAGTGGTGAGAGAGGGTCAGGGATATCCGTGCTACCAGCGCGATATGATGATGATGATGATATATATAGCAGAGAGAGAAAGATAGGAAAAAGAGCGGAGAAGTGCAGTGCTAAGATTATAATGTGTATGAAAAAAAAAAAACAGCCAGCCAGAAGTAACCCTTGATTAAAAAGCAAAGAAAATAACAATGAGTTGAATCTATTTGAATTCTGGTTTGGGTTGGTTGGGTACTTTGTTTTAATGGCATATAAACCTACGAGGATTATTGAAAGCCAAATTCATCATTGTAGAAAGACAGAGGTACCATTTAACCCATAGCTGGGATGAATTCTGGTTTGTGTTTTGATGATATAAACAATGCTATAGGAATCAATTTTTTCTCCTCGGCTCTGAGTGAAATATTAGGGCAGACTGGGCTGTTTAGCAGTCGTAAAAGCAATAAATCTAAAAGAAAAAAACACTCTGAATGCAAAAATCTGCGTAATGTTGTTCGGAAAACTCGCTGGCAGACTGGTGCACCAACTCACCCACCACCACTATAATTGTCTGTGCAGTTAATTCAAAGGTTTACATCCCAACTGCACTGCTGCATTATTAGGGTTCGAGATTAATGTGGAAGCTCATCACACACACACACACATATATATATATATATATATATATATATATTGAGCAGGAGGTTGTATTTTGGGGATTCAGATCGTCACAGATAGTTACATATATATATATATATATATAGTCATCCACAGACAGAACTGTTTCGTTCTATCAGAACTCATCAGTGTGGCTAGACAGTATCTTCCCGTAGCTGGGATCGAAACCCGGTTGACTCAAACGTCAACACAAGCTTCTAACCATTCAGCCACGAGGAGACATTAGCTGCGAAGTAAATTTTAAACGGTTATGAATCACAATTACTATTGTTTACATATATCCGTTCAACGGTTGCCGAGACCTCAGTTCATCTACGAAGAGGCTTGCAATGAGCCGTATATATATATATATATATATATATATACGGCAGGTAGTGTAATTAACCTCAGGAGACACTCGATCGGCCTTTCTAAACTCGAATCGAACGCAGAAATTCTTATTGTCTTTATGATCCACTAACAAATTTGGCTTGGACTAGACATTCTGACGACTTATATTGGGAGGCAAAGGCGATTTATGCCTGTCCTAGGTAATAAACATATACAGATTTATATATTGAATTTAGAGCATCAATTTACAAATCTACAATAAACTGAAAATCTTTTATTTAATTATCCTTTATGATTTCAGCTTGGGTAAACAATGCCGACTTTGACTCACCCAGACGGCACGGCCCTAAATGGATATAACAGGTTTTGCGTATAACAGATGGTCTTAGATAATCATCATCATGTCGGGCCGCTAGCACGGAATTCCTTGACCTTCTCTCACCACTTCTTCCTATCGTTCATCGCCTCTGGTAGGTCTTCAGGGCTACATCCCGTATCCTCACATAGCTGCTGAATGTATGTTCGAGCTGGTCGTCCTGCTTTTTCCCGGTCATATGTGGGGGTCCATAGGAGTACATCACTTATGAGCTCGTCCCTGCTTCTCCAGCAGTGTCCTGCATGTCTGGTTTGTCTAACTTGGACAGTTTTCGTGATGGGATGCAGGTGGCCGTATAGTTGGTGCCTTGTGGGGTGTTGCTACCCGGACTTGTTCAATATTGCTCGCAGCATTCTTGTGTAATTGCCGTCTAAACTCAAAATGACACAAGGCACCAAGCAGAGAAAATTTCGGAGGCATTGATCGATTGATTGATTGATTTTAAAGGCATGTCAACCCATCTACAGTAATTTTGTGCCTAGATGTGAGGTAATTGTGTATAATGTACATTTATTCGTATTTATGTCTTTTGCATATTTTTTTTAGTTTCAAGTACATCGTTATATATCAAGTATTTCTATCTAATACAAATAATTTGCAAAGAGATCAAATCGAACTATACATAGAACGCAAATAGATGCTACTCTACCGGCTCAGAGAGAACTTTGGCGTGATAGCAATATAGGAGTACTCCGCACTCATCAGAGCTCTAGAATAGAAGCCTCACCACCAGATGCAGCTTAGTGGAATACCCAGGACTCCGCTGTTTTGGAAGGCAAACGTACCTCCCTACAATCAGCGTATTCTAAGCCTCACGAACTGAGCACTCTCTTCGTGGAACTAACCCTATAGCGATAGTCAAAGAAAATCGATTATTTCAATTCATCTCGGAAGAAGTTCTTTGTGGAGGTACCATATTTTAGTATTGGTTATCGATAGCTTATCGAGCTTATTATAGCTGTCAGAGACATAAAACATATTTCAGTTGATATACTAACAACTGTTTCTCTCTTCACAAAGTGTATCAATATCTACTCAGATAAAAATACTTGTTCAAAGCTATCGATCTTGTCTCAAAAATATATCGTAAAGCATTTGTATCTTACATAGAAAAATAAGGTATGTACTGTAAAACAAATGGAGTTCATTGATTGTAAGATTTTGAATGTTGCATACAGCCCCAGTCAAAAATAACTGAATTAGTGCATTTAAGTGATAATCACTTTGGTTTATTATTATAACATTATTATATTTATATTATTATTATATTTATTATTATTTATATTATTATTATTATATTTATTTATATTATATTATATATATATTATATTATATAATATATATAATGTAAATAATGAATAATATATATAATATATATAATAATATATATATGATATATTTATATATTATTTATATATTTATATATTATTTATATATATTATATATATTTATATATATTATGTATATATCATTATTTATATATATTACTTATATATATTATTTATATATTTATATATTTTAATATATCTATTATATATCTATCTATATATATATATATCATATATATAATAATAAATAATATATATAATATATATTATATATCATATTATATATATATTATATTACAAATATTATATTATATCTATTTATATTATTTATATTATTGTTATATTTATCATTATTATATTTAGCAGTAAATGAACTAATAAATAAAACACGAACATTTATTTAATAGCTAACCATTCTGACTTTTAAAAACCACGTTTTTTTTATGTTTACGGATTAAATCATATAATTCAATAAACAAAAACAATCGATTTGTGGAACTTTTTACAGTTCTTCATTAGTTAATACAAAAAGGGGGGGCTGTTCAGTTCTTCTAAAGACCCGCAATGTTTAGATATCTCACAGATTCCATTAGCAAAATTTGAATTTACTGCTTTTTTCTTTGAAAATTATTGTTTTGCTATTTAGCGCTAATTGTAAAAAAAAGATTTTTTTTGAAAATTATTTTTTAAAGGACTAAGAAAATCATATAAATGTTTTAAAACAAGGCATACGTTTTATGAAAATACTAACAAGATTAAATTATCTGAATTGTATTGTATACGAAGTGCCCTCAATAAGTGTGCAGACTTTTTTGTACAGGCATTTAAATTGTCGTACAATCTTGAAAATCCAGTATGTTATTGCTATACATCTTATGAGATGACTGACCAATCTTTATGATTTCAGGTTCAATTGAACAGCTACAGCAGGAATTGGAATACACCCTACTAAAGCCTGATTGTCATAGCTGGTGAATTTCAAAAATGCAATCTGGACGCTGATCAATTCAAATCCCGCGGTTCTTGATGCTCTGGAGACCTGCGATGAAAGCTGGATCTGCTGCTATGACACAAAGACCATGAGAAAGAGTTCCCCGTGGAAGCATACTGGCTCTCCCGGACACAAGAAGGCCAGACAGAGCAAATCCACCCCAAAACTTTTGATGATCCCTTTTTTGACAGCACTGGCATTATCTACATACACTGGGTTCCCACTGGACAGACAGTTAACAAGGAATACTACGTTGAGGTTTTAAGGGGGATCAGGAAGAGATTCGGTCGGAAGAGGCCAGCACTCTGTCAATCGGGTCAGCGGCATTTCCACCAGGACAATGCAACAGTCCACAACTCCATCCTTGTCACAGACTATTTGACCAAGATGGGCATCAAGATAGTTCCTCACCCTCCCTGTAGTCCAGAATTTTTGGTTATTCCCTAAGCTCAAAGTATGTCGTTATGAGACAATTGAGGAGATGAAAGAGGCTGTGACGAAGGTCATTGACACACTCACACAAGAGGACTTCAATGGGGCGTTCTAGAAGTTGTCGGAACGGTGCAACAAGTGCATTGCAGCCGGCGGAGATTACTTCGAAGGGGACTCGAGTTTCATGTGTGTACTATCAATAAAAGTGCCCATACGAAAAAAATCTGGAAAGTTTTGCGTCTTACTTGTGTTTTTACTGCTAAATAAAACGCCAATGTGAACTAATTCTCTTTCTCTTTTCTTTTCGGTGACAATAGATATGCTAATTGAGAGGTTGAAATATGTTATAAAATGTCTTTAAAGTAAATATTTACAAAAGCCTATTCCGAATGATAGAGTTTTTCTTTGTCATCAGAGGAAGTAATATCTAATTTGATGATGTAAAAGAATTAGTCTCATTCAACCGATTTTCAGATTGAAATATTTAGAAACACTAACCTCCATTTTAGGAATGAAAACGAAATATTTGTGATAAAATAAAGAATCGCTGAAAAACACAGACAGAAGCATAACCGTTCTTCATATGCATCATGCACCTCTCTCTATATATATATGGTGTAATGGTTATCGGCGTAGAAAATGAACACGGCGACACGAGTTCAAATCCTATACGAGACTGATTGCATTTCACATAGCACTAATACCCTTGGGAAAGGTATGAATCCAATTATTCTCCCTCCAGCTATGGGTAAATAGTAGGACAGACTAGGTTCTTCAGCCTTGGTTAGGCGACTAGTCTAGGAGAAGGAAAACTCTGAATTCAAACCTGTTAAACTCCGCTTAAAAAATAACCTTCTGTCATATCCTGCCCGAGCGGAGGGGTTGGCAAATAGTATACATATATATATACGTATAGTAATTTAATTAAATTTGATTATATATATACATATATATATATATATACATATATATATATATATATATATATATATATATATATTGATATAGAACTTATGCGCGTATAAATATATAAAACTGTACGTAATGAAACGCAGTTTCTTCCAGGCAGCGGTAGCGGTTGTGTCGATACTGCTATATGGATGCACTACATGGACGCTAACTAAACGGCTGGAGAAGAAACAAGACGGAAACTACACAAGAATGTTGAGAGCAGTAGTGAACAAGTCCTGGCGACAACACCCCACGAGACACCAACTATACGGACACATGCCCCCCATCACGAAAACTAGACGAACCAGACATGCAGGACACTGCTGGAGAAGCAAGGACGAGCTCATAAGTGATGTACTCCTATGGACCCCCACATATGGCCGTGCAAAAGCAGGACGACCAGCTCGAACTTACATACAGCAACTATGTGAGGACACAGGATGTAATCCTGAACACCTGCCAGAGGCGATGAGTGATAGGGAGAAGTGGCGAGAGAGGGTCAGGGATATCCGTGCTGGCGGCACGACATGATGATGATGATGATATATATATATATATATATATATTGATATAGAATTTATGCGCGTATAAATATATAAAACAGTACGTATATATATATATATATATGGATATATTGTCATTCGCAGACATACTGTTTCGTTGTATCACAAATCATCAGTGTGGCTAGAAACGCATGCTAACTTGAGAAACTTTATGGGACTTTTGATATGTTTTCTTCTAATTCAATCAGATTTTATTGTTAAAATATTAATTCAGTGGAACTACTGATTGGTCAAAATAAACGGCTCACTGATTATCAGACGCAGAAATAAGCATTGATTAAACACTTTTAAATTGATCTTTATAAAAATCGGTTTTAGTTGGCAGCTGTCCTCAATAATTATGGTTTTTGTTTATTTTTTTATTTTTTAAGCGATTTTTGCTATATGCATGTATTTCTGCTTATATAGACTAATCATAAACTCACACCCGAATATATATATATATATATATATATATATATGTGTGTGTGTGTGTGTGTGTGTGTGTAGTCTGGGTCAGTGTGATTTCTTTATTTAATGGTATATCAATCTTTTTTCGTTATTTAATGTAAAAACAATCCTTTAAGAAGAACACTGGTGGTATGGCTTCACCCCCGGGAAGGAAAAGGGAGATCATACCTTCTTTGATGTTTTTAGTATAAAAATGTACACGACAGAGTGACTTTAAATCAAACTAGCTTACTCTACGATGTTGCAGTCCAGCACGTTACCTACTACACCATGGGGGTTTCCAATATATATATATATATATATATATATATAAATACGTGTGAGTGTGTGTGTGTGTGTAAAAAATATATATGTAAAAAAATACATATGTGTGTGTGTGTGTGTACATGATTATCTTTGGTTTTTATTTATGCCATTGTCACTATCACCTGCTATTTGGATTCAATGAAGGACGTATTTCGAAGTTCCGTGAAGGTTCCCGAGTTCGACACACACCTGAAGAAGCCCGGAGGATATATCGGCCGAAACGTTGTGAAAATGACAATAAAGATGAAGACAATTGTCCGAAAACCCTTACTGATAAAAATGATAATCCTTTTTTTTTATTAATGCCATCACCTGCTATTTGTCATTTTTTTTTTTTTTTTTTTTTTTTTTTAGTGAAGCTAGAATGTAATTCGAGCGACGAAGAATATTTATGCAATTTATCCAGCTATTTTCTACGCATGAAAATATTAGTTGACTTAACAGTATTAAAAGGGAAAATTTTCGGATAGATATATGGAAGATGAACCTCTTTGAACAATGATTTTGATAACATCTGTTGACGTAGGTCTCTGTGAAAGCACCTGAGGTTTAGAAAAAAAAAGACACAGTGCATTAAATTCACCAACACATTAATATTTCAAGCTCAAAAAATTAATAATAAAAATTGTGGAACTTTGGTTACACATGAATTAAGTGCAACACGAAACCATTCCCAAAATCATACCGGCTTGGAAGAACAATTTTTAAAAAAATTATTGCAAGAAATAATAATTTAATAATTATCTCGAGAAATCTCATATACTCCGTTCTCGAACCCATAGCATTCTTAAAAGCATAAGGTACGGGGTGCATACGATAAGTTTCCAGACATTTTTTCTTATGGACATTTAGAATTGTCGAAGACTCTTGAAAATTCAGTATGTTATTGTTATACGTCTTATGAGATGACTGACTAATTTTTATGATTTCAGGTTCAAATGAACAGCTACAGCAGCAATTGGAATACACCCTACTAAAGCCTGATTGTCACAGCTGGTGAATTTCAAAAATGCAATCTGGACGTGAGGAAGAACGATATGCAATAAAATTCAGTTTCAAACTTGGAAAAAATGCCATAGAATGCTTCAGACTGCTTTTGGATCATCTTACATGAATCGAGCATCAGTTTTTGAGTGGCATAAGAGATTCAAGTAAGGCAGGGAGTCTGTGAGGGATGATGAGAGGTGTGTAGGAGTAAGGAAGTCAATAATTGATTAGCCAAAGGGTTAGGGTTAGGGTTACTATGTTGAGGTTTTAGGGAGTTTAAGAAAGAGATTCCTAGGGAAGAGGCCAGCACTCTTCAAATCGGGTCAGTGGCATTTCCACCAGGACAATACACCAGTCCACAGCTCCATCCTTGTCACAGACTATTTGACAAAGATGGACATCGACACAGTTCCTCAGTCTCTCTATAGTCCAGACCTTGCTCCCTGTGACTTTTGGTTATTCCCTAAGCTCAGAGGCTGTCATTATGAGACAATTAAGGAGATGAAAGAGGCTGTGACGAAGGTCATTGACACGCTCACACAAGAGGACTTTCATGGGGCCTTCCAGAAGTTGTTGGAACGGTACAAAAAGTGCATTGCGGCCGGAGGAGATTACTTCGGATGGGACTAGAGTTTCATGTGTGTACTAACAATAAAAGTGACCATACGAAAAAAGTCTGGAAACATATCGTATGCACCTCGTACATTCAGACTTCGCTCCAGGGGGTAGACCTGCCACCATTCCTTAAAAGGAGGATTGTCGATGGTCACCATATTAAAGCTTTTATTAATGATAGTCGAGGTTATCTTTCTTAGCCAGAAATATGAGACCTATGGTATATAGTAAAATAATGCACAACCCGAAATATTAGGATTACGACAGCAAAGGGATAAGAACAAGACATATGTAGTAGTTAAGACCCCATGACAACTTGATTCAAAATTGTATATATATATATATATATTTATATATATATATATATATATATACAAAGGAATCAGGTCTGTTTTATTATGTATCTTTCGACCTATAACTCAGAAAAGAGACATTTATTATTCATTAAGAATCCACGTAAACTTTAATATGTTTGTAAAAAAGAAATTCAAAATTTTTTCGGATTAAATCATATAATTCAACGATCAAAAATTAATCGATTTGTCGAGTTTTGTACAGTTCTTCATTAGTTAGAACCAAAATGGAAACATCTTAATTCTTCTCAAGATCCACCATGCTTGGATATCGAACAAATTCTATTAGCAAAATTTGAATTTAATTTTCTTTTTTTGGTTGGTTGGTTGGTTGGTTGGTTTTATGGCATATCAACCTTTGTAGGTTATTTAACGCCAAGTCCATTTTTATGAAATTAATCCGTTCTATTTCAAACAATTCAGTTTAGCATAAGTACACAGTTTAATTTCAAAAACATTTCTATTTCAATTTATTCAGTTTAGTCAAGCAGTTCTAATTCAACTAATTCAGTTTAGTAAAAGTACAGATTTTGTTTACACACAGTTAAATGTCAAAATAGTTTTATGTTCAACAATTCAGTTTTTGTAAATACAGTTTCCCAGTCAAAAAACAGTTCTATTTCAAATAGTTCAGTTTAGCATAGGCACGCAGTTTAAATGTAAGTACGGTTTAATTGTCAAAAACATTTCTATTTCAAGATATTCAGTTTAGTCAAACAGTTCAGTTTAGCATAAATATGCCGTTAGTTCTACTTAACCCATAGAGAGGGCACTATCAGGTGCTACCACCCCAGGTCAGAGTGGACCTGGGAGCAATGACAATGAAGAGGTGCTCCGTATTCCCCAAAGCCCCAGCATTAATGGAACCACACCATCAGATTGTTTAGTGTCATATCAGGACACTCATTGCGTGGGGGTCTTACGCCTCTGCAGAGGTGCAGTCTGTGTATTCTACAGCCCCCAGCCGATTGGGCAATTTTTTTAAAAACTTATTCTTTTGTAATTTAGCACAAATTGTAAAAAAAGAAAAATAATTTTTTGGAAGACTAAGAAATTCATGAAAATGTTTCAAAACAAGGTGTTCGTTTTATTAAAATACTTTTTAAAATCTAAACTAAAAAAAAACAAAAAAAAAACAATTGTAATACGAACAAGTTTTCCTGTTTAAATCCTTGGCTTCTTTTTATTGTATCTACCAACTACGTTACATTTCTAAATCATAAAAACTGGTTCTAAGTATTGTTTAGTGATAACTTAAAAACTGATTTTTGATACAAATACTTTTCATATTACTTAAAATAGTTGTTGTGGTTGGCAGCCGTGGCCGAGGGCGACCAGAAGGCTCCCTTTTCAATAGCTTTTACACCAAGGTGTAGGGGTGGGTGCTACTTCTTTCCCTGAATTGCTCCGCTTTACCTTTGTTAAGTACCTTATATTGCTGAGTGTTAAACAAGGAGGTATCAAGTATCATTTATAACTTCTTTGGTATGACGCGACCTGGGATTGAACCCAAGTCTCCTGGACCATTGGCGAACCTTCTACCCACTAGGCCAAATATATTAATTTTTGATTACTCTGACTTATAAACTTTAAAAAAAGAAAAGAAAAGATAATTAGAATAAATGAAGGCAGTTCAATTGAATTAATATGCAATATTTTTCACTTAAAAAAAGGACAATTTTTTAAAAGTTTTAGCTTCTTTTATTATTACATTTTTACAGAGTCAAAGAGAAAATAAATTAAACGAATACATTTTTGATCACCGTAAGTAAGTAAAGTTAGCGACCATAGTCGAGGGTGACCCGAAGGCTCCCTTTTCGATAGCTACTACACCAAGGTGTTGGGGAGGGCGCTACTCCATTCCATGGATTGCTCCACTTTACCCTTGAACCGTACCTTATAATGCTGAGTGTTAAGCAAGGTGGTATCAAGTTCCATTTTTAAAGTCTTTGGTATGACTCGACCTGGGATTGAACCCAGGTCTCCCGGGCCATTGGCGAACACTCTAACCGCTGGGCCAATGAACACAATTAAAAACTGAATTTAAGTTCTTCGGCTATATTTTTAAGGAAGTCATTAAAAAAATAAAATTATGATAATCTAACAAACCATTCAATCGTTTGGGATTTCATCTTTTTTCTATATATTCTAAACGTAAATGAAAAAAAATCTAAGATTATAGCAATATATAAATCCTTAGATTTTTGTTTATCCTCTCTGCCAATTCCTGCAGTATATAAAGTTATACAGCACTTTTCCATTCACAACATCAGTATTATGGAGAGGGGAGACCTGCAGCATGGGCAACTGATTTGTCTTCAATACAACCTGTACCAAGATCAAGGTGTAGATCTATAGTTTTGCACTACTGATAGATGCGACTCTCACACCACTAAAAAACATCCAACTGCTAAAAGTTTAAATCAACAGACAATTAAAGAATATGCAATTTTCACGTCTTTTGTCTTGCAAAATTGGGTCACCAACATCCAAACTATTTTTGAAATTTAATGTTTAGAGGGTAAATAAAAATTTCAATTAAAACTTTACCGCTTTTTTGAAAATTATTTTTAAAAATTGTTCTGTTAGTGAACACTAATTGTAAAAAATGAAAAACATAAAATTTTATTGGCGGTGACTAAAGAAAAAAATCAGGAAAACGTTTTTAATCTTTTACCAATTTAGGGTTACATAATTTTATATATCATTTTAAATGCAAACTAAAATACAATAAAAAAAGACAATTCATCAAATAAAAGAATCCTTTTCATTTGAATTAATGGGTGAAATCCTTCAACTACAAATAAGGAAACATTTTTTTTAAACTTCTCACTCTCTGGTCTTCATAAAATACTTTTAGTCCACACATGGACCGGGCAATTCTGCAAGTATAAATTCATATATCTCCCCCGTGGCGGTTGAGCACTCTGGCGAAGGGGTTACGGCTGCCACTCACATAATGCAAAGCTCTTGGAACGAATTGAGCACTCTGGTATCCGGTAAGGTATAAATGTGAACAAAATGAAAGCTACTACTTAATGCCGTATAATAGCCGAGCTGACGTGGTTCGCTTGTTGGCTGAGCGGCATGATACTAAGTCTTACGAAAAGTTGGGCGGGTTTCGATCTCTGCTCCAAGCGTTCTACGGGTCTAGCCACACTGAAGAGCTGTGATACAACGAAACAGTCTGTGTGGGGATGACAATATATATATATATATATATATATAACTAATATCAAAACTCCAAGTGTTTTTGTGAGATACGTGTTCTTTGATCCATGACAAATACCAGACACTTGCAGCTTAAGTGAACAGAAGTAGGAATCAGCTCCTTATGTACATTGGCCGCTAAATAGAAGTAAATCAGAGGAAATTTTTTTAAATGAAAGAAAGAAGAAGAAAAAAATGTAAACATAAAAGAAATTTTAAAAAAAAAAAGATCAGAGAAATCTTCTGGTACCATTAAAGCCTGATACTATAAATTAAATTCTTTCTTTATTTTAAAGTGAGAATGCGAAACGTTCTTTTCCTTGTATTCAGCAATCAGTATTCTATTTTTTCGTGGTTAGGAGGGCAATGTTTTTAGCTCGTTCACCAAACATTCTTTCCCCCCGGGAAATTTTTATATGCCCACCACGGGTTCAACAACTCTTTTCCTCTCTATTTTCTAAGCCAAAGTTGAAACTTTTCGACTCAACTTTGAATGGTTCATTAGGTCAGTCTCTTCCAACTTTGGGAATAGAAAATATTTACCCGCTTTAATAATAACATTCAGCCATAGTTTGGCCGCCACTGATTTTACGCGTCTTTCGTCCCCCGAGGCTAAAAGAATTGATCAGGTTTTCTATATTAACTAATACGCCCTTTGAGTCAATTGCCAGCCACGAAAGTAATGTCTTTATCTCCGTGGGAAAATCAGGATTTGAGCTCGGGGATTTTCCTACTTCCTTCGCCTCAGCAGTAAAGAAACAAGTCAAGCGAGATTTGTTCAATGTTAGTAAACTTAGTCAAGCATCGATAGACATCATTATTATTATTATTATTATTATTATTATTTACTCCTTTAGACTTTTTCACATCGGTGTTAGCTGATGGTTTTTCACTGGTGTTTGAGTGACAGCAAGTCCCCTCAAGTCCCCTGGCCATTCTTAGCAATGCTGTCGTTTGGATAGTCTCTACCCGTCCGACAACTTCCAAGTCCTCCTGGCCTTTTAATCATATTTACCAAACTTACTCGGGCAGGATATGACACAAGGTCAATTTTTAAGCCGAGTTTAACAGGTTTGAATTCAGAGTTTTCCTTCTCCTAGACTAGCTGCCTTACCAAGGCTGAAGAACCTAGTCTGCCCTACTATTTCCCCATAGCTGGAGGGAGAATAATTGGATTCATACCTTTCCCAAGGGTATTAGTGCTATGTGAAATGTAATCAGTCTCGTCCAGGATTTGAACTCGTGTCACCGTGTCCATTTCCTACGACGATAACCATTACACCACGGGCACCACCTCACCACGGGCACCTCCAGGCCATTTGATAATCCTTTAGTTATTGTGCCTAATGCACCAATCACAATTGATACAATCGTTACTTTCATGTTGCACAGCTTTTTCAAATCTCTAGCAAGGTCGAGGTACTTATCCTTCTATTCATTTTCCTTCAGATTTATTCTGGGGTCCGCCGGGACAGCAAAGTCGACAATTTTGCAAATTCTCTTTTTTTGTTGATTATCATAAGGTCTGGTCTTCGGGCCAGGATTAGGTGATCCGTTTGTATGTTAAAGTCCAATAGGAGTTTATGCGTGTCATTTTCTAGGACAGGTGCCGGGTTGTGCATATACCATTTGTTAGTATGGTCAAAATAAAATTTCTTGATCATTTCCCAGAGAATCACCTTGCCAACCCAGTCGTGTCTCGCCTTATACTCCTTCTGTGCTAATTTGCTGCATTCGCTTATTATGTGATTGATCGTTTCGTCACTGTCACCGCATAGCCTACATTTACTGTTTTGTTGCGTCTTATCTATCCTCGCTTTGATATGATTCGTCCTTATGGCGTTGTCCTGTGTTGCTATTAGGGGGGATTCCATTTCTTTCTTAAGGTTTCCTTTTCTTAACCAGGTCCAGGTTTTCTGGTGTGAGATGTTTATTAAACGTTTATCATTGTTACTGACCGGGCCATTGGCTTAATGAGTAGAGAGTTCGCCAATGGTCTGGGAGACCAGCGTTCAATTCCAAGTCCAGTCATACCAAAGACTCAAAAAATGGTACTTGATGCCGCCTTGCTTAGCACTCAGCACTATAAGGTGAGGATCAAGGGTAAAGCGGAGTAATCCACGGAATGGTGTGGCGCCCTCCCCAACACCTTGGTGTAGTAGCTATTGAAAAGGGAGCCTCCTGGTCGCCCTCAAGTAAGGTCACCAACTTTACTTTTTACTTATTTTTATTACTATTATTATTACCATAAAGATACGGATATCAACGAAGCTAAGCAATAATGATAAAAATAATAGGCCAAGTTTGGGCTAAAAAGAAGAAGGATTATGTCATCTTGAAGATTTTACCAAATCAGCTGATAACAAATACTAGGACCTTGCCAGAGAAATGAAAACTATAGACCATGAGTGTATCGGTGATATCGATGGTAGTTGGTGCACTTGGAACGGTCCCAAAAAGTCGGGAAAAAAGACAGGGAGAATTGGAAATAAGAGGAAGAATCAAGAACATCCAGACCATAGCATTACTAAGATTGGCTAGAATACTCAGAAAAGTCTTGGAAACCTGAGGAGACTTGCAGTTATTCAGACTCCAGTTAAAGACCACGACCATTAGCTGGCGTGAAAAACTAGCAATAATAATATTAATAATAATAATAATAAACTATTCAATCTATGCAGAAAAATACCTTAACGACAGAGTTGGTATCCTCCAAAGAAACCCAAACAAAAATACAAAAGCTGGATAGGAAATAATGCTTGAAGGACAAATAAAAAACCTACGGGTACAAGAGAAAGGAGTAAGGAAAAATACACAATGACACAAAGAAATGAAAATATCTACCACACACAGTTCTGAAACCACAGCTGAAAGAGATAAGCCAAAAGATACTGGTGAAAGAAATTCGTAAGATATCGGAACAGAACGAAGCAATACAAGCCGAACGGAAACATCTAAAAAAATGAAAGAAAATTCTACCAGTAAGTTTGTTGAGACAGCTTAAAGACAAATGAACAACCGAATGCAAAGGAAACAAATCTTTTCAGGGGCATGATATGGAAAGAGAAAAACATATGGATAAATAACGTAAAAATAATTGCTAGGACTTGAAGAAAGCTTCGAGGCCGGTGTAAAATCGACTTGAGTAACACTCAAGACAGTGTCAAATTTGAAAATGCCAAGCCGTGAGGGCATACATGAATTCTGATTTTTAAAAATTCACGCCCATCCACGTACATGGATGAAGAAAATGAAATCTACCCTAATCAAGAAAAATCTCAAAAAGGTATCATTCTAAGCAATTCTAGAACGATAACGTGCTTTATCATGGAGTGAAAAATTCTAACTACACAGATAGGAAATAATTGTTCGCCTGAAAGAACAGAAAAAAATGCCACATAAAAACAAGAGGAAAAGATTACCAATTCCAAGCGAAAGACTGCGGAATCGTGGTACGCGAGTTTGTACTCCAGTCGCGCTATTACGTTCACTTTCGGGCAAATACCCTTGGGAAAGGTATGAACCCCCTTATACTCCCAGCTATGGGTGAAATAGTACCACGACTGTTCTTCTAGGAGAATGGCTTTGGCATTAAATAACCTAAAAAGAGTTGATATGCCATTAAAAAACGAAACCAAACCAAACAAAACAAAACAAGTACGAGGGGATAATTAGAAGCGGATAACATCAAACGATGATGAAAAAGAAATATCCTCTGAAGAACGTTTGGAAATCAATACATGCAGCAAAAATCTTATCAAAGGAATAAACGACGAAGTCAACATCGTAAGATACTGTGGAACCCTTTTTAAAATGAACAACAATGAAAATCAGACGAATGATCTAAAGGACAAGAGAAGTGATCACGTTGTCCAAGGCCTTATTTCTGAGAAATGTTATAAACAAATGTTGAGATAAGAATGAAGAAGAGGTCGCGTCAGCTTGAGGATTTCGGGTATGCAACAATTCAAAGACTCGAGGAATACACAAAAAAGAAAAAAGAAAAACTAACTACAGCTGCCAGTTAAAGAAATGGCAACATAAGAGCAAGCAAAAAAAAAAAAAAACAGCAAAAACTAGAGCACGAGAATGGGAGGAAAATAACGGTATGGAAACTTCAAGTGACAGACTAGAGAGATTGCTCACAAGAAAATATGAATATGGATGAGAAAAAAAAAACTCAAAAGAGAAAGTGAATCTCTCTTAATAGCACCTTATTTCTGAGAAATGATATAGACAAATGTTGTGATAAGAATGAAGAAGAGGACTCGCCAGCATGAGGATTTCGGATATGCTACAATTCAAGGACTCAAGAAACGGAATCCCTTTTAGTAGCAACACCAAATGATACCATAAGAACCAATTATATTAAATGAAAGTTAATTATACGCAAGAAAATAGCAAGCGTAGGTTATGTTAATACCGCGGTTAAATGGTTAATTACATAAAAGAATTCAGCAAACATTTCCAAAAAGGAGAACAACCCTAAGCACAACTGGATGGGAAAGGTAATCTACCGGGAATCGTGAAAAAAATTAAAATTTGATAAAGCTAACAACTGGTATTTGCACACAACAGAATACGTCCTTGAACATGAGATGCATAACATTCTCTGAGATTTTAAGATACCAGCAGACAACCCAATCACAGCCAGAAAATCAGATCTTAAATTGATTAATAAATAAAATCAAAACAAATTTGCCATCAAGTGGATTTTACTGTTTGAAAATAAAAGAAAGCAAAAAGATTAACAAATACTTGAGCCTCGGCAAGGGGCTAAAAAATCTGTGCAGCATGAGAGAGACGGTGATACCAATTGTAGTTGGTGTACTTGGAATAGTCATCATATCTTTGGAAGGGAGACTGGAGGAGTTGGAAATTGCATAAGAATCGACACTATCCAGAAAATAGCGTTTTTATGATAAGCTAGAATACTGGGAAGCGTCCTGGAGACCTGAAAAGACGTGCTGTCACTTAGACACCAGCGAAATACTGCTAATAAATATTCGTGCGAAAAACCCGGAAGGCGTGAAAAAGATAATAATAATAATAATAATAATCGCATCAGTGTTTAATTGGGTGAGAATAATAAAGAGAACGCTGAAAATTCTCAGCATGCTGTCACTTGTCACCCACTAATAATGACCCGAAAGCTTTAATGTAGATAACCATTATACTAACGACAAAATCACTTTTTACTATTTTAATATAATTCATTTGAAGGTCTAATATCCTCGTTATTTTCAATAGCTCTAAGTCACGTATTTTTCTCTTGTTCGCCAATGGTCCGGGAGACCGGGGTTCAATCCCAGATCGGGTCATACCAAAAACTTTATAAATGGTAATTATTACCTCCTTGCGTAACACTCGGCATAATAAATTACGTATCAAGGGTAGAGTGGCGCAATCCAGGGGAAAGAGTAGCGCTCCCCCGTACACCACAGTGTAGTAGCTATTGAAAAGGGAGCGTTCGGGTCACCCTTGACTAAAGGGAGACAACTTTACTTACTTTAGTACTTATTTACCACTGGTACTACTTTATGATTGACATGTAGAGTCTCTTGCGAAAATAAAAACAAATCAAGTATAATAAATATCGGGTCTATTTACCGATATCTTGGTTTGGTTTGGTTTCTTTGTTTAATGACATATCAACTCTTTGTAGGTTATTTAATGCCAAAGCAATTTTCCTAAAAGAACAGTAGTGGTACTATTTCACCCATAGCTGGGAGGATAAGGGGGTTCATACCTTTCCCAATGGTATTTGCCCGAAAGTGAACGAAATAGCGCGACTGGAGTACGAACTCGCGTACTACGATTCCGCAGTCCATCGCTTTAACCATTACACCACGAGGACACCCCCCTTACCGATCTCTCTTTTGTATTCTGAAATAATATTTATGATAATAAGAGAAGTCGTGGAAAACTGTATTTGATAAAGTATGCATTTAAGGTAAGACTCCGCAGAATAATAAATGTCGTCTTTAAGGAGACAGATATAAAAACGCATGAATAATATAAGGGAATACCACAAAACTGCACAGCAGTGTAAACGTGACTGGTTAGGAACAGTGTTTCACTATTAATTGTGCGAATTACTGAGATTTGACCGCAAGGGAAATATGCGGAAATTAGGCGTTTTCTTTTTGTACAGAAGGAAAATTTGGTGAGACTTAAAAGATGTCAATATTTCTGCAGACCAGATTTTAATTAAAGGAAAAGAAAAAGCTCAAAAAAATCCTTGCAAGAGGTTTGCTAAGATTAAACTTTGCTCAGGGATTGAATATATTGAGGAATAGGAAATTGACACGAATAATTACGATAATTAATCCCAGAGGGACATGATGAAACTAGCCTTATTAGTGTTACATAGCCATAATTATAATCAATCACAACATTACTACAATTACGAGGATCATTAAATAAGTTTCCCGACTTTTTTTCGAATGGCCACTTTTATTGATAGTACACACATGAAACTATAGTCCCCTTCGAAGGACCCTCCTCCGGATGCAATGCATTTGTTGTACCGTTCCAACAGCTTCTGGAAGGCCCCATGAAAGTCCTCTTGTGTGAGCGTGGCAATGACCTTCGTCACAGCCTCTTTCATCTCTTCAATAGTCTCATAACGACAGCCTCTGAGCTTAGAGAATAACCAAAAGTCACAGGGAACAAGGTCTGGACTATAGGGACGCTGAGGAACTGTCTTGATACCCATCTAAGTCAAAGGATGGAGTTGTGGACTGGTGCATTGTCCTGGTGGAAATGCCACTGACCCGATTGGAAGAGTGCTGGCCTCTTCCCTAGGAATCTCTTTCTGAACTCCCTTAAAACCTCAACATAGTATTCCTTGTTGACTGTCTGTCCAGTGGGAAACCAGTGCATGTAGATCATGCCATTGCTGTCAAAAAAAGGGATCATCAAAAGTTTGTGGGT
>OY757920.1:7899926-7952426 GCA_963585895.1 Sepioteuthis lessoniana
AGCTGACCCAGGAAAAATTACAACCGAAATTAAACAAAGTTTCTTCGGCTAAGAACATAAAAGTTTACCCTAAAAATATTGAGTGAAACACGTTCCAATAACCCTTTGAATTCTAAGAAGCTTCTGGCGACAAATCATTAAACATATACGTTTTTTTTTTTACTGCAACCAAATGGAATTCGTTTTAAATTGCATTTCAGTCCTGTTTTAATCTACAAATTGTTCGATGTGTATAGGTGTTTTTGTGACAACATAGCAAGTTTCCCAGATAAGAAATATTCTGATTTCTGATTAAGACTTGCAGTAAAATTGTGAGCTATGCAAGTTGCAAAATGTTAAAACTATAACATCTTAGTAAGAATTTCATTCTTTGCTCAATATTTTGACCAAGGGGATGTCCTCATGATGTAATGGTTAAATCGATGGACTACGGTAGTCGTTGTAAGCGAGTTCAAATTCCAGTCGCATTATAACGGCCACTTTCGGGCAAAATACCCTTGGGAAAGGTATGAATCCCTTATCCACCCCAGCCAGATATGGTTTAAATAGTACCATTACTGTTCTTTTTGAAGGATTGCTTTTGCATTAAATAACCTGCAAAGATTGATATGCCATTAAACAAAGAAACTGAAACAATAAAAAAAAAATTGGCCCGTTCGTGTTATTTGTTTTTTGCAATACAAAAACACACATAGCTGAAAAAAAATATTTACCAACCCCTCCGCTCGGGCATGATATGACACAGGGTCATTTTTTAAGCAAAGTTTAATAGGTTTGAATTCAGGGTTTTCCTTCTCCTAGACTAGTTGCCTCACCAAGGCTGAAGAACTTAGTCTGCCCTACTATTTACCCATAGCTGGAGGGAGAATAATTGAATTCATACCTTTCCCAAGGGTATTAGTGCTATGTGAAATGCAATTAGTCTCGTCTAGGATTTGAACTCGTGTCGCCGTGTCCATTTACTACGACGATAACCATTACACACTGTTTGATTTTCCTGTTTGAGTCACCAGAAGCTTCGATTTCAGTGAAAATATTGCCAAAATAACTATGGCTCCACTCAATAATTTTGGCAAACATTTGACATGCTATACAATTGATGTTAGCCTATCAAACCCATCGTGTTTCATTTCGGTTGAGAGTTTTCCTGGGTATATCCACACCCTGCTCGGAATAATATCGCCAATAAAGGTTAGAATATTTTCAATATACTTACGTAATCTTGAAAACGTTTTTTTAACATTTAGAAAATTGGTTTACTGTTTATTGCATAATGAATGAGGAAGTATTTATTGAATACCCGTCAATTTTCGTTTTTCTTTGATATGATGGAATTTTCCATCCTTTTTTCCAGAGTAATGGTATCTCGAAATATTTCTTTCAATTCGGGTATTTATAGCTTTTTCAAACAGTAAAATTTATCAATGTGAGAGTCACTCTGTAATATTGTCACAATAACGTCACAATAATGAATAATGTCACAGTAACGTCGCAATAATGAACACATTAACCTTCCACACCATAAGAGGTTAGTTCGTGTCATTCTCCAAAACCAAGCTAATGCCAAAATAAGGCCGTGCTTAATAAATATATTTAACCCAGAAATATTCAAGAAGATTTTTCTGACTTAATTTTGAAATGGGAAGTAATAAAGAAATGCCGTAAATATAGGACTGGGGATAGGAGTTGTCTGCTTTGCATGGAGGAAAAATTAGCAATAGCATCTTGTAAAAGTGGGGATATGTTAAACCAAAGATCGGAGGTGTTAAATAGTTGTAGACACAAAAGGGTGTGGTTGCTCTATAATTAGGAATAGGTTTCAGAGATTTTTTTTTTTATAAAAGTAAAGTTTTTTATTTATTTTATATATATATATATATATATATATATATATGTATATATATTTTAATGTAAATTCTAAGTTAGGTGGGTTTTTGGTGAATATAAGACGGCGTTTTCTCCTTTAGCATTAGTTGGAGTTAGGCTTCCTGATGATCCGATAATGTGAAACTTTAGTAGAAGATTTCCGACTCGCGATTTAAGTTAATTTATATATATATATATATATATATATATGTGTGTGTGTGTGTGTGTATGTGTGTGTGTGTGTGTTGTCGTTCTCGAACGCTTCCAGCAGCATAAACTTCCCATAATTCTTAATGCGTATTGAAGCGATTTCTCTAACAGTGAAGTCGTCAATATAACCCAGACCATAAACAGTGGGATACTGCTACAAAGGACCCTACCTGTACAAAGAAGTTCGCAAGTCAAAAATAGATGACCCTCTTGCTGGAAGGTGGAGTAGTGTGGCTGCTAGAAATAAAAGGACTACTATAAACGTAATAATTTTTACTGTAGATTCAACCCCTATCAGCGAATAACAAAGGAGATTTACAAAGTAGCATGGAAACACAAAGATCACCAGTCAACCTACCTCAAAGCAACTCGTAGACACAAGAAAAAAGATGTGCAAACACAAGACTAGAGCTTCTACTGACAACCAAACTTTCTGCAACCAATGTGAGAAATCCAATCTTTTCTATGAAGGCCCCGCTGGTTATCTGCGGGCCTACATAAGATAAGATATATATATATATATGTGTGTGTGTGTGTGTAATTTAAGTAAGTAAAGTTAGCGACCATAGTCGAGGGTGACCCGAAGGCTCCCTTTTCGATAGCTACTACACCAAGGTGTAGGGGAGGGCGCTACTCCATTCCCAGGATTGCTCCACTTTACCCTTGAACCGTACCTTATAATGCTGAGTGTTAAGCAAGGTGGTATCAAGTACCATTTTTAAAGCCTTTGGTATGACTCGACCTGGGATTGAACCCAGGTCTCCCGGGCCATTGGCGAACACTCTAACCGCTGGGCCAATGTCCCGGTATAATATCTCCGTATATTTTCGAGAAAACAAGATATTATATACATATCATCATCATCATCATCATCATGTCGTGCCACCAGCACGGATATCCCTGACCTTGTCTCGCCACTTCTCCCTATAGTTCATTACCCCAGGCAGGTCTTCAGGGCTACATCCCGTATCCTCAATTAGCTGCTGTATGTATGTTCGAGCTGGTCGTCCTGCTTTTTCCCGGCTATATGTGGGGGTCCATAGGAGTACATCACTTATGAGCTCGTCCCCGCTTCTCCAGCAGTGTCCTACATGACTGGTTTGTTTAACTTGGATAGTTTTCATGATTGGAGGCAGGTGGCCGTATAGTTGGTGCTTTGTGGGGTGTTTCCCCCAGGACTTATTCATATTGCTCACAGAGTTCTTGTGTAATTGCCGTCTGGTTTTTTTCTCCAGCCATTTTGTTAGCAACCAAGTCGTGCATCCATATAGCAGTATCGATACGACCGATCTTTGCTTTCAGTTTATCTTTGCTGTTGCACGAAATTTTGTTGGTCACTTTCTTAACTGTATCTCATATATGATGATAAATAGGATTGAAGGTGCCCGTGGTGTAATGGTTATCGTCGTAGGAAATGGACACGGACGAGACTGATTGCATTTCACTAATACCCTTGGGAAAGGTATGAATCCAATTATTCTCCCTCCAGCTATGAGTAAAGAGTAGGACAGACTGTTTTCTTCAGCTTGGTGTGGCAACTAGTCTAGGAGAAGGAAAACTCTGAATTCAAACCTGTTAAACTCCGCTTAAAAATTGACCTCGTGTCATATCCTGCCTAAGCGGAGGGGTCGGTAAATATGATGAATAGGATTGAAATCTGGGAAGATGTTAGGCTGCCAGATGTTAAACGTGATCTGGTCACTGAAATTTTCGCACAGTTAAGACTGGTATCTCCTGCTTTTGTTGCATGACGCAGTACTGTTGTTAGACGTAAGGTCTTCTATCTGCCACCCTTACGATCTAGGGTTGAGTGTGAACCCACATAGGAAGATAACGGGAGGAATAACATCACCATTACTAGAGACCATTCCAAACATTATGATGTGGCGAGGGTGATTAGTTTTTATCCCTATCGGTACGTCTTATGGGAACAGGACTAGGTAATATCTGATCTGTGAGTTCACCCTCTGATCCAGGCAGAAATTCTTTCTCATCTGCGAAAAAAAATGTTTGGTAAGAGAAGATATTTGAGTTTGTTCAAAATCATAGCAGCATCTTGTCCTTCATCGCCTGTGATAAAAATTGGCCTTTTCTCATCTTATATCAGAAATAGTGAATATCTTCATGTACTACCTGCCTGATAAGAAACTCAGACACTCGTATGTCCTTGGCTACATTCCCTAGATCTCCGGAAGTCGAACCTCACCATCAAATGCAGTTTAGTGTCTTACTCAAGACTTCTTTTTCGGAGGTTTTGGGGGAAGGTCTTTCACCTCTGCAGAGGGGAGACAGGTAGCGTATTCTAATCCCCACCAAAAAAAGCACGCGGAAATGGGTATCTCGCGTGGTACGAGGATCATTAAATAAGTTTCCAGACTTTTTCGTATGGACACTTTTATTGATAGTACACACATGAAACTCTAGTCCCCTTCGAAGGACTATCCTCCGGCTGCAATACACTTGTTGTATCGTTGTAACAACATCTGGAAGGCCCTATGGAAGTCCTCTTGTGTGAGCGTGTCAATGACCTTCGTCACAGCCTCTTTCATCTCAATTGTCTCATAACGACAGCCTCCGAGCTTAGGGAATAACCAAAAGTCACAGGGAGCAAGGCCTCGACTATAGGTACGGTGAGGAACTGTGTTGATGCCCATCTTTGTCAAATAGTCTGTGACAAGGATGAAGTTGTGGACTGGTGCATTGTCCTGGTGGAAATGCCACTGACCCGATCTGAAGAGTGCTGGCCTCTTCCGACGGAATCTCTTTCCTGAACTCCCTTAAAACCTCAACATAGTAACCCTAATCCTAACCCTTTGGCCAATCACCTGTGGAGTATTGACTTCCTTACTCCTCCCACACCTCTCATCATCCCTCACAAACTCCCTGCCTTCCTTGAATCTCTTATGCCACTCAAAAACTGATGCACGATTCATGCAAGATGGTCGAAAAGCAGTCTGAAGCATTTCATACGTTTCTGTGGCATTTTTTTCCAAATTTAAAAGAGAATTTTATTGCATATCGTTTTTCTAAATTTATTGAAATCACTACGTATATATCGGTGATCAGAACACTATTAAGTTTGATTCAGCCTTGTGCCAGACTAGACTCAGCTTAGTAAAGGATAATACAAATAAGGACCGAACTCACATTGCTTCGGGTAGCACTATAGTTGGCATCCACATCCACATAATCAGAAATACTTTTCATTTTATTGAATTATGACCAAACAGCTCAAAGAGAAAAAAATGATATCATTTAAGATTAGGAAAGTATTGACATTTCTGTCATGAGATGATTCAGTAGTAAGTGGCGTGTTTTGAACTTTTTAGATTATAAAATGCGTAGTTCACAAAAATCATTTTCAAAGAGTAAGATGGGAATCTATATCAAGTCTTTTTGCTGTTTGAGCTCCGTAGGAGAAGAAGCTAGACGGCAATTACACAAGAATGCTGCGAGCAATATTGAACCAGTCCTGGTGGCAACACCCAACAAGACACCAACTATACGGCCACCAGCCTTCCATCATAAAAACTATCCAAGTTAGACCAACCTGACATGCAGGACACTGCTGGAGAAGCAGGGACGAGCTCATAAGTGATGTACTCCTATGGACCCCCACATATGGCCGGGCAAAAGCAGGACGACCAGCTCGAACATACATTCAGCAGCTATGTGAGGATACGGGATGTAGCCCAGAAGACCTGTCAAAGGCGATGAACGATAGGAAGAAGTGGCGTGAGAGGGTCAGGGATATCCGTGCCTGTGGCACGACATGATGATGATGATGATGATATCAAGTCTAAATTTCTCTCATATACAGAGTGTTTCAGGAGAATTGATATCATTTGAGATATACAGTGTGTTTCAGAAATATTGATGTCCTTTTGTAATCTAATTACCTGAACAATTTTCGCTCGAATCATCTCAAATTTTAACAGGAAGTGTAGAAAAAACTTTAAATATTACGCTTTGTTTATTTATTCATTTGTTTATTTATTGTTTTTCAAATGTATAAATGCCATTCATCAATAATGTGGTCCTGACAGGATTTCGCGCCGAGTGAGCGTAATTAAGCTGAATTATCTGTTCCCAGGGGAGCCGTTCCCCACGAAGTAATACATGCTTTGCTGAACTGAGTTCATAGCTTGACGCTGGAGCACCCCATTGTAGATAATGCCAAAAGAAGCAAGCATTTTTTGAATAGCCACACATGAGCCGCGAGGGTCTCCACGATAAAACGACCTTGCGTTATATATCAGCTTGGTTGGAAGCCAGTTAAATCCCATCCCAGAAAAAAAAACGTTTAAATATTAAAGAAAAAATTGAGTTATTTTTACACATGCTGTTAAAATTTTTGTTCATTTGAATGATAATTAGGCCAATTATAAGATTTTGAAATGATATCAATATTTCTGAAACACTCAGTATACTGAGATGTCGATGAGTCTTGGAATAGTCAGACTGTATCCCTTTCAGAGTAGGCTAGACGCCCCCAAATAGGGTCTCTTGACTATGACACTAAACTAAATATAGTAGTGAGGGTTCAGTTCTGAAGATCTGGGGAGTGTAGAGTAGTCCTTCATTACCATTATCCCCAGGTCGACTGTGAACCAGAATGGAAGAACCTGTTAGAGTCCCATCTATGGTTCGAATAGATCTGTTTAAACATCATTCATATTTATTAGCTATTATTTATATCATATAGCTGTGTGTAAAGATAAAAACTCCTTTTAAAAATGTAAATATACATATACAATGTACATAATTCCCTCACCTCTAGACATTAAATAACTCCAACAAATTAATATACCTTTAAATCTATCAATCAATCTGAAGGAACATCAACACAGAAAATGTAAATATAAACATTGTACACAATTCCCGACCATCTCGGCATAAAATAACCCTAACAGATTGATATGTCATTAAAATCAGTCAGTCAATATATATTGATTATGATAATTGTCTTTAATTGGAATCATTTTGAGATAGAAAACAACTGTGGAAGGCAGTAATTACTGGGGATACGGTTACAAGACTAAGAATTCCTATCCGAGGTCGCGGTAAAATCACCTGAAGAAGGCCAGAGGTGAAATTTGGCCGAAACGTAGTGAAAGGAGAAACAACACAAAAACTGCCAAGATGAGGACAAAAAGTCCACAATGAAAAAAAAAACATTAATTCATTGATTCTGATGTTGTTGTTTTTTTTTTGGGGGGGGTCTTTTTCGTTTTGGAGGAGGGTTCATCTTTTCAGTAGTAAAAAGTATTTCAAGCAAGAACAAAGATGTCAGTGGTCACGGATAAAAGGTTGACTGATTCATTCATGAAAGAAGACAGGCATAAGATGCAAAATTTTGCCTCTCATGCCGCGAAGAAGGGTCTACCGTATTTATCTCGATCCCTTATAGATGAAACAGAATCTCAGGTCAGTAAGAGAAGGTTTCCGTGAATGACAGCTGACACTGAGATAATCTCTGGGAGAGTATCACTTTACAAAGAATCCCTACTTTTTCCTTCAGCAGGCTCAAAGGAGGTTTGCCA
This sequence comes from Sepioteuthis lessoniana, assembly GCA_963585895.1. Classification (NCBI taxonomy): domain Eukaryota; kingdom Metazoa; phylum Mollusca; class Cephalopoda; order Myopsida; family Loliginidae; genus Sepioteuthis; species Sepioteuthis lessoniana. The sequence continues at coordinate 7,907,546 of OY757920.1, forward strand.
TAAAGCCTGTCACACAAGGAAGCGAAGTAAAATGGCCACATTAATGGAAACAGGTGCCAAGTACATGAAGGTGCAGCAATATAGTCACTTAAGTGCACAGAGAACTTTTCAAACCGCTCACTAAGGAGTGTACTTGGAAAACTACTGACCTTTAACAAATGTATGAAGTAATAAGACAACCAGGTACTTTCGAAAATAAATTTGATTTTTATGCTTTTTCTTTCTTCATCACTTTCTGTATATGTTGCATTCCTTAAATTTTCGGAATTATATATTTATATTTGGTCAGTCAGTATTTAAAGGAATTTTCAACATCTTCTCATTAAAATGTCTTTATTGGGAATCCTTTTGAGATGAGGCTTCTTAATCTGAGAATTAATTTTTTTATTTATTGCGGACTTTTTGTCCTCATCTTGGTAGTTTTTATGTGGTTTCTTCTAACTACGTTACAGCCAAATTTCACCTCTGGCCTTCCTCAGGTGATTAATCGTGACCTCGGATAGGAATGCTGAGTCTTGTAACCGTATCCCCAGTAATTACTGCCTTCCATAGTTGTTGTCTATCGCACCACGTTTTTGACCAAGTAAACCTCTGGCCGGGTTGGGTAGGAATTGAAACCGCTATCTTCTGGCAATGCTCACCTGGAACCGCAGAGACTTAACGCCTCTACCCGTTGCGCCACGGCCTGAGGTTTACTTGGTCAAAAACGTGGTGCGAGAGAAGGCAGTCATTACAGGGGATACGGTTACAAGACTCAGCATTCCTATCCGAGGTCGCGGTAAATCACCTGAAGAAGGCCAGAGGTGAAATTTGGCCGAAACGTAGTGAAGAAGAAACAACACAAAAACTACCAAGATGAGGACAAAAAGTCCGCAATAAATAAAAATATTAATTCTCAGATCTTTTTATTATTCTGTATGTTTTTAAGATAGTTTTCTTCGTGATTCTGGTTTTTAGCAAAACCATATCTACCAACCTATCCGTTCGGGCAGGATATGACACAAGATCAATTTTTAAGCTGAGTTTAACAGGTTTTAATTCAGAGTTTTCCTTCTCCTAGACAAGTTGCCTCACCAAGGCTGAAGAACTTAGTCTGTCCTGCTATTTACCCATAGCTGGAGGGAGAATAATTGGATTCATACCTTTCCCAAGGGTATTAGTGCTATGTGAAACGCAATCAGTCTCATCCAGGATTTGAACTCGTGTCGCCGTGTCCATTTCCTACGACGATAACCATTACACCACGGCCACCTGTTTTTTGGGGTTTTTTTTAATCTAAACGATTCAGTGAGCAGCATTTCTTTGGAGCGTCTCCATTTTCTGATGTTCTGATATTAATTATTATTATTTCATACGTTTTTAGATATTAATTCTAATGGTTGTCGTTTTCTGATGTTCTGATATTAAGTATTTTCCTAATTCCGTAGGTTTTAGGCTAGTTATCTCTATGCTTGTTGTTTTTTGCTCAGTATTTCTTTGGATCCTCTTGATTTTATGATGTTCTGATACAAATTATTTTCATTATTCTGAACGTTTTTGGATGTTTATCTTCATGGTGCGTCGAGTGTTTGCCAATGGTCCAGGAGACCTCGGTTCAATCCCAGGTCGCGTCATACCAAAGACTTTAAAAACGGTACTTGATACCTCCTTGCTTAATACTCAGCAATATAAGGTACGTATCAAGGCTAAGGTGGAGCAATCCAGGGAAAGGAGTTGCGCCTTCCCCGACACTTCGATGTAGTAGCTATTGAAAAGGGAGCCTTCTGGTCACCCTTGACTACAGTCACCAACTTACCTTATTTTGTACATTTCTAAAGCATTCATTTTTCTCTCAAGCTTTCAAAGAATTTCGGCTGATATTTTCAACTGCCTTCCTCTAGTATTGTTACATGAAAAACTAAAAACACTTCTTTATTAGACAACTACCTAAACCGATACAGACGGGCAATAACTTTTTTTTCTATTTTTACTCAGTAACCACTGATTTGTACACAGCATTGCCTGATCATTTTACAATCGATTCTTCCAATATCGATTACATACAAATCAATGTCATCAATACATCTACAGAGAAGCATACTGCAGTGTACAGTTAACAGTTGAACTTGTCTTTTTATGACCTTGAATGGTCGAAAAGATCATGTCAAGCAAATAAACATGATTTAGTTTTAACTCGATTTCTATCGTGAGTTAACATATTATGGTTTTACTTTTGGTTTGGTTTGGTTTGGTTTGGTGGGTTTTATGGCATATCAACCTTTGTAGGTTATTTAACACCAAATCCATTTTTATGTTAATAATCAGCTCTATTTAAAACAATTCAGTTTAGCATAAGTACACAGTTTAATTGTCAAAAACATTTCTATTTCAAACTATTCTATGTAACGATTCAGTTAAGTGTAAATACAGTCGAAAAACAGTTCTATTTGTAATAATTCAGTTAAGCATAACCATGCAGTTTAAATGTAAGTACGGTTTAATTGTCAAAAACATTTCTCTTTCAAGCTATTCAGTTTACTCAAACTATTCAGTTTAGCATAAGTATGCTGTTAGTTCTATTTAACCCATAGATAAGGCCCTATCAGGTGCTACCACTCCGGGCCAGAGTGGACCTGGGAGCGATGGCAATGAAAGGGTACTCTGCATTTCCCAAAAGCTGTAGCACTGCTGGAACCTCACCATCAGATTGTTTAGTGTCATATCTAGGACACTCGTTAGGGGGTCTTACCCCTCTGCAGAGGTTCAGTCAGTGTATTCTACAGCCCCAGCTGACTGGGCAATATAATTCTGGGTAATGTCTTATAATTTAAACATCTAGTTATATTATAGAAAATAATCTGAAATTCAAAAAGTATTCAAGATTGAATAATAAGATATGATAACCTTCAAGTTGTTTAGTCGATAGTTGATGCCTTTTTAATTATTTAAAATCAAGAATATAACTTCACGATTTTATGGTGAAATTCCGGGTAGGATGAAAGTAGTGATGCAGTCAACAATATTACCTATAATAATTTTGTTTGCTTGCTTTTTTCTTTTTTCTTTTTTTTTTTTTTTTTTGTTTAATGAGATGTCAGCCTTCGCGGGTTACTTGATGCTAAAGATTAGTTGTGATACTATTTTTGACCATAGCTGAGTTAATTATCGTTAGGAAATTTTGCTGAAAAAGGAAAATCAAATTTTAAGATCAACAATCTATGTATATGATGACGTTTCACCTAAGTGAACTTCATTACATACAATTTTCGAGGTGCCCGTGGTGTAATGGTTATCGTCGCAGGATATGGACACGGCGACACGAGTTCAAATCCTGGACCTGACTGATTGCATTTCACATAGCACTAATACCCTTGGGAAAGGTGTGAATCTAATTATTCTCCCTCCAGCTATGGATAAATAGTTGGGCAGACTGTTTTTTCTAGTTTTGATGAGACAACAGGTCTAGGAGAAGGAAAACTTCGACTTCGAACCTGTTAAACTCAGTTTAAAAATTGACCTTGTGTCATATCCTGCCCGAGCGGAGGGGTTGGGTAAATTCATACATTCGGCTTTTTTCACGACTATGCAAAGTTTTCTAAACAGCTACTTATTTCTCTTTTATTATATTCTTTCCCTCGAGTTTATCTTTTTAATTACATTCCTTCTTTTAAACATTTTTGTCTCCCCACTACCTCATTTCTTTTTTTTTCTTTTTTTATTTCATTATCTATTTATTTATTTATTTATTCATCTATTTCACTTTTTCGTTTTCGTTTTCCCCATTTCTCTTCTCTTTTTTCTCTAAATCTATTTTTTGTTTTCTTTCTTTCTTTTTTCTTTTTTTTTTCTTTCTTTCTTCTTTTTTGCTTTGTTGTTTCCTTCTCCTTTTCTAATTTTTGCTATTTTTCTCCCGCTTTTTCTATATATATATATCTTACTTTCTTTCTTTCTTTCTTTCCATCTTTCTTTCTTTCTTTCTTGTTTTTTCCTTCTTTTTTAATTTTAGGTAATTCTCTTCCGCTTTTCTATATCTTTCTCCAATTTTCTTGCCTTCTTTCTCTCTTTCTTTCTTTCTTTCTTTCTTTCTTTCTTCAGAAAGGTCATTTAAAATGTTCTAATGAATAAAAGTCATTTTTGAAAAAAAAAAAGTCGACGCTTGACAAAGATGAAATTTTGACTTGCTTCAAAACATAAATCGCTATATTTTTTCAAAAACATTACAATATTTAGTTTATTTCAAAAAAATGGCTTTTATAAGGTTCAACTAAACACACACAAAAAAACGTTGGAACTAGAAAACCATTTGTGTATGCCACTTGCCTGAATAATGAAATTACATTTGACATAAGTCCAACAAAGCAAAACACTTATTTGTTTTTTAAAAAAAAAAGAAGTATTAAATATTGATTTTGTGACTTCTTCGATGCAGAAACACAGATTATTAAACTACAATAAAATTTTTTTTAAATCTTTAGACAGATGCCGAAACAATACGCAATTTGTTCTTGATTGTTTCTCAGAATAAAACGAATAATTTTTAGTTGCAGCAGTAATTTGGATAGCCTTTTATTAAATATTTGACAGCATTTTATTTCTCTAGATATCATTCATATGACGACGATAATGATAAGCTAAATAGTTGCAGAATGCAATCTTCAAGACTATTTATCTGTATTGAGTGGGTATCTAATAATCATGAAGATCTTGTGGGTTGGAAATTATTCAAAAGTTTAACAATTCTTTGAATTTCTTAACATTTAACGAAACAAAATCTCAAAACACATTAACACAGTTTCTATTACACTTTTTATGTCACCATTATAGCTCTCATCATCATGTCGCGCTGGTAGCACGGATATCCCTGACCCTCTCTCGCCACTCCTCCCTATCTTTCATCGCCCCAGGCAGGTCTTCAGGACAACATCCCGTATCCTCACATAGCTGCTGAATGTATGTTCGCGCAGGTCGTCCTGCTTTTGCACGGCCATGTGTGGGGGTCCATAAGAGTACATCACTTATGAGTTCGTCCCTGCTTCTCCAAGCTCTAATCATAAAAATATATCCAAAATTTAAATTTGAGAACCATTAATGCCAACATTCGGTGAGGATGTCGAGTTAGGCTTCACACAAGTACAGATATTCTCCTTATTTAGAGATTGATGAAGGATATTTGTTGTCTAAATTTCTGAGGCGAAGCTTGATGATTTTAATCATTAAGAGTTTTCGGACTATCATTTATCATTAAGGGTTTTCGGACAAACACCTGAAGAAGGTCGGAGGACATATCGGTCGAAACGTTGTGGAAATTACAATAAAGATATTGTAATTTCTACAACGTTTCGGCCGATATGTACTCCGACCTTCTTCAGGTGTTTGTCGAACTCGGGAACCTTCTCGGAATTTCGAACTACGTCCTTTATTGAATCCGCTTTTAAACGAGCCTAAGTTTATTTTTTGCACACAGTTAAATAGTTTCAAGTATTTCTATCAAATACGAATAATTCTATTTACTGTCAGTTCTTTGTTTGCACACAGTTAAATGGTTTCAAGTATTGCTATGTAACAGTAACAATCTAACATCAGTTATCTGTTTACACACGGTTTAGATGTCAAACATTTCTATTTGACCCAAATATTAGGCCTTATGAGGGGCTACTACCCTGGGCCAGAATGAACTTAAGAGCAATGGCCATAAAGGGGTACTCCACATTCCCCAAAGTTACAAAGCTGGAGCCTCACCATTTGATTGATTAATGTCATATTCAGAACACTTGTTAAGGAGGGGATCTTACCCCTTTGCAGAGATGCATTTGGTGTATTTTACAGTCCCATCTGACCGGGCTGTTTTATTGTTTGACTGATTTTAACCCGTCTAGGGCCATTCTAGAAGTCAGAGAATCGCTTTTATTGCTTGTTTATATTTAGCTTATTTCAGTAGTTGTTTCTTAAAAGATTTTTTTTTTTGGCACATGGCCCTATTGGATAGAATTTTATTTCTAACAGATATATTTGACCCATAGACGTCGCCCTAACAGACACTTACCCTCCAGGTCGAAGTGGATCTAAGATAGATATTTAAAATATTTAAAAATATGTACTTTACACTCCTAAGATCTCAAAAGCTGGAACCTCACCATCAAACGTCTTTTAGTGTCATACCCAGAACACCCATTTTCGGAGAGGGAGTTCTTACCCTCTGCCGAGTATTTTTAGCACTACAGACAAGCTGATAGACAATTTGAGATAAAGCTTCCCATTTTCAAATATAATTGGATAGTTCAACATCGAAATCAATAGATATCGCAAACCTAATTGCTGAGCAAGTAGATCACTTGTAAAAAATAACAGTCATGAAATATATTATATATGATCCAGAAAGTTATGGAGGCAAGAATAGAGTTATTAAACAGAAGAAAATATCAGGTCAGAATGAGAGAGCGGTTATTCAGAGTATCGTAGCAAAATCCTTTCAAAAACCAACCGAAAAAACCGACTCAGTCGAATCAGGAGAAATTAGTCGCGTATGAAGTTACCAAAAGTTTTATAGATAAAAGACCATTCATACTGTTATTTTCTTTTATTTTATTTTCTCCAAACTTCATGCCAGGCTGGATCATTGACTACTTTTTAGTAATTTACTAAGCGTCTTGCTTAGATGGGGCGCAAGTCCATATGAATGGGGCACCCGATGAGACTCGAATTCACGCTTGCAGGTTTGCTAATCAAGCTTGCTAACCTTTAAATTACACGAGGTGCCTTTATTGACTACCTTGTAGGAAATGAACACGGCGATACGAGTTCAAATCCTGGACGAGACTGATTGCATTTCACATAGCACTAATACCCTTGGGAAAGGTATGAATCCAATAATTCTCCCTCCAGCTATGGGTAAATAGTAGGACAGACTAGGTTCTTCAGCCATGGTTAGGCAACTAGTCTAGGAGAAGGAAAAACTCTGAATTCAAACCTGTTAAACTCCGCTTAAAAATTGACCTTGTATCATATCCTGCCCGAGCGGAGGGGTTGGTAAATAGTACCTTGTAGTGTACCGAGAAATGCCGAAAAACTTGATTCTTCCTGAGGCAAATTCACGGCTTTCAGACTGTCCTTTTTCTTTAGGAATGTGAAAATCGTCACATATAGTAGTAAGTTACTTCAAACTTTTGAGTTGTTTTTTTTCTTTATTAGATATTTTTCTAAGTGCGCTGTTTTCTTTCCTTTTTTTGAGTGAACATTAGTGCAGACTGGGTTCCTTAGTCTTGATTAGGCAACTAGTCAAGGAGAAGGAAAGCCTCCTAATTCAAACCAGCTTTACCTCGCTTAAGAATTGACTGCATATCTGCAAAGCTATGGTAGACAGTAGGTTTACTCGATTCAAAACATTTACCTGATTTGGGTTTTGGTTTTGGCTTTAAGTAACCCACGAACTTTTATATGGCATTGAACAAAGAAACCCAACCGAACCGAACCAAGTCAAAAAGATGAAATTCTGGCGAGGAGATGAGAATATGTCCTCTGTATGATTTTGAAATTTTGCTTCATTTTCTATTGGGGGTGTGCTCGTGGTGTAATTGTTAAAGCGATGAACTGGAGAATCGTAACTAAGCGAGTTCGTACTCCAGTCGCGCTATAACATGCACTTTTGGGCAAATACCCTTGGGAAAGGTATAAACCCCCTTATCCTCCCAGCTATACGTTAAATAGTACCACAACTGTTCTTCTAAGAGAATGGTTTGGGCATTAAACAACCTACAAATGTTGATATGCCATTAAACAAAGAAACCAAACCAAATCATTTTCTATAAGCAGTAGTAAGGCAACCTATCTAGGAGAAAGAAAACTCTGAATTAAAACCAGCTGACATCCGCAAAGAAATTGACCTTGTGTCGCATCTGTTGGTAGGAGACTGGTTAAGTAAATTTTCCTAATTGATTTTCTTTTATTTATTTATTTATTTATTAATTTATTTTTGCAAGTAATCACAAGATTTTAAATCGGTCCTTTTCTGTTCATTCATGTTCTCTTTTTCACAACGTAAAATATTCACAAGTTGAAATATTAACAAAACCAAACCTACAGCTCTTTTCAAGTGTGCATGGTTAGTCATGAAATAATCTACCACCTCAGACATCATAGATTGTCTGTCGGTTTTACATGTCTCTCGTTTATATCTTGTATCAAAATTTTCCTAGTTATTTTTGTGGGTGCCAGGAATTGTTTATTTCCGATATTCTTAACTCACTATGCTAATATAGATATCTTTGTTTCTTCTTTGCTTATTGAATATTTGACCCTGACTTCGGCATAAATAAAATTATCTACGGACATATTGCTAAAGCGTAACATGCATCAAGCAAATTTAATTTTAGAATTCTCCCTGCGTCAACAGATATGGAAGCCTCTTGCCAATTATTCTTCCCAAATGTGTATTCATCAAATTGTTGCATTTGCTCGTTCCATTCAAAAACTCCCCACGTTCTTTTTCTTTAATGAATACTCGCTCGAATAATAACAGTATGAACGTCCAATTTTATAAAAAGAAATAAATATTGAATTATATTCTTCTTAAAAATATTTTTCTGCTTTTTTTAAAATCTAATATTGCACTATTTTAGTCTCAGGCAGGCACACACACACACACACACAAACACACACACACACATATATATATATATATATATATATATATATATATATATGATAAAGTTTTCTATATTTATAAATACATAGTGCTCAATATTGGTTATGCAGCAAATATATCAAAGTTAGAATAGTGTTCGCACAGAGTCAACGGCGCTTGGTGACTATCAGATTTGCGATTGTGTGATGTTTTGACCAAGTAGTGATGAGTATTCCTTAATACACACTCATGTAGGTATGATGGGAAGAGTGATCCAGTTTGTTGACGAAGAGCAGTGTAGTTTATACTACGAGGTGATTTGCATGCCTACATTTGATTCATTTCATAATTTGTTAATTTATTACTTCTGATTGGATATATTGTTTACTAGCGTTCTTGTTAATGTCATATACTACCAAAAGGCAAGATAATGGAATCATCTGTCTCTAATGAATAGCTAACCCTTTGACAAAAGAACAGAATGAGATTTGTAGGTGACACCTGTTAAGTACTGATTGTTCATTCACTGTATCTTGTGTAGTAAAACCTATTTTCTTATAAAATTATTTGGTGTTTTTTACTTCTTTCTCTCTCTTATCCAGTATACGAGTTCCAAGAATTAATTATTACAATTAATTATTATTGTTGTTGTTATTCTTGTTTTATTTCATTTTATTATTTCATTTTATTATTTCATTTTATTCCTCAATATATTTTCATTCTTTTTTTCACTTTTTATTTTTTGCCATTAGTTTATGGAGTCATCGGTTTTCAGGTGCCTTTGCAGGAATTTATATTCATGCCTACATTTGGATATAAGTTCTGTACTGTTAATATGTAACTATATATTGGATGTGGTTCATTTTTTGGGGAGGTGGGGTTGCGACATAATCACATTTATCCACTGATTTAAAAATTAATAGCAAGATACCTCTAAAATATCTTAATATTGAAACCTAACGTCTAGAAATAATATGAATATAAGACAAATTTTGGCAAAAGAATAGCCTTATCTATAGGCAGTTGTTTGCTTTGAAAACTGATCTCTCTAGTAATAATACAGGGATTGCTCATGGATTTTTATTTTTATTTTCCATGCTTTCCAAAAATCTTTTTTTCTGATTATCTTTCTTTTTTTTTTCTGTCGATAAAAATTGCATTGTTTTCTATATGCATTTTTCTCATATGATTGTTCATTTACCATACAATTTCGCCAGGTGACATATTTGCGTTGTCTAGTAGGATCCATTTTTCTGATGGGATTATATCGATTCTAGATGTCATATCAAACATTATGAGAAATGGTATTCCCGAACGTATGTAAATCTAATTTAATTTATAAGTAATGCGATTTCTCTACCCCAAAATCTGAGTCGCTACCAATTTCGGAAAGATTACAACGAAAAGAAAAGGTATTGCGTATCTCATAGTGATGGCTTGTGCCCAACAAGGCTATACTTCGTAAATAAGAACTAAAAGAAAACCTATTTTACATTACTGTAAAATGAAGCTTTTTTCAAATATTTGGATTAATTTTCATTCGTCTAGCCTAGTTGGGTTTATCAAGAATTCCCGTTAGCCGGTCTATTTTCAATCCCAGCTCTGTTACGAGGTGGATGAGGGCTTTGAATACACCGGCTGCATACTCGCTAGATTGATAGCGCCACCCCCAAAAGAGGTATTCCGGTATTGTAATACCTTTTAGAGTCCCATCTATGAGCCACATCGATCTGTTAAAAAAAGTATTGATATTTGATAGGAATACTTGATATCATATAACTGCGTGCAAATTATTTGTATCAATAAGACTTACTTGAAGTTATAATTGTTTAAAAAAATTGTTTAAAAAGTATTACTGTTATTAATTAACATACAACGTCTTGGGAATTATTTGTTTATATATATTTTATATATATTTTAAACCATGTAACTGTGTGCCAGCAAATAATCATTTTTGAACTGGGACAGTTATTTCAAACTATAACAAACAAAAATCATCAAGCTTCGTCTCAGAAATTTAGACAACTAATGGAATAAATTTTCAAACGTTTTTTAATCTGATTAGTCCAATTTTTAACCAAAAACTCGATAAATCTTAATTTTCATTATTTGCCCTATTATTCAAGCACATTTTCAATAAAATTCAGTCTAATATGAATGAGCAAGGAAAGTAATGACAAAGAATCAATGATTTGCTTAACGCCGAAAGCCAGCCAAAGTTTCTTTGTCTATCGTATACAAAGCAAAAAATATTTTTTACAGAAAAAGAGGTTTTTTTAGGAAAAGAGGGAGTAGAGGATTGAACAAAAAACTAAAGGAAAGCTTTTTAACGTCTCTCGCTACGGCGATTAAAGTACCCACAACATCAATAAGAAAACACACTAATGAATTGAAAGTCCACGAGGAAACTGCAATAAAACAAGATTTAAGTCCCCTTGATTACACTATATGGGGTGTTTTTGAAAATAAACCAAATGCAACTTCCCATACAAATATTGGTTTGCTTAAGACTTCTATTGAAGTGGAATGGAATAAAATGTCTGAAGAATTTATTTTGAAAACATCCAAATCGTTTCAAAGGCGTATTGGTATAATAATTGACAAAAATGGTGGCAATTAAGTAGATTTACTGTTTTGTGTCTATCGTCTGATTTTATTGGTTATTTTTTTGATATAAAATTAATCTTATTTTACAATAGAATCTTATTATAGTAATTATTCTAGAATATTTCCAATTTTGCTTTTGCTCCCTGTAATTCAAGAAATGAGACAAGCAGCTTCTTAACGTTTTGGCTATTAAAGATATAACAGAAAAAATAATAATTCAAATTCCAACAATAATATACTTTTAAATTTACTGAATATTTCCTGCTTTTTCAAAACTTTTAAACACGTCAGCCACGCAAAACGATTGCCTTTCAAGTGCACCTAGCCTTTGTAGATCAAAGTTTTAATAGTGCACACAGTCTGCCTCTACGTTACTCCAAATTATTTTAACATATACGAGATAGGTATGTTGGTGCGAAAGTACGTTCCTATAGAAAAATAACAGATGTCTAGATAAGTCGATTCCCTTGGTTGCTTCTCTAAAACCTCAAAATCGATTTATTTTGCAGCAAAATAATTAAAGGCCAAAATCTCAATCTAAAATAAATCTAAGAAGTAAATAACACGAGTAAGAAGTGACAAACAAAGATGGTAGAGAGAATCGGCAGGGATTTGGTGACAAAATGATTACAGATTGTTGTTTTACTTAATCATCGATACTTATGTTGTCTAAACCATAGTGTTATGGGATTAGAGTTCAAGCCTTACTGTATCTTACTTCTTTACTTCCAATTTCCAATCTCGCGGTCAAAGTGTATATCGACCCAAATAATCGTGATTATAAGTTGGCTTTATTAGTTTAACCAAGTATCAACTTTTTGTGGATTATCGAATATCCAATTTGATTGATTTGGAAGTTTTTTTGATGGCTGAGTGGGAAGATAACGAGGTTTACACACATCAAATAATGATTACGAAATATTGTCATTAACACAATTTCAAACCCTTTTTCTTTTTGTTCCCGACTTTTTAGATTTTTTATAAGGATCGGTGTTCCTAATCACGTCCCCATGACAACTTCGTAAGAGGGTGCAATATTTTTCGGTTTCTTTGTTTACTGGCATATCAACCTTTGAAGGTTATTTAATGCCAAATCCATTCTCCTAGAAGAACAGTAGTGGTACTATTTAACCCATAGGGGGTTCATACCTTTCCCAAGGGTATTTGCCCGAAAGTGAATGTAATAGCGCGACTGGAATACGAACTCGCGTACTACGATTCCGCAGTCCATCACTTAAACCATTACACCACGAGGACACCCCCTGCAATGTTTTTCGTTAAATAAAGAAAATTTTAAAATCATTATTATTATATATATATATATATATATATATGCATATATATATATATATACGAACTACTTTCGCATCTGCAGAATGAGACACAAAGTCATTTTTAAACGGGATTTAAATTGAGTTTTTTTTTCTCTTAGACAGGTTGCCGTTTATACCTCTCTCTAGATTACTAGTGCTATATAGAATGCAACACACACACACACACACACACACACACACACACACACACACACACACACACACACACACAAACACGCACAAACACACGTACATATATATATATATAGACAACATTAACAATGACTATAACCATGATATATGCCAAAATTATATATATATATATATATATAGACAATATATATATATATAGACAATATTCCCAATGACCATAAATATGATATATATATATATATATATATATAGAGAGAGAGAGAGAAGGAGAGGGAGAGAGACAAATGGTACATTTTGGTGAATCTGACAAGATGATGAAAATAAGTGGAAAAGTGGATAAATCAAACACTTACAAGAGGTTTAGTGATAATATTTCGTTCTTTATTAGCAGAAGAACTTCATCAAACTAATCATTTTTTGTGTTTTCCTACATTTTAGCAATTGAGGAAAATATAAACTAATGTAGAATCTAAAAAGATATTAACACGAGGAAAGGGTCAAAAGAGAAGAGATAGATAAAGGAAGGACAAGTATGGAAATAGATAGAAATTTGAGTGATCCTATTTACCTAACCCCTCCGCTCGGGCAGGATATGACACAGGGTCAATTTTTTAAAGCGGAGTTTAACAGGTTTGAATTCAGAGTTTTCCTTCTCCAAGACTAGTTGCCTTACCAAGGCTGAAGAACCTAGTCTGCCCTACTATTTACCCATAGCTGGAGGGAGAATAATTGGATTCATACCTTTCCCAAGGGTATTAGTGCTATGTGAAATGCAATCAGTCTTGTCCATGGAACTTGTATCGCTGTTTCCATATCCTGTGACGATAACCATTACACCACGGGTACCTCCAGAAGTTTGAGTGATGGTGGTAGGAGATAATTTGGTTTTTAATTGTGACCTTCTGGGATGATGGTGGCACCAAAAGGTATCGGTTTTCATCAGAGATTTGATCAGATAGAGGTGGATTAATTTTAGTGAGAAAGAGAGAAGTATGAAGAGGGAGAGGTTTTTTAGAAAAAGAGGAAATAAAGGGAGGCAAAGGTTCAGGCGTATCCTGTTTCATCAAAGATATTGACTAACGGAGTATCTAATAGGAAAGGGAAAAGAAAGAAAAAGATAAAAGATAAAAGAAAAGAAATATATATATATATATATATATATATATTAATTGATATATCGAGTCAAGCGGAACGTCCCACAAGAATTACTTAGACGGTCCCAAATAACAACACCCGGGTCTTTACAAGCACTAGAGTTGGCTATCGGTGATCACTCGTATGGACATTATATATACCGGACAAACTACTCAACTGATAGTTTCTCTGTCCCTGCACAAGGCCGGATGCATGAAATATCTGGCTGTTCTCCAAGTCATAGCAATTACGCTAGCCTGAGCAGATAGAGAAAACAATTCTATACACTCTGTCTATTTGAGGAGTCTGGTAGGAATTTGGAGAGTTGAATTTTTTTTTTAAATTCATTTATACTACTTCACTTGTTCTTTAATTTTATAATCTTTATCACTTCCGGTCGTTACTATTAAAGAAGCGCTGGACGAAAAGGTTCCTTTAGTATTTTATAGTTTTAAACGATCTAATAAAACGATTCCCAAACTGAATTAATAATACAATTCTGTTGCACCACAAATTTGTTTATACACACACACACACACACACACACACATATATATATATATATATATATATAAAATTAACTTAAATCGCGAGTTGGAAATCTTCTACTAAAGTTTCACCTTATCGGATTATCAGGATGATCCGATAAGGTGATGATGATCCGATAAGGTGAAACTTTAGTAGAACATTTCCGACTCGCGATTTAAGTTAATTTTATAATTGGCTCCACTTGTGTTGAGCACTTTCGTAATTGTAGCATTGCAGGATTCGCGGAAGGTTTTTAGTTTTCTTTTGACCAACTGATTGCGTATCCCTTGATTTTTTTCAAGGGGTCGGACGAGGTTGGCCTTTTCTTTCTTTTTGACCAATAATTTTTTTTTCCCCGAGCAGTGATTCGAGATACTTTTATCTCTTGTTCCTGGCGGCGGTTTTTTCGTGTTTTTTTTTTTTTCTGGTACCGTGAATGCTGGTAGATATTAGATTAGTAAAGATAGATAGATAGATAGATAGATATAAATGTCAGTTAAAGACATTTAGATATAAGAAAACAATTATCATTCGGCGAATGGATATATAACTGCGATGTTATTAGTTCATTTTTTTTTTATCGATTTTCATCGCATATCAACTTTTAAAACCTATTTAAAACATTCTTAAAAAATCTTTTCCTTCACAAAAAACTTTTCTTCTGACGATGACCTAAGTTCAAAATTAGCTGAGAACAATCCCAAAATAAATAGTACAAATAAATATTTCTTTTTGTCCTATCACTTTTGTTCATCTCTCTCTCTATATATATATATATATATATATATATATCATATGAATCTTGCCATAGCTTTTGTGGTTCATTCTGACTGTTATCGTTTAGTGCCAGTGTTAGATAATGCTAAACATAGAAAATGGAGTGGAATCGTTCGTTTGCAAGTAAGTCTTGCAGTGTATTATTCCTGCCAAGATCTTAATCATGATTGAATGCTCTACACTTGTTCCGACGTATCAGTAAGTACATATTTATTCAGCTAAGATTAATCTTGTACAAGACTGTAGAAAAAGAGAAGTGGTGTAAAGAGTGACACTTATAAAGCACTGACTAGTGACACTGGTGAGAAATACGCAGCTAACTCACAGGCAAAGTACAATAGGGAGGCGGCGTGGGTGAGGCTGGAACAGAGAATTAAATCGACTTTTCACCTCTCTCTCTCTCTCTCTGACTCTCTCCCTCCCTCTCTCTCAAATAATAAAAATGCAAGATTTAGGGGAGTCACCCCTATAGTAGTGCATTTGCATCGGCTGCTATATAGTCCTAAATTGACAGACTATATTCTCAGAATCATACATGCATTTTAAATGAGAATTTAATAAAAGGACAATATATTACTAACCAGTTTGTCTTGGAGTAGACATGCTTACTCTTTCCTAACTTATTTTCAAATGGTATCTCTATTATAAGCCGAAACACTACTGCATAGTTTGGAACGAGCCGCCGCAGGCAATAGCCTCCATGTCAATGCACACAAAATGGAATATATGTGCTATAATCACACAGGCGACATCTCCACACTTGACGGAACTTCTCTGAAACTAGATGACAAATACACCTACCGAGGAAGCAGCGTCTCATCAACCGAAAAGGACATCGACTCGCGGCTAAGGAAGGCATGGACAGCCATCGATAGACTATCAATCATATGGAAATCCCACCTGACCGATAAAATGAAATGCAGTTTATTCCAGGCAGCGGTCGTATCAATACTGCTGTGTGGATGCACTACTTGGACGATAACTAAACGGCTGGAAAAGAAGCTAGACAGCAATTACACAAGAATGCTGTGAGCAATATTGAATAAATCCTGGCGGCAACACCCCACAAGGCACCAACTATACGGCCACCTGCCTTCCATCACGAAAACTATCCAAGTTAGATGAACCAGACATGCAGGACACTGCTGGAGAAGCAGGGACGTGCTCATAAGTGATGTACTCTTATGGACACCCTCATATGGCCGGGCAAAAGCCGGACGACCAGCTCGAACATACATTCAGCAGCTATGTGAGGATACGGTATGTAGCCCTGAAGACCTGTCAGAGGCGATGAACGACAGGGAGAAGTGGCGAGAGAGGGTCAAGGATATCCCTGCTAGCTGCGCGACATGATGATGATGATATACATTTGGTCGCTCTACTGTTTGGCGGTAGTTGGGGGAGGGTCATTTGCTTATTCGTTACTGCCTACCCTTTTTTTTCTTCTTTCTACTGAAAATTCAATACTAGTATGAGAGTCAAATAATTCTACACTTGTTCTAAAAATAGAATTCCACATTCAAATAGTATTAGCTTTTCGACCACGTTCAAATTTCAATTCTGGGTTTACAGTTAAATAGTGCTTTCATTTAAGACACAGATAGTATACAACACCGATTTTACAATGACAAAATTAAATAAGATCATACATGCATTTTAAATGACAATTTAGTAAAAGGAGAATATATTATTAACCAGTTTTTGGTCTTGTCTTGGAGTGGACGTGCTTACTCTTTCCTAACTTATTTTCAAATGATCTCTCTAGTATAATTTTTCAACTTTTATGAGCATTTATATACATTTGGTCGTTTGTACTGTTTGACGGTGGTGGGGAAAGGGTCATTTGCTTATTCATTAATACCCTACCCTTTTTTATGATGATGATGATGATGATGATAATGATTCTCAGAATAAATTTTATCGTGATGTTGCACAATAATCATGACCAGAATTATTGTATCCTAAGTCGAATAATAAATTGTGTCTAATGGTGAGGCGACATTTCTGGAGTTTTTTCGATTGTAATTTACTCTTTGACTCTGATTACTCCCCGATCCAATCCGACCTGGAGTGGAAGTACTTATTAGCGTGCAATACATGGGTCAAAAAGAATCGTTTGAAAATGATTCGTATTCAACAGTAAACTGTGCCAAAAAAATTGTAATTAAAAAAATAAACACAGGAAATGTAAATAGGAACCCACAATGAACGAGATTCCCTAAACTCTTGGCATAAACTAAACCAAAACGCGAAAATCAATCAATCAATCAATTACCTAAAATTATTGTGGAAATATCTGTCGTCTTTGAATCGTTTCGGTTGAATTAA
Organism: Sepioteuthis lessoniana; assembly: GCA_963585895.1. Lineage (NCBI taxonomy): Eukaryota > Metazoa > Mollusca > Cephalopoda > Myopsida > Loliginidae > Sepioteuthis > Sepioteuthis lessoniana. Next base: position 7,924,985 of record OY757920.1, read on the forward strand.
ATTCAATTTCGCTTTTATTTTTATAGAATTTAAATAGATAAATAAATCTGAAACAAATAGCTTAATCTACTCTGAAGAGGTTGGGTAAAAAAAGGCTTTCATTTAATCTTTTCAAATTTGTTATAAATCTGGTCTCAGTCCTTAAATAATTGGATGGATTTCAAGAAAAAAAAAGTACGATTTTCGCTTGGAAATCTTGTATATATTCTTGACTGCCCTTATTTTGACTCCAAATTCTTTGTTTACAATATTCGTTAATACTTCTCAAAGTATTTGGGCGAATAATTTTTGTCTGTGAAGAATATCTACTCAGCTGGCGTAACTGGGCCAAGTTTGTTGAACAAAAGTGCCATAACGAAGAATATTTAAACCTTTAAAAATCTTATGGCAATTTTTAAATGTTAGGAATGAAAACGAAATTGTCATGTGTATGTATGGATAGATCGGCAAAACAAATTTTCATCTGTATATATGGATAAATAGGTAAAATGAAATTTTGATGTGTACATCTGGATAGATAGATGAAATGAAATTGTCATGTGTATATATGGATATTTTAGATCGTGGTAAGGAAAAGATACACAGTGAAATAGAGTTAATTATTTATTAACTCAAGTGGTACAGTCCGACTAGTATTATGAGTCTCGCGCTGTAGGTGTTATGTCCGAAGTTGGTTTTACTACTGACCGATGTTCTTCTAGAGCTGTCTCTCTGTCTCTGCGTCTGCTTCAGAAACACAGCGATACCGGAAGTCACGTGGTACGAGCCACTATACTACAAGATGGAAAGGCAAAAGAAAATTGACACATATACATATGGATTGATAGGTAAAACGAAAATGTAATCATTAGTTTAGCTGTTGGAATTTAATTAGAACGCTATTTCTACAAACTAGATGTTTTAATGATTTAAAACAATTTTGAAATATCCATGATGCTAGCCAAAATTACTTACGGTTAATTCACGACCATTTTACGTTAATCAGGTTTTGGTTGTATTTTGTATTTTTTAATAAAACCTTTTTAACAAATATTTCACAAGTTAACAATTTTAACTGATTGATATAAGGCAAATATTGTAATACTTTAGGTATCAATTTCGGGAAGCCTATTTTACGTGTAAAATCAGCATTCAATTTCCTTTTCTTTAAATTAGGCTTGAATACTTGCCACTGGTGAAAAAAAAAAGGAAAAAATAAAGAAATTTCGTCCATTGAAAATTGTTAGAGCAAAATAAAATTTAAAAAAAGGGGATGTAAATCTTATTATAGCAATGCGATGTTAAATTCCCTTATGTTTTACATTCAAAATTATGAAAATTATTTGGTGGGTTAATGTACATTGTCTTTTTTAAGTAGAGGAATTGTATTGTGAATTGAATTACGACGACAAGAAAATCAGGCGAACACTTGCACATACGGAAACACTGGACAGCAGTTTCGACCTTATTAGGTCTCATCAGCAGTGTATAACGTGATCTCCCCCTATGGAGATCAAACCAGCGCCCACAGAATGCAGAGCCCAAACTCTACCTTGGAGCCACAGTCTACATCGCACCAAGGCGACCCCAAATGAACAACGTAATTGCGCAGCCAATTAATTTGAATGTGTCTTGCAAGTTACATCTGTACTCTTTACAGAGGACACGGTTACCTACAAGGCCACGCACAACTGTTCGCTGGATTTTCTGGTCATGGTAATTCAACTCGCGGTTTAATTTATCTACTTAAAAAAGAAAATGAACATCTGTTTCCTTGCCTTTGAGGTAGTAATAATTATGTGGATGCGTATTTCCAATCATCTTGGAAAGATGTGTCTCTGGAGGTAACTACATTTGTTTAACGGCAAATGATCTCCTTATGGGTTATTTAATCACAAAATTTGATTTATTTCTATATGTTTAACTACAATAATAACTATTTTCAATGTTCTATCGCACTTTTAAGAAATTTGTCAATAAACAAATATAAATTTGAGAACAGATATTTAATATCAAGTATTCCTATCAAATACAAATAATTTACCCACAGTTTTATGGTTTTATGTATTCCTGTCTAATTTTGATAATTTCTCTATAATTATTTAGTATCAAGTTACTATTTCTATTTAATAATCTAATTAGTTAATTATACTCACTTATATGGTATAAATCGGCTCATCCGCCAAGAGACTGAGGTTCAATCCCTGGTCGCGTCATAGCAAAGACTAAAAATTGTGCTTGACACCTCCTTGCTTAACACTCAGCAATATAAGGTACGTGTCAAGGGTAAAGTGGAGCAATCCAGGGAAAGGAGTAGCGCTCTCCTCTACACCTCGGTGCAGTAGTTATTGAAAAGGAAGCCTTCCGGTCGCCTTCGACTACGATCGCCAACTTTTTTACTTACTTTTTTATATGTTATAATAATGATAATCTTTAGAAAAGATTTATTGCTTCAAGTAACTATCTTAATACAACTAATTTACACAGTTATATGGTATGAATTATCCCCTATACTAAAACAGATCTATTTGACCCATCGATGAGACCCGAACAGGCACAATCACTCTGTGTCAGAATGAACCAGGTTTTAATACTCGGGGTCAAAGTAGACCTGGGAATAATGGCAATGAAAAGGTAATCGACACCCCCTAAAACCACAAAACTAATGCGTCACCGCAAGATGTAGTTTAGCGTCATAATCAAGACAGTTTTTTAGCGGGGAGGATCATTCCCCTTTTCAAGGGATACTTTCAAAATATTCAAAAACCCGCCAACAGGGCTACACTATGTAAAATTATTCTTCGCAAGTGACATTGGGTTTTACCTAATTCTTCCTTGCTTCTTTAATCCATCAACTGCAATGCTTATTTAGACAGCCTAAAAATGGATTCAGAAATGTTAAAAATGGCTTTATTAACCAACAGAAATGAATGTTTAAAACTTGATTTTCTGTCATTAACTTTCCACGTAATAATTTCACGATACAATTATTTGTTTCAGTTCGTATTAATTGTATATGCATGTTTATAGAGTCGATAACCATAGTCCAAATTTTGGAGTATTTTTCACACCAGAATTAGCTAATGGTTTTTCACTTGAGTCTGAGTAACAGCAAGTCTCCTCAAGTCTCCGGGACTTTTCTCAGTATCCTCGCTGATCTTAACAATGCTGTCTCTACTAGTCCTCTTATTTCCAAGATCTCCAGTCCCTGTACCAATGCTTTGATGCCTGTACTAAGAGCACAGATTGCAATTGTCATCACCGTCACCTTCATGTTTAATCATATTGACCAACCCCTCCGCTCGAGCAGGATATGACACAAGGTCAAGTTTTAAGCGAAGTTTAACAGGTTTTAATTCAGAGTTTTCCTTCTCCTAGACTAGTTACCTTACCAAGGCTGAAGAACATAGTTTGCCCTACTATTTACCCATAGCTGGAGGGAGAAAAATTGGAGTCATATCTTTCCCAGGGGTATTAGTGCTATGTGAAATGCAATCAGTGTCGTCGAGGATTTGAACTCCAGACGCCGTGTCCATTTCCCACGACGATAACCATTACACCACGGGCACCTCTCATGTTTAATAGTTGTTTTTTTTTTCAGTTCTCTAGAAAGATCTTGGTGAGTACCTCTTTTTACGCTTTTTTTTAGTTTTACCCTGTGGTCAACCGAAACGGCAAAATCTACTATTGGTGGGGGGTGTCTTTTTCTTTTTTTTTTCCTTTTTTTTTTTTGTTTACTATATCTTAGTCTGGTCGTCTGACCAAGATTATTATCATTATTTTCATTATATATGTACGTTTTATTAATATCAATATTTCTATTAAATCTGCATGTTTAATTTGAAATGTTTTTAGACAAAAGAGTTTGTTTTTTTCTTCATGCTAATGTTTTTAGGAATGACAATAATTCATCCTTCCTCCCCCAGCTAAATAGTTGAACAGACTGGTATCTTTAGGTGTAGTTAGGCAATTCGTCAAGAAGTAAATCTTTTAATTCAAACCAGCTTTACTCTACTGAGAAATTAACATTCTTTCATATACTTACAATGGTACGTGAGTTAGGTAAATACATACCCTCCATTTTGACTATTGAACCTTAGAAATGAATCAACTGATCCAAAAATGTTGTACGGTTTTTAATTTTCTTTTTTTATCAGCATCGAAAAGATAACCTCTTGGAATATCGATACTCTTTAAACCTTTTCCAGTGAAACGAAACTGATAAGGATTGAGAATGACACTTCAAACATGCCAGATGCTTTCATTAATCTTCAGTACAAATGATGAAATTATAAGACAATATCTGCAACACATCAGAAAGAACTACACGTTAGCGAAATCGCTACCTTCTACCTTAGTGAACAAGACAAACAGTAATGAATCATCCTATACTTGTCGCTTCTTTATTGGCGTGTGATAAGAAATTAGTCTTGTTCGACAAGTGAAAGTGATACACGTCAGATTACCTCCGTTTTCCCAACAAAAAGTGATGTGTCTGTGTGTCTGTATGTGGAAGTTATAGGATAGTTCTTTGTATGGTGTACAACCAGGGGAAAACAATCACAGGCAAAGTATTCGATATTTCAGCAGTAAAGGAATTGAAGACAATGCTCGACCCCATATCGATTACACGGAGCCGAGTTAGTGGAAAAGCCTCGATTTCAAATTACAACCCCATCCATCATACGCATTGGATTCATCCCCAACTGATTATCATCACTCCATTCTCTAAATAGTTATGCTGTTCATAAACTCACTACCGAACAAAGTAATAATGTCTTTTATTGACCTATTTGCTGATGTCAACACATTTTTACGGCTACTACTTTACACATTTCTACCATTTTCATTTGGTTGCAAATATTTCCAGTGACCTTTCATCAGGAAAACAAATGGCTGGTAACATTCAGTGTCTTCAAAACCAATCTTGAACCATTCCACTATTTGTATGCAACTTCTGACCTTTACACTATGCCAATAAATGGAAATAATTTAAGAAAGATTCCTTTTCCGAAGAAACATTTAAGTCTTAAATTTAGATTTACACTTGATTTGAGATAGAACTCTTACAATAAATCTAATAACAAATAATCGACAGGATTGTTCTACCGGTTCAAAAGGTTTATACCGATACATTGTATTTCTTGGCCTGGAAGAATGTTTGCAGAAGCAAAGATGAGATGACGACGAATTCACAACAGTAAAAAAAAAAAAAAAAAAAGAAAAGTCAGACAGGTGGTCAAAGAAAAATACTACTCGCTTTAATAAAGCGTTTCATGCCCCCACCGAACGAGTCTCAAACTGGGAGAGGTGAAATGGTATCTTAGAATCTTTGAAGGAAATGCTAAATCGTAACTTCAATGATGGGAGGGGCGTTTTCTTGCTCCAAAATTTAAGATGTTCCTTGTTCTATGAAGTCAAATACCTGACAGACTGACCCTTTAAAAATACTCTCGTATGTGACTCTTTCTCGCACCCACCGTCAGAGTTTTCATGATTGAATTTTGTTGTCAGTCGAGGACCAAGTTCACGGGTTGAGGGAAGCACCCACTACGTTACATCTAGATGTCTTATTGTATTTATAAAAGAGCTAGATTCAGGTGAAGTTCCACCAAGTATGTTTGTTTTCTCTTTATAAATTTCGGAATCGAGGGCCTGGACTTGAGGAGATTAGATTTCTCCATAATCATTTATTTTCATAATTTTACAAGCCAGGTTCCTTTCTATCATTCCCTCCATAGGAAGTTCCTCAATACATTTTATTTAGACATGAAATCTGATCTCTCATATACAATAAAAAAAGGATTTCTTCCAAACCGTAATCATTTCAGTCTTGTCATTGCATGGTTGTATCACAAGGAGGTAGAGACAAATATTTGTGCATTTTTACGTCTTTTTGCTGCTATCCTTTTTGTACTATAGCCACAATTAACGCCATGTGCGAAATAGACATATAATGTTCATAACAATAGAACACATAAAGAATATAAGAATCTCGAAATTCGAAAAACATATAACGACTTCTTGTTCGGGTACGAAACCTTTTTATTAACTTTGAGTTAAAGGTTTCGACGTAAGGAGGAGAGACACAATCTCGCTATGCCGTCTCGTTCATTTGGCCCCCATCTCGAGCGGCCTCCATAGGGCGCAAGTTCGCCTCGCGTCTGCGAGCTCCAAAAGTCGATCCTCCTTTTTCGGTGCCTAAATTTCAACTCCTCTAACTTTTATCAAATTCTCCACAAACCTCTGCACGCTCCTGGTGCGTGACGTCACCCGCACCCTGTCACCCCGTTCCGTCATCTCGGGCTATTGTGCCATCCCTGAGTGGGACGTCCGCCCCGCACGCGCGTTACCACCTACATCAAGGTTTGCACCTAACTAACCCATGTGCTGAGCCGAAAGGTTCTCAGCCCAACTAAACTCAAAGGCATGAACCTAAATCCCTTGGCCATTACGTTACATTTTGACTTATATATAAGGAGAAATGGTAGATTTTGGTGAATCTGACGAGATGATAAAAATAAGTGGAAAAGGGATTATTCAAACACAACAGGTTTAGTGTTAATATTTCGTTCTTTATTCATAGAACTTTTTCAGATGAAACATTTAATGAGTTTTTCTACATTTTAGTAACTGAGAAAAAAGGGACGGAAAGGGTCTATATATATATATGTGAAAGTGCCGTTTGCTATATTTATAAATAAAGGATGTTTAATACCGGTGATAGAGAATATGTAGATATTAATTAGGATAGCGTAGATACAGAATCAATGACACTTGGTTACGGCCAGATTCTCACCTATGTGATCACAGGTCTGATGATCGCACAGGTGAGAAACTGACAGGCACCAAGTGCTGCTGACTCTGTATCTACCCTATGCTAACTTATCAACCTATCTATCCTTCTATATATCTCCCTACATACGTCTATGTATATTTATATATATATATGTGTGTATCTGTGTATGCATATATGTGTATGTGCGTATATATGTATATATATTCATTTTTCTCTTCCATTGCTCACTCCTTTCAGACTCTGTCGATCTGTTACAATTATTTTACTTATACTTTTCCCTCTCGCCATCTTTTATTCGCACTTCCTTTTTAATTCGCTCTTTAATTCTGCTTCTTACCCTCTTCTCTTCTTTCTCTGTCCGTTTGTCTGTCTCTTTCTCTCCACCTTTCACTCTCCTCCAATTTGTCTCTTTTCTTTATCATTCTTTTTCTTTCCTTTTTCTTCTCTTTTTCTTTTAAACGTCTTTCTTTTTCTCTCACCTTCTCCCTTAGAAGAAAACATCTCGCCCTCTTAAACGCAGCCAAATTCAAATTTTCCCATTTACCTATATTTCTCGTCATCCACGTCTCTAAAGAAAAAGAAGAAATCAGTAATCGCAAATGAATCACCCTTTTTCCAAGAAGGGTCAGTCTATTCATGTGAAATCCACATAAGATCGATATATCGATTATAGATGCATTTATCGAAAGATCGATATTTTATGGAAAGGCCAGTTCTGTGCGAGACTTTTGCCGATCAAATATTGATTAATCGAACTGGCCTGTTCGATTGATATCCAAAATGAGAAATAAGGATAATGAAACAGAATAACTCTCAAGACGAAGCTTCGTTCCTCAAGCTGAAACAGCATTCAAATATACCGACGCATCAACATTTTATAAATTCAATGAATTCAACAGATAAGCACGGTTGTTGGGAGAAAATATCTTGCTTCACATAGTATAATTGGCAAAGTGGGAAGAAGTGCTGAAAAGTTCTCGACCTAACCAAGTCGGCAGAAATACTTTTATTAAATGTGATACTAAGATTTAAAGTATTTTGAGGAATGACGTGCTAGCGTACAGAAGTAAAGGATGGTTATGGTTTGGTTTTATGGCATATCAACCATTGTAGGTTATTTAATGCCAAGTCATCTCTATACATATGTGTGTGATTTGTACCGGTGTAATTTGTTGATATCATTTTTAAACGAGCCAGAGCTCATTTGTTTGCATACAGTTAAATATACAGGGGATTTGTAAATCTATATTTTATACGTAATCTTATTTTTAGATAAGTCGGAGCTAATTTGTTTGCACACAGTTAAATGGTTTCAAATATTCTCACTCAAATAGTTCTATTTAGTATTAATCTTTTGTTTGCACACACTCAAATAGTTTCAAATACTGCTATCAAACATTTTTATTAGCGCACAGTTAAATGGTTTCAAGCATCGGTATGTAATACTAACTAATTCAATTTAGGCGCACAGTTAAAGAGTTTCAAGTATTGTTAATCAACACTAATAATTCTATTCAACATTACTCATTCGTTAGAATTCTTTCAAATATTACAATGTATCATTAACAATTAAATTAGACATCAGTCATTTGTTTGCACACATTTTGAATGTTAAACAGTTCTATTTGACCCATTGATAAGAACCCACCATGTGCCACCACTCCGGGTCAGAGTGAACCTGAGAGCAATGGCAATGAATGGGTACTCCATATCCCCCAATGATCTAGGATTGGAGCCTCGCTATCCGATTGTTTAATGTCATATCCTGAGTACTCATTAGGAGTGGGGTTTTAACGCTCTACAGAGATGTAGTCGGTGTATTCGACAGCCTCAACCAACTGGGTTGGGATGAATATGTGGAGTGACAAGAATATTTCATGGTTTTAAGTGTTTACTTTCAGTGGTCTAGTGGGTATAGTGTTCGCTAATGGTCCGGGAGACATGGGTTTAATCCCAAGTCGCGTCATACCAAAGACTTTATAAATGGTACTTGATGCTTCCTTGCTTAACACTCAGCAATATAAGGTACGTATCAAGAGTAACATGGAGCAATCCAGGGAAAGGAGTAGCGCCCTCCTCTACTCCTCGGTGTAGTAGCTATTTAAAAATAAGCCTTTTAGTCGCCCTCGACTACGGTCGCCAACATTACTTTTACTTTCACTTTCTTGGTCAGGCTGAGAACTGTTCAGTATCAATCGTCTAAGGCTCTGTAAACTTTAACTTAAATGTTAGTCAAAGCTTCGCCTGTTATCATTATGTTAAACATTTTTAAGTTGTAATGTATTTCATTTTAAGGCATTTTTTTTTATTAATCGTGACTTACTCATCTTCGGCAATGAGGATAGCGCCTTGCCAAAGATTGTTGCTCTTTATTTATCAAAAATAAAGAAAGAGAAAAAAGAAAGAAAATACTTGTCAAATCTTAAAAAGTTAATGGGATGTAAAATATAAATGTGCTCCATTTATATTTCTTTTCCTTTTCTCAAAAGATTGGACGACTCAGTTATTGTGAGGGTGGCAGTCTCCGTATTGTCGTGGCTAAAGTACTGAACTGCTATATTGTAGTCAGCGAGTTCGAACTCCAATCGCATGACTACCATATTTACCAACCCCTCCGCCGGGCTGGATATGAAACGAGGTCAATTTTTAAGCGGAGTTTACCAGGTTTAAATTCAGATTTTTCCCTCTCCTAAACTAATCGTCTCACCAAGACTGAAGAACCCAGCCTGCCCAACTATTTACCCAGAATAATTGGATTCATACCTTTCCCAAGGGTATTAGTGCTATGTGAAATGCAATCAGTCTCGTCCAGGATTTGAACTCTTGTCGCCGTGTCCATTTCCTATGACGATAACCATTATACCACGGGCACCTCTACCTCTAATCGCACTATTACGTTCCCTTTCGAACAAACACCTTTCAAAAAGAAATGAACTCTCGTATCCTCCCGACCTCCAATTCCGGTTTAAAGAGTACCACAACTAAAAAGATGACTCTTTCATTAAACAATCCCCGAACGATGACATGCTATTAAACGAAAAAACTAATCCAAACCGCCCATAAATTATTTCCTGCATCTTTATCTAAAGTTTTTGTAACAAAATAAGCTTGAACGAACAGCAGAAAGAATTAGGAATAAATGTCTGTTAAATTAACCAAGATTGAATCAATTTCAATATTATTTGTAGAGATTCTCCCACGTTTGGAAATTCCACAATCAGACTTTTTTAATATTAGCTGAGAAAATAATATTTTAAAAATATGGTGAATTTTGAAAAAAATAGATCATGAGAAGGTGTTGCTTTGGTGGATCTCAAAGAAAGCCGCCGGGGACAAAAAATGAAAAAAAGAGATGATGACTACTTCACGGGAAAGAAAAAAATCTGATACGAGGTCACAGAAAAAATACCACTCTATAAGTGTGTTTCAACCTCTCTCCTCTGACCGGTTCAAAAACACAGAGACATGAAATGATAGTTGTTTTTTTTTTTAGTTGATGAAGAAAAATTCGCCCTGTTCAGTAAATAGTAGTCCACTCCCTATAGCAGCCGTTTTCGCTTGCGCTAAAATTTAAGCTCTTTATTTGTCTCCAACCAGTTACTTAATACCCGACTGATTTACCCTTTTGAAAACTTCCAAACTCTCCCGTAACTGTTTCTTATATCTACTGCAAGAGTTCTTGTGATTGACTCTTTGTTGTTAGACACAAGAGGTAGTGAGGTTGCTACTACATAACAGAAAATTGCAAACTAACGACGAAGTATAAAAAACAAACTTTTTTTCACTTATAAAGTAGAATAGGGAGTCTCGTTAAAAGCAATAAAAACGTTATTTACTCTTATAGTTTCGAGAAATCAACCCTAATACTTTTGGAGAAATTTGGATAGTGACAAATAATAATAATAAAACGTTCTCATTTATTAATTTGTCCTCTGAAAAGAAAGCAGATTCCCGATTCTGTGGACTGTGATTAATTCAATACACCCGTCTCTGCCAGTTAGATTAGGCCCAGATGTTTGCGTGAACAGTTTGGATTTCGATGCAATCAGAATAGCTCCCGATTTCATTTCTGATCGGTTTGTTTTCTACTACACTGACCAAACCGTAGTGAAATCGTGTGTTATGTACCTGATTAACGTCTGAATCGATCTTTATCGCAACATATCCATTAACAACACCCTTCAGTACTCTTCATATACTTCACTTACAAGAAACAGTATGTTTTCAGCAAAAGAATAGCATTTCTTTTATAACTTTTAAATTGTAATCGATAAGTACAATATCCTGCCCGTAGAGTGGAATAAAACCGCCCTTTTTTGTTTTTGACCCTTTCAAAACTAAAGCAGTTTATTACATAATTGTTAAATTTACCATGGCACAATGGTTCAGACTATATATATATATATATATATATAACCATGATAAACACCGAGTTCTGACAATGGGCAATATCAGCGATTGTTTGCCATCTTCGTACAAATCCAACCAAATGGCCGTCTGCATCCAATAACGGAAGCAAATATTTAAACTCCATCGCAAAGTGTTGCAATATGACACAAGGTCGGATTAACGTGGATTGCTCCGCAAGAAACATGCCTCCTGAGGGGTGGACACAAAGATATAATAGAAGCAAATTTGCAGAGGATAGAGAATAGAAAAAGAAATTGAGAAATCTATTTTTTGTTATGTTCTGTCAGAGGAGAAATTTTTATAGATTCATAAATGTCAAATTCATTTCCGATTGATGGACTCTACTCATCTCTTCCTCATGCCAGTGCAGAATTTGACACAAAGTCATGTTTATTGCGAGAACTCTCTCGAGTACGGATAAGTGGTGCCAAAAATAGCTTCAGCGCCACCGGCATCTATCTCAGGCATCAGAAAAAGTGTTGCATAGTCACAGCCACGTCAGTGATGAGTAATTGTCGATTGGAGGAGGTGAAATACAAAAAAAAAAAAAAATACTACTCGCTTCACAACGTTCGGGTCGCTGTTGTTTTTCTCTCTTTGTTCAGTCTCTGAGGCCGTGGAAGGAGATGAAAATAGATAATAGATACAATGCGCTTCCTTGTTTAAGTTGGAATTGGCTCTTCTCGTATCTTTAAAAGGTTTAATCGCTCTTAGTTCACGTTGACACTTTTCTTCTTATACCCCAGCCACGAAAAGAGAGTGAATCGAGAAATACCTCTGTTTTTTATTGGGGTTCACAAAACACTCCGCCCTTACTTTCCCCTCAAGTGCGTAACTTCGTGAGAAAGCCCATACCACCATTTAGATGCCCAATTGAGTCTGATGACCTTGAAAACTTCCCGTTAACTGCTATTTCCAATATGTTTAATGTTCTAAGTAATAATACAGCAAACTAGGTTCTTTAGTTTTGGTAAGGCAATCAGTCAAGGAAAAGGAAAACTTTGAATTCAAACCAGATTTACTTTAAAAGAAATTGACTTAGTGCCACATCCTACCCGAGGCAGACTGTTAGGTAAATATATAGTTAGAATTTGATTAGCAATATTATCTAAATTTGGAATAAATTTGTTTCAATTTGGGATAAGTTATTTATTTTAATCATGATTGTTTCTATAAATTTAAACTGAAAAAACAAAAACCACGCTTTTACGTATCAGCATGATTGGATATAAAATTTCAAAGATTGTGTGGAAAATGAAAATTTATATAAATGTTTCACTACTTCTACGAATCAATTATTTAAAAGGTTTTTCAGCATAAGTGGCTTGAAAACTGACTGTTCAATCAGACGATAGTGATTGCCGCTTGGTGACGTTGATATTTCTATTACCAACAGCTCTGAACATAGTTTTGTCTCGGCAGCTTTGATGTCACCCAAACGCTGCCAATCTTTGTTTTAATGCGTTGAACTTCTGTTAACCAATAGCAATAAACATCAAACAGTGTCGCTCTAATGATAATCGACTGGATGACGAAGTAAATAAAAGATAGAATTTTTAAAAATACTGTGTTTATTTATGCTAAGGATTCCGAGTAACTAATTCTGTACTGTCTTCAAGTATAAATAAAAAAAGGAAGTAAAGTTGGCGACCGTTGTCCAGGGTGACCCGAAGGCTCCCTTTCCATTAGCTACAAAGGTGTTGGGGAGAGCGTTTCTTCTTTCTCTTTCCTTTACCGTTGATTCCTACCTGATAATTCTGAGTGTTAAGCAAGGAAGCACCTAGTACCATTTTTGAGCCTTTGGTATGACTCGACCTGGGATTGAACCCCACTCCCCCGGGCCATTGGTGAACACTCTACCCACTCATTCAATGGACCGGTTTGAAGTATTAAGAAAACATCGGAAATACTGATTTTTCTATATATTCCAGAAGAAATAGAAGTTACTTTCTAGAATTAAAACCTTTCAATGTTTACAAGATTGTGATATTACATTTATTTGCCGTTAAATTGTTTCCTTATGCATGCAGACTAAGCTTATAATCTAGAGCTTCACACAAATACACCAGCCCTAGCTGAATTTCTTCTGTATAACCAGAAGCAACCAGCAGGAAGCATTGGTCTCTACGTGAACGCAGATAAAGTAAATTTCATAATAAATCGGAAAACTAAAAATTTAGATTGAAATATATGAAACAAAATGCAGCCATCTACGCTTCAAGCGACAAGCCTCTGAAATTTGTAAACCAATTCGCATACCTCGACAGCAAGATCTCATCAACTGAAAGCAATGTTAACACTCTCTTTGAGAAAGCATAGACTACAATTGACAGCTTGTCGATTATGTAGAAATCTGGTCTCTCTCTATCTCTGATCAAATAAAGCGGGATTTCTTCTATGCTGTATCCGTATTTCTCTAAGGATGCACCACAAGGACGCTAATTTAATAGAAAAAGATCTATGGGAAGCACAGGAGACTACTACGTGATGTTTTAAACTAATCCTTGAAGCAGCAGCCCTCAAAAGAGCAGCTGTACGGTCACCGACTTCCCATCTCACAAACCATTCAAGTAAGACGAACAAGACATCCTTGGCACTAGGGAAGAAAGGACGAACTTGGACGCGGCGTTTTCCAAATGGACTCCTACACAAAGACACATCAGTGTTGGCCACCTAACAAAGACGTATATACATCAGTTCTGTGCGGACACTATGAGCTGTCTAGATGACCTGAGGAAAGCAATGAACGATTGAGATGGATGGTGTGAAAGGGAGAGAGAGAGAGAGAGAGAGAGTCAAACGATTCTGTGCTAACAGCAAGACTTGGTGACTTTAGTAAATACCTGTACCTGTCTGGGAAATAATATATGATAAAGTCTAACTGGCTAGTATTCTACGTATCTCCATGCACTTTTGATAACAAAAATCTGTATATGTCGGAAAATGGCAGAATTGAACAACCCCTACGCACAAACAGGACATGATTCAACGTCAAATTTTAAGCAGATTTTAACACGTCTGAATTCAGGATTTTCTCGTTGTTCGATTGTTGCTATAACAAGATTAAAGTGCGCAGTCTACCCTACTATTTAGCCATAGCTTCAGGGAGAATAGTTAGAATTATTCCTTTACCCAAGAATATTAATGTCATGTGAAGTTAATCTTCGAAACAAAAGATATGGGAAGTGCCAGTGGAGTAATGGTTATCGTCGTAGGAAATGGACACGGCGACACGAGTTCAAATCCTGGAACAGGCTAAGTGCATTTCACGTAGCACTAATACCTTTGGGAAAGGTATGAATCCAATTATCCTTCCTCCAGCTATGGGTAAATAGTAGGACAGACTGGTCCTTCAGCCTTGTTGAGGCAACTAGTCTAGGAGAAGGAAAACTCTGAATCCAAACTTGTTAAACTCCGCTTAAAAATTGACCTTGTGTCATATCCTGCCCTAGCGGAGGGGTTGGGTAAATATGGATATGGGAATTTTATTATTTTTAATGGGGCATTATTCAATCAAAACTGAATATGATTTATTACCAAATTCTATAGCGCTAAAGTTAACTCTCTCTCTCTCTCTCTCACACACACACACACACACACATACCGACTCTCTCTCTCTCTCTCTCTCTATATATATATATATATATATAAGGTTAGAATAACGGAATCACAGAGTCAGCGGTGCTTGATGACTATCAAGTTCTCGCTTATTCTCTCATCAGATCAAGAAGTTACTACGTGGAAGGCATCCATTGATTTACAAATGTGTGAGGCATGATAGGAAGGCTGATCTAGTTAGTAGGGTATTCGAAGGAGTGCGGTCAAGTTTTACACTGCCTGTTTATTTTTGTGGAATATTATATTCATTTGTGATTTGTTATTTTACTTACCGTTTAATTTGTAATATTTAATTAATTATAATAACCTTATTAGTTTCTCGTGTTTTTATTTGATATTATTTTACTTCGTGCGAGCGTTTTACGCAAGTTTTAATAGCTGTTTTGTCTCTGAAGTCTGATTGGTATCAAGTCTCCTCAGGTCTCTAAGACGCATCTTATTATTCTGGCTAATACCAGTTACGTCCCATTATTCAAGGAAAGAGAATTATTGGTGTTAAATAGCAATAATTAAAAACATTTAACTGTGTACCAATAGAATGATTAGTTTTTGTTAGAAATACTCGAAACCATCTAACTGTGCAAAACAATGAACTTTGGCTCGTTAAAAGTGTTTCCTATAAACTATTCGCTTATAATTCCTATATATGGTACCAATGTAGAAATAGGATTTGTTATGTATGAATATTTCATTTCGTCTTGATATTAATTTGTCTGAAAATGGAAATAATTTTACTGATGGTCCTCCAACAGTCTCTCACCAGTAAACTGACTTTCCCGTTGTGATTGTTTTTTGTTTGGTTACTTTTTTGGTATTTTTTTTCTATTTTAAAAATAACTCATCGGTATTTTTTAACCGAAAAGGCACAGTTTTATCAAGGGAGAAGATTAAGTTTTAATTTTACTTTACAGTTTTCTCAGAAGATCTATGATTCTTTGTTTCCCTCGGCTAAATTCGTTTTCTCTGCCCACCAGCGACATCAGACCGATATTTGTAACATAGTTTTTCAAAATGAACAGAAGACCTTACCTCTCCCTAATGTAACTCCTAACTAACTGCTTGAAACTTCGTCTGCTGCTCAAGGCTAACTTATTGTTCCAAACTTAATTTTTTAGTTTCTTACAGACTGACTACTGCCCCGGAGTAGGATAGAGTATATATATAAGAAACTAAGTCGGAAACTCCTCTACATGGGTCAAGACACTACTAGCTTACACCGGAAACGGCCACTTCCGTATTAACAGATTTCTTTCTTTTTCAAGTCGCCCACACATCTGTGAGCTTAACAAAGAACTCTGAATAAGTGAAACAAAAAAAGTTTAGATCAAAAGAATTCTTTCCTATCGCCCGAACCCGAAAAAGATATTTATCAAGCGTGATGAAATCGATTGTGAAATACCTATTTTGGCATTAATCAATGAAGCATAACAATAAATAAAAAAGGGTCTTTGCTTTTTCTTAAGTTCTTTTAGCGTCAGCCAGTGACTTCTTAAAACTGTCATTAACTATCGACTTCAAATGACCAGTAATAACAAACAAAAAATCCCATCTGTTTTTATTGTGTGGGTGTCCGGAAGAAATGTAAATTTCCACTTCTGCTGGCTCAGGAGACCATAATATTGCAATGATGAAGAGAAAATAAAATGGAAAATCTTGTCTGAAATAACGAATCTATATTAGCAAAAAAACTATAATCCTGGTACACAATCGATTTTCTGGAGCACAAGTTCCCGTTCAACCAACCGATTGATTTTCATAGAATTTCAACTCGTCTAGGTTTATTTTATGCCAAGAGGTTAGGGACTCGCGTTCATTGTATGTTGATTGTTTGATCGGTTGATTCAGACCAACAGAGGTTATGTACTAATTAATTCACCAACACAAGTATCATGAAAAACATATTATGCAAATCCCATGAATTTAAAGAATTAAAACCTGTATAAATATAAATATATATTAAATAGCCAATTAGAATTATATGAAAGAGAAGTTATAGGACTTTACACTCCTATAATTTAATAAGGGCGGTATGCTACTTGTTCCCACAACAAAGATGGCGGACGCACACATATTCAGTCTCGGGAAACCATTGGCAAGGAGAACCACGTGACATGCGTAAAACTACCTCGGCGCGTAAATTTTCGACCTGCGTTTGGAGCCTCTTCCAAGACGCGTATTTTCTATAAATACGTCGTTTTCAAACACTCTTCCTCTCTTTTACCCAATTTCTTCGCAGCGACAACACACTCCCTCCAGTGTGAATCAACAGGAGTGAAAAGCAACAACATGGATGGGCCTCGCAGACATTCATATACATTGACTATGAGACGCTTTCCAGTCTCAGAGAAACTGACTGTTTCCAATCATAAAAAGAAAGACATTTTAAATAATCCTTTTGTAGTTTAGTTGTGTTAGACACACGCACACACACACACTCACGCATATGCACTCACTATTATTTTATCAATAGAATTAGTGATAATCTTTATGTATCAATGTAAGTTTTATTATAATATATAAATTTGTTTTGTTCGTCGTCTTGTTTTAAATGTCCCTTCTTTCCGCGCCGTTTTACAACCTTTATTTGTTTCACATCTTTTACGCATTCATTGGCTTCCTTTATTAACTACCTTTTTCCATGTGCCTTATTCGAAAACAAAACTTAATATTAAACTTTAACATAAAATTGTGGGGAACTTAAATACTAAATACAGGTCACCTTCCCCTACAAAGTGTCGCATCATCATCAGCAGTAAAAATGGATTATATTCTTTTATTACAATTATATTCTATTTAAACTGATTTGAAAGGAAATATTGGTAATTTCTAATGAGACTTGTTGCTAAATAATAAAATTTGAAATGGTAAACAGTTAGTTCTTGGCACTGAAGGTTTCGCATTCAGTTGGAGGTTTATTTCTTGAAGATTTGTGCGTTTCCCAAGAATTGTTCTTTTTTCGGATAACAAATTCTTATCATTTTGAGAGTCTGCCGTTCGTTGCAGCTTTGAATGGGAAAGTGCAACGTAAGCCAAGATTGGTTGATGATGTATGGATATTTCTCAAGTGCTTCTCTTTCTTCAGTGTTAGTAATTGTACGCCTGATGTACAAATTCCACACTGGTCAGTACGCGGTCAACTATTGCTATTTATCATCACCATGTTTCAGGATTATTTACTCATCCTCAAGAAGCTGAAAATACTTCCCCTCCCTATTAATCTGTAACAAACCCCTCTACATCCACGACCCACGCAAGAAACTCACCACCATAACAAACTGTCCGGTCTTTGCTCTCTGTCACGTGCCGATATTCATCAGTGGAACATTTGCTAACGAACGATTTTTACAGTCTTTGAGAAATGGAAAACATCTTGGTCAAAACCCAAGATTCTTTTGGAATTGAATCAAAAAATTGGTTACTCAAAGACATGATGCATTGATTGTCTTCATCAAGATAGATAAAGTAGAAGAGAAGAACTAAAAAAAGAAAAGCAAACGTCTACTGCTTATCCGACTTACAAGGAATTCTAACGAATCAGCCAGGAAATATACTGGTATGAGAATTACTTCGGGTCTTAAAAGACGTTGGGTGATGTAGAATGTTATGGTCTTGAGAGAAGTAGAGATCTTGAGAGAAGTATAATATCAAAGTCTTGAGACGAAGAGTGTTAAAGTCTGGAGAGACGTAGAATGTTCAGATCTTGAGAGAGGAATAATATCAAAGTCTTGATACGAAGAGTGTTAAAGTCTGGAGAGACGTAGAATGTTAAGGTCTTGAGAGAGGTATAACATTAAAGTCTTTAGAGACGAAGAGTGTGAAGGGAATAAGAGTCAAAGAGTGTTAAAGTCTTGAGAGGTATACAATGTTATCATTTTGAGATAAATCTAAATGATATTATGTTAAGGTTTTGATAGATGTAAGATGTAGAATTCCATGGTCTTCAAACCTTGGGATATGTTTATGGTTGATTAAATTTACAAAAAAGTCTTTCTGTATATTGTTGCATTGTCATCTGCTGATTCATGCTGAAATATACATATATGTGCAGGATACATACCGACGCAATGAACAACAGACGCAGGAAGACTTCTTTAACAAAATATTTACCTCTCACTTTATTGCAAGGGTTCGAAAAGGTTGTGAGGGGTTTTACTGTGAGAGAGAGCTGGAGACCGAACATAACTGAAATATTTTGACCCCCACTCTTATGGCCGTCAGTGTTGTGTATTTCTCGTTCTTCAGGGCTGCTCAACCGGAGGCCCAGGGCCCACTCTGCTAGGTTCTGGCTTTCTTTACTGCATCTTATCAGCATCTTCTCTGGACCCCAACTCATCAGGGTCCCAGACCCCTTCGGCCTGGTGTGGCTTTCCCTACCACATCTCGTCCACCTCCCTCCAACTGTCTGCCACTCAACTGGCCGTCGAACCCAACTGTGTTATATAATCGTTCGACGCCCACTCGATCTTTGAAATCGAATGTTTAATCGTCATCAAGCGGAAATAACAGTCATGCAGTTCAAAGGTCACTCTCTTCCGGTGCATCACTCTGTAGTGGCACAGTGGGACCTTCACCTTGTCCCATATTATCAGCCTTAATCCGCCCACGCGATCTCTTTCGATTACTGGCCATTGGAATGTGTCACTTCCTTCTGGTGCATCACCTTGGAATAGCATTTTTGGGCCGGGTCGAAGGTCAAAATATTACAATATCATTCGAAAAATTGTCTCACTTTGATCGCTTTTGTCTTGACATTATCCTTTGAGATTATTAATAATTCTAATCCTAGTGCATAAGGAGAAGCATTGGGTAAACTAGATAACGTCAATCTTTTAAGTTTGTATCGCTTGTTTTAAAATTCATCATTTAAAATTCTGTCTATACGAGGTTTATTTGTTCTTGAAGTTGCTAAGTAGAAATCGTCTCTCCTTCAAATATTGTCTGAAATTGAATGCAATCGTTTAGTTTGCTTACATTAAGCAAAAATTATGTTATCCGATTCTTTATTCTAGAGTATTTAATCGAAAAGATTTTCAAGATTAAATTAAATCTTCTTTGAAGTAAAATATTGTTGAACCCACTGAATTTAAAGAAATTCAACTCAGTAGGATTGTGTACCTGACGAAGCAAGTTTAGTAAATTCTAATATGCCATTCTGTAGGAAAAGTAACATGAGAGCATCTCGTGTGGATGTCCTCGTGGTGTAATGGTTAAATCGATGGACTGCGGAATCGTAGTAAGTGAGTTCGAATTCCGATCGCGCTATTATGTTCACTTTCGGACAAATTTGCTTGGGAAAGGTTTGAATCCCCTTATCCTCCCAGCTATGGGTTAAATAGTACCACTACTTTTTTTTTCATCATACAACGTGTGAAAGCACGTGCGATACCCTATATATTTATTCTTCTAGGAGAATAGCTTTGGCATTAAATAAGCTACAAAGGTTGATATGCCATAAAACCAAACCAAACCCTCAGAGCATCTCGTAATGTTACTCAAAGAATGTTATAATCATTTTTCCTGTAAATCAATCTGTCAAAATGTTATTTACTTATATTCTCTTCAATATTGTAAATTTCTTAATCCTGGTATATATATATATATATACGAAGATTAAATAAGTTTCCAGGCTTTTTTTCGTATGGGCACTTTTATTGATAGTACACACATGAAACTCTAGTCCCCTTCGAAGTAAAAGCACTTGTTGTTCCGTTCCAACAACTTCTGGAAGACCCCATGGAAGTCCTCTTGTGTGAACGTGTCAATGACCTTCGTCACAGCCTCTTTCATCTCCTCAATTGTCTCATAATGACAGCCTGTGAGCTAAGGGAATAAGCAAAAGTCACAGGGAGCAAGGTCTGGACGATAGGGAGTGTGAGGACGTGTCTTGATGTCCATCTTGGTCAAATAATCTGTGACAAGAATGGAGTTGTGGACTGGGGCATTGTCCTGCTGGAAATGCCACTGACCCGATTTGAAGAGTGCTGGCCTCTTCCCTAGGAATCTCTTCCTGAACACCCTTAAATACGCAACATAGTATTTCTTGTTGATTGTCTGTCCAGTGGGAACCCAATGCATGTAGATCATGCCAGTGCTGTCAAAAAAGGGACTATCAAATGTTTGTAGGTTGATTTGCTCTGTCCGGCCTTCTTGGGTCTGGGAGAGCCAGCATGCTTTCACTGGGAACTCTGTCTCTTGGTCTCTGGGTCATAGCAGTAGATCCAGAACAGAACTGTTCATATGGTTGATATGCCATGGAACCATCCAAAATAAACCAAACCACTCATATGGTTTAAAGTGATTATTTCTGTTCAATAAAAGTCATTTATTTGCGCATAGTTATACAGTTTCTAGTAACTAATAATATCCTTTGTAAACAATCACAACTTGAAGTCACTATTATTAATTCAAATAATTCACAGTTATCTAGCATTCCCATCAAATACATAATTTTTTAGACTGATCTATTTAACGTGGAGTTGGGACTTTAAGAGATACTAGCCCTTCAAGTCTCTGTTGACCTGGGAATAATGGCAATGAAGTGGGTACTTTACACTCCACAGATCTCCAGAACTGAACCCTCACCATAAGATGTAGTTTAATATAATACCCAGGACACCCCTATTTAAGGGATCTTACCTCTCCTGAGAGGATACAGTCATCCTCGCTAAATGAACAGAGAAGATTTGGATTCAATTTAATATACAGAAACATTGAAACATTGAATACTTTTCTACGCTGATCTTTGATATGGTGTACCATATTTACAATTAACGCTACGTGCGAAATGGACATATAATGTTCATAACGATAGAACATATAAACAACATAGGAATCTCGGAATTCGAAAACACATAACGACTTCTTGTTCAGGTACGAAACCTTTTTATTAACTTTGAGTTAAAGGTTTCGACGTAAGGAGGAGAGACACAATCTTCTATGCGGTCTTATTCATTTGGCCCCCAATCTCGTGCGGCCCCCATAGGGCGCACGTTCGCCTCACGTCTGCGAGCTCCAAAAGTCGACCGTCTTCGTCCTGTGTCTAATCTCAACTCTGTCTTTCTTCAAATTCTCACACAAACCTCTGCGCGCTTCCGGTGCGTGACATCACCTGCACCCTGTCACCCCGTTTCGTCTCGGACTATTATGGCATCTGAATGACAGCGCGCCCGCGTTAACACCTGCCTCAATGTTGCGCCCAACCAACCCATGTGCTGAGCCAAAAGGTTCTCAGCCTAACTAAACTCAAAGGCATGAACCGAAATCCCTCGGCTATTATATAACAATGGCTTTCATACGCATTTTTTTACTAAGCGATTCTATGGTTGTTCGAATTGGGTACCTCGTTGTCCTGTAATTTTCTGTTTATTAGATATGTAATGAGCTTTCTCATGACAAATGCTTTACACTCACGGTTTTGTTCCAGGGTAAGAGCATAACCATACAGTAATATTTTACACGCTGGTGTCGAAGACCATTCAATCCTCAATAATTAATACAAACTTGTGGCCTACCAAAGATACATTTAGTAAATCTTTTATGTGTAAGAATTTTGTCTTCAACGAAATTTCCTTTTTCCTTAAAAAAATTTCTCAAAATGCTCACGACCTTATCTTTTCCATTTATAAAATTCTATACCCAAATTGATTATTCTGCTGACATTCAGTTAATACTGGAAATATTTTTCATTGTCCAAATATAAATACATAGATTTTTTACTGTGCATATAAAGGCTTGAAGAATTTGGTCATGAATAAAAATCAATTATCATAAAGCATTTTCTACCAATTCCTTTGAAGTAGTCTCATTGTGCGTATATACAATGATTTATAAATCCTCTGTTGCTCGCACCCACTCAAACACACACACACATACACACACACACACACACACATATATATATATATATATATATATATATATATAACATATATGCATGCAGATATACGCACCTGCATATGGATGCACTACTACGACGCTAACTAAACGGCTGAAGAAGAAGCTAGACGGCAATTACACAAGAATGTTGAGAGTAATATTGAACAAGTACTGACGGCAACACCCCACAAGACACCAGCTGTACGGCCACTTGCCTCCCATCACGAAAACTATACAACTTAGACAACCCAGACACGCAGGACACTGCTGGAGAAGCAAGGACAAACTCATCAGTGATGGACCCCCGCATATGGCCAAGCAAAAGCAGGACGACCAGCTCGAACATACATACAGCAGCTATGTGAGGATACGGGATGTAGCCCTGAAGACCTGCCAAAAGCGATGAATGATAGGGAGGGGTGGCGACAGAGGATCAGGGATATCCGTGCTAGTGGCACGATATGATGACGATATATATATATATATATATCATTGCCTTTAAAAGCTTCAGGATTGACAGAGATAATGCTCTATATCTGGAGTAGATCATATGTAGGTAAAATAATACAGAAATTAATATCAATCATTGAAACTAATCGTTACTCACTTTTATCATCATGAGGTAATGTTATATTTCGAAGAATTTTCATTATTAAAAGTTCAATTTGCTTTGGTTTGGTTTGCTTGGGTTTTATAGCACATTAACCCATGTGGGTTATTCAATGTCAAATCCGGATATATATATATATACATATATATATAGGGTTTGTAATTAACATTATATATATATATATAGCGAAGGAAGTACTGGTTGCCACTAGCGTAAAGCAAGGCTCTTCAAATGAATCGAGGTCTCGGTAGCTGTTAAGCGGATATATGTAAAACAAAACAAATGTGATACATAAGCATTTAAATTTCCTTCACTTGCGCTGGTTTCCTCGTGGCGGAGTGGTTGAATCTTGGATTGGCGTTTCAGTCAGCCAGGTTTCTCCCAGCTTCGGAAATCTAGCCTGTATGTGGATAACAAATTATATATATATATATATATATATGAAGGTAGCAGGAAAAAATATAATCCAAATAGGTGAATATATCATGATGTGAAGTCGACGTTAACGTTTCGGTTATAATAACCATCGTCAGGACTTGGATATAAAATAGTTCACAATATAGATGGGTGATTGCTGAGATGACAGGAGCAAATGAGAAATATACAACGAAAAGATAGATAAACATGCACATAGCGTTCAAAATTCAAAAGTCATCAGAACGTGTTTGGCACGTGGAAAAATATTAGAAAATGTAGGATTTTTCAAAGAAACGAGACAAAACCTCCCGTTTATTGAGAAATACGCAACAAATAAGTATTCATATGTATAGATCATTAGGAATCATCCATGTTAAATGTTATGTAAGAATGTATTTGGTATTAGTTTTTTCCGAAAAGACAGTATGAAAGTAAATACGGATAAAATCCGACAGTATGAAGGTAGCAGGAAAAAATATAATCCAAATAGGTGAATATATCATGATGTGAAGTCGACGTTAACGTTTCGGTTATAATAACCATCGTCAGGACTTGGATATAAAATAGTTCACAATATAGATGGGTGATTGTTGAGATGACATATTTTTTCCTGCTACCTTCATACTGTCGGATTTTATCCATATTCACTTTCATATATATATATATATATATATATATATATATATATTATAACAGTGTTGGTTGTCATTAAATCACTTTGTGGGTTTGTGTCGAACCAAGTGCACAATGACGACACTTTGCTCTTCAGTTATAATCATCATCGTACATAAATATACTAAATATTATTGTAACCCCCTTCATTATTTTCATTACGCAAGTACTATCAAAGATAACTATAGTATATATAATATTTACGCAACATTTCATCAATTTATAATTATATCCTCGCCCAATTCTCTTCCGTAAATATAATACCAACATTGTTCAATATTATATTGTAATACAATATATCCCTACTTATACCCATTATGATTCTAGTCTACCATAATATAACCGTTTAAATACACTTACAAATCAAATCTTTATTCATTCCCCTCGACATGCAATGAAGATGTTTTATTCCTTAGCTATAGTCACCTACACATACTGAAATAAAATAATATAGCAAAAAATTAAGATACACCTACGAATTTATACCCGGTTAAAACAACGCGTTGCGTTTGTACCTTCACTTACACCCATACATACACACATAAATACGCAACTATAACCCACACAAGCATACGCACACACCCACAAACACTCACACATTTACAATCACATGTAAAGATTCCTACAAAACCCCAACGGTTTTTTGACTGTATTTTTTCGATTTTTGATTTATTTCATTTTCTTTACTACCTGATGATTGCTGCTTAGCAAAAAACTCCATAGAAACCGAGGAATCGCAGTCTAAATTCCATGAATTAAATATACATATATCTAATATATATATATATATATATATATAGGATTTGTAGGTGACCTTATTTTTAAACGAACCAGAACTCATTTGTTTGCGCACAGTTAAAGGTCTTCATGTATTGGTATTTAATACTACTAATTCTATTTAGTATTAATAAATCACCTGCTCACAGTTAAATGCTTTTAAGCATTCTTTCTAACACTAAAAATACTCACGACTATTGTTCATTGTTTGCACACATTAGATTGTTAAATGTGTTCCTATCTAAATGTAATATTTCAATTCAATATTAATCATTTGACTGCACAAGGTTAAATGGTTTCATGTATTGCTATTAAACACTAACAGTTCCATAAATCATTTGTTTGCCCACAGTCAAAGGGTTTGAAATATTGATATTTACTATTAGTAATTCTATTAATAGAATATTCTTTACAAAAACAACCGCACACAACTGTATTGTTTCAAATTTAGGTTTGGTTTGGCTTGGTTTGGTTTGGTTGGGTTGGGTTGGGTTTTATCGCATATCCACTACTGTAGGTCATTTAATGCCTATTCATTTTAAACATATATATTGACTATATGATTTCTAAACACATTTTGTAGATGACATTTTTAAATAAGCGTGACCTCATTTTTTCATGTAGTTAAATGGTTTCTTATATTTCTATCTAATACGAATTATTCTATTTACTATTCATCATTTGTTTGCACACAGTTTAATGTTTTCCAGCATTGGTTTGTATCACTTACAATACGATTAAACATCAGCCCTTTGTTTACACACAGTTAAATGATCAAACAGTTCGATTTCAAATATTGTATAGCCACTCAATAACCATGACCATGATTAACTATACAAACACATAATACATATATATGCGGAATACAGACTGACGCAATGAATAATGACGAGTGAAGCCTTCTTTAACAAAATATGTACCTCTCACTTTATTGTAAGGGTTCAAAAAGGGTTACTCAAGGTTTGCCTGTGAGAGGGAGTTGGAGACCGAACAGAACTGCAATATATTGACCCCCACTCTTATGGCTGTCAGCGTTGTGTCTTTCTCGTTCTCCAGGGCTGCTCAACCGGAGGCCCAGGGGCCCAGCTCTCTGTTGGGTGATGGCTTTCTTTACTGCATCTTATCGGCAACTTCTCTGGACCCCAACTCATCGGGGGCCTCGAGGGCCCCTTCGGCCTGGCGTGGCTTTCCCTACCACATCTTATCAGCAACTTTTTCTCCAACTGTCTGACTTCTGTCTTGGCTGAGTTATATAATAGTTCACGCCCACTCAATCGCCTACTCGATCTTTGGAATGGCATGTTTGATCGTCATCAAGCGGAAATAACTGTCATGCAGATCACAGGTCACTCTCTTCCGGTGCATCAGTCTATGAGTGTACCATGGGAATTTTAGCTTGTCCCATTTTGTTAGCCAATTTCTGCCCACGCGATTTCTTTCGATTACTGGCCATTGGAATGTGTCACTTCCTTCCGGCGCATCACTTTGAATGGCATTTTTGGTCGGGTCGAATGTCAAAATACAACACAAACAATTCAGTTTAGCATATCAATAAAGTTAAATTGTTCCAAGTATCACAATGTATCACTTACAATACAATTAAACATCAGCCATTTGTTTATACACAGTTAAAGGATCAAACAGTTCTATTTCAAACAATTCAGTTTAGCATATCAATAAAGTTAAATTGTTTCAAGTATTGCAATGTATCACTTACAATACAATTAAACATCAGCCATTCGTTTACACACAGTTAAATGATCAAGCAGTTCTATTTCAAACAATTCAGTTTAGCATAACTACACAGTTTTTTTTTTTAGCACAGTTAAATGTAAAATATTTTTATATAATTTAGTTTAGCATAAGTACTCAGTTTAAATGTCAAATGGTTCTATTCGACCCATAGTAGGAGATGATAAGATACTGCCACTCTGAATCAGAGTGGATTTGGGAGTGATGGCAATGCAGGGGCACTTCACATTCTTCAAAGCTCTAGCATTACTGCAGCCTCAACATCAGGTTGTTTGGTGTCATAATCAGGACAATTTTAGAGGGAGTCTTACCCCTCTGCAGAGATACACTGAGTTTATTCTGCAGCTCCAGCAGACTGGGCCAATGGTTTCAAATTATTAATAACGATAATTCAATTAAAAGATTGAACAGTTTTATTTGATCAATAGATAGGGCCCTAACTGGTGCTACTACTTCTGGTCTGAGCCGACTTGAGAATAATGGTTCTGAAGAAGTACTCTACATTCCCCAAACTATTTGAATGGAGATTCACA
>OY757920.1:7957426-7974926 GCA_963585895.1 Sepioteuthis lessoniana
TAAGTTATAACTGGTCGCAGTTTGAAACTTGCTTCAAATCGTCTTCAGAGCATGCCGCAATAAGCATAGAGTTGGATTTGGTCGAAAGCGAGAAGTTTTTCAGCATGAATGAAATGCATGCGGAACCACCATTCCCGTGGGATTACGTAACATCAACAAACGGTTACTGTAAACACGTAATAACATCAACGACCGAATGTAAACACATTTTTTTAAAATCATAAACTGCACACTAAAAATGAAGACGAACGTTCAATGTAATGTCTGCTTTTAGTTGATCTGGCGTATATATTGATATATAATTCTTTTAAATACTCTGTCCGGTGGCAAAAGCTGCTTGGTAGCGCCAGGAGTGGCAGTACTGCCTTGAGCTACCGAAACTGTGTTATCACCCCTGATTGGCTGCTTAAGAGGGCAGGGTATCGCACGTGCTTTCACACGTTCTATGATGAAAAAAAAAAAAGAAAAAATATGTGTGTGTGTGTGTGTGTGTAATACAAACTTCTGTAAGTTATAACGTGTTGGCAACGAGTTTAAATTCAGCTTTCTTTTTCTAAACTAGATATAATACTAAGACTAGACAGTTTAAACTACCTCATCATTTAACCACAACTGTAATGTGAGAGATTTTTTAAATTAATGTCTTTCCTAAAGACATAGATAGATAGATAGATAGATAAATAGATAGATAGGACATTGTGATAATTTGCTGAATTGTCGTATACGTTTGAAGCAAATTTGAGAAAAGATGATTCAGTATTCGATAGATGATTATTGATGCGCTGATTTATCGACTCCAGTTTCTTGATCTGTCTTTTATCAGGGAATATTATGTAAGAAATTAAATAGTTTGGTTTGGTTTCTTTATTTAATGGCATATCAACTCTTTTTAGGTTATTTCATGCCAAGGCCATTCTCCTAGAAGAACAGTAGTGGCACTATTTCACCCATAGCAGGGAGGATAAGGGGGTTCATACCTTTCCCAAGGGTATTTGGCCGAAAGTGAACGAAATAGCGTTTTAACCATTACACCACGAGGACTAATCCAAAGAAACTGTGCTGAGAGACCTCGTGCTGTAGTGGCACGTGTGCTCTACTGTGACATTGTCGTAAGCGAGTTCGAACTTTAGTCGCGCTATAACGTTCACTTCTAAAGATTTACCCAACATTTTTATCTCGAAAGAAAAGATGTTTATTTGTCTTCGAATCAAGAGAACACATTTAATTAAAATTTTTAAAATGACAAAAAAAAATAAATAAATAAATAAATCGGTAATCTTTTTTCTTTTACTTAAGATTTTCAAATAAACATTAAATTTTTTCTTTATTTGTCTGATAATAAACAGATACTAAATGGGGGCTCTGTCCGAAGGATTTTTGTGATTTTCCTCGGAGAATAGAAGAGAACTCGTCCCGAGAAAATTTTTCTTCATCTTACTTCAAGAACACACACACAAAAAAAAATAAACAAAACAACCACCCCCAACTCAAATACACTAAATAACTTCGTCAAAATTTAGGAAGAACCTTTGATGGAGATTGAGAACATAAACAAATTTTCAGAAGAACCTTCCATGGAAAAGTTGGAGAAATTCAGGAAAAGTGAACTCATAAAGATAGGAGAGAAATTAGAAATGGAGGTACAGAGGTCAATGAGGAAATATACTCATCAGGACTATAGCAGTGCACAAGGTGGATGAAGATATGACCCCGCTCTTATTCTCCCAGCTGTGGATTAAATAGCATCATTGCCGTTCTTCTAACATGATGGCTTTAGTATTAATAACATACAAAGGTTAACATGCCTTTATAAGATTAACAGGCCTTTGAAAAGCAAACAAAATCAGGAAGTATTCAGTTCTTCTGATTGTTACTGCCATTATTTTAGTTTCCTAAAATAGAAACAGCATTTTAAATAAACAATAGAAATAATTAGTAAATCAATCATATTGTCAATAAAAATATAAAATAATGAAGACTGAGCTTTTTTTCATTACTTAGAATATTCGAACTATTGTCTTCATCTTCACATCTTATATTCACATTTCGGCCGATGCACCCTTCAGCTTTCTTCAGATGTGTCGAAATCGGGTGCCCACAGAAAATTTCGAACCCAACTCTTTATTTAGTTCCGTTCTGTGTGGGCTCCTGTTTTCGACATGAAACATCTGAAGGAGCTCGGAGGACTCATCGACCAAAACGTTGTGAACATAAGAATTAAGATAAAGACATACTCTAAGTCATGAAAATGATCAAGTTTCATCTCAGATATTTAGAGAAATAATTGAGCCTTTGGTGCAAAATTTTTGGCTGCTTTAGATGTCGCGTAGAAATATCCTGATATTCAAGTCTCTTCAACAGACCTTTTTTTTGCGTCAACTGTCAGGACACCTGACAATGAGCTCTTCATTTGGAAGGTTTAAGTTTAACATAAGAGAGGTGTATTTCATATTAGCCATGATGCCGTGGTTGTTTTTTTAATGTTTATATGCCACCCCCAAATATGTCCATCCTATTTATAAGCATCACCATTCACACACACACACACACACACACACACACATTTGAAGAGAAAAATTGATAACAAGCCAATCCAAGTGGAAGGAGAGATTTATTGAGAAGTCCATTGAGCCATCATCAGGACTATGAGGAGTGATATTAGCGATGTTAAATCAACGATGGATATTTAAAAATGCAAAATACAAAAACCTAGTGGAAGATTTGTATAATTTGAAAAAGTTGCCCCGCCACACACACACACACATATATATATATATGTGTGTGTGTGTGTGTGTGTGTGTGTGTGTGTGTGTGTCAGAGAAAGTGTGAATGAAAATATAAAGATATGAAAAAATAAGGAATTAAAATATTAAATTTATTTATAGCCGAGTCATTTGACAACGTTAAACATTATTTTTTTTATTAGACCATC
This sequence comes from Sepioteuthis lessoniana, assembly GCA_963585895.1. Classification (NCBI taxonomy): domain Eukaryota; kingdom Metazoa; phylum Mollusca; class Cephalopoda; order Myopsida; family Loliginidae; genus Sepioteuthis; species Sepioteuthis lessoniana. The sequence continues at coordinate 7,960,359 of OY757920.1, forward strand.
TTTAGGGCAATGTAAATATGTGATTGTTTATCTTCTGAATTATATTTAATTTTAGAAATGAGACAAAAAAGTGAAAAAGAATCTTAGCTTTCGACATTTCGTAGCATTCAGTATCAAATCTATGTAACGTATGAAGTGTTCAAGATTTATTTTAAACAATACTTTATTTGCTAAAACAATTTTTTTGTGACTGTTTGTAATTAAGAAAGGGTTAAGATTAGAAATGCTATTGAAAAACATGAAAATTTTTTATATTTTTATAATTACGCTCACACTCCTACCTATATATATATATATATCCTGAAATAAACATTTTGATTCGGGTGAGTGTTCAAATGTACTCTGATCCTAAGCACAAGTGCAGATCTATACTTCAATAATTCTGTAATTTTTAGGGATATTATGTTAGTTATCAGTAAGTAATTCCAAGGACATCTCCTTTGAGCCCTGATAAACAAGTCTTTACTTATCGTTAATTAGCTGGTTTTCCACATCACTTCGACACGAGAACAATCATGGAAAATCAAACTCACGTTACTAGCGATGAATATAACAGCCCTATCTTTTTAACAAACACCTCGTGGAATATATTCCTGCAATTAAAGATAAGAACTAACACGTCATTGTACTATGAATATTTTTGGCTATTATTATCATCCATTTTCTTTGTTGTTGCTTTATTATAATTCACACGAATCAGCTGTAGAGGATAATACTAGTCAAAATATTATTAATAATCACTGAGTTACATTAAAAAAAAATGAAATTTAAAAATATATCTGGTAATCATTTTGTTAGTAAAGTATTCTCTGAATATTCTTAAAACACATTTTTATATATTTGACTTGCGATTATTCAAGAAATTATGGTTAACGAATATTTATGGGGCTAAGGAGATTTTGATGGATGTTATTAGTTTTGCTTGGTTGGTAGTAGTCGGTTTGGGGTTTAGATAACTGATTGTATTGGTTTTCTTCTCTACCCCAGTTAATTCGTTGGCTTCTTCTGTGTCAGTAGAAGGATGCAACGGCAGAAAAGGAAGGAGACGAAGATAGGAGATACCTTTTGAATTTCAACTTCATTTATGGGTTTCGTATTGCTACTCTGTAGCGACGAGATGTCATTCTGACTATTAGAGAACAGTCACGTCTTCCAAATAAATGCTGAAATGCACTGGTTGATAAGTCCAAATTCGGTGTTTTTTAGTATTGGCTCATGAATACATTTGGTGCTTTTAATATTGGTTGCTGATAGCAGAAATGGCTGCGACCGGTGGAAGAATGAGCCAGCGTGTCGCGAAGCAGACACATGGTTTTCCCCTACCAGCAAGAAAGAAGTAGATCTTTCCAGTCCAAGTGGTCACTGCTGAGAAAGACTTTCCTTCTAGTGCCCTTAAGTCTATTTCCGGTGTGCGCAATTCCATCTTCCTGTTGGGGGCTTCTGGGAACCTCTACACTTCCTGAGCTTACTTAATTTTATTTAAATTATTCTTCTCTTTTCGATCTTCGACATATTTACGAAATTCATAAAAGTTTGGTTTACGAATATGCTCGAACAATCGTGAAATTTGGTTCAGGAATACTCTCAGAAATCCATTTCCATTTATTTGTTTCATGACCAAAAATTTGAAGCAATTCTTTTGGTTGAGCTTTTTTTTTTCATATTTTCTATAATCTTCTGGCAACAAATATGCTATACTATTTATCAACGCCTCCGTTCGGGCAGGATATGACACAAGGTCAGTTTTTAAGTGGATTTTAACAGGTTTGAATTCAGAGGTGTCCTTCTCCTAGACTAGTTGCCTAACCAAGGCTGAAGAACCTAGTCTGTCCTACTATTTACGCATAGCTGGAGGGAGAATAATTGGATTAATACCTTTCCCAAGGGTATTAGTGCTATGTGAAATGCAATCAGTCTCGTATAGGATTTGAACTCGTGTCGCCGAGTCCATTTCCTACGACGATAACGACTACACCATGGGCACCTCCATAAATAAATCCAGCAACAAATATGCTATACTCTTCTTTAATAAAGTGGTAGTTCAACAAAGATATATACTTGGTGTATTCAATAAGTTTCCAGACTTTTTTGGTACAGGCATTTAAAATTGTTGTAGACTCTTGAAAATTCGGTATGTTATTACTATACATCTGATGAGATGACTGACCAATTTTTATGATTTCACGTTCAAATCAACAGCTTCAGCAGCAATTGGAATAAACCCTACTAATGCCTGATTGTCACACCTTTGACAACTGGTGAATTTCAAAAATGCAATCTGGACGTGAGGACATTTTAGAAGAACGATATGCAATAAAATTCTCTTTTAAACTTGGAAAAAATGCCGCAGAAATGTATGGAATGCTTCAGACTGCTTTTCGACTATCTTGCATGAATCGAGCATCAGTTTTTGAGTGGCATAAGACATTTAAGGAAGGCAGGGAGTCTGTGAGGGATGATGAGATGTGTGGGAGGAGTAAAGAAGTCAATACACCAGAGTTTATTGGCCAAAGGGTTAGGGGTAGGGTTACTATGTTGAGGTTTTAAGGGAGTTCAGGAAGAGATTCCTAGGGAAGAGGCCAGCACTCTTCAAATCGGGTCAGTGGCATTTCCAGCAGGACAATGCCCCAGTCCACAACTCCATCCTTGTCACAGACTATTTGACAAAGATGGACATCAACACAGTTCCTCAGCTTCCCTGTAGTCCAGACCTTGCTCCCTGAGACTTTTGGTTATTCCCTAAGCTCAAAGTATGTCGTTATGAGACAATTGAGGAGATGAAAGAGGCAGTGACGAAGTTCATTGACAGGCTCACACAAGAGGACTTCCATAGAGCGTTCTAGAAGTTTTTGGAACGGTAGAACAAGTGCATTGCAGCCGGTGGAGATTACTTCGTAGGGGACTAGTGTTTCATATGTGTACTGTCAATAAAAGTGCCCATACGAAAAAAAAGTCTCGAAACTTATTTAATGGTTCTGGTACACACTCCATTATTCGTGGTGCAACGGTTATCGCCCTAGGAATTAGACTCGGTTGCCAGAGGTCAAATCCTGGTCGAGGCGGCTTGCATTTCGGATTGCTTTATTACTCGATGGAAAGACATGAATCCAAGCATTCTCCATCCAGCTATAAGTAAATAGTAGGGTAGTTTATGCTTTTAAATTTTAGTCCGTCAACCGATCGGAAATAAGAAAAAAACAAAATTAATTTTGCTCGCTAGAAAAATTACCTTTTGTCAATTTTTGCTTGTGTGTCGGGGTTTGGTATATATAGGTACCACTTGATGTACGACCGCCACAGTCTTAACATAAAGTGTCCCTCTTGAAGGGAGTTAGTAATACGTTCCGTTTCTCGAAGAATCTATCAATGGTTATAATCCTGTTAATGGCATATATTTTAAACCGTAAACTAAGTAGCGATAATGATTATTTAGAAAATGTCAGTAATGCTTTTAGAGACTTATCTCATGTGTTCATTAAAACACAGATTTTATATAATGATATAATTGTTTACAAAATTCCAGACTTTCTCTTAAAACTATAAATTTTAAAAGAGGTTTATCTTTATTTTTCATCCGAAGAATATTTCATGGGTTTAAACAAAAAACCTTCATAGCAAGGGACATAAACGCATTACCAATAGCTGGCAAATATTTGTTGCAAGAGAAAGTAACACAATTAGAAACAAATAACTAAATAAATGAAAAAAAACATATTTTAAATATCTACGAGGGGCATACGATAAGTTTCCAGACTTTTTTCGTATGGGCATTTAAAATTGTCGCATACTCTTGAAAATTCAGTATCTTATTGCTATACATCTTATGAGATGACTGACTAATTTTTATGATTTCAGATTTAAATGAACAGCTACAGCAGGAATTGGAATACACCCTACTAAAACCTGGTTGTCAAAGCTAGTGAATTACAAAAATACAATCTGACACTTTAAACTTGCAAAAAATGCCACAGAAACGTATGGAATACTTCAGACTGCTTTCCGACCATCTTGCATGAATCGAGCATCAGTTTTTGAGTGGCATAAGAGATTCAAGTAAGGCAGGGAGTCTGTGAGGGATGAGGAGAGGTGTGAAAAGAGTAAAGAAGTCAATACACCAGAGTTGATTGGCCAAAGGGTTAGGGGTAGGGTTACTATGTTGAGGTTTTAAGTGAGTTCAGGAAGAGATTCCTAGGGAAGAGGCCAGCACTCTTCAAATTGGGTCAGTGGCATTTCCAGCAGGACAATGCCCCAGTCCACAACTCCATCCTTGTCACAGACTATTTGACCAAGATGGGCATCAAGACAGTTCCTCAGCTTCCCTGTAGCCCAGACTTTGCTCCCTGAGACTTTTGGTTATTCCATAAGCTCAGAGGCTGTCAGTATGAGACAATTGAGGAGATGAAAGAGGCTGTGGCGAAAGTCATTGGCTCGCTCACACAAGAGGACTTCCATGGGGCGTTGCAGAAGTTGTTGGAACGGTAGAACAAGAGCATTGCATCCGGGGGAGATTACTTCGAAGAGGACTAGGGTTTCATGAGTGTGCTATCAATAAAAGTGCCCATACGAAAAAAGTCTGGAAACTTATCGTATACACCTCGTATAATCGTAATGGTATTGTTTACTGTGAAATATTATCAAATCTTTACTTAAATTGGGTAATTTGGAATTTTTACTAGTTATTCCTCAAGAAAGATCTTTGGACATCATTTTCTCTATCTCTAATTATAAGTTAAAGGTTTAATGTCTACAACAGGAGTTACAAAAATATAGTTTAAATCAGTATCGACAAATAAATAGTGTCGTGTAATAAAATAATAGATATGTCTTCTTGCAAGGATGTCGTCACGAGGAAATAGCGGTTTTATGTGGTGACCTGGTGATGACACTGAGAGAACAAAAAAAAAAAAAAAAGATCACACACTTTGCAGAGGAAATCTATTTTCTATGCCAAGTGGTTGATGTAGATCAAATAACGATGACTTGAACAAAGAGAGAAACAACAGACATTCACAAAGAGAGAGGGATTGAGAGAGAGAGAGAGAGAGAGAGTGAGTGAGCGAGAGAGAGAGAGAGAGAGGGAGAGAGAAAGAGAGTGAGTGAGTGAGCGAGAGAGAGAGAGAGAGAGTGAGTGAGTGAGCGAGAGAGAGAGTGAGTGAGTGAGCGAGAGAGAGAGAGAGAGAGAGAGAGAGAGAAATAGAAGTTGGACAGTCAGGGCCTCCAGAGAAAATGAGTGTATCCCATTGTTATTCGAATGGTGCGAAATCGGTGCCTCTTCGATATGAATACAAGACTCTGTGTGTGTGTGTGTGTGTGTTTGTGTGTGTGTAGGTGTGTGTTTGTGTTTGTGTGTGTGTGTTTGTGTGTGTGTGTGTGTGTGTGTGTGTGTGTGTGTGTTAGCTGTTTGCAAAGGTTTTTTTCTTCTCTCAACAACAGGCCTGACTAACCACGATCCGAATCTCAGACCGACCTCGCAAAGCAATATTAAAAGTTTTATACAATCGTTAAGAAAACTTGGTCTGCTTTTTCCATTGCAGTTTCAAATCAACAGTGTTATCACTGCAATTCAAAACTTTCGGGATTTTCTTGAGAATAAGAGAGAGTAGACAATAGTCGCTTGTTCATTCAACCATGCAACAACTGTAGTCGTATTTATTTACAACTCGCATCATAGATTTGTGGCCAGGTAAAAAATGGACGTTTCAGTGAAGATCGACACACTTCTTGTTAGTTGTCATATTCCAATAGACTTATTATTACTCTAAAACGATGTGGCTAAGAAGTGATATACATAATGACATTGTCTTTCTAGTAAACAATGAATTCACTTGAAAATTCCAATTACCTAAGATTCAACGAACATGGTTTAGATATGTACAGATGCTTATAAACAACGAACACAATTCGATATTCAATCATCCAGTTATATCCATACCATCAAAACTATTGTGTTTGCTGTAGTAAAAAATAATGGATGGGTGATAGAATAGGGGTAATGATAGAAGACAGAGTTTTAAAAAAATCTTACCAGCGGTTATTTGATTCGGTCGACTTTAAAAGACACTGATTATTACTTGATTTGCTCCCACTATAGTAAAATATTTTCCCTAACTATAGACTGAAAAAAATAGACAGCAATTGACTGTATGTTTTTACACTTGCCTACTTGTAAAAATGGACTCAAATAAATATATGTGTCCTTTAGAATAGATAAAAAAATATGTTGTAGCTGTGTTTGTGTAGAACTGGCAGTGTAGCTGTGCAGTCATAGAAGCAGATAGGATTTAAAACCACTTAACTGCAAAATAAGTAATTGCGGATGAAAATGGAAGATCATCCGAAGTACGGATAATTCTTGGTTTTCCACAGCCAGCAGAAGCAAAGATATAACAATAATCTATGTATTCTGAATAGACATCTGCATTAAAAATAAAATGTGGGAACCCAGAGATGTAGCTAAAAAAAAAGGGTCCTTAATCGAATGCAAGCGTTGTATCTAATTATATCCAAATTCAATCCTGGTACTGCTCAGGCTATCAGTCATGACCTAGGAAACGTTTTGTTGTCACTATTCAATATGCACACTATCATTGACTCTCTGGCACCAGTTACAACGTCTCACTTGGCTCTGAGGATATCGGCATTGGCTTGTTGAACATTGGTGTCTTGTCAGCTGATCAGACAAGTCACGTTTCAAGCTTTTTCGAGAAGACAGTCAGGTTTGTGTGGGATGGAAACCTCATTAGGCTTTATATCCCGCTATATATGAGTGTTATGCAAGCTGGTAATAATGTGGGAAGTGTTTTTTTCCGGGTGTCATCGATAGTGATGGTGTTGTTTGTTTTGTACACCAATCAGGTTGTAGGACATTTGCTCTTCTTTGTGATCTCCATGTTTCTCGGTGGTTACATGTTTGATCCAATAACATAAGGTAACCACCCAGTGTTCGTAGGTGACACAAGACTGCACTGCACTGACCTCAAAGTACTCAATCCTATTTACCAACACTTCGGCTTGGGCAGGATATGACACAAGGTCAATTTTTAAGCGGAGTTTAACAGATTTGAATTCAGAGTTTTCCCTCTTCTAGACTAGTTGCCTCACCAAGGCTGAAGAACCCAGTCTTTCGTACGATTTACCCATAGCTGGAGGGAGAATAATTGGATTCATACCTTTCCCAATGCAATCATTCTCGTCCAGGATTTGAACTCGTGTCGCCGTGTCCATTTCCTACAACGATAGCCATAACACCACGGACACCTCCAGGTACTCAATTGTCGTCCCAGGTCCCTAAGCATGCTACAGATCTTTCTCCAAGGGCGCATCGGGTAGCGTAGTGGTTAGCAAGCTAGACTAGCAAACCTACTCGAGTGAGTTCGAGTCTCATTGGGTACCCCATTCATATGGCCTTGTGCCACATCTAAGCAAAAAAAAGCTTAGTAAATTACCACAGATCTCTCTCCAACACATCATCGGTTCCATGCCAGTTCACGTAATGGCCATTCTTGAAGCTTTACAAGATAACTGATTTTAAATATGTTTGATACTTCTATCAATTTTATTAACAGCTCTTCTCTGTGATTTCACGGATAACACAACGTAAATTTCTTTTATTTTTATTTTTTTTTGTTACTAGGTAGAAGATATTACTTGTCAATTGCGAATGTCTAAAGTAAACGGAAAAATCTATTTTTCTCTTTGAACTTTAAGGGTGCCATCTATGGGCGATACAGATCGGCTTGCAAATTATTCATATCAAATTGTGTTTGCTGTAGTAAAAAATATAACCCTGTGCAAAAAAATATAACCCTGTGCAAAAAAATATAACCCTGTGCAAAAATCTCTTCAGAAACAGCTACATAAAAAAATTACACATAAACGTACAATGTACGCAATTGCCTCTATGCATAACATAATCCTAGACGGGTTGACACGCCATTAAAATCAATCAGTCAATCTATCTATCAACCAGACGATAAAACCAAAAGTCTGCAGGGAATAATGACCTTTTTTAAACTTTAAGAGCATAATGAATAAAGAAATAGTGCATACAATCCAAGAACGATTGATTGGCTTAACTGTTATTGTTGTAGGAAATGGAAGCATTCATTTGAATCCAAAATGCTGAACAAGGACGTTTGTTGTCCATTTTGAGCTACTGGCCCTGGAAAAGGTATCCGTCCTTCTCGTCACCTTTCAGCAATAAATAAATAGAAAAATGAAAACTTCTAATTCAAACAACTCCTCTTGAAAATTATACTGATGTCCCATCTTTGCCGAGACGGAGGGGTTGGGTAAGTACATACTCTCAAGGAACTAAATGTGTGTTATGTCGTGTTATAAAAGTAATGTGTTAATAATCATTTCAGATTAACGATAACGCTCAAAACAGGAAACTGAGTCGGTTAAGTAAAAAAGTAGATAACAAACTTTATAAATACAAAGGTTGGTTGTTTGGTTGGTTGGTTGGGTTTTTTATGGCATATCAACCTTTGTGGGTTTTTTAACGCCAAATCCATTTTATGCAAATAATCAGTTCTGTTTCAAACATTTCAGTTTAGCATGAGTACACAGTTTAATTGTCAAAAGCATTTCTATTTCAAGCTATTCAGTTTATTCAAACAATTCTAATTCAGCTCATTCAGTTTAGTATAAACACATATTTTGTTTACACACAGTTAAATGTCAAAACAGTTCTATATATATAACAGTTCAGTTTAGTGTAAGTAGAGTTTCAATGTCAAAAACAGTTCTATTCCAAACAATTTGGTTTAGCATAAGCACGCAGTTTAAATGTAAGTACAGTTTAATTGTCAAAAATATTTCTATTTCAAGCTATTTAGTTTAGTCAAACACTTCTAATTCAAACAATTCAGTTTAGCATAAGTATGCAGTTAGTTCTATTTAACCCATAGATACGGCCCTAACAGGTACTATCATTTCCGGGCCAGAGTGGACTTAGGAGCAATAGCAATGGAGTGGGTGCTCTACATTCCCCAAAGCTCCCGCATCACTGGAACCTCACCATCATATCGTTTAGTGTCATATCCAGGACACTCATTGGGGGTGGTCTTACCCCTCTACTGAGGTGCAGTCGTTGTATTCTACAGCCCCAGCCGACTGGGCAAATAAATACGGAGGACATGCAAGTAAATACTTAGTTTTTATATTGATAAGCACTCTTTACATATGTAAATGAAAACAAATTTTTTAAAAAATAACAATACCGTGGCTACGTTTTAATGTGTTCTGCTAAGTGTTCTGATTAGGAGCTCTCGTCCTACTTGGATCCACGCCATCATGTTTAAAGGATTCATATTGTGACACAACTATGCATGCATATTTAAATACACATTAGGTTAAAAGGTTTTTCAGACGAGAACCTCGTCATAAGGATCAGAAATAGATTCAGATAAAAAGTTTGGAAAGATATGTAAAGATGAAAAAAGAAAGCCTGGAGACAGTCATCATATTAACAAACAAAAAGACCCTAAATATGCCAAAGGGTAGATTTCCAACTTTTATATTATTCATATCGATGAGGCAAGGGAAAGAATTGATAGTTTTATTTTATTTGTTGTGGTAAAGCAGATAGCGGTAGGCGGGAAAGAAAGGAGGTTTTTCATTATGTTTTGTGTGATTTCTATGATGTAAGTTGAAAAAAAAAAAAGATTTTTTTAAAATGCTGAAAATGTTTCCATCGCAAAAGACTGTTGCGTAAATGTACGCATCAGGATTCCTGTATTAGCTCTCATCTTTTCGAAAAAATATTTCTTTAAGACATTTGCATTCTACTGGGATTCTATTATGGTCGTTTTCAGATTTATTCCGTGGCTTTTTAGCCGGTAGGTCTCGAAGTACCGACCATTATGAACGAAGTGTTTTAAACTCTAAGCAAAAATCTTGCATTAATTCGTGAATTTTGGGGGAGAATTAGAACTACATTAACACCCCCCCTCTTAAAAGGTTTCTTAGCAATTTTAGAAAGGGCGGCTTCAGGTCTTTTCAAGAGAGATGTCTCAGAACTAATAGTCGCATTTTTTAAATCTTAGTATCGATAAAAACAGTATTAATCTTTCTAAAGCTGACCGAAAAGAACAAATGAGATGATACTACGAAAAAAGTTGCTCAGTTTACTCTAGTACAATGCTGAATGTTACAGAACAAACTGCAAATGTGTGACTGCCAATTTTTAAAACATAAAGTGGTATTTCTTTTTAAAAAATCAATATTCGTAATCCATTTTGGTTAAAGTGGGTTGGTTGGTTGGTTTAATGGCATATCAACCTTTGTAGGTTATTTAATGCCAAAGCCATCTTTCTAGAAGAACAGTAGTGGTACTATTTAACCCATAGCTGAGAGGATTAGGGGGTTCATACCTTTCTCAAGGGGATTTGTCTGAAAGTGAACGTAATAGTCGACTAGAATTCGAACTGGCTTACAACGATTCCGTTGTCCATCGCTTTAACCATTGCACCACGAGGACACCCCGGTTAAAGTGGGAAATATGGAACTATTTCTACTACCTATGAGACATATTCAACGTCATCCTCATCATCATCATCATCATCATCAAGTTGCGCTGCAACCACGGATTTCTCTGACTCTCACTCTCTATCCGTCCCTATCATTCATCGTTTCCGGCAGGTCCTCTAAACTGCATTCTGTGTCTGCGCAGAGCTGTTGGAGGTAGGTTCTCGCTGGTTGACTCATACTAGTACGTCCGTGTGTAGGGGTCGATAGGAGAACGTCACTTATGATCTTATCCTTGCTTCAGAAACTATACCAGACGCAGACTATGCAGATTACATAGCGCTTCTTGCAAACACACGTTTCAAGCTGAATCCCTCCAGTATAGCCTGGAGCAGGCAGCTAAAGATATTGGCCTTTTCATGAATGCAAACAAAACAGAGTACATGTGTTTTAATCGAAAAATCATATCCACTTAATAGACATATTGGACGACAAAATCAATTTTTTCTCGTTCTTTCGTTCATATTTCTAAGCTTTTCTATTGTCCAGTTAAAGAAGGGTCTGGAGCATGTTATAAAGAAGACTGCCCTGGTATTTATTCCTTTAACTAGTTTCCTACGGCACAGTTTGCAAAATCTTCTTCTTCTTCTTCTTCTTCTTCTTCTTCTTCTTCTTCTTCTTCTTCTATGTGAGTTTTTCACGCTAGTTTGAATTTTTTTTTTCAATAATATCTAATTGGCCGCAAGTCTCCTCAAGTTTCCTTGACTCTACTAAGTATTCTCGCTGATTTTAACTGTGCCGTTGTCTGAATGGTCTCAAATCTTCCTCTGATCTCCAGTTCCCAAATTTTCTTTTCTAGACGTTTCATGATGGTTCCAAGGATATCAATGCAATTATTATTATTATTTACTCATTAGAGTTTTTCACATCAGCGTAAGCTGATAGTCTTTCACTGGAGATTGAGCGACAGCACGTCTCCTCAAGTCTCCAGGACTCTTCTCAGTATTCTGGCCGTGTTCAATAATGCTGTTGTTTGGATGGTCTTCACTCGACCGCCAACTTCTAAATCTTCCAGGCCCTTTAATAATCCTTTAGTTACCGTGCCAAAAGCACCAATCACAATTGGTATAATTGTCACCTTCATGTTCCATAGATTCTTTTCAATTCTCTAGCAAGGTCGAGGTATTTATCTCTCTTTTCACATTCTTTCAGTTTTATTCTGTGGTCTGCCAGGACAGCAAAGACGACAATTTTGCAGGTTTTCTTTTCTTTTTTTTTTTGTTGATTATTATTGAGGCCGAGATTAGGTGATCCGTTTGTATGTCAAAGTACCATAGAAGTTATTATTATTATTATTATTATTATTATTATTATTATTATTATTATTATTATTATTATTATAGTACCTGTAGAAATTGACTGGATCTTTTACTCATTCTACACTCTGATCCTTGGCCCAAACTCAGATTAAGCACTTTTATCACAGTTTTAGTTATATCTGTTTCTTTGTTTGTTTGTTTTATGGCATATCAACCTTTGTAGATTATTTAATGCCAAATCCATTTTTCTTCAAATAAACTGGTCTATTTCAAACAACTCAGTTTAGCATAAGTACACAGTTTAATTTTCAAAAGCATTTCTATTTAAAGCATTTCCGTTTAGACAAACAGTTCTATTTCAAACTATTCAGTTTATTGTAAGGATAGTTTTTGTTTACACACAGTTAAATGTCAAAAATAGTTCTATTTCAAACAACTCAGTCTAGCGTAAGTACAGTTTCAATGTCAATAACAGCTCTATTTTAAAAAATTCATTTTTGTGTAAGTACGCAGTTTAAATGTTAAAACAGTTCTATTTCAAGCAATTCAGCTGTAGCATAAGTACGCAGTTTAAATGTCAAAACAGCCCTACTTCAAACAATATAGTTTAGCATAAGTATAGTTTAGTTCTATTTGACCCATAGATACGACCCTGTCAAGTCCTACCACTTCAGGCTAGAGAGGACCTGGGAGCGATGGCTTTGAAGGAAAATTTTGCATTCTGCAAAGCTCCGGCATTACTGGAACATCTCCATCAGATTTTTTAGTGTCATATCCAGAACAGTCATTGGTGGGGGTCTTACCCCTAAACAGAGAAGCAGTCGGTGTATTCTACAGCCTCCGCTGACTGGGCAACACCTTTAGTTACTGACAGAGAATCTACGGAAATATTCACACATTATTATTATTATTATTATCATAGTTTTTCACATCAGCGTTAACTGATGGTCTTTCACTGGAGTTTGAGTGACAGCAAGTCTCCTCAAGTCTCCAGGACTCTTCTCACTATTCTGGCCGTTCTCAATAATGTAGTAGTTTGGATGGTCTCTACTCGTCCGCCAACTTCCAAGTCCTCTAGTCTCTTTAGTAATCCTTTAGTTACTGTTCCAAACGCACCATTGACAGTTGGTATAATTGTCATCTGCATGTTCCATAGTTTTTTCAATTCTATAGCAAGGTCGAGGTACTTATTCTTCTTTTCACATTCTTTCAGTTTTATTCTGTGATCAATAATAATAATAATAATGATAATAATAATAATAAGTAGTAGTAGTAGTAGTAGTAGTAGTCATCATCATCATATCGTGCTGGCAGCACGGATATCCCTGACCCTCTCTCGCCACTCCTCCCTATCGTTCATCGCCCTAGGCAGGTCTTCAGGACAACAACCTGTATCCTCACATAGCTGCTGAATGTACGTTCGTGCTGGTCGTCCTGCTTTTGCGCGGCCATGTGTGGGGATCCATAAGAGTACATCTCTTATTAGTTCATCTCTGCTTCTCCAGCAATGTCCTGCATGTCTGGTTCGCCTAACTTGAATAGTTTTCGTGATAGGGGGCAGGTGGCCGTACAGTTGGTGTCTTGTGGGGTGTTGCTGCCAGGACTTGTTCAGGATTGCACGCAGCATTCTTGTGTAATTGCCATCTAGTTTCTTCTCCAGCCGTTTTGTTAGCGTCCATGTAGTGCATCCATATAGCAGTATCGATGTGACCGCTGCCTGGAAGAAACTGCGTTTCATTTTTTTTTTTTTTTTTATCGGTTAGGTCTGATTTCCATATAGTCGATAGCCTATTGATAGCTGTCCATGCTTTCGTTAACCTCGTTTCGATGTCCTTTTCGGTTGATTCGACGCTGCTTCCTAGGTACGTGAATTTGTCTACTAGTTTAAGAGGGGTTCCTTTTAGAGTGGAGATGTCCCCCGTTTGGTTATAGCACATATATTCCGTTTTGTGTGCATTAACATAGAGGCCTATGCTTGCTGCTGCTCGTTCCAAACTATGCAGAAGTGTTTCGTCTTGGTCAGGTGTATTTGCCAGTATCGCTATGTCATCGGCGTAGTCGGCGTCGGTAATTGTTGTTGCGGGGTATCTTCTGCTTCTTTTCTTCGTCAGTTCGAAGCCATTCTCTTTGATTTTGTCAATCGATGTTCTAAGTACGTAGTCTAGACAAATGATAAAGAGGTACGGAGCCAGCGTGTCCCCTTGTAGTACTCCTGCTACAATGTCGAAGTATTCTGTGTCTCCATCTCGTGATCGTACTTTTACTTTAGTGTTTCTATAGAGAATCGTTATTGCCGCTACGGTTTCTTTAGGTATGCCGTACGCTAGTAGGATTTGTTCCATCTTTCCTCTGTGAATGGAGTCGAAAGCCTTGGTAAAGTCGACAAATATTAATGTCGCTTGTAGGTTCTTTGCCCGTACACGAAGTAGTAGTAGTAGTAGTAGTTTATCTATTCTTTGTAATAATTTTGACGACTGCTGAAAGAGGAACGGTGTCGCTTTTGAAGACTTCAGATCAGAAACTTTGAATGAGTCATGGTTTCGAAGCTGAACAAAGTCAACGCAGAAATATTACATGTTATTAGCAGACATCATTGGTTTACTGCATCTGTGTAAAAATGCCAGGTCCATGAGAAGGCAGCCGCGAATCGATCTTGCAGTTTCCATCGATTTCGATTTTGTGGTATAGACAAGTTTAACGTAAGCAGATTTGACGAATTGGAGAGAAAACTTTGGCAACGGATTCTCTCTCATATTTTCGCAGATAATTATATGTTTTC
>OY757920.1:7979926-8094926 GCA_963585895.1 Sepioteuthis lessoniana
TCAATACGACCAGGATGTGGCACAAGATCAATCTTTACAAGGAGATTAACAGGTTTGAATTCAGAGTTTTCCTTCTTCAAGACCGCTTGCCATGTCAAGGGTGAAATTTACTCATAGCAGGAGTGTGTTTTGAGGAATCCAAACAGTCTGGTCCAGTATTGGATCTCGAGACCTTTTACTACAACGATAACCATTACACCCAAGCGCCTCCTATATATATGTGTGTGTGTGTGTGTGTGTAGCGTAGACACACACAGTCAATGGTGTTTCGCCTGTTTATAGTATTTATAGATTTTGGCATCCATTGTATGTTTTGTTGTTTTAATGGCATATCAACCTTCTTGATTTATTTAATGCCAAATCCATCCATCGAGAGGAATAGTAGTTGTGGTACTATTTAACGCATAGCTTGGAGGATAAGGAGGTTCATAAGAGTATTTGTCTGAAAGTTAACGTAATAACTCGACTGGAGCTTGAACACGCTTACTATGATTCCGCAGTCCAGTGTTTTAACCATTACGCCACGTTTTAATTCAAATTTCTTTTCCAAAAACTTCTCTCTACTTCCCTCCAAAAGAATTTGGACTTGATCGTATGTTTTCATTAATAATTAAATAGTTGTACGAAAATTATCGTAAATAAAATTTTCAAAATGAAATAAGATTAAACAAAACAAGGGAAATTAGAAATAATAATAATAATAATAATAATAATAATACTTTGCTGTCCCGCCAGACCACAGAATAAAACTGAAAGAATCTGAAAAGAGAGATAAGTACCTTGACCTTGCTAGAGAATAGAAAAAAATCTATGGAACATGAAGGTGACAATTATACCAATTGTGATTGGTGCTATTGGCACGGTAAATAAAGGATTATTAAAGGGCCTGGAAGATTTAGAAGTTGGCGGCCGAGTGGAGACAATCTTAACAACAGCATTACTGAAAACTGCCAGAATACTGAGAAGACTCCTGGAGATTTGAGGAGACTTGCTGTCACCCAATCTCCAGTGAAAACCATCAGAGTTAGCTGTTGTGAAAAACTCTAATGAGTAATAATAATAATAATAATAATAATAATTTGTCAGAAACGGAAATTAGAAAAGTATAAAAAAAGCTAAATTGTTGAGTAACAGATGGCTAGTTTTATTTTACCCTGAATCCATAGCCAAGTTGGCTGGGGTTGTAAAATATGCCGAATAGATCACGGCAGAAGGTTGGTTGGTTGGATTTTTTATGGCATATTAACCGTTGTAGGTTATTTAATGCCAAATCCATTTTATGCAAATGGTCAGTTCTCATTCCAAACAATTCAGTTAAGCATGAGTACAGTTTAATTGTCAAAAACATTTCTGTTTCAAGCTATTCAGTTTAGTCAAACAATTCTAATTCAGCTAATTCAGTCCAGTTTAGGTACAGATTTTGTTTACACACAGTTAAATGTCAAAACAGTTCTATTTTAAACAATTCAGTTTAGTGTAAGTAGAGTTTCAATGTCAAAAACTGTTCCATTTCAAACAATTCAGTTTAGCATAATAACGCCGTTTAAATGTAAATACAGTTTAATTGTCAAAAACATATCTATTTCAAGCTATTCAGTTTAGTCAAACAGTTCTATTTCAAACAATTCAGTTTAACATAAGTTCTATTTAACCCATAGAGAGGACTTTATCAGATGCTGCCATTCCCGGCAAGAGTGGATCTGGGATTAATAGCAATGGAGGGGTGCTCCGCATTCCCCAAATCTCCAGCATTACTGGAACCTCACCATCATATTATTTAGTGTCATATCCAGGACACTCATTAGGAGAGGTCTTACCCCTCTACAGAGATTCAGTCAGTGTATTGAATAGCCCAAGCCGACTGGGCAATACACAGAGTTAAATGTCAAAACAGTTTTATTTTAGATAATTCAGTTTAACTTAAAGACACAGTTTAGATGTCAAAACAGTTGTATTTCAAGCAATTTAGTTTAGCCTGAGTACGCAATCTCAAAATAGGTCTATTTTAAACAATTCAGTTTAGCATAAATACGCAGTCTAAATGCAACCCCCCCCAGTAAACTCAAACCACAGTTTAGTTTTATTTAATCCATAATAGCAATGAAGGGGTACTCTGCAGTCCCCAAAGCTCCAGCATTACTGGAACCTCACCATCAAATTGTTTAGTGTCATATCTAGGACACTCATTGAGAGGAGTCTTAACCCTCTGCAGTGAAGCAGTTGGTGTATGCTACAGCCCCAGTCGACAGGGCAATCGGCAGAGGGGTAAGGCCCTATGGGGCGTAAGAATGTTTAGCTATTGGTTATTATTTTCTTTCGTTTAGTGGGTGGTTCGTTGGTATTTGAGTTTAGCGCATCTGATTCCACTGTTTCCATTGTTGCACCATTTAATTTGTTAGCGTTTTCTTTGTCTATAGAAGGCTGCAAAAGAATTACTGAAGGAAGGAAGGAAAGAAACTAAGATGATCTTCAACTCAAGACCTTATTTCTGGGTTCAACAACCATTCTGTGGGTGTGGAAATTCCTCCTGAAACCAGTTTAGATAGTTGCATCTCCCAGACAAGCTGTTAAAGATGTGAATAGTCATTTTCGGTGGGTTTTATAAAGTTGAGGTTTGTTTTATGTCCAGTAGGTATTTTCAATAGAGGCTGCAGCTAGAAGAGACACAACTTGCTCCTTCTCCTAAGTCCGAGACTTGGCCGAACACGTACTCTCCAAGCTATCAAACAAGATTAAAAAAAAAGGCTCATCTCGTATTAAAAGTAAAGCGGAAGTGAGGATAGGTGTCTTTCAGGAATGTGTTGTTCCTACTTCCTGTCATAGGGTTTCTGAAAACGGCTACCGTTTGAATCCATTTTCTTTTTTCTTTTATTTATTCCTTGTCTTTTCCTTTTCTTTTCTAACCCGACCACCTTCTCCAACGAGCGTCCTGGATATGACAATAAATTTTTGAAGCTGTGGGGAATGTTGAGTACCTTTTCATTACTCCAAGGTCCACTCTGATGAGGAGTCCTAGTATCTGCTGGTGTTCCATCTATAGATCAACTGAAAATATTTAATTATTTTCTAAATTTGAGGGTATTCAACTATGTGAAAACAAATGTCTGATGTTAAATTGAATAATTAGTCTTGTATAATACGTCTTGTAACCATTCAGCTGTCTGAAAACAAATAAGCACCGGTTCGTTTGAAAATCTAACCTTCAAACTGTTCGTTTAAAAATCATATAAATTTGATATGTATAAATAAACAGGATTTGGCATTAAATATCCTACCAGCATTGATATGCCATAAAAACCAACCAATCAATCAACCTATATTCATCCATTCTCTTACTTAGTTCGATTGTATTATTATTTAGAGTTTTCCCCTTATCAATTTGAATGTTTCAGGTTCTTCTTTGAATAGACCTAATCACTTTGCTCATTTTGGCCTTCGCCTGCTGGCTTATCAAAATATATATTATAATTAAATTTTATCCGTTCTGTTTAACCTTAATTCACTTTTTTCAATCAGTAATTCTATCTTCCTGTTTGCTTTGTATTTCTTTTGGCCAATTTTGTTATTTCTTTGTTCTGAGTGTGTGTGTTTGTGTGTGTGTTCAATTCCTGCTTCACTTCTGTTTTTTTTTTTCTTTTTTCTCTTTTCTTTTTTTTTTCCATTTTTACCCCAACATTTAGGTTGTTATATTTGTTACATGTGAATTCAAAAAAGATATTGCCCAGTCAGCTGGGGCTGTAGAATACACTGACTGCACCCCACAACGAGTGTCCTGGATATGACACTAAACAATCTGATGGTGAGGTTCCAGCTGTGCTCCCAGGTCCACTCTGGCCCGGAGTGGTAGCACCTGATAGGGCCCTATCTATGGGTTAAATAGAACTAGCAGCATACTTATGCTAAAATGAATTGAGTAAACTGAATACCTTGAAATAGAAACGTTTTTGACAATTAAACCGTACTTACACTTAAACTGCGTGCTTATGCTTAACTGAATTATTTCAAATAGATTTGTTTTTCGACATTAAAACTGTATTTACACTTAACTGAATTATTACATATAACTGCTTGAATAGTTTGAAATGGAAATGTTTTTGACAATTAAACTGTGTACTTATGCTAAACTGAATTGTTTTCAATAGAACAGATTATTTACATAAAAATGGATTTGGCGTTAAATAAACTACCAAGGTTTATATGACATAAAACCAAACCAAACCAAAAAAGATATAGAGGAAAGCGATGAAAAAAAAAAATCCCGGTAATCTTTTTATATCACAGCAAAGAGTTTATTAACATATCTACAGAAAGATGAATGTTGAATATAATAAATCAATGTACAACAATTTTCTTTTGGTACTTAATGTTGAAATTCATTGTATTATGACCGTTTGATTGTTTTCTCACATAGTAAGAAAATATTAGGTAGATAGTAGAAAAGATGGCTTGCTTCAAAAGAAACCATTACATAGAGGATCAGAGAGGACGCATTTCATTTCTTAAATAGTATTAAGTTTTTGACAGTATTTTGATTGTTTTTCACCACATTCTCTTCTGCGTAATTTCAAAAAGGGTAAAACGGAATTTGTTTTCATTTATTTAATATGGATAAAACCAGAAACTTTACAGCCATTCGCAAAGTTTCCCACTCTTGACGTTTGTTCCCCAAACTATAATACCCGAGAAAAATACAGCTTTTTGGTGCTTCTTTCTTTTATCTGTCCTCGATTTCTCCAAGCAATTGCAGTCGTTGCATCCCCAGGTTTAGCAGAGCAGATTATCGAATATTCCTCATATATTGGGTAGATCAACCTTATAAGTTCAGTACATATGTAATAGGAAAACTAATTTCACAGCTCTTTGGTTTTACAAAGCTAAACGCGGTCAATATTTAAGAGGCCTCGATAAGAAATTATATTTAGCGAATAAGTCTCAAGATTATTGATCTAATCAGTTCATCTCTCGAAGTATTTTACTCAAGTGACCGTGTACTTTACAAAGTTTAGTAAAGGCCGTTGGCCTAATGAGCAGAGTGTTCGCCAATGGTCCGGGAGACCGGGATTCAAACCAAGGTCCAGTCATGGTAAAGGCTCAAAAAATGGTATTTGGTGCCACCTTGATTAACAATCAGCATTATAAAGTAAGGATCAAGGGTAAGGTGGAGCAATTCAGGGATTAGAGTAGCGCCCTCCCCTACACCTCGAATAGGGAGCCTTCGGGTCACTCTCGACTAAGGTCGCAAACTTTACTTACTTTATATAGACAAGTTTCTGTCGGTATATTTTTGTCAGCATCTTGTTCGTTGTGTATTTTTACAACTTAGTTTATGTCCTTCTTTCCATTATTTAGAATCCACTATTTCTATTTGCAGTCACATTTAATCATTTCTTACTTTTCTTTTCAGTTCTTCCAAACTCCGTGACGGTCGTGGTTGTTGTTTTTATCTTCCTATCTTCGTTCGACTTGTTTTTGTTTTTGTTTTTTTCACCCATGTTTGTTTGTTTTTTCCTTGCATTTTTTATTTCTGTTTCTCTTTTCCTCGCCATCGGTTAACCACGATAATACAAGCAAAAAAGCAGCAAAGTTTTGTCATAAAACATCAAACGTTTTCCTTTACTTTTTTTCTCTGTTGTCAGACCCATTTCATTCTGTTCATTTATATGAAACAAATACGCCAACGTGAGTAAGTAAGCACAGGATCAAGATGGTGGAAGCAAAGAATATGAAGGCGGTAACAGAAAGAAGCAAAATGGCGGGATTTGTAGCCAGCGAAATGATGATGGAAGGAATTTTGTCAGGAGACATAATTTGCTTCACTCTTGTCCTTCTAAAAAAAAAAAAAAATGAAAAGACTCCAACGGAAAAAATTAATTGAAAGAACTGAAGGGAAACAAACATATGATACATAAGTAAAGCTTCATTTTTATTCCTTTATAGTTAATCCATAAATACGTTATCCTGAAAAGATCCTGCAAATAAAAAATATTTTACAATAGTTTTTATTTTCCCTTCAGCTTTTATCAACATTATTTCTTATCATCAGTTTAAGTTACCATAGTTGCAGTAAATCTCTGTCTCTCTCTGTCTCTCTCTCTCTCTCTCTCTCTCTCTCTGTTGTATATTGACCTTCGACCCGGCCAAACATGCCATTCCAAAGTGATGCACCGGAATGAAGTGATACATTCCGATGGCAGTTATGAGAAGAAATCGCGTAGGCGGGTTTGGCTGACGATTTGGAACAAGATAAAATCTTATAGTACACTCATAGAGTGATGCTCCGGAAGAGAGTGACCTGTGAACTGCATGACAGTTATTTCCCCTTGATGACGATCAAACATGCCATCCCAAAGATTGAGTGGGCGATTGAACTATTATATAACTCGGTAAGGACAGGAAGTCAGTGAGTTGGAGATCAGACGAGTTAGAGACAAGATGTGGTAGAGAAAGCCACCATCCGGCAGAAGGGGCCTCAGCCCCCCCCCCCGGTTGAGCAGCCCTAGAGAACGAGAAAGACACAACCCTGATGGCCATAAGAGTGGAGGTCAATATATTGCAGTTCTGTTCGGTCTTCAACTCCCTCTCACACACACCAACCCTTTCAAATAAAGTGAGAGGTACATTTTTTGAAAGAAGTCTTCCCTCGTCAATATGTATTCTGCATGTATATGTGTATAGTTGTAGTACATGGCTATACAACATATCTCTCTCACTCTCTCTCTGCCTTTCTCTCTCTCTCTCTCTATATATATATATATATATATATGATTGTAACGCTAACAGAAATGTTAAAAAAGGTATACATGGGTTCCACGTAGGACTCCTTCAAAAAACGATATTACAATCATAAAAGTATTTTTATCATTAAGGGTTTTCGAACTATTGTCTTTATCTTTATTGTTATTCCCACAACATTTCGGCCAATATGTACCCCGACCTTCTTCAGGTGTTTCTCCAACACGGGAACCTTCACGGAACTTCGAACTACGCCCTTTATTGAATCCATGGGGGTCGCCTGTTCTGATTCCGTTAGCCATAACCGAGTACAAGTGTTAAGTATTCCTGTATTGTTACTTGCCTGCAGTCAGGGTTCAACCTGCAACCTCTAGATTACTGTCTCCTTAGAAGTTTAGGGAACCAACGCCTATAACTCTTACGCTAAGTGTCCTAATATCATAGTAGTTTCGCACACGTGGTATATAGACACAGA
Source organism: Sepioteuthis lessoniana (assembly GCA_963585895.1). Classification (NCBI taxonomy): domain Eukaryota; kingdom Metazoa; phylum Mollusca; class Cephalopoda; order Myopsida; family Loliginidae; genus Sepioteuthis; species Sepioteuthis lessoniana. The sequence continues at coordinate 7,987,134 of OY757920.1, forward strand.
ACTAGTATATCTAATTACAAAGGGGAAATTAAGAAAAATTTAGTTACAGATACAATATTTTAAAAAAATCAAAGTATAGATTCCATATTAAAATGGGAGAAAGTAAAAAAAATGCCGCAAGTATAAGATGAGAGATAAATACTGCAATTCACTTACCGAGGAAGCAGCGTCGCATCAACCGAAAAGCACATCGACACGAGGTTAATGAAAGCATGGACAGCTATCAATAGGCTATCGATTATATGAAAATCAGACCTAACCGATAAAATGAAACGCAGTTTCTTCAAGGCAGCGGTCGTATCGATACAGCTATATGGATGCACTACATGGACTCTAACAAAACGGCTGGAGAAGAAGCTAGACGGCAATTACACAAGAATGTTGCGAGCAATCTTGAACAAGTCCTGGCAGCAACACCCCACAAGACACCAACTGGACGGCCACCCGCCTCCTATCAGGAAAATTATTCAAGTTAGACGAACCAGACATGCAGGACACTGCTGGAGAAGCAGGGACGAACTCATCAGTGATGTACTCTTATGGACCCCCACACATGGCCGTGCAAAAGCAGGACGACCAGCACGAACATACATTCAGCAACTATGTGAGGATACAGGATGTTGTCCAGAAGACCTGCCTGAGGCGATGAACGATAGGGAAAAGTGGCGAGAGAGGGTCAGGGATTTCCGTGCTACCAGCACAACATGATGATGATGATGATGTATGGAGGAGAAACTTGGCATAACTTCCTATAATAATCCCAACGAATTATTTAATCAAAGGTTGAAAATACTTAATTTTTGTGGGCAAAAAAAGTTGGGTTCTTGGTAGATAAGTCATAATTTGTTTTATCATATTCATTACTTTTTATTTATATATCATTCATTTAGTTTGTTTATTCATTTAATTCTTTTTCATGGTGATTTTTATTTCTCCTAACGCTTTTTTGTCAATCAATAAACCCGTAGTTTTGTCTAACCCTCCTTTAATCGGAAATGTCCTGATGATCCGTTTAGGTGAAACCTTGGTTGATTTTTTCTGACTCTGCAGGCATTCATATATATATATATATATTAGAGGTGTTCGTGTTGTAACGGTTATCGTCGAAGGAAATGGGCTCTGCGACTCTGAGTTCAAATCGTGGAAAAGTCATTTATTTAGAACTTCATATGGAGCTAATACCATGGGAAAACGTATGGATCCACCTATTTGCCCAACCACCTCAGGGTGAATAATTGAGAAGACTGGTCCTTTTAGCCTGAGTAAGGAAACCAATCAAGGAGAAAGAAAAGGAATTAAAACTTGCTTTTTACTCGGCTTAAATAATGGCCCTATGTCACACCCAGCTTGTGCGGACGAGCTAGTATATATATATATATATATATATATACGCGGACCATGCAGCAAATAAGCAGAGGGAAACACTCTTACTGTTGCACACTTTTTAAAGAAATCATTAGTGATGAATCCTTTTATGACTGTCCGCATGACCTTTGTTAATGACCGCTGCGCCCGGAACTTGTCCTTGATCGGAGAATGTGTTTTTTCACTCGATGGACAACCTTTTCGATTCTTGCTCTAAGTGACTATAATATGTTTAATCAATATATAAACATTTTTATCAAATATTTACGTACACATGCCACATTTTTCTGTAAATTTCACATACTCTGAACTTCTCAGACAGCAAAAATCTGACTACAGATCTCTGTTCAAGCCTCAAGCACTTTAATTAAATTGTTGCAATTTTGAAAAATAAATGTGTTTGCGATATTTTTTAAAAAAGTGTTGCTATAAACCAATTTCAAACATTACTATATATATATATATAGAGAGAGAGAGAGAGAGAGATTTGACTGATGATCGCATTGTTGAGAAACTGACAGCCACTTAGTGGTGTTAACTCGGTATCCACGCTATCCTAGGTTAGAAATATATACTCTATTACAGGCATTGAGCAGTCTTTATTTATAAATTAGCATATTATATATATATATATATATAATATGCTAATTTATATATATATATGTATATATATATATATATATACGCGAAGCTGGCTCTAAAAGTAATGCCTTCTGTTTTATTATTTTAGTCTGCAACGTTTCGGGTGGTGATATGGCAGCAGGGAGTCAACATGTCAACCGTTAATAACACTTTTTGTTTACTTGGTTACCGATAGCAGATGAGTGACTGCTTTACAAAATGGTGATTGGTACGAAAATCTGAACGAAATAGAGATATATCCTTCAATTCTATCATGTATAAAAATTGCGCAACGCTAACATTCACCGATGCTAACTGACGTTTTTTTTAGACGAAACAACGAATGGTTGACATAACTCGGGACGAATATTGTTTCAGCTTACAGGCGCGAATCTGCAAAGGGGTTGGATAAAAACAGAACAGTATTCTGCATCCTCCTTTTCCTCCTCTGATCTTTACAAGCGATAAAAAATACCACCACCACCAGTACTATTATTTAATTCGGCACAACAAAAACAGCGTCCATTACTTTTCAAACCTGTTTATGATTGATTCTCGTGAAGAATCAAGTAATTGCAATAGCAATTATTTTTTGGGTTGGTTGGTTGGTTGGTTGGTATTACGGCATATCAACTGTTGTAGGATATTTAATGTCAATAATTGGAATAAATATAATCAATAGGGCTGAATTAGAATAAATATAATTAAGAGGGCTAAATAGTGATGCTTGAAAACATGTAACCTTGAGTAAATAAAACTATAAGTGTTTAATAGCAATACTTAAAACCATTTAACTGTGTGCAAAAAAAAATGACCCCAAGCTAGAGTAAAAATTGTTGCATACAAATTATTCCTTCACAAATCCAATATATTTGATATATATGTATAAATAAGATTTGACATTAAATAACCTACAAGAGTTGATTTGCCGTAAAACCAACCAACCAACCAACCCACCCAAAAAATAACCACTGTTATTGCAATTACTTGATTCTTCACGAGAATCAATCATAAAAGTATTGCTACGCAATCATCATCATCGTGTCGTACCGCTAGCACGGATATACTTGACCCTCTCTCGCCACTTCTCCCAATCGTTCATCGTCTCTGGCAGGTCTTCAGGGCTACATCTCGTATCCCCTCATAGCTGCTGTATGTATGTTCGAGCTGGTCGTCCTGCTCTTGCTCGGCCATATGTGGGGGTCCATAGGATTACATCACTTAATTAGTTTTCATGCACTTAAGTGGTTTCAAGTATAGTAAATAATTAAACAATTCAATTTGACACATATATGGGACCCTAACAGGTACTACTTCTCCGAGTCTGAGAGAATCTGGGAGTAATGGAAAGGAAAGGGCAATCCACTTTCCTCAGTGCTCTAAAACTGGAGCCTCACCATCAGAAGTATTCTAGTGTCATATCCAGGGCACTAATTGGGTGAGGACCTTACTCTTGCCAGCTAAATGGGGCTCTCTGAAACTAGTAGACAAATCCACCTACCTAAGAAGCCGCGTCTCACCTACAGAAAATGACATCAATACGCAACTAGCGAAAACATGGACAGCTATCGATAAACTATCGGCCATATGAAAGTCAGACCTATGCGATAGAATAAAAGACAATTTTTCCAACCAGCGGTCGTCTCCATACTACAGTATGGATGCACCACTTGGACGTTGACTAAGCGTATAGAGAAAAAGCTTGATGGCAATTGCACAAGAATGCTACGAACTATATCAAACAAATCTTGGAAGCAACATCCCACAAAACAGCAGCTGTACGGCCATCTACCACCCATCTCGAAGAAAAGACATATGGGACACTGCAGGGGGGCAAGGACGAACTTATAAGCCACCTTCTCCTATGGACCCTTTCACACTGACGCGCAAGGGTAGGACAACCAGCAAGTACTTATCTAAAACGTCTCTGTAAGGACACAGGATGTCGCCTGGAAGACCTGCCGGAAGCGATGGATGATAGAAACGGATAGAGAGAGAGAGAGCAGCACGATGTGATAATGATGATATATATATATATATATATATATATATATATATAAAGATTGCTCAATATCGATAATACAGCATATATATCTAAATTAGGAAAGATTATTGTCATTGAAAATGGAATTGGCAACTCGGTTTCAAATCCTGAATGATGCTGATTGCGTTTTCCTTCGCTTTTGAGAAGCCCATGAATCTATTTATCCCTGCACCCGATGATGGTTACATAGTTGAGCAAACTGAGCTCTTTAACTTTACTAAGGTAACTTGTTTCAGAGAAGTGAATTAAAACCAGCTGTACTCGGCTTAAAAATTAACCTTGTATCATTTCCTGCTCTTGGCGGAGAGGTTGGGTACAAGGCGACTTTTTCATTTCTAAATTCAGACATTCCACTTCTGTCGGTCAAACTTTTCATGAAACTTGATACCCTTGACGGTGTTTGTAGCCTCCCCTTGTCTACTTAGCCATAACCCAGATGTTCCAAAAATTGATCACAGTCAGAGCCAACAAGCTCTGCCGCCATCAATCAAATATGTATTTCTATCTCTCCCTTTTTTTTTTTTCTTCTCTGCCTCTACTTATGACCTCTCCCTTTTTTATTATTTTTAATCATCTATTTTCTCCTATGCTGAACTCTAGAAAAACTCATTCTGATGAAGTTTAATCTGAAATAAAGACGAAATATCATTATTGATTCTGTTGTCAGTGTTTCGGTTAATCCCCTTTTCCACCTTTTTTCTCATCTTGCAGGATTTGCCAAATCTACCTTTCCTGCAAGAATCAAAGTATTGCTTCCTTGACACTTCTACCGAGAATCAGTTTAGAATCTATACACATGAAAATCCCACAGTTATTTTAAAACTTTAAGATATATGGTAAGCAGAGGAGTGATCATTTTGAAAAAAAAGACAAGAAAAAAACTAGACTTTAGATAATTTAATTTCGTAGATTATTCTTGATACTTGAATAGAATCTACAGATACTTCTGATCATCTTATTCAAAAAAGTGGCGAGTGAGACTTGGCCTTAGGCAATGCGAATATATATTACACTCTCATCATAGCAGAATTAAAAACTAAAAAAGACAACAATGAAACAAAAAGCAGATACCGAAGTTTTCGCAGTTAATTATATAGAAAATGCAAACACAAGATATCATGTGCATACAGATAATGTTTCACTCATAAGACAACTCTATTTAAAGGACTTACAATCATTTTCAGAAAGGTAAGACCCTTTACAAAAAGGGGAGAACTGGGTACGACACTAAATTGTATCTCATGGTGAGGTTCCAATTCCGAAGATCAGAGAAGTGTGGGGTTACCCTTTCATTGTCATTATTCCCAGGTACAATCTGAACCAGAAGTGGTAATACACCTGTTAGGGTCCTATCTATGGATCAAATAGAACTGTTCAAAAATTATTCGTATTTGATAGGAATAAATCCGGTCAGATGATTGTAAATCATTTGTATTAAGAATACTTACTCGAAACTATATTGATTTCTAAGGATTATTATTATTAGTTACTTGAAACCATGTAATTGCTTGCAAATTATTAGTATTAGATAAGAATACTTGAAACCATAAAACTGTATGCAAACAAATTGCTCTTATTAAATAGAAATAATTACTTCAAACCATATAATTAACTTTGGTTTCAGTTTCTTTTTTTAATGGCACATCAACCATCATGGAGTATTTAATGCAAAATCTATCCTTGTTGAAAGTACTATATAACCCACAGCTAGAAAATATAATCATTAGTATGAAAATTGCAATGCTTTTAAGCACCGAACACAAATAATTTGTATTAGATTGGAATATCTGATAAGATCTATATTGTCTCGATCAACCGATGTGAGTGTTTAAAAAAGGCAGCGTAAGCCACTGTTGCATATCCATGATATGGTTATGCGCTAAATGGGTGAAATGGACATGGAATGTTGGTAACATATATACATAACGTAGAACACAGGTATATCGGAATTCGAAAATACGTAACGATTTCTTGGTTCAGGTACGAAACCTTTTTATTACTTTTGAGTTAAAGGTTTCGACATAACGAGAGAGACACCACCTTTTTATGCTGGCTTCTTCATCTGGCCCCTATCTCGTGCGGCACCCACGGCGCACAAATTCGTCTCGCCTCAGCGAGCCCCAAAAATCGAACCTCCTCGTTCGGCGTCAAGTTTTCAACTCCCTTAACTTTTCTTTGAAATCCCCAAAATCCTCCGCGTGCTTCCGGTGCGTGACGTCACCCGCACTTTGTCACCCGTTTTATCATCTCAGGCTAGTGTGACATCTCTGAGTGACATGAACGCTCTGCGCACGCGCGTTACCACATGCATCTAGGTTGCACCGAACTAACCCATGTGCTGAGCCGAAAGGTTCTCAGCCTAACTAAACCCAAAGGCATGAACTGAAATCCCTCGGCTATTATATTACACCACTATACTCTAATTAGGAGTAACGTGTTAGTTGTAGACCATATCAAGAGAGAAAAGGATGTCAACTAAACGAAAACCTATTTTTCTTCAAAAATTTCCTAATCACCTTCATCTATATGAAGAAGCAAAAAGGGAAAACCGTTTCCAATATTTACCAGTCACTGAAATATTGACATTCATTTACTAAATCTATATCAACACATATTATGTATTTACTTGGGCACGTGACTAGCTGTGTGCAATTTTTGGGAGACTTGATTAAATAACTGTAACTACTTTTTGTTAATTATGTCACGTTATCGAATAAAAGTAGGCGAGTCATTACACCAGCTATGACCTCCTTTCGTCTACCTATCTGATTTAATATATATATATATATATATATATATATATATATATATATATGTAAAGGAGTCGGGTCTATTTTGGTTTGTACGTGTCGACTTATAACTCAAAAGAAAAGATATCACTGAGCATTAAAATCGCGCTTACCCATTAATATCCTTAGAATGAGAAAAAAGGACAAACTTTACTTTTTGATTTTTTTCTGATTGAATATAAGTCACAAATTAAAAGTCAATCGATTTGTGGAATTCTTCACAGTTCTTTACAAGGAGTTTTTCTATGTTAACATATAACACCGATGATATTGGCGAAATTTGAATTTAATGCTTTTTCGTAAATGATTGTTTTGTAATTTAGTAAATAAAGTCGGCGAGCGTAATCGAGAGGATCCGAAAGCTCCCTTTCCAATAGCTACTACACCGAGATATAGGGAAGGACGCTATTCCTTTCTCTAGATTGTTCTACTTTAACCTTGATACGTACCTTATATTGCTGAGTGTTAAACAAGCAGGTATCAAGTACTATTTTTAAAGTCTTTGGTATGACCCGACTTAGAATTGAATCCGGGTCTCCAGGACTATTAGCGAACACACTACCCAATGTATAATCTAGTAATAACTGTAAAAAAATTAGAAAATGTTTCAAACCAATGGGTAAGTTTTTAAAAAACCGGTTTTAAAAGTGAAAAAATTGAAATTGTCATACGAAAGGATATTTGTTTTTAATTCTTATCTTCTTTTTTATTTCAAGGGTTCATTTGAATTCTAAACTTCTTTCTATTGTAATGACACATTAATTATTCAGCTTCTTTTCCATTATCCCTATCAATAATGCTAAATTTCTAAAGGATAAAAGAAGAAAAAAATAAAGTTTTTTTTAAAAATGATTTGTTTATTGATAAGTAATTGATAATTACTGATTTTTTAAACGAATATTTTATATTTCTAAGAATAAAATATATTAATTTTTTAATCAATGTAAATCATGAACGAAAAATAAATGAATAAATAAATGAATTAATCACAGAATAAACAATTACTTTTCATTTGAATAAATATACAAAATTCCCCCCCCCCAAAAAAAAATAACAAAAAAAAAAAACACTCATTTCTTACTTTCTTCTTATTGTTATTTTTTAAATGTAAAAAAAGAAAAAGTAAATAAATACAATCTCATCACTGTAACTCAACAGTCAGTTAAGAACTGAATTTAAATTTTTGTCATATTTTTAAAAAGTCTTTAGAAAAATCAAATTATAAGAATGTTGCAAATTACACAAAAGTTTTAGACTTCATTTTTCAAATAACATTTTTAATATAAACAAACAAAAAAAATCGTAAAATGAAAGAATAATAGAATACGTGCAAATTTTTTATTGTTTAAATTTTAAAGGGGAAATAAAATTTCCAATAAAAAAATCGGCTGCTTTTTCAAAAATTATTAACTTAAAGTTGTTTTGCATCAGACAGCTAATTGTAGAAAAATAAAAATTTATTGGGGATCAAAAAAAAAAAAACCCAAATGTTTAAAACCTTTCACCTGTACAGTGTCATCGCTTTCTATTTATTATTTTAAATGTAAACTAAAAAAGAATAAAAATGAAAAAGTATATCGTGAAATAAAAGAATAATATTCATTTGATTTAATAGGGGAAAACTTTCAACAACAAATAAGGACACAATTATAATTCGCGAAACCTTTCTATCTCACTAACTGGTAGTCATAAAATATTTTTTAGTCTTGTTATGAATTAGATATGTTCTGCTAGTATATATATATATATATATATATATATATTTACCAACCCCTCCGCTCAGGCAGGATATGACAAAAGGTCAATTTTAAGCGGAGTTTAACAGGTTTGAATTCAGAGTTTTCCTTCTCCTAGACTAGTTGCTTCACCAAGGCTGAAGAACCTAGTCTGTCCTACTATTTACCCATAGCTGGAGGGAGAATAATTGGATTCATACCTTTCCCAAGGGTATTAGTGCTATATGAAATGCAATCAGTCTCGTCCAGGATTTGAACTCGTGTCGCCGTGTCCATTTCCTACGACGATAACCATTACACCATAAATATATAAGTTAGCCGTTTGTACTCGAGGATAACCCGATTGCTCCCTTTTCAATAGCTACTACATCAAGATGTAGAGTAGAGCGCTACTCCTTTCCCTAGAATACTCAATTTACTGTTTATCTGTGCCTTATAGTGCTGACTGTTAAGCAAGCAGGCATCAAGTAACATTTTTGTGTCTTTAATATATATATATATATATATATATATATATATAAAGGAACTTTTCCACTCTGTACCACCATACTTTATCTTTCCTTCTTTTTTCACGCCTTTTCCATCTAGACATCACCTTATAGTCAATGTCTTCGATGAAACAGGATATGCCGAAACTTCTTACCCTCCACCTATTTCCCTATTTCTTTTCCGTCGGTTCAGTAAAATTATTTACACTTTAATACGATCAAAAATCTCTAACGAAACCAGATACATTTGACTCAAAACTCTTTCCTTCACGCTAAACCTTTATAATTTCCGTCATTTTATCACGTTCCTCATTTGTTTAAATATAGAATAACTGAGAAAATAGTTTAGCCTGAGGAAGTTCTTAAAATAAAAAGAAAAAATATTGCGCCTTCTAAACTTGTGTTAGTGTTTGATCAATCCAACCTTCCGCATATTTCTATCATACTGTCAGATTCACAACAATTTATCATTTCAATATGTATATATATATATATATGCACATATCTATCTATCTATCTATCTATCTATACACATACATATGTATATATCAGGGGCGGAGACGGGACTAGTGCTACTCGTGCCCGGCACGACCAATAACTCGGTCAATGATATTCAAAATGGATTAAAAAATCATCCATTAATTTCAAGCAAACATACTTAGTCTGATATCAATTAAATTACGTATCTATTCAAGTTTCGATAACTAAGTAGCCAAAAGTTCATAAATATATCTGGGAATAATACAACGATGCTGTTTTGAACGGATGGTTTTTGTCCGGCCACCGTCAGATTCATTGAACATCCCATAAAATCGGCTATAATGTTGAACACGCACAAATCCGTGCCGAGCACTGGACCCTTATAATAACAGTAATGTTAGAGAAATCCGCTTTTGGCTGTAGCCAATAGCAAGAGCAACCAAAACACCGTGCTCAAAAATCTTAGCATATTCTGACTGCTTGGGTAGAGGGAGAGGGACCGAGAGAGAGAGGAGGGGATAGCAGATTATAGCCGTCACCGACGTCATCATCATCGCTATGGTAAATGTTGGTTAAACGGCGTGTTTTAATTCGTTTTTTCACTAACAGATCTCTATTACTTTAATGAATGTTACATATATTACATTCTGAAACTAAAATTTGTTTATTTGAATATATTTTCAACAAATAATCTTTATTTTAAGCGAAATTGAAACTACTATCTGTGTCTGTGTATATTGTCATCAGTTTCTTTATTCTAATAAACATATTTTTCTTGCCATAGTAATGAACATCTTCTCTTTTCTTCTAAACCTTTGAAAGGAAAAAAATTATATAATCTACTGTATTAACAAGATTACAAATTATATAGTATCTTGATTTTTTACAAAAAAAACACCATGCAAGGTACGTTTGTCAATCTGTGCTATACAATGGAGAATCACGCAATAGCAACTATGATGACTTACTTTGGGTCCACGGACCACGGGTTGGGAACTGAAGTTGACAGAGGGCAGGGGGGGGTCACGAGTAGCAAAAATAAACTAGTGTCACCACTGGTATATATATATATGTATACACACACACACACACACACACAGACTCACGCACACACACACACACATATATATATATTCGAGGATCACTAAATAAGTTTCAAGAATTTTTTCGTTTGGGCACTTTTATTGATAGTACACACATGAAATTCTAGTCCGCTTCGAAGTAATCTCCCCAGCTGCAATGCACTTGTTGTACCGTTCCAACAACTTCGGCAAGGCCCCATGGAAGTCCTCTTGTGTGGGCGTGTCAATGACCTTCGTCACAGCCTCTTTCATCCCCTCATAACGACAGCCTGTGAGCTTAGGGGAATAAGTAAAAGTCGCAGGGAGTAAGGTCTGGACTATAGGGACGGTGATGAACTGTGTTAATGCCCATCTTGGTCAAATAGCCTGTGACAAGGATGGAGTTGTGGACTGGTGCATTGTCCTGCTGAAAATTATACTGACCCGATTTCAAAAGTGCTGGCCTCTTCCGACGGAATCTCTTTCTGAACTCTCTTAAAACATATTAACCCTAACCCTTTGGCCAATCAACTCTGGTATATTGACTTCCTTACTCCTCCCACACCTCTCATCATCCCTAACAGACTTCCTACCTTCTTTGAATCTCTTATGCCACTCAAAAACAGATGCTCGATTCATGCAAGATGGTCGAAAACAGTTTGAAGCATTCCATACGTTTCTCTGGCATTTTTTCCAAGTTTAAAACACATTTTTACTGCATATCGTTCTTCTAAAGTGTCCTGACGTCCAATTTTGAAATTCACCAACTGTGACAATGAGGCTTTAGTAGGGTGTATTCCAATGTCTGCTGTAGATGTTCATTTGAACCTGAAATCATAAAAACTAGTCAGTCATCTCATTAGATGTATAGCAATAACATAGTGAATTTTCAAGTGTCTACGACAATTTTAAATGCATGTACAAAAAAAGGCTGGAACCTTATTCAATGCACCACGTATATATATATATATATATACCGAGCTAATAACCAGACAAAAAATCATTTTATCAGTGAGAGAGACAGAAAAGGGATCACAATTATATATATATATATATATATATATATATATACTAATACTAAGTGTTATAATGGTTATCTTCCTATTTTAGTTTTCTGATTATTTTTATTCTGTTGATGCTTATGTTGTCTGTATTGTTTCTGGTTGCCCTAATCACTCTTCCTCTTCGCTTCTATTCACAGTGTCGATGCATCGATGCTTTTTGAATGCTGCCGAGTCCTCTTCCTCCTTCTTTTCTTGACACATACATTCTGTCTACGTCATCTTTGGAATGTAATGTCTTATAAATCGTCCAGAGTTTTCTTGTTGTCTGAACCATTTGTTGAAGTTTCGAGTAGTTTTCTTGTTCTCCAGATGTATTCTTTTTTCTTTTTTTTCTTTTTTTTCTTTTTTTTCATCTCTGCTTGTTTAACAGTGTCCGCTTCCAATATTCACAAATATTTGTAAGTTTCCTTTTCTCCTAGCATTCTGGTGTTTTCTTGATTTATTATTATTATTATTTAGTATGCACCTTAAGTTTTCCTGTACTTCATGTTGATTAATTAGTCTTGTTGAAGTGGCTGGACAGATTTAACTGATCAAACGCAATGCTCCTCGGGGACTGTGTCGTGAAATGGTGATACAATTTAGAAGTGATAACACAAATAATGGTCACCATCAATTTCTATCAAAATGTATATATGCATGTGGAAGTGTGGCTTATATACCCACGCTTATATACTCTGAATGAAAAGAGTTTTGTCAGTCGACTTTCGAATACACCGACTGTATTTCTTAAGCAGTGGTAAGACCCCCATAAAAATCGAATGTCTAGAGTTTGGCACAAAACTGCATGTGATGGTAAGGTTCCAATTCAAGAGATCTTTAAAGAGCAGATTACCTGTTCGTTGCCATTCCTCCAAGGTTTACTCTGACCCAAAATGACAGTACCTATTAGGGTCCCATCTACCGGACAAATAGGAGCTCTTTTTTTTTTAAATCATGCGTATCTGATAGGATAGTGTGCCAAAAGTCATCTTAAGTAAATAAACGAAAAATGAATATATAAACCAACAATGAATACGATTCCCTAACCTCTACGAATAAAATATCCCTAGACAGATTGACACGCTGTTAAAAATATAATCACTCAATCTGAATAATTAAGCCTTCCATGCAGGCTTTTATTAATCGTTTGTGAAAATAAATAACCAGTTGTTGTGACGATGTACAAAAAATCGTATTATCTTTGAAAGCTTTTTCTATTCAAGGAGTTTCCAGTGGTCCTTGTAGCTATTGTAGTTTCCACATTGATTGAAACATTATACGAAAAAACTATTGTACTAGTTAAGGGATAAAGTTTTTTTTCTGATTCAATAATCTAAAGAGATCTTCCATTCTAAAACAAAATAGGTGTATAAAGAAATCGTGCCCGTGGTGTAATGGTTATCGTCGTAGGAAATGGACACGGTGATACGAGTTCAAATCCTGGACGAGACTAATTGCATTTCACATAGCACTAATACCCTTGGGAAAGGTATGAATCCAATCATTCTCCCTCCAGCTATGGGTAAATAGTAGGGCAGACTGGATTCTTTAGCCTTGGTGAGGCAACTAGTCTAGGAGAAGGAAAACTCTGAATTCGAACCTGTTAAACTCTCACTTAAAAATTGACCCTGTGTCATATCCTGCCCGAGCGGAGGGGTTGGGTAAATAGGATAAAGAAATCGCTTCTAAGCTCAAATGTGGTAATTATAAAACAAACATTGGGTAGTATGTTTAAAAAAACTGTTAAGTGTCATTTTTTTTTTCAAGTCAGGAGGACTAGCTGTATTGAAAAACAGTGTTACTAAACAATGACCTTCATCTAGTCTTGGACATTGGCCACAAGATCTACAAACGACTGCACAACTATTCCAGCTGTTGAACAGACATTTCAAGTATCATTGAAAGAATTTGAATTGTTTGATATTTAATATGAACATTTTGATTCTATGGTCTTAAAACAATGTGGAATTAATTTAAATTCAAATTTGATTTGGACTCAAATTTTCTGAGCTTCTGTTTAATGCATTTACGACATTAATTCTGAAGAAAAAATGTTTATATTTTGGTTCTTTGTGGGGGAAAAATTACAAGTAACACTAAAGGCCCGAAGCGAATTGGCAAATTCAATATCTCGTTAAAACAATATCCTGATGCTCAGGTTTTAAACTAATTCTTTAATCTGGCCATCTTCTTTGCCAAAAATAAAATTTGGAAAAATTAAAACAAAGCAAACAATAAAGAAAAACAAATGAGCAAAAAGACAAATAAACAAACGAACTAATCAAAATAAACAAGCAAACAAACAAACAAAAAACAAGCTTATACAAACGCGTTTAATACAAATAAACTTTAGAATGTGTTTCTTCAAATAATGTAAACAAAAACAATTAGTTATCAACATTAAAATGAATTATTAGCAACCTTGTATCTGAGCTACGAATAAAAAAATTTTATTGAATAATATATTTGAATATAGATATATATTGTGTGGACAATTTAAAACAATTCAAAGGATGTCTAACACACACACAAAAAAAAAACAGGTGGTACCATGAGGCATGGAATCCTGAGCGAGATATTCCACCAAATTATTATTACCCTTTCGTAGAGTAGATCTTCATTGGGGGCTCATCATATGAGATCTTGTGCACAGAGTGTGTTATACTTACAAAGTAACAAAAACAGAAATAATCAACTGTATATTATGGGTGATACACCACTGCAGCCATTTGCTATATATATATGTGTGTGTGTGTATGTGTGTGTGTGTGTGTGTGTATGTCTATATGATGGAAATGACTAATATATATATATATATATATATAGGTTTTTATATATATCTAATAGCAAGGATGTTTTTCTGCGGCCAGTGTTTTCATACCGTCTTTATACGACAATCATCAGGCATATTTTTCTGCCTGATGATTGTCGTAATAAATACGGCATGAAACCTGTGGTCACATATAAGCATCCATGCTATTAGATAATATATAAAAACTAATATGTATTTATTCATTATTATATTATATAATAGCTCTATCACAGATATTGAGCACTCTCCAAATTATGCCACATTTGGTTTGCCCCAAACCCACCAAGTGACATAGTGACAACCACACACACACACACACACACACACACACATACACATATACATACATATATGTATATATACTGTTAAGAGCATTGATATGCATTTAACTTCCTGTTGGATCAGATGAAGTCCTGTTAAATTTTTTTGGAGCGTTGATATCAATACTCTTAACAGGATGGAAATAAACGTATTATCTTAATGTGACCGAATATTGTTTGGTTTTTTTTGGGGGGGGGTTCTTAAAAAAACTATAATGGGAACCACTATATAGCTAGTTTGGAAAACATTTTTATTAGGGTGTTTCACAACATTCTTAAGCATTTGAATTGAGGTGTTAATGCTGCTGTTGCTGCTGTTCTTCTTTTTCTTCTTCTTCTAGAAGAATAATAATATATAAACGAGAAGAAGAAGAAGAAGAAGAAGAAGAAGAAGAAGAAGAAGAATATATAAACAAGAAGAAGAAGAAGAAGAAGAAGAAGAAGAAGAAGAAGAAGAAGAAGAAGAAGAAGAATATATAAACAAGAAGAAGAAGAAGAAGATATAAACAAGAAGAAGAAGAAGAAGAAGAATATATAAACAAGAAGAAGAAGAAGAAGAAGAATATATAAACAAGAAGAAGAAGAAGAAGAAGGTTGCTTGTTTTCATTTAATGCAGAGTTATTTGTTGACGACGTGGAATATTTGTTAATTAAATTCAGAAAACTATTCTTATCGAATAAATTTTCTTTTTCAACATTTGTTTGTCTTTGTCTTAATAAATGCGAACAGGGAACTAATTACTTATTCTGCAAAAAAATAAAATACAAATCTCTGCACGTCTAAATAATGCACACACACACACACACACACACACACACACACACACACACACACACACTAATTCATCGAAAATATCGTCATATCCCCTCTCTCTCTCTCTTATATGCTCAATACAACGCATAAGTTTGTTTCAAATCATTTGTTTTCAGAGTTAAAAAAGGGAACATTACGCAGGAACGAAATTTTATTGCAGTCAAGACCACAAAGAGTGCATTTAGCTTTAATGTTTTGCACAAAATACTAAATTACAAAAAGAAATATGAATGAATGATTTAAAGGTATGTCAACCGGTCTATGGTTATTTTAAGCCTCAGGTTCATTGTACGTGCATATTTATTTTTTTTATAGTTCTTTGTTAAGATTCTTTTTTGTATACATTAGAATAATTTGGTTTGCTTTATTTTCTTTGTTTAATGGCATATCAGTCTTCGTGGGTTATTTAATGCCAAAGCCATCCTTGTAAAAGGACGGCACTTGTACTATTTAACCCATACCTGGAGGTTCATGCCTTTCTCAAAGGGAATTGTCTGTAAGTAGATGTTATAGCGCGACTGGAGTTCGAACTCGTTTACTTCAAGGTTGCAGTCTCTAGTCATTACGCCATGAGGGACTCTCCCACGAATAATTCTTAATCAAATCATTTTGAGCCTTTGATGGGGCTCTATAAGATATTACCACTCCGGGCGAGAGTGGACGTCAGTGTAAAGACAATGAAGGACTGCTCAACACTCCTAGGATCTCCAGAACTGAAACCGCACCATCAGATTCCCAAGTCAGGATAAACACTTGCTTCAGCGACAGAGTAATGAAAATTTGATTGAACGAAATCACTAAATAAAAACTGTTTTCAATTTTTCGAATTTCTGATTCAAAATCAACAAAAGAGATTGAAACGACTAACAGACGTTGATATTTGAAAGAGTTGAATTTGAATTACCGTATTTGACGGCATATAAGACGCATGGGTGTATAAGACGCACCCCAGTTTCAGCAGGGCAAATTTAAAAAAAAAAACTAGTTTTCTGTAAAATTATTAGTAAATAGTACAGCCTTGGTTATATTTATGAGGTGTGAATTTTGTTTTAAAAAAAGCCATGATTACAATTAAACGAATAATAATTGAAAACAAAGAACACAAGCTTTAAAATCTTTGTTATATTCAAAGGCAAAAAAATAAATAAATAAATAAAAATAAAGCAATTATTACAACCGTGCAAAACAGGAGAGTTACCATGAAACTTTTATTCACCTTCAGATGAAATTAATGTAATCAATATTATCAATGATAAGATTTTTAATCTGCATAATAGCTTTTTAAATAATGACAACAGGTGTATGAAAGTAAGTCTGAAGTCTGAGATAATAAGAGTTGCCAGGTACCTAATTTTGGTTGACTATCACGAATCTTAAACTTTCATATGGCATATAAGACGCAGGGGAATTTTAAAAGATATTTTTAGTTTTAAAAAAGTGCCTAAAATACGGTAATTTGTAATCCTACCGTTCAAAACCCATAATGGCTGCAGTAATCTTAAAAATAAAAAACAAGGTTTGTGTTTATTGAAGTATTAGAAATAATATTTTCAGCGGTTCTTATGAGTATTACCCAATGTATAAATTTTATAGTACATGTGATTTGTTATGGAAGCGCCAGTGGCGTAGCAAATAGACACTGCGACCAGAGTTCAAATTCAGGCGGAAGCTCTTTGTATTTCACCTATAATCGGGAAAGGTATAGATCCAACTATCCTGCCTCCGGCTTTGAATGAAATAGTAAGGCAAATTAGGTTCTTTAATCTTGGTATGGCAAGCATCATGGGAGAAGGAGAATTCTGAATTCAAACCTGTTAAACTTCTCATAAAAAATTGATTTACGTTTCATCACGTTTGTTCGGAGGGATATATATATATATATATATATATATATATATATATATATATATATATATTCTTTAAGAAAAAACAATGAAACCGGTCACATAGGATTATAAATTTATTTCCATCCTGTTACGCATTTTTGAAATTTCCAAAAACACGAAAAAAAAATTAACAGGACTTCTTCAGATATATATATATGTTTGTGTGTGTAATCTATCAGCGATACTGGTGGTTTATCTATTATGATGGTATATCGACCTTCGTGGGTTATTTAATGCCAAAACAATCCTTGTTCAAGAGCAGAAGTGGTATTATTTAACCCATTATTGGGCAGATGAGGAGGTTCATGCCTTTCCCAAGAGTATTAGTCCAAAAGAGAACGTAATAGCAAGACTGGAATTCAAGCCCCCTTACTGTAGTGTCACAGTCCAGTAGGTTAACTACTACGCAACGGTGACTTCACACACTCTATATAGCAAACTATATTTTACATAAAGTAAGTTAGTGACCTTAGTCGAGGGCAAACCGAAGGCTCCTTTTTCAATAGCTACTACAATGAGGTGTAGAGAAAGGCGCTACTCGTTTCCTTGGATTGCTCCACTTTACCCTTGATACATGCCTTATAATGCTGAGTGTTAAGCAAGCAGATATTAAGTACCATTTTTGGAGTCTTTGGTATGACTCGACCTGTGGTTGAACCTAGGTCTCCTGGGCCATTAGTGAACACACTATCCGCAAGGCCAATTAATAATATATATACAGGGTGTCAGAAAACATTTGACATCATTTTGCTGGCCAATAGTATTGGCAATTCTTGTTGAAATAACCTCAAATTTTCAGAGAATGAATAGAAGCCGATCAAGATTTTATATCTAATGGAAGAGGACAATACGTGCTTATTTCAATGAGAATCTATCAGAGGGATGGAACGGGCGTGGATGAGATGAAGACAGTTTTCTGTTGAAATGGCCGCCGTGGACATTGGACCTGTCCCCATATAATATGTGAAAGAACCCCCACTTCCTGCTAGCATTGATGAACTCAAGCAAAGAATAACTTCCGCTCAGGATAATGTTACCGGAGACATGCTACAGCGAGTTTGGCAAGAGCTTATCTACCGACATGGCGTGTGCCGTGTCACGGGCGGTGTACATATTGAACCCTTATGAAATCGGTCCCAGAATAAACTTATGATTTTCAAGACCTATTAATTGCTTTTAAAATGATGTCAAATTTTGGGGAGCACCCTATATATACATATATATATATATATATATATATATATATATATATATATTATACTCACAAGGAGACCAATTTTAATCATTGCTTTTTAAATAAAATTGTACAACTAACCGGTTTCGGTTCTCACTGATCACAGTTGAAACGAGGACAACGATTAAGAAAGGACAAGGGGCTTGGACTGTGTAATGTAGAGGAAAAAATATGCAAGTTGACTAGAAAAGGAAGGGTAAATTAGATATAATCGAATTCAAACCCAGTAAACATTCCCTCTGTAAACAGAGGGACGGTTTGTGGGTGAGAATATGAATGGTCTCAAGCACCTGCTTAGAATAGTAAACAAGTCCGCACAGTAGGACGAGGCACAATTACGGTTATTTATAAGATGTTCAGCAATTGAAGACCAGTACGTGTATATATATATATATATATATATATATATATTCAAAATAAAACATTATAAAAACACACGAGTTTCAGGTAAGGATTATGTGAAACACTGAGTCGTAGATTTGGTCCTGTTTTATTATTATCTTATTTTATCCTTGAAAAATATAATATTATTGTACATTTTCGAGCAAAAAGTGCTGAAAAGGTTTTTCAGATAAAATAGTTTTCAGCGTTAAATTTGAATCATATATATATATATATATTGGAAAATCTACAAATATGAAAAAACACAAGGTTTCCAGAGGATGGTTTTATTTATAGTTGAAATATTTTCCAACATTTAAAGATTTTGGGGGTTTTAACGCATTTCTGTAATTTCTTTTTCATATCACATCAATCTACAGGGTTGAACGATAAAATTGTCGTCCTAAAGAAAACAACACCACAGATTTATTTTAAAATTTTTATTGAAAAAATCAAATCAGGTAACTTGATTATGTTGTAGAGCTGACATCTATTTAATGTAGCCACCACCTTCAGCCTCAATCACCGCCTCGATACGGATCCGGAACTGGGAGCATGCCTTTTCCACAAGCGCTGGCGGGAGCTTGGCGAATACTCGGCGGATGGCGGCGATCAAGCTGGCTTTGGTGTTGTGGGAGGTCATGTTGGTGATGTTCTCGACATATGATCAAACGAAGTAGTCCAGCGGGTTCAGGTCGGGGAAGGAGAGGGGGCAGTGAGAGAAGGGTACAAAATCATAACACTCCTTCTAAAGCCAAGCCTGGGTCTCTTTGGACTTGTGGACCGGTGCCGAGTCCTGCTGCCACACCCAGGGTCTGCCACGGGCCACCTGATTGCACCAGGAGATCACCACACTCTATAGCACATCCAGGTACACTTTGGTGTTGACTTTGAAGCCGACTTCGAAGATGTGAGGTGGCATGATGTGGCCCTCACTTTAAACCACAGCAAAGACCATAACCGTAGCCGGAAACTTTGTTGTCATCACCCTGGGCAAGTCCCTTTTATTCGTGGCAATCCAGATTTGCATTTTGAGGGTGCTGGCAATGGTCCTGTTGTCATAACTTGGATCGGTAGAGAGCATGAGTTGTACGGCGGCGCATCTCCGATCTCGCTTGTTGAACAGTGTGTCACTTTCAGACATGATAGAAGGCTCCTGTCGCTCTTGGGATTTGTACACAACTGACCAACTAGTAGATGGTCTGCAACAAAAAAACCGGTTTTCATTAAATGGAAATGGAATCATGTCGCCCTTGAAAAGACGACAATTTTATCGTTCCACCCTGTACAATATATCTGTCTTCCTATCTACTTTCACATTTATTCCAGTCTTTTTATATCTACCTATTTCAAACATTCATAACCCATCTATTTCTATCAAGATCAATTTGCTTCATTCAGTCAGTTTAATCTATCTATCTATCTATGTAAGTACATATAAATTAACGATAAAGCCAAATTATTTCAAATAAGAATGCTTTTAACTTTTTTAAAAATTCGAACACAAATCACATCGCACAGTTTTGAAACAGAACGCTACTAACGGAAATAGAATGTTTAAAACTTTTCCCTTTTTTACATTTCATTAAACAAATAAAAGAATTAATATGAATAAAATTCAGAAGTTAAAACATTAGATATTCAAATGCCCAGATGAAGGCTTAATGTTTAAAAAACAGGAAACGTTTAACGTAGGCAGATAATTCAACTATAATAAAATCATTTTCTGACGACCTTATTTTTTTCATATGTGTACATTTTCATACCGTCGCATATACTGTTATATATATATATATATATATATATGTGTGTGTGTGTGTGTGTGTGTGTGTATGTGTGTGTATACGAGGATCATTAAATAAGTTTCCAGACTTTTTTCGTACGGGCACTTTTATTGATAGTACACACATAAAACTATAGTCCCCTTCGAAGTAATCTCCTTCGGCTGAAATGCTCTTGTTGCACCGCTCCAACAACTTATGGAAGGCCCCATGGAAGTCCTCTTGTGGGAGCGTGACAATGACGTTCGTCACAGCCTCTTTCATCTCCTCAATTGTCTCATAACGACAGCCCGTGAGCTTAGGGAATAACCAAAAGTCTCAGGGAGCAAGGTCTTGACTATAGGGAGGCTGAGGAACTGTCTTGATGCCCATTTTGGTCAAATAGTCTGTGATAAGGATGCAGTTGTGGACTGGTGCATTGTCCTGCTGGAAATGCCACTAACCCGATTTGAAGAGTGCTGGCTTCTTCCCATGGAATCTCTTCCTGAACTCCCTTAAAACCTCAACATAGTAACCCTAAGCCTAACCCTAACTCTGGAGCCAATCAACTCAAGTGTATTGACTTCCTTACTCCTTCCACATCTCTCATCATCCCTCACAGACTCCCTGCCTTCCTTGAATCTCTTATGCCACTCAAAAATTCATGCTGGATTCATGCAAGATGGTCGAAAAGCAGTCTGAAACATTCCATACGTTTCTGTGGCATCATTTTTTCCAAGTTTAAAACACAATTTTATTGCATATCGTTCTTCTAAAGTGTCCTCACGTCCAGATTGCATTTTTGAAATTCACCAGCTGTGACAATGAGGCTTTAGTAGGGCGTATTCCAATAGCTGCTGTAGCTGTTCATTTGAAGCTGAAATCATAAAAATTGCTCGGCCATCTCATATGATGTATCGCAATAACATAGTGAATTTTCGAGAGTCAACGACAATTTTAAATGCCTGTACAAAAAAGTCTGGAAACTTATTGAAAGCACCACATATATGAAATTTTTATCATGAATGTATGTATGTGTGTATGTAGCGTTCGTACTGAAATGGCTAAATATACACGGGGAGCCGAGTTCAAATCTTGGTCGAGGGTGTTTGCATTTCGCTTAGAGCTAATTCTCTTGAGAAAGATATCAATTTAATTATTCTCCATCCGCCTATGGGTAAATCGTTGGGCAGACTGAGCTCTTTTAACCTTAGAATGGTAACCGGTCTAGGAGAAGTGAAACTATGAATTCAAACCTGTTAAACTCCGCTTAAAAAATAAACCTGGAGTCACATTCTACTCGAACGGAAGGGCTGATATATATATATATATATATATATATATATATATATATATATCTAGGATGGAAACAGCTGGGTTAATTCACAGACATATTAGAAATAAATGTAAATCATATATGAGATAGCAATTAGTTAAACGATCTTAGTCTGTTTAGAAAAGCACACCTGCCAAGTAGAAGAAACCACAAACGGAACACAAAATTAGAAGGGACTGACCAGTAGATTAATTCCACTCCTGTTTCTTAATCGTTCTAACATATAACATGTTAACACCCCCTGCTCACGCCTATGAATGAAAGAATTTGTAACTTTGTAATTTGATTTCCACTTTATGTTTTTTATTTTTATTTTTATTTTTATTTTCTGATTTTAATTTATTTTTTTAATTTCCTTATTTTATCTTCTGAATACGAACTGTAACTCCTCATTCGCATCTCTGTGACAAGACAGAGCATGTAAAAGAGTCATCTGACGAGACGGAGAATATACCAATAATATTCTCCGCCGAAATAAATTTATTATGACGGCTTAACCGAGTTTGAGTCTCCATTTAATTGTACTATATATATATATATATATATATTAGTAAATATATACACTGTGTTCATAAACTGGGTTGTTTGAGCAATATCCATTGTGAGATCGCTCTATACAGGTCTAATGCGATTACTTTAGTGGAAACGATGAAAACTGAATGTTTGCCTAAGTAATTTTTTATTTCATTGTTGATTTCTTTGAACTTTTGTGTAATACCTCGTATACACGTGCGAATAAACGTATACATTTCAATATTTGATACTCCCGCAGAAGCAGACATTGTGATCAGTTTTCTGCTATGGTATAAAAATGCTTTACGAGGTGAATATATTTTTCTGATTAAAGGGAAACGGTTCTCTGTATTGTATGGCGTTAATCCGTGCAAGATTTTAAATCACAGAAAAGTTTTAATTCATTGAAGGAATTTTCTTTGAGTAATGTTTGTGGAATGATAGAAGTAAAGCACATAAAAACTGATCTGATAATTTTAAATTGTTCAAAATTCAAAGGCATATTTTCAAATCTTTTATTTACCCGATTTTTTTCCCGCTTTATTTTCTTTCTTTGTGTTCTGTTCATTAATTTCTCCAGTGCAATCTCGAAGATAACCAATAATGGACTTTTCACTTTGGCTGACTCATTTAAACTGATTTTTATGGTCAACTTTTTTTTTTTTTCATAAGAAGTTCCTTGAATCTTTTTTAAACATACTTTATTAATACGATATGGAAAATGATTACAGAGAAAAAGAAAGAAAAATTGTTTTAAATTTGTGAAGAATGTTGAAAAAATCGAAAGAAAACTGTGTTGCTTATATCTGTCTGGCCACAAACTATTTCTTGTTCGCCGGACTATTTTGTGGCTGTCAAAAGATGCCGTTAAGGGAAGAAAAAAAAAGATTGGATTTACATCTGAAGATCAAACGCAGACATTATTGTGCCTAAAGTATCGAATTTAAATAAAGTTCTTGGGTGTTAATCAATTGACACCAATCAATTTTGCCTGTTTTTTCTCTAAAGACGACAAAACTGATTGTCCATTTTGAATAAATTCAATCATTTTTTTTTTCATCTTTTTCTTTTCTTTCTTTAAAAAATAAAGAAAATGTCTGATTTATGTGCATACTTTGTCCATCATTTTTGAGCGGGTCACAATGGCAGACAATAAGTAATGATATATTATTGTTAAAGAATTTCATGTCTGGCATTGGAAACAGTCTTTTTTATAAAGATTAACATCACAGGAGAATTATTTTTAAAAATACATTCTTTAAACGTTTTGTTGAAATTCGATTTTATCTCTTTTTAAATTTTATAGATTTTTGAAGGTTTTTAATGTGTTTCCGGACACACAGTGTTTCATTTCTTTCATCTGATATAGCTATATACTCATCTTCGGATAGATAGATAGATAGATAGATAGATAGATAGATAGATAGATAGATAGCTGAAATTCGATATATGTGAAGAGTTAGAGAGAGACAGTGAAAATAAAATAGGTACCTAACTAAAGAGTGAGAAAAAGACTGACAGACAAAAAGAAAAAGAAAAACACAGGGAAAATGGAGGAATGATGTCCGTAGAATAGAAAGGTGAATAGATATGTTAATCTAGAATAAGAGAGAAACCCAGAGTGATAGAGTGAAAATAAAACAGACTCTTAAAGAAAGAAAGAAAGAAAGAAAGAAAGAAAGAAAGAAAAAAGGAAGAAAGAAAGAAAGAAAGAAAAAAGAAAAAAGAAAAAAAGAAAGAAAGAAACTAAACAGGAAATCGAGAAGAACCAAAAAATAAAACATGACGGAAAAGAGGTGATAAATATGTAAATAAATAAAAGCATTTATATAAAATTAGAGAGACACTAAGAAAGAAATTTTAGAGAGAAAGAGATAAATAAAAATTTAGATATAGAGGAAGAAAATGACATATGAGAAATACTGAATGATAAAAGATAAATAATTACATGCAAAAGCAGAGATAGGAAATCCTTAAGTTCAAATCGCATTTGTATCATTTGATATCTATATTTCCTGGGGTTAAAAAAAACGCTGTCAGACCAGATTAGTACCACACACTTTTTGAACTGTAATTACAGTAAAAAAAAATGGCGGACAGCTTTGTATGTTAATATGCTATATTTAGTGAACATCTACACAAAAAAAGGGGTAACCCCCTTGGCGTAACACCTAAAATGCCTTTTCGGACAAATACCCTTGGGAAAGGTAAGATCCCCCTTATCCCCCAGCTATGGGTTTAAAAGTATTGTTACTGCTTTTCTACAAGGATGGCATTAGCAATAAATAACCCACGAAAATTTATATGCCATTACGTAAAGAATCCCAAACTCTTTACACAATGAGAAAAAAAATATATATGAAAATTGGAAACAGCTTGTGAGTTTGTGAAAAATAACTGGATCATTGGTCTAGTTCTTCTTGTGTGAACGGTCCTAGTTTAATGTCTAATTGTTTGCTAATTATTCTGGTGATTGGTTCATATGTTATTTTCGGTGGATTTCCCAGTAAGTTTTCGAAGTGCTGTTTCCACAGTTTCATTCTTTCTTGTTGGTTTGCTGCTTGAACTCGACTCGGGTCTCAGAAAAATTAAAAATAGGAAAGCTGCAGGGCTGGACGAATTTCCCCCGGAAGTATGGAAGACCAGACAATTCGACGACATACTGCTCCGACACTGCAACGCAGTATACAATCAAAATCAGATAGATAGATGGATGAAGGGATGCATACTCCCCTCCCCTAAAAAGGGGGACCTCGGATTAACCAAAAACTACCGAGCCATAACACTTACATCCATAGCAGCCAAAATCTACAATGCCTTACTGCGAAACCGAATAGAACCCAAAATCGACAACATACTTAGAAAAAACCAAAATGGCTTCCGAAGAAATAGATCCATGACCTCACAAATATTAACCATCCGTAGAATCCTTGAAGGTGTACGGGCAAAAAACCTACAAGCGACATTAATATTTGTTGACTTTACCAAGGCTTTCGATTCCATTCACAGAGGAAAGATGGAACAAATCCTACTAGCGTACGGCATACCTAAAGAAACCGTAGCGGCAATAACGATTCTCTATAGAAACACTAAAGTAAAAGTACGATCACCAGATGGAGACACAGAATACTTCGACATTGTAGCAGGAGTACTACAAGGGGACACGCTGGCTCCGTACCTCTTTATCATTTGTCTAGACTACGTACTTAGAACATCGATTGACAAAATCAAAGAGAATGGCTTCGAACTGACGAAGAAAAGAAGCAGAAGGTACCCCGCAACAACAATTACCGACGCCGACTACGCCGATGACATAGCGATACTGGCAAATACACCTGACCAAGCCGAAACACTACTGCATAGTTTGGAACGAGCAGCAGCAAGCATAGGCCTCTATGTTAATGCACACAAAACGGAATATATGTGCTATAATCAAACGGGGGACATCTCCACTCTAGAAGGAACCCCTCTTAAACTAGTAGACAAATTCACTTACCTAGGTAGCAGCGTCGAATCAACCGAAAAGGACGTCGAAACGAGGTTAACGAAAGCATGGACAGCTATCAATAGGCTATCGATTATATGGAAATCAGACCTAACCGATAAAATGAAACGCAGTTTCTTCCAGGCAGCGGTCACATCGATACTGCTATATATCTGCACTACATGGACGCTAACAAAACGGCTGGAGAAGAAGCTAGACGGCAATTATACAAGAATGCTACGTGCAATCTTAAACAAGTCCTGGCAGCAACACCCCACAAGACACCAACTGTACGGCCACCTGCCCCCTATCATGAAAACTATTCAAGTTAGACGAACCAGACATGCAGGACACTGCTGGAGAAGCAGGGACGAACTCATAAGAGATGTACTCTTATGGACCCCCACACATGGCCGTGCAAAAGCAGGACGACCAGCACGGACATACATTCAGCAGCTATGTGAGGATACGGGATGTTGTCCAGAAGACCATCCTGGGGCGATGAAGGATAGGGAGGAGTGGCGAGAGAGGGTCAGGGATATCCGTGCTACCAGCGCGATATGATGATGATGATGATTGGTCTAGTGGGTAGAGTGTTCGCTTATGGCCCGGGAGACCAGAGTTCAATCCCAGGTCGCGTCATACCAAAGACTTGTAAAATGGTACTTGAAACCTCCTTGCTTAACACTCAGTACGTATCAAGGGTAAAGTGGAACAATCCATGGAAAGGAGTAACGCCCTCCTCTACACTTCGGTGTAGTAGCTATTGAAAAGGGAGGTTTCCGGTCGCCCTTGACTACGGTCGCCAACTTCACTTATTGATAGAAATTGATTTCATTCTTTAATGGCATATCAACTTTCGTGGTATATATAATGCCAAAACAAACATTGTCAAAGAACTGTAGTGATAGTATTCAAACCATAATTGGGGGGGGAGTTCATTAAAGAACTAGTAGAGTTCGAACTCTTTTACAACGATGTCGCAAACCGGCATGTGAAGCAGAACACGACAAAAACTCCCCCAGAGAGAAACCGGAAGCTAAATAGGTAGAAACGTAGATAAATGTCACGTTGACTAAACATAAGACATGAATTTGGTATCAAATATCCTACAACATTTTGAATCGAGCACATTCGAGTATCGTAATTCAAATTTTCATTAAACTTCTATTCATCATAATTACATGTACATTCAAAAGATACACATTTTATATTATACCAAATTTCGCTTTAAATTTTTTACTATTTCCAGAACATATATATATATATATATGTTCACATAAGTATCAAACGAAAAACACATTTTCGAAGAAAGATGAGAACAGTGAATGAAAAGTTAATTTTCTTTAAAGCATATGCCAATGGTCTGTAAAAGAATACAGTTTCGAAAATCTGATGAACATGTTTTGCAAGAATTATAAATTTTGATGAGGAGGAGGATAATGATGATGATGATTGGCTAGTAATTTACCAAGTCGGTAAACTACTTTTCCCTAATGACTGATTTGAACGGCATGTCAACCTTTCAAGGGTTATGTTATGCATAGAGGTTCAGTAATAGCATTCATTGAACATACATATTTACATATTTTGATGTTTTTCCCCGTTTTTTGCACACAATCCTATCAAATATAATTTTTAAACATTTCAATTTAACCCACAAAAAGAACTATAACAAGAACTTCCTCTTCAAATCAGAGTGAACCTGGGAGTAATAGCAATGAAAAAGTAGTTCCATACACCCCAGATCTCCAAAACATGAACTTCACCCTCAGATTCACTTTGTCATTCTCAGAATTCCCCTTTTTCCGGGGGTCTTACTTCCCCCCAGCAGAGTGTAGTGTTAGTGTATTCTGATCCCACCAAATAGGGTAAGAACTATTCCTAAGTTATCATCCGTCCGTAATATTGCCCATGAATAAACATAATTCTTTATTGTAAAAATGCAATTTTATTCTAAATCAAAGACAAAAGGATTTGACTATTTCTAGTGGAAGATTCTGCCAACAAAACTTCCAAGTACTCTATTAATGTCTAGTACTACTGTCATCTTAATATCATACTGGGTTAGGAAGCAAAATTAAGAGTATTCTCGTATAATAATAAAACAAGATTAATTTTATTTAAAAAAGAAAAAAAAAAAAACACAAAACAGTAAATTTATTCTATATGGTCGCTATTTTTTTTCTTTTATAGTATCAACACGCCTTCAAAACGATTTGCAGGCCTTGAAAATTAATTCTTCAGACATTTTATTTCATTCCTCCTCAATAGCAG
Organism: Sepioteuthis lessoniana; assembly: GCA_963585895.1. Classification (NCBI taxonomy): domain Eukaryota; kingdom Metazoa; phylum Mollusca; class Cephalopoda; order Myopsida; family Loliginidae; genus Sepioteuthis; species Sepioteuthis lessoniana. The sequence continues at coordinate 8,015,581 of OY757920.1, forward strand.
TCAAAATCAAACAAATATCTGGATGGGAAGTTGCATGTGTTTTGTTTTCTAAAACGACCGATATTGGGTAAACAAAGAAGTTAAGGTCTGGGCTTAAATCTTGTTTAATTGCTGTCCTCAGTTTTCTCGTTGACTTTCAGTTTATTAACATACTTTCTTATTGACGTTGTGGGGTCCTTCTTAATTTTTAAAACTTTTTGACTGCTCTCGGTGTATCAAGAACAGTTAAAAAGTCTTCTTTTTGTTTTTTGTTCAATTCTCCATTCTCCCTTTTCCTTAAAAACCTCTTTTTCTGTTAAAAAACATGTCTTTGCTTTGTGTACGGTAGACAAAGAAATTTTGGCTTGGTTTCGGCGTTAAGCAAATCATAGATTCTTAGTCGTTTCTCGCTCACTCATATTGGGCTGAATTTTAATTTAAAAAATAATGGTCGAATAATAAGAGCTAATCATAAAAATTTACGTTTATCACGTTATTTTTTTTTTTTTTCAAGAATTGGAATCATCAAACTAAAAAAGCGTTTTAAATTTTTTTCCACATTTTGCTTTTGCTCTCTGTTCATATATTAATTTCTCTAACAAATATCAGGTATATTTTCAGTTCTTTACTTTTTAGGGCATAAACTGCTGGTGCTGGAAGAGTAATTTCCGGTATCTAAGAAATTTTTATATTTTAAAAGAATTACTATCGTTTGCTAGTCTCAATTTGTTTGAATTTCAAAGCCCTATTTTTGTGCGATCTTATTATCTTATACGAATTCTGGTTGTTGGCTTATATGGTTGAGTCCTAATCAGTTTTACATGTTCAAACAGATTATTGCCCTCCCCTGTCATGTCTACTTTATTATTCCCTTGGAGACATCTTTACTCATTTATGATATAATTGCCGGTCACCATTTAATTGAAATTTACCAAACTTTAGTTTAGCTTGACAAGGCCAGAAATACGTGGTACCCTGTGAGAGTCAAATTTACCTATAAAGATTCGCTAAACTTACTCGTTAACCAATACAACCTACAAAATGCCCATCTTTGCTAAGTAGACATTATTTCACTTTTTTATATTGTCTTTAATACTGTTTATTGGTCAATATTTTCTTCTTTATTATTATCATTATTATTATTATTATTAGTCCTTTTGATTGGATACTAAATGACTGATATTAACACTGCTGTGGTCAGAATGGTTTCAGTTTTCTACTCTCGTCAGCAATTTACCCACTCTCTTTTTCAGGACATCGGTAACCGTCCCAAGTTTTACTACTATCATTGGTATCACTGTCACCCTCATGTTTCAAAATTTAAGAAAATTTCTGACAAGGTCCCGGTATTTCTTTAGCATTTTGCCTTCCTTTACTTTCACTCAGTGATCTCTTTGAACGCCAAAATCGACTAGATGACAAGTTTATAATTATCATCATTATTATTATTATTTACTCATAAGAGTTTTTCAAATCAGTGTTTGCCGTTGGTCTTTCACAGGAGTTTGAGTGACAACAAGTCTTCTCAAGTCTCCAGAACTCTTCTCAGTATTTTGGCCGTTCTCAATCATGTTGTAATTTGAATGGTCTCCACTCGTCCGCCAACTTCAAAGTCCTCCAGTCCCTTTAGTAATCATTTAGTTACTGTACCGAATGCACCAATCACGCTTGGTATAATCGTCACCTTCATGTTCCACAGTTTTTTCAGTTCCCTTCTTTTCACATTCTTTCAGTTTTATTCTATGGTCAGCTGTGACAGCAAAGTCAACAATTTTACAAGTTCTCGTTTTTTGTTGATTATTAATAGGTCTGGTCTTCTGGCGGAGAATACGTGATCTGTCTGTATGTTAAAGTCCCATAGGAGTTTATGTGTGTTATTTTCTAGGACAGGTGCTGGGTTGGGTATTTACCATTTGTTCGAACGGTCAAATTTATTATTATTATTATTATTATTATTATTATCCTTGAAGTTTTTTTACACTAGCGTTAGATGATGAATTTCCCCTGGAGTTAGAGTGACAGCAAGTCTCCTCAAGTCTCCAGGACTCTTCTCAGTATTCTGGCCGTTCTCAATAATGCTGTAGTTTTGATGGTCTTTATTAGTCCTTCGATTTACAACTATTCCAGCTCTTCTACCAAGCCTTTGAGGACCGTTCCAGGTGTACTAATAATAACCCTGGCCTGCGTTAAAATCTTTTTTAAAGGTCAAAGTTTTATCAAGTGATATATGATCCCTACTTGATGCTGAATTCAAAAATACCATTCATTGTGTTTGGTCAGGTCTGGTTTTAGAGATGTGCTTGAATACTTCACAACAAGTTGTGCTCAATAATAACACTTATTCCAAAGCCTGTGGACATTATTTGTTAAAGCCGATCGCGGGTGCCCACTGTTTAGTATAGCATGTAATCTTGTACGTGTACCTAACAACAGTGTACCACCCTACTCGTTAACACCCACATATCAAGAGGGAGTGGAGCTTATCTCTCAGCTTGAAATAATGTTAATGTACTATGTCAACAATAAATGATGAGCTGAGTGCCGATTTATTTTTCTCTTTTCAGCTTGACATTTGTATTCCTGGAAGAATGGATCGCAAGTATAATAATTATCCTGACAGGTTCTGTTATATCTGTGGTAACGTGGTTTAGGCTTTCGATCATATGGAAGTCAAACCTGACCGATAAAATGAAACGCAGTTTCTTCCAGGCTGCGGTAGTGTCGATACTGCTATATGGATGCACTACTTGGACGCTAACAAAACGGCTGGAGAAGAAGCTAGACGGCAATTATACAAGAATGTTAAGAGCAATATGGAACAAGTCCTGGAAACAACACACCACAAGGCGCCAACTATACGGTCACCTACCACCTATCAGAAAAACTATACAAGCTAGACGAACCAGACATGCCGGACACTGCTGGAGAAGCAAGGACGAGATCGTAAGTGATGTACTCCTGTGGACCCCCACATATGGCCAATCAAAAGCAGGGCGGCCGGCTCGAACATACATACAGCAGCTATGTGATGATACAGGATGTAATCCTGAAGACCTGCCAGAGGCAATGAATGATAGGGAGACGTGGAAAGAGAGGGTCAGAAATATCCGTGCTAGCCGCACGACATGATGATGATGATGATGACTGACTTTCGGGTGAAGGCAATTCCTCATGGCCCAAGTCTTTCTGTTCATGATCCAGATGCTAACATGGAATATAGCTCTGATTCCAAACATAGTGATATGGCTGTTGTTACCATATTTACCAACCCCTCCGCTTGGGCAGGATATGACACAAGGTCATCCTTTAAGCGGAGTTTATCAGGTTTTCCTTCTCCTAGACTAGTTGCCTCACCAAGGCTGAAGAATTCAGTCTGCCCTACTATTTACCCATTGCTGAAGGGAGGATAATTGGATCCATACCTTTCCCAAGTGTATTAGTGCTATGTGAAATGCAATCAGTCTCGTCCAGGGTTTGAAATCGTGTTGCCGTGTTCATTTCCTACGACGATAACCATTACACCACGAGCACCTCCGTATGATTGCTGTATCAAAGGATGATGCATACAAAGGTGTCTGCTCATCTATCGAGTTCACGTATCAAACAGAAATAACTGTTGACACCAGAAACAACGATCAACCGGTATCGAGACCGTGAGAGAAAATTAATACAGTTTTTCACGTTCCAAGATAAGTCATTGGTTTATTGCAACAACATTGATGGATTGGTCAAACCAATGGGTTTAGAGTATGGTGCTACGGAATGGAGACTTTTTATTGACTCATCCAGCAGAAGTCTCAAAGCTGTTCTTCCACATAATGGGAAGAGTTTTTTCATCTATCTTTATTGGACATTCAGTACAAATGAAAGAAACTCACAGTAGCATGAATCATTTGATGTCTGTTGTTAACTACCAGAAGCACAAAAGGTTGATTTGTGGAAATCTTAAGGTGATTGGACTGGTCCTAGGGCTCCAAGGTGGGTACACAAAGTATCCTTGTTTTCTGTGTCTTTAGGACAGTGGAGCAAAGACAAAAGTTAAAACCTGGCTCGCATGGTGTTCAGTTTCACTCTCTTCTCGAACCGAACAAAATACTGCTTCCACCCCTACATATCAAGTTAGGAGTAGAGAAGACAGTGCACAGAGCAGTCAATACAATGAACAGAGAACCCAACGGATTTGCTTTCTTCCAGGAGAAGTTCCCACGGAAAAGAAGGGAGAAACTTAAGGCTGGTAAATTTGGCAGCCCTCAAATGAGAGAACTTATGAAGGACCCAATGTTTGAGGAAACACTGAGCGAAGCTAAACTGTCCCCCTGATACTCACTAAAGTTAGTAACAACAAACTTCCTGGGAAACCACTGGAGTTCGGTGTACGAAAAGACAATTGACGAGCTATAAAAGAGTTTCCGCCAACTCTGAGCACAGCTGTCAGTCAAACTACACTTTCTGCGGTCACACTTGGACTATTTTCCAAAGAAAATTTGTGGGGATTTGAGTGAAGAGCGGGGTGATCACTTTCACCAAGAATTTCGCATTATGGAAAAGAGCGATCAAAACGGGATGCAGTGGCTGCTGAGGTGAGGAGGAAATCCTTGAAAAGACCTTTCATGAATGAATAGCTTCTTTTGTGTATTTTTCAGTTTACTGTGGCTCAATTTGAGCTTTCTGCGAATATATCAGCCCAAAACTTATTTATTCAATTCAAGAAAAAAATAAATAGTGTTATAATACTGTTTAAGTCATTTCAATTAAGAGCTTGTATCTTAAAAATTTGATCTGATCAGAAAAAAATGAGTATGATCTTTGAATTCGGCGTAAAAAGCTGCCTTAAAATCAGCTTTTATATATTGACCTTGAAAATATTGCTGGTCAGCATAATAGATATCACCATCTCTTCCAAGTTTCCTCATATTTTAGTTTTCTAGCAAGGTCTAAGTACTTGTCTCTTCTTTCGTTTTCTTTGATTTTCACGGGACAGCAAAGTCTACTATTCGGCATGTTCTCTTTTGGTTTGCAATTTTTTTTCTTGGTTAATTATCACTAGATCTGATTTTCTGGCAGGGATTATGTGATATGTTTGTATCTCAAAGTCCCAGGGAAATTTGTGTCTCATTACCCAGGATGCATTTTGGTTTTTGCATATACCATTTGGTAGTATAGTCAAATTTCAGTTTCTTGCACAATTCCCAGCTGATTACATTCCACAAACAGTCATGTTTACTCTTGCTCTCTTTTTATGCAAGTTTTCTGTATCTACTTATTATGTGATTAGTCGTTTTGTGTCTTTCACCACATAATCAGCACTTACCACTCAGTTGTGCGTGGTGCCTTCAATAAGTTTCCAGACTTTTTGTACAGCCATTTAAAATTGTCGTAGACTCTTGACAATTCAGGATCTTATTGCTATACTTATCATGAGACGACTGTCTAATTTTTATGATTTCAGGTTTAAATCTACAGCTACAGCAGCAATTGGAATACACCCTGATTGTCACAGCTGGTGAATTTCAAAAATGCAATCTGGACGTGAGGACACTTAAGAAGAACGATATGCAATAAAATTCTATTTTAAACTTGGAAAAAATGCCACAGGAATGTATGGAATGCTTCAGACTTCTTTTGGGGCATCTTGCATGAATCGAGCATCAGTTTTTGAGTGGCATAAGAGATTCAAGGAAGACAGGGAGTCTGTAAGAGATGATGAGAGGTGTGGGAGGAGTAACGAAGTCAATACATCGGAGATGATTGGCCAGACGGTTAGGTTTAGGGTTAGGGTTACTATGTTGAGGTTTTAATGGAGTTCAGGAAGAGATTACTAGGGAAGAGGCCAGCACTCTTCAAATCGGGTCAGTGGCATTTCCAGTAGGACAATGCACCAGTCCACAACTCCATCCTTGTCACAGACTATTTGACCAAGATGGGCACCAAGAGAGTTCCTCAGCCTCCCTATAGTCAAGACCTTGCTCTCTGTGACTTTTGGTTATTCCCTAAGCTCAGAGGCTGTCGTTATGAGACAATTGAGGAGAGGAAAGAGGCTGTGACGAAGGTCATTGACATGCTCCCACAAGAGGACTTCTATGGGGCCTTGTTGGAACGATACAACAAGTGCATTGCAGCCGGAAGTGATTAATTCGAAGGGGGCTAAAGCTTCATGTGTGTAATATCAATAAAAGTGCCTATACGAAAAAAAGTCTGGAAACCTATTTAAGGATCTTCGTATCTTATCTATTTTCGTTTTAACTTGGTTAGTCCTTATGGCATTGTTTATTATTTTTAGTATTATCATTATTCATTAAGTTTCATGAACAGTAGAGATTAGTTGCTTCCACTGTTGAGCAAGTGGCACCAAGTCTATTCCTTCAATCCTTTATCACTTCTGAATATTGTGATGGCGCTATCTTTTAGCAGGTCTCTACTTTTCTCCAGAAACTACTGACTTGTCTTTTCCTCGCGTTCAGGTAAATAAGAGTGGCCAACAGTATTCGCATGTGGAAACCTTTGCTTACCATGTTAGGCAAGTCTTCAATGTGCTTCACACGACTGATTCCAAGGCCAGTATACGTTAATGAATACAGAAATCTGAGAGTGTGACCGTGGGTAGAGTGGGAAGCGGCCCCTTTGAGATTGAACACGGCTAATATTGGGGAGTAAATTGAATTGGCCGGATTCCCAGTTGATTCAGGGTGCCTTGTCAGGGAACAAGAGGTGTCAGAATGTTGGAGAAACTTTCTTTTACGATGATGTCTTTTTTCGAATTAGTTGCAACGGTCGGAATTCTTGGTTGAAGAAGATCTGTTGGCGCAAGTAAAAGAGATACGATATCAGATATTGGAAAGCCTTCTTTAAAATGAGCAAGATGAAATGTTGCAGTAACAAATTCTATATGATTTAGGTATCCTAATTTTGGGGGACAGATTTAATTTCACCCGTCCAATGCCAGAAGCATTCAGTTGCATAAGTAGTTTAACAATTTAGAACATCACCTTCCCATGGATATTTTTTTGTGGTTAGTGACGCAGAACACACGGTTATAGACGGTTATATTGGAAACGAAAACGCTGAAACATAAGATTTCTTTGTGGAATTGTATGAAAGCTTAATAACGTAGATTAGAGAGTTAAGGATGTCATTATTTTACGCATATCAAATTAGAACTTTGGGTTGAAAAATATATTTTGTAACCAATCGTATTGGTTGGTTGGTTGGTATTTCAACCATTGTAGGTAATTTAATGCCAAATCCATTCTTATACATAAAAACAGTTCTATTTCAAACAATTTAGTTTAGAATAAGTTTAGTTTTTTACACTCATAAGAATAGTTTTTTTGTTTACACACAGTTAAGAGTCAAACAGTTCTATTTCAAACAATTCAGTTTAACATAAGTGCACAGTTTCAGTGACAAAAACAGTTCCATTTCAAACAACTCAGTTTAACATAAGTACACAGTTCTAATGTGAAAAACAGTTTTATTTCAAACAAATCAGTTTTGCATAAGTACACAGTTTAATTCAATTTAACCCAGAGATATCTGGTTCTACCACTTAAGGTCAGAGAGGACCAGGTAGCGATGGAAATGAAGGGGTACTCTCCATTTCCCAAATCTCCAGCATTACTGGAACCTCACCATCAGATTGTCAAGTGTCATATCCAGGACACTCGTTAGGGGGGTCTTACCCCTCGGTGTATTCTACAGCTGCAGTTGACTAGGTGAGTGTAATCAAACAGTTTCTACGGATTCACTCTTTGATTGATTGATTGGTTGATTTTACTGGCATGTCAACCAATCTGGGGTTAGTTTGTGCTTAGAGGTTACGAAATCACGATCATTGTAGGTTCTTATTTATATTTTAGCCTCATAATTTCTTAAGATTTTTTTTTTCACACAGTCCTTTCGAATTAGAACATTTTAAGCAGATCTTTTTGACTATACGACTCTAAGAGGTACTACAACTATAGATCAGAGTGGACCTGGAAGTAATGGCTATGAAGGAGTACTCTACATTTCCAAGACCCTCTTATGTGGAACCTCACCATCAATGGCAGTTTAGTGTCATACTCTGGACAAATCTTTCTTGGGTCTTCTTTACCAAGATAAAAAAAAGTCTCCAAAATTAACAGTCGGTATTATTTTCCACATAATCAATTCAAACTATTCAATCCCTTTATCAGCCTATACTTTGATGGACGGGTCCTATAATCTATTGCAGGAATTTTCTCACTGGGTTCAAATATCAATGAATTTACCAGCCTCCTTGCGCAATCTCTTCTTTCTGAATTTCCGTCAACCCAATACTTCTACTCACGTTGCTATGGAAAACTAGATGGAGGCGCCCGTAGCATAACAGTTATCGTCTTTTAAAAAATTGACTCGAGTTCGACCCCTGAATAAAACTGTTTCATATAGCGCTAATTTTCTTAAGAAAGGCATAAATCCATCTCTTCTGCTCCCAGTTATGTGTAAATAATAGAACAGACTGGGCCCTTTGAGCTTATTACAGCAAGGGGTAAAGGAGAAGAATTCTGAATTTAAACCAGCGGTACTCCGAGGAAAATCTAACCTTGTGTCACATCTTGCACGTAACGGAGCGGTTGGATAAATACGTTTTGGGGGGTTATGGGTATGAACTGGAATCGGCGACCAGAGGTCATATCAGGGACGAAGCTGTCTTCTTTTAACTTCATGCAAATCCCCTAAAGAAAGGCATAAATCTATCTGTTCCTCACTAACTATAGATAACAAGAAGAGCCCACTGGGTAATTTACTCCGGTTAAAAATTGACTTTGTGTCAGGTCCTCCAGGTGGCGATATGTTTTGTAGTAATATATACAAGAGAAACTATTACGAATTAAAGTAGAATTATAATCCCAAATACCAAGAAAGATGGTTAATTTTAATACATTTAGAAATATTAACAAAGTTAGCGACGAAGGCTTCCTTTTCATTAGCTACTACACCAAGGTGTACGACAGGGCGCTACTCCATTCCTAGGATTGCTCCACTTTACCCTTGATCCCTACCTTATAATTATGAGTGTTAAGCAAGGCGGCATCAAGTACCATTTTTTGAGTCTTTGGTATGACTCGATCTGGAATTGAAACCCGGTCGCCTGGCGAACACTCTATTCATTAGGCAAATGGACGGTAGAAATATTTGTAATAAGCTTCAATAAGAAGCTTTTGCTTTCTTGCTTTTTATTACTCCAACAATACGTCAATCCACTTTTAGGCTCTAACAGTGGTAACTTATACCAAAAACACATTGATATTATCAATTTATATCCACTTATGAAAAGGAGGGAATGCTCAAAGCTCAATGGCTAAAGTGCTGTGCTGTGACATCGTTGTAGGCCAGTTCGAACTCCAGTCGCGCTATTATATTCATTTTCAGATTTATACCATTGAGAAAAGTGTGAAACCTTTATTCCGCTAGCTATGGGTTAAATAGTATCGCTAGTTTTCTTCTACTTAAGTGTCATTGGCATTAGATAACTTTTACGTTTTTACGAAAAAAAAAAAAGAAATATATAAACAAAATTAAAGACAGATGGACTCGTTGTGTAGAAGAAAACCATAAGGTCTATTTAACCACAGGCTGAGAAATACGTTTATCATATTTACCAACCCCTCCGCTCGAGCAGGATAAGACACAAGGTCAATTTTCAAGCGGAGTTTAACAGGTTTGAATTCAGAGTTTTCCTTCTCCTAGACTACTTGCCTCACTAAAGCTGAAGAACCTAGTCTGTCCTACTATTTACCCATAGCTGGAGGGAGAATAATTGGATTCATACCTTTCCCAAGGGTATTAGTGCTATGTGAAATGCAATCAGTCTCGTCCAGGATTTGAACTCATATCGTCGTGTCCAACTCCTATGACGATAACCATTACACCACTGAGAAATACGTTTATTGACCAGGAAAAGAAGGCTATTTTAAATTTGTATGCGACTGTCAAATGCGTGTCGACCATGTGTAGATGAACTCAAGTCTGCGCTTATTGCCCATCAGGCGTATCAGTTCTTCCAGTCCCTACAATCCCACAATGCCCTGTCCACGGGAGGTAACTCCCTTTCTCGCCCTCAGAGAGTATACTATAGCGATGGGGATAACATTATTATTATTGTTATTGAGTTTTTAGGTTTAAGGTTTAGGTTGGTTTTGTTGGTATTACTTTTGGTTGCGTTGGTATTACGTTGATTGCGTTGGTAATTCGTTGGTATTTTGTTGGTTGTTATCCCCTCGCTAAATGTTGATGGAAAATAAAGGTGGTGGAGAAGAACGAAGACGTCGTTAGGTTTTAAATGAAGGTTTTAATAGCAGCATGAAGTAAGGGGTTAGCGCTGTTATGCTGCGAGGCTCGTATAAAGGAAAGAAGGTTGGAATTGTTAGAGTGTATCATCTGATTTGTTTTTAACTAGGATCCCTTGGTCTTGAAGAATAGACCAAAGGGGTCCATAAACTAGATGGCTCTCCTCATAGTGTATGATGCTGCCACTGCAATTCAGGAGCAGACGAATAGATGACCGTTCCTGTTGAGGATTTCTGAAGGAGAGAGAGATTCGCGGGCTTTCTTCAATTTTTGGTGCTACTTGGAAATATAGTTCGGGCTGAATCGGACAAGTCATCCTGATTGGGTGAAAATCTTCGGCGACTCTAACGGTCAAATTAAATTACGCGCCGAACAAAAATTCAAGTTTCTTTCTGCTACAATACCTTTGATATTTTTTTCGTTCGGTCTCATCCCAAACAATACCACACGGAAATTGATATGCAATTAAACAAAGAAACAAAACCATTTCAGAATATGTATAACCATTACGTAAAATAGTTGTGTATATATTAGACGGTATCAAATAGCTGTGTATATATTAGACGATATCAAATAGTTATGTATATATTAGATGATATCAAATAGTTGTGTATATATTAGACGATATCAAATAGTTGTGTATACATTAGACGATATCAAATAGTTGTGTATATATTAGACGATATCAAATAGTTGTGTATATATTAGACGATATCAAATAGTTGTCTATATTATATTAGACGCCATATTAGACGATATCAGATTATATTAAATATAGTCACATATTATATCATAGCAGTAACTCCTATGAAAATACTTATTTACGTATTAGAAAAATCAAACTCTTCGCAACAAGCATGCATTACAATGGGCATTAAAACAATCATCACCGTGGTGTAATGGTTATCGTCGTAAGAAAAGGACACATTGACACGAGTTCAAATCCTGGAAGAGACTACATTTCGCATAGCACTAATACACTTGGGAAAGGTATGAATCCAATTATTCTCCCTCCAGCTATGGGTAAATAGCAGAGCAAACTAGGTTCTTCAGCCTTGGTGAGGCAACTAGTCTAGGATAAGGAAAACTCTGAATTCAAACCTGCTAAACTCCGCATAAAAATTGACCTTGTGTCATATCCTCCCCGAGCGGAGGGGTTGGTATATAAATATATATAGTACTTTGCTAAGTTTATAAATAAAGAGTGGCCAGTATCGATGTCAGAGCTGGTGTAGACCTAAGAAAGGATAGAGAAGACACAAGAGGCTGATGGATGCGAAAGCGAAAAACTGAGTGTCACCAATCACCATTGACTGTGTATTTGCCATCCTAATTTAATTACATCTTTTTGAATGTATGTGGTCCCCCGGAGGGAATTGAGCACTCTCGTGAAAGAATTAACGGTTGCCACTCACGTAATACAAAGCCATTCTATCGAACTGAGCATTCGGCAGCCGTTGCGGTAAAATGTAAACAAATGCCACTATCTAATTAATATAGGTTAAAAATTCTCTCACTTGCGTTAGGATGAGTGATGGCTGTGTTGTTGTGTTATCGTGCTGACGTAAAGTTGACCTGACATCGATCTTAGCTTAAGGTATCTCACGTGTCAAGCCACACTGATGAGTTGTGATACAACGACACAGCCTGTCTCTCTCTCTCTCTCTATATATATATATTTATATATATATATATATATATATACAAAATATAAGATCGCCTCAAAAATTCGGCTTGGCATACCATCAAATAGTTTCTGAAGTAAAACCGAAGGTATTTTCCCATGTGTCTAAGTTTGCGTTTTTGAATTTGGAAATTGCTGAGTACTATCAGCATCCTTCATAAACTTTTGCAACAATCAATCTCCACAATTTTTCTATGAGATTGAGATCTGGAGAGCACGCTGGGTGATGAGGAAGTCTTTTTTTTTTTTTTTTGTTCTAGCGAGTACTTCTTTGTTATTAATGCATTGTGGATAGCAGCATTATCTTGCTGAAAAATCCATTCTTCTCCACATAGACGCGGCGTTCCTGTGCTAGAGATAAATCATTTAGCATCTTCATATAATCTGCTGCTTTTTGTTGACCACTGACAAGTTGTAGTTTAAGTTTTCCTGGAGATGAGAACGCCACTCAGATCATATGACATCCTCCTCCATTATGCCTTGTTGAGTAATTCTCTTCTGGAAAACTTTTGCGTTCCAGTACATATGATAGCCATCAGGACCGTCTAAATTGAATTTCTTTTCGTCCGGGAAAACAAATTTTCGTCATTCTTAAGCACTCATAGTTTGATATTGACGAGTATATTCCAGTCGTTTCTCTTTGTGATTCATAGTTAACCTTTCTTATGCTTTTTTTTTTTTCGTTGTTTAAATGCCTTTTAATTGTTCTAGTACTAGCATCCACTGGAAATTGCAATATTTTTGATTTTGACGAAGTTTTCTTTTTACTTCGCGAACAATTCATCTATCTCTTGAATTGTGGTGATAATTTTTCTGGTCTTGCTCCATCCCTTTTTTGATTTTTTCATTGCAGATAATGGTTTTACTGTATCCTAAGGCCTTCGAAATTTCTCTCTGAGATTTTCCGGCTCTTTTCAGAGCTGTAACCTCACCTTTCTCAAATTCAGATAATTTAGTTCCTTTAACCATTTATGTTTTTAGTAACCGATAAAATGAAACGCTGTTTCTTCCAGGCATCGGTCACATCGATACTGCTATATGGATGCACTACATGGACGCTAACAAAACGGCTGGAGAAGAAGCTAGATGGCAATTACACAAGAATGCTACGTGCAATCCTGAACAAGTCCTGGCAGCAACACCCCACAAGACACCAACTGTACGGCCACCTGCCCCCTATCACGAAAACTATTCAAGTTAGACGAACCAGACATGCAGGACACTGCTGGAGAAGCAGAGATGAACTCATAAGAGATGTACTCTTATGGATCCCCACACATGGCCGCGCAAAAGCAGGACAACCAGCTCGAACGTACATTCAGCAGCTATGTGAGGATACGGGTTGTTGTCCTGAAGACCTACCTAGGGCGATGAACGATACGGAGGAGTGGCGAGAGAGGGTCAGGGATATCCGTGCTACCAGCGCGATATGATGATGATGATGATGATGAAGTATAACCAGTTTTAACAGCTTTTATATTACATAGATTATATGTAATAAATTTTTCAATTAAATTAATTCCTTTTTTCTTTAGTTTTTATTAGTGGTCTTGTATTTATGTCAAAAATTGATTTTAAAATTTAGCATAAATGCTAATATACAAAAACGGATTAGAATATCTTCTTATTTCAAATTTAAATGTCTCTTAACCTTATCTTTCATATATCTTATTTTTATAATTGGAAAATTGTAAACAATATATTTTTCTTTATTGTTGAGGGTGGTCTTATATTTTTGTCCAGGGTTGTATATATATATATATATATATATATATATATATATATATATATATATATATATATATATAAAGCTCAGTTCTATCAAGCTTGGATGAATGAATTGCGATAGATTGCTCAACAAAAGTTCTGTTCAACAGAAATTAGTCTGGTACAAGTAATCACTATCGGTTTTCCTAGACATTAAGAGCTCATTACAGTAGTGATTACCGGACATTGGCCTAGCGGTTAGAATGTTCGCCAATGGCCCCGAAGACCAGAGTTCAATCCCAGGTCGAGTCATACCAAAGACTCAAAAAAATGGTACTTGATGCCTCCTTGCTTAACACTCAGCATTATAAGGTACGGATCAAGGGTAAAGTGAAGCAATTAAGGGAAGGAGTAGCGCCCTCCCCTACACCTTGGTGTAGTAGCTATCGAAAAGGGAGCCTTCGGGTCACCCTCGACTATGGTCGCCAGCTTTACTTTACAGTAGTGAATGTCCCTGTGGCTTTCATGATACCCACTTCTCAATGAACAGAGAATATTTTTCACATATATTGTAGTTTGATTATTTCCATGGTCTGAGAAAGAAAGAAATTTCTCAAATTCAGTGACTCAATGTTAATTAATATTATGATCATTTTAAGAGTTGGATTTATTGCAGTAAGTCACGAAAATGAACAAAAAACACTTTTTTTTGTGTGCATTATCTGACCTTAATAATCTGACCTTAATAATCTTTTAAACAAACTCAAAGCAAGTCATTTTAATGAAGTCATCTCAACGTAATTAATGAAAGATTTTTTTTTAAAATTCCTTTAACGATTCATCAGTTTATGAGTTATAAGGTTCAACAAAATCTTTTGCAGTGACCCAGGTTTGTTTTGCTTGTGTTCAATGACATATCAGCAATTATGGGTGGTTTGATGTCAAATCCTATATATATATATATATATATATATATATATATATATATATATATATATATATATATATATATATATATATAAGCGATTAAACGAGTCAGAGTTCATTTGTTTACACACAGTTAAATGGTTTCGAATACTGCTAATCAATACAAATAATTCTATTTAGTATACCGAATAATCCCAGGTAAAGATTAAACAGTTCTATTTGATCCATAGATGGGATCCTGACTGGTACTACCATCCTGGACAGAGTAGACCTCTGAGTAATGGTAATTAAGGGGCTCTTCCCATGTTTTAAAGCTCCAAGACAGGAACCTCACCATCAAATAGTTTAGTGTCATATCGAGGACACTCATTGGGGATTTTTACCCCTCAGCTGTGATGCAGTTGGCATATACTTCACACCCAGCCCATTGGACTAAATGACCCAGGAGTCTGCGTGCTGGACTTGTAGGTCACTGGTCTATCCAACACTTGTAGTATAATGGTAGGTAAAGAGTTTGTCATCTACACTGAGTGTTCCAGAAATGCAATGTAGTGCCAAAGTAGCCATTATATAGTCCGAATCAAGGTTGAAAAGTTCTTTGCCTGACTAAGAAAGGCAATAACCTAAATTCATGAAACATACATGTGACTCCTCATATTCATCCAACATTCCTAAACATTTATCACATTTTTTCTCTGGTCTCTTCAACTCTCCCTTACAAAATATAAATAAATAAATAATTGATAAAAATCAAAAAAACAAAACAAAAAAAAGACATTATATTTTTGTTAGCTTGGAAACTTTTTGCGTCCCCTCATAACTGTGTGTTCATAGATACAAATATGTTCTAAAGCGTTATTGGTATGACCAAGAAAAGGAGATCCCAGTAAGTTGGAGGTGCATCTCTGCAGACAGGTAAGACCCCCCCCCCAACTAACTAATGTCCTGGATATGACATTAAACCATTTGATGGTGAGGCTCCAGCCTTGGAACTTAAGGAATATAGAATACCCTTCATTGCCATTACTCCCAGCTCCACTCTTCCCCGAAGTGGTAGCACCTAATAGAATCTTATCAATGGGCCAAACAGAACTGTTTGATATTTAAACTGTGAGCAAACAAAAGACTTACGTTAAATCGAATCGTTATAAATAGAACTGTTTGACCATTTAACAGTGTGTAAACAAATGACTGATGCTTGATGGAATTGTTAGCCATACATAGCACTTGGAATGATTTAAAGGAGTTCTTATAAAAATGTTAAAGAGAATTATTTGTGTTGATTAGCAATACTTGGAACTCTTAAACTTTGTGCTTAAATTGAATTGTTAGTGTCACATAATGATGCTTGAAACCATTTAACTGTGCGCAAATAAAATTGTTAGATAGCAATATTTGAAACTATTTAAGTGAGTGCCAACAAATGAATAATACTAAAGAGAACTATTAGTGTTAGAATATTTGGAATCACTTAACTGTGTGGAAACTATAGTAATACTTGTGGGCAAACAAATTAGTTCTGACTCATTTTAAAATAAGATTACCTCCAAACTATTGACTTAAAAATCATACGTATAACCATTTAACTGTATCCAAATAAATGAGTTCTGGCTCATTTAAAAATGTTGTCTGGAAACTATGCATTTACAAACTATATATAATATTTATAAAGAGGATTTGGCATTAAATAATGTACAAGGGTTGATATGCCATAAAACGATTGACCTCGAAGTTTGAAACATACGGGAATCATTAAATAAGTTTCCAGACTTTTTTTCAGATGGCCACTTTTATTGATAGTACACATGAAACTCTAGTCCCCTTCGAAGTAATCCCCTCCGGCTGCAATAAGCTTTTTGTACCGTTCCAACAACTTCTGGAACGCCCCGTGGAAGTCCACTTGTGTGAGCGTGTCAATGACCTTCGTCACAGCCTCTTTCATCTCCTCAATTGTCTAATAACGACAGCCCCTGAGCTTAGGGAATAAGTAAAAGTCACAGGGAGCAAGGACTGTACTATAGGGAGGCTGAGGAACTGTCGAACCCTAACCCTAACCCTTTGGCCAATAAACTCTGGTGTATTAACTTCATTACTCCTCCTAGTCATCTCCTCATCCCTCACAGACACCCTGCCTTACATGAATATCTTGCGCCACTCAAAAACTGATGCTCGATTCATGCAAGATGCTCCAAGAGCAGTCTGAAGCATTCCATACGTTTCTGTGGCACCATTTTTCCCAAGTTTAAAACAGAATTTTATTGCATATCGTTCTTCTAAAGTGTCCTGACGTCCAGATTGCATTTTTGAAATTCACCAGCTGTGACAATCAGGCTTTAGTAGGGTGTATTCCAATTGCTGCTGTAGCTGTTGATTTGAACCTAAAATCATAAAAATTGGTCAGTCATCTCATAAGATGTATAGCAATAACATACTGAATTTTCCAGAGTCTACAATTTTAAATGCCTATACAAAAAAAGTCTGGAAACTTATTGAAGTTACCACGTACATGATTTTTTTATATCTTCACCACACTGATTAACACACTTTTTAAGTATCCCATAATTAGAAAAAAATTACCTCCCCTGTTGGCCCGCGAACCTTTCAGCTGATTCCTCGTACATATTTACATATATCGATTAATAGTCTACAGCTGCTATCTATTATTGAGTGATCGCTAATATTTCTCTGCACGACGCGAATATTTAAGAATACTTCCACTTTAACTCTTGACATACGAATCTTTACTAAAAACGAAGAACAGATCACAACTTTAATTTCTTCCAATAATTGCTTTGTGTCTAACCTTTTGCAACGAACAACTTCAGGCAGTCTTCTTAGATTTGCAATTCTTTCAGGCAAAGTTTGATCAGATATCCACAAACGAGACGCAAAATTATTTGGCAGTACGATAAGCTTTTCATTCTCCGCTCAAAGGCATACTAGACGTATTGTCATGTGGGATAGAGATAAGGAACAAAAATAAACCTCGAATGTTTAATAGCACTACAAGAAAGAGAACTCTTGCTTATTAAAAGATATTTACAGTGCTAAGTTTGATAGAAAAATGACAATTTAGAAAGATATAAATAGGTACTAACATTATGGTGTGTCTATCTTTCAAGTGTAAAACAATCTGCTTGCTTTGAAAACCAACATTGAAAATAGTAAGTGAGCTGAAATAGAAAACATCGACACTTAAAACACACTTAAAACACACAACTACCTCAGCCATTGATTAAGCTTTATATTTTATTCAGGCAAAACGATTAAATAGTAGTCATAAAGAAAAAAAAGAAAAAAATTAAAATGTGGCTATATCAGAGAAAGAAAAAAGAAAGAAAGAAAGAAAGAAAATGTGATTATTGAAGGAGAAAGAAAGAAACGAAACGAAACGAAAAATGAAAATGACACTATGGCAGGGAAAAGCAAGAAAAAACACACAAAAAAACACAAATAAAAACAAGTCAAAGAAAGAAAGAAAGAAAATGAGACTGTGGGAGGGAAAAAAGGTAAAAAGACAAAAAATAAAAAATGAAAATGAGACAATGGAAATAGAAAGAAAGAAAGAAAGAAAGAAAGAAAGAAAGAAAGGAAGAAAGATGAGAAAAGCAAGAGAAAAAGAGAATCTAAGAAGAAAACCCCAGGACTTTTAAAAGCCTAAATGATCGGGTAATGGTTGTCAATATGAACTGCTTGACCGTCGTTCTTCAACTGGTGCACATAGAAATTCACTTCATTGAATAAGAAACAAACAATTTCATTTCAGCAACACAAAAAACTCATTATTTATAATTAAATGCCACCAAACGGCGTCCAAGCAGTTTACCAGAAAGATTTGTCAAAAATTAAACCAAATAATTATACACTCAATCAGAAAAACGGAGGTAAGAAGTTTATCAAAAACAAAGACAAATACACATTTCAAAATATCAATAGCTACATTCTTCATTACCAAATACGAAACAACTGGAAACGTGGGTTTTAGCCTCTTTTCAACAGACCACACAACTCACATTTGATGCATAAAGGTTATTCTCGTTGGGAATGAATTTAGCGAATCGAGTTCAAATCCAGGCTGAGACTAATTGCGTTTCACATTGCAGTAGTACCAACAATAACGATATGTGTAATCCCCTGTTTTCTGATACGAAGAGACACCAGTCGTTTTATTAGTTTATCAATAGTAAAAAATTATTGGCTGCTGCCGCTGCAAAAGATACAAATGTTGTATAATCTCATACATGATTCATGAAATTCAATGAACGAACGAAACGCACTTCTTTATAAAAAATATATCTCTCATTATATTCTTGAAAGGGGTACAGTTTGTTGTAAGATTGAGAGATAGACGGAGAGACATATACACAGAGAGGGCACTTCTTTTTGTCCAATACCTTCTTCCGGGAGCCAGGGGGTACCAACACTTGCACCCCCTGCACCGTATCGTCAGAGACGACCTAACCCTCTGATTGGCTGCGTGTCCCTGGCTCGACTCCCGATTCTCTGCACTCTGTCTAAATCTGACCGCGTGGTTATTACATGGTCTCCTTCCGGTTACACAACTGTTCGACTTGACTTCTCTGACCCGCTGTCATCCCTCTGTTTATTAATCACAACGTGACAGCTTGCCAAAGCAAACGGGGTCACTAGGAACGAACCGAAAATCCATGTCATATGTTATATAACACAAACTATTTTATGTATCTCTACCACCTTTTCTTCCTGAAATCTCGCTCGGAAGAGTTCCCAGCACAATGGGAGACAACTTAAAGCAAAGAGCAATTGCTTCAATTATTTAAGCATCTTCTCCCTATCGTTCATCGCCTCTGGCAGGTCTTCAGGGCTACATCCCGTATCCTCACATAGCGCTGTATGTATGTTCTAGCTGGTCGTCCTGCTTTTGCCCGGCCATATGTGGGGGTCCATAGGAGTACATCACTTATGAGCTCCAGTAGTGTCATGCATGTCTGGTTCATCTAACTTGGATAGTTTTCGTGATGGGAGGTAGGTGGCCGTGTAGTTGGTGCTTTGTGGGGTGTTGCCGCCAGGACTTATTCAGTATTGCTTGCAGCATTCTTGTGTAATTGCCGTCTAGCTTCTTCTCCGGTCGTTTTGTTAGCGTCCGAGTAGTGCATCCATACAACAGTATCGATATGACCACTACCTGGAAGAAACTGCATTTCATTTTATCGGTCAGGTCTGATTTCCATATGATCGATAGACTATTGATAGCTGTTCATGCCTTCGTTAGCCGTGTGTCGATGTCCTTTTCGGTTGAAAAGGTAGGTGAATTTGTCTACCAGTTTCAGAGAGGTTCCTTCTTGTGTGGAAATGTCGCCTGCTTGATTAAAGCACATATATTCAGTTTTGTGTGCATTGACATGGAGGCCAATGCCTGTGGCGGCTCGTTCCAAACTATGCATTAGTGTTTCGGCTTGGTTGGGCGTATTTGCCAGCATCGCTATGTCATCGGCGTAGACGGCGTCGGTAATTGTTTTTGCGGGGTAAAATCTGAATATAAACCACGTGCTTCTAGATGACAAAGAAAAGAAGCAGAAGGTACCCTTCTGCTTCTTTTCTTTGTCAGCTCGAAGCAAGTTGTTTATATTCGGATTTTTCCTTTTCCAAGACTGGTTGCATAACTAAGGCTAAAAAACCAAGTCTGTCCGATTATTTTCCCATAGCTTGAGTGAAGGGTAGAGGTGTTCTCATGCCTTTCTCAAGGGTATTTACGCGAAAGTGAAATGTTAACAGCTTCGTTCAGGATTTGAACTCGGGTCACCGTGTCCATTTCCTAAAGTGATAACCGTTAGGCTCCACAGTAGCACCCAGTTATGAGGGAACCTTTGAGTCGTAAAAGAGAAATTATTTTTTACAAAGCTCAACGTATTCGTCGCCTGCATTTTAAAGCATGTCAAACATTTTTTCGTCAAAATAAAATTGTTGGCAGGATTCTAATAAATCTTAAAATTAATTTAGAATCAATACGCTTATCAGAGAAGATTAGGAATTTAAAGATATGTAATTAAAAAAAAATTGCCGGTGATTCAAATGAATCTTTCAGAGAGCCACCGACAAAGCAATTTTTTAAAAAATTCACTTCAATTAGATTTCATGCTCACTGATGAAGATAGTAAACGCCAAGAGCTAAATCTGAATCTCTAAAATATTGTATTTTTGATCATGTATTCATTGACTAGTTTTAATTTCGATAAGATCATTACAAATGATAATTATTTTGACTTCTTTGTTTTCAGGTATACAGTTTTTAATGAGAAAAATTTAGCATATATCCTTCAAAAAGATTTTTTTAAACAAACTGAAGTATTCCACAGTGTCAGGACTTCAAGATGAGTCGTAAGACTCACAGGGGAATGTCAAAAATATATTCTATCGATTGAGTTTTTTTAACAAATTTTATTTACCCAGGTGATTGGCAAAACATAACTTTATAGTAAACAAGATTAGTATACGCACAAACACATATACACACACGTATATATATATATATATATATATATATATATATATATATACGAGGGTCATTAAATAAGTTTCCAGACTTTTTTTCCTATGGGCACTTTTATTGATAGTACACACATGAAACTCTAATCCCCTTCGAAGTAATCTCCTCCGGATGCAATGCACTTGTTGTACCATTCCAACAACTTCTGGAACGCCTCATGTAAGTCCTCTTATGTGATCGTGTCAATGACCTTCGTTACAACCCTAACCCTAACCCTTTGGCCAATCAACTCAAGTGTATTGACTTCCTTACTCCTCCCACACCTCTCATCATCCCTCCGAGACTCCCTATCATCCTTGAATCTCTTATGCCACTCAAAAACTGATGTTCGATTCAAGATACTCCAAAAGCAGTCTGAACCATTCCATACGTTTCTGTGGCATTTTTCCCAGTTTAAAACGCAATTTTATTGCATATCGTTTTTCTAAAGTGTCAGATTGAATTTTTGAAATTCAACATCTGTAACAATCAGACTTTAGTAGGGTGTATTCCAATTGCTGCTGTAGCTGTTCATTTGAACCTAAAATCATAAAAATTGTCAGTCATCTCAAAAGATGTATAGCACTAACATACAAGAGTTTACGACAATTTTAAATGCCTGTACAAAAATGTTTTGAAACTTATTGAAGGCACCACACACACACACACACACACACACATATATATATATAATTATATACAAAAACTGCTGCCAAAGAAGCAGTCTCGCTTCCAGTAAAGTCTTCATCAGATGATGACTTTGGGTTCAGGCATGGTTTCGGGGCCAAAGCATCATTACCACTAATCCAGGGCGCCCCAGAAGTATCTCACAATACTGCCAGACTTTATTGGATGGTGTTTAATCTTTACGAATGCCATATCCGTTCAGATACAGTTACAGTATTGTTTTGGATCTTTTTTTAATATATTTCCTCTTCTTTGCTGGTTTAAATCCGAGTTTGGTAAAAAATGTAGAGGTTGCGTTCGAAATAAAATCTCGACATCCAATCTCAAGAGGAAATATGTCTGTTGACCAGTCATTCTTAGTACACTGTTCATGTAGGTCTTCGTACTTTTCTAATTTCCGCAGATGCGCCCAGTCGATGTTGGTCTCGAAAGGGATCGTTAATTCTGCAATGATAACTTTTTTTGAATTAACTGACCAAATGACGAGATCTGGACGCTGCCAAGTTGATGTTATTTCCGTTGGAAAAGCGAGTTTTTGGTCTACGTCAGCAATAACGCGCCAGTCCGTGCAACCATCAAGCAATGTTGGTTTGTGCCTATTATTTCTATGTGGAGTTTTCGAAACGTTTCCTTCTTTAACAAATTGTATATATTTCATTAGCAGTTTCACAACACATTTTTGCAATCTCAGTAATAATAATCCCTAAGATTTCATTATGTCTCCACGTGTAGCTTCTTAGGGATGAAGACTTTACTGGAAGCAAGACTGATTGCATTTCACATAGCACTAACACCATTGGAAAAGATATGAATCCAATTATTCTCACTCCAGCTATGGGTAAATAGTAGGGCAGACTAGGTTCTTCAGCCTTGGTGAGGCAACTGGTCTTGGAATAGGAATACTCTGAATTAAAACTTATTGAACTCTGCTTGCGTCATATCCTGCTCGAGCGAAGGAGTTGGTAAATAGGGTTAGCTTGAAACGGTTTTATTCGGCCCAAACTTTTAAAGAATCATGAATTACATTAAATATTAACATAACATACAGATAAGAATTTCTTTCATCCTCAAGGTTTACTTGAAGTTACGCTTAGTTCTTGAATCTGAGAAATAATAAAAATGCATTTCTGACCTAGACAGCAAATAACTTGTCTTGAAACATGGTCAGGAAAACCAAAAGTAAGAATGGATAAAAAATCAGAAATAAATGAAGATGACAAGAAAATGAATCAAATCTTACGCTATTAGAGATATAAAGTTCAAAAAGAAATACAAAGTTAAAAAGTTTAAAAAATCGATTTTTTAATTGGTTTCGCCAAAAATTAGAAAGAAATTGTATTGATCAGTGAATATTGCGAGAAGTCGATAAAACTCAGTCAATACGTTTTTTAAATGAGACAAACCTATGTGTTCAAATTTCAAAAAAAAATTTCATGACGATATTCATATTTTCTTAGTTTAACTGGGACATGGCTATACGAGTGAGGGAAATTCGTGGGATTCAATCCACAACAGTAGTAATAATATGCTAAGTCATCTTGCTAACAATTGCTTTACTGTGAGCTTCACTGTCTCTTCTATTTATTAATGACATGAGATGTCAAGTATTTACAAAGCCGGAAAAGTTAAATAATCCGCGAGAGGACAGCAAATATCGCGATCCTATTTTGATTGTATCAGCGATTTTAGCGGAGGAGAAAAAGTAAAATTTGACAGGGATTTTAGGATCAATATTTACTTGATTCCACATACTTACATTTGTTTTCGAACTTTACCTTTCTATAGCTCAGATATTGGTCTGATGGCAGGTGGAGAGCAGCAGCAGCAACAGTAGTAGTAGTAGTAGTAGTAGTAGTAGTAGTAAAACAAAACCACTCTCTCTTAATGTTTGATAATGCTCACTTTATTTGAACATAGAATTGAGGAAAAATGGTGGAACAAAAGACAAGGTTTCCTTTCTTCAAATCATCTAAGAGCTTTAAGAAGTGTAGAAGACGCTCTTTTGAAAACGAACGATCTATGCAAAACATAAGAAAATATCTTTAAAAACATTCTCACTTTCTGGGAATGTTTACTGGTTATTATATAGATATATGTTTCATTGCTAAATCCACACGAGTATAACGAGTATATAACGTATACATAATGTGTTTTTAATAAATTTGAAATAATGAAAATACACTCTAAGAGAATTTGGGGATTATACAAGAGATTAGAATTAACCTTACTAACAAATGGCAAATGCACAATCCAAATGATAATAATGACTGAGTGGGAATGGCGATACACTGGTAATTGTGCAAAAGATTAAAATTTGACCATACAAAAAAATAGCATGTGCACAAATCAGAATCTATCCGAGAAAATGAGACTGATAAAATTTCCTGGAAATTTGGGTTGGTTGTTTTGTTTTATGGCGTATCAACCTTTTTGGGTTATTAAACGCCAAATCAAATTTCAAGCAATTCAATTTAGTATAAGCATAGATTTTGTTTACAAACAATTAAATGTCAAAACAGTTATATTTCAAACAATTCAGTTTTACATGAGTACAAAGTTTAGTTCTGTTTAAAACAGCTCTATTTCAAACAATTCAGTTTAGCATAATTACACAGCTTAGTTCTATTTGATCCTTAGATAGGATCCTATCAGGTGCAACTATTCCGAACCAGAGTGGACCAGGGAGCGATGGCAATAAAGGGGTACTCCGCATTTCCCAAAGCTCCAGCATTACTGGAACCTGACCATCAAATTATTTAGTGTCATATCCAGGGCACTATTTAGCGGGCTCTCTGCAGAGAAGCAGTCAGTGGATTCTACAGCACTAGCCGACTGGTCAAAAAGAACTTAAGGTCTAAACGGATCACTTGATCTGGGACAGAATGCCAGACCATGTACTAATTAAGAAGAAAAGAACTCTGCGAATAGATATTACCGTTCCAGCGGAAAGTTAAAATATTGCCGGATACTTGAATCTTGATAGCTAAAAAGCTGTGAAACAAGAATTGTTGTTGGTACTCTTGAAATACCGAGACAGGATATAAACCGTTATATTTCTTGAATGTAAGAAATACTTGATTTACTCAAAAACGAAATATCACTTCACAATGTTTCGTTCTCCAGAAAATTGTCCAGATCTGATAGAGTTCATGCCTGTAAGATAGATACATAATTATCTACTCATCTCAAGTTCAAATAAAATTCGCTTTGTTTTAACAATATATGTATAAATACCGTTGTAACTATTTATCTATCTCCGTCCTAAGAATTTAGCATGTGTCACACAAAGAAAATGACGTAAACTATGCTAAGTGAAGCCTAACTCTGCAATATCCGTGCATGACTGCTTTAATTATCAGCGTAGGAATTGTTGACCAGGATACTAAGTTAATTCTTAGTACACCAGTTATCCTCGAGATGATTCGCCGCGACACCAGTCCCAGGTTACTGTTCTCCATCAATCTCTCGCTTCCACAGAAATATTATTGCAATGTTAGAATTTTTACTAACAACAGCTTCATTTTTATTGCATAAAATTGAACAATGGAGGTGCCCGTGGTGTAATGGTTATCATCGTAGGAAATGGACTCGGCGACACGAGTTCAAATCAAGACTGATTGCATTTCACATAGCACTAATACCCTTGTGAAAGGTATGAATCCAATTATACTCCCCCCCAGCTATGGGTAAATAGTAGGGCAGACTAGGTTCTTCAGCCTTGGTGAGGCAACTAGTCTAGGAGAAAGAAAACTCTGATTTCAAACCTGTTAAACTCCGCTTAAAAAATTGGCCTTGTGTCATATCCTGCCCGAGCGGAGGAGTTGGTAAATATGATAAAATTGAACAATGTTAAACTAAAATTCATCTATACTGAAAGAAGGTTTAACAATATTCTAGAAGAAAGTTTATCAATATTGAAGGAAGAAGGTTTAACTAAACTTAAAGATCACAGATCAAATTTACATAAACAGGTATCATATTCATATCAAGGATACTGGAATGTAGTCAGTCAGTAAATATACTCACTCTTCAACAAGTCTTCAATAACCGTCTCATTGGTAGAGTGTTCGCCAGTGGTCCGGAAGACCAGGGTTCAATCCCAGGTCGTGTCATTCCAAAGACTTTTAAAATGGTACTTGATACCACCTTGATTAACGCTCAGCAATATAAGGTACGTATTAAGGGTAAAGTGGAGCAATCCAGGGAAAGGAGTAGCGCCCTCCCCTACACCGTGTTGTAGCTATCGGAAAAGGAGCCTCCTGGTCTCCATCGACTACGATCGCCAACAACTTACAATAGAATTAAAGACAGTTTTATGAATTTTTAATGTTAAGATAAAAGTTTTGCAATTCACCAAATGAATAAAACCAACATATTAAAAGAACTTTTAGGGAAAATATTATCATGAATTATTAAATAATTGAAATATTGTTTTTAGTAGTTCAGTTTATCAGTTTGATGTGTACTATAGCCACAATTAACGCCATGTGCGAAATAGACATATAATGTTCATAACGATAGAACATATAAAGAACATAGGAATCTCGAAATTCGAAAACACGTTAGGACTTTTTGTTCAGGTACGAAACCTTTTTATCAACTTTGAGTCAAAGGTTTCGACATAAGGAGGAGAGACACAACCTTCTACACTGTCTTATTCATTTGGCCCCCATCTTGAGCGGTCCCCATAGGGTGCAAGTTCGCCTCGCGTCTGCGAGCTCCAAAAGTCGATCCTCCTCATTTGGTGTCTAAATTTCAACTCTCCTAACTTTCTTTCAATTCTCCACAAACCTCAGCGCGCTTCCGGTGTGTGACGTCACTCGCACTCCGTCACCCGTTTCGTCTGTGACTATTGTGACATCTGAGTGACACCTTCGTCCGCCCGCGCACGCCTGCGTTAACACCTGCATCAATGTTTGCACCTAACTAACCCATGTGTTGAGCCGAAAGGTTCTCAGCCTAACTAAACTCAAAGGCATGAACCGAAATTCCTTGGCCATTACAAATGTCCTAATTTATTTTGTCGTTGTGAATTTATGAATACAAAAAAACAAGTATTATACAATTGACGGAATCCCCGTGACGTAATAGGTATACGTCTGACCTTTGGTCTTGAAGTAAGTAAGATCGAATCCTAGTCGTGCTACTGCATTCACTTTAGGATCAATATATTTAGCAATTGTGAAAAAACCCTTATTCCTTTGTAAAGATGGCTTTAGCATTAAATAACCCGGGAAGGATCCAACCCCAACCATGATAAAACAGAGTTTAAAAAATCACAAGGATCAAAATTATAATATATGTTCAGAAGAAAAACTTGGAATAATTTTATGCAAAATCCAAAATGAATAGGGAAACAAAAGTAGCGAATTCATTTCAAAACACAGACACGAAAACAAATTCCTTTTAAGAAGCGTAAAAAAAAACGAATCAACACAAATAAAAAGACAAGTGACGAAATAAAAAAAACGTTTGAAAAGCTCAAAACAAAAAAAAGAATATTTGATTCTTATTTAAAAATGAAACAGAATTTTATAAGTTAAACAATTGAATACATATATATATATATATATATGTGTGTGTGTGTGTGTGTGTGTGGAGGAAAAGCGTTTAAATGATTAAATTAACACAGTTCTACAAATTCATTAAATTTTTCTTCATCGCCAATGAAAATTTTGTTGAAAAAACAAAACAAAAAGTCACGGTCGCGTTTGTTTGCATGTTTGTGTGCTTGGGTTTTATGGCATGTCAACCTTTGTAGGTTATTTAATGCCAAATCCATTTATATAAAAACAGTTCTATTTCAAACAATTCAGTTTAGCATAAGTACACAGTATAATTGTCCAAAATATATCTATTTTAAGCTATTCAGTCAAACAGTGCAAATTTTAACAATTCCGTTTAGTATAATTGTAGTTTTTGTTTACACACAGATGTCAAAATAGTTCTATTTTAAGGAATTCAATTAAGTGTAAGTACAGTTTAAATGTACAAAACAGTTCTATTTCAAAGATTTCATTTTATCATACAAAATCAGTTCCATTTCAAACAATTCAGTTTGGCATAAATATACTCCACAATCCTCAAAGCTCCAGCTTTACTGGAACTTCATCATCAGATTGTTTAGTGTCATATACAGGACACTCATTGTTGTGGTTACACCTCTGTAGAGGAGCAGTCGATGTATTCTACAACCCCCACCCAACCGACTGAGCAAGTCGCTTTTGTTGGAAGAAAATATAAAATTAGTTAAAGCGTTCATATGCCTCAATATGACAATAAAAAGTTAATAGCTGTTTGCATTGTTTTAACACAATATAACTTATTTTGTGTGTGTGTATTTTACTAAGTAGAGGCAAAGTATATTTATACACTTCTATATCTGTATTATTGCGACCATAATAATCAACAGTAAGACATGTTATGTCAATACTAGTACGCCTAGGGAAAAGGTAAACAAAATAAAAAGATATATTTTCCCTTATAGAAGTACGAGGGTAATTAAATAAGTTTCCAGACTTTTTTTCGTATGGGCTCTTTTATTGATAGTACACACATGAAACTCTGGTCCCCTTCGAAGAAATCCCCTCCGGCTGCAATACACTTGTTGTACCGTTCCAACAACTTCTGGAGGGCCCCAGAGAAGCCCTCTTGTGTGAGCGTGTCAATGACCTTCGTCACAGCCTCTTTCATCTCCTCAATTGTCTCATAACGACAGCCTCTGAGCTTAGGGAATAACCAAAAGTCACAGGGAGCAAGTCTGAACTATTGGGAGGCTGAGGAACTGTCTTGATGCCCATCTTGCTCAAATAGTCTGTGACAAGGATGGAGTTGTGGACTGATGCATTGTCCTGGTGGAAATGCTACTGGCCCGATTTGAAGAGTGCTGGCCTATTCCGACGGAATCTCTTCCTGAACTCCCTTAAAATGTCAACATAGTAACCCTACCCACTAAGCCTTTGGCCAATCAACTCTGGTGTATTGACTTCCTAAATCCGCCCACACCTCTTATCATCCCTCACAGACTCCCTGCCTTCCTTGAATCTTTTATGCCTCTCAAAAACTGATGCTCGATTCATGCAAGATGGTCGAAAAGCAGTCTTCAGCTTTCCATACGTTTCTGTAGTATTTTTTCCAAGTTTAAAACACAATTTTATTGCATATCGTTCTTCTAAAGTGTCAGATTGCATTTTTGAAATTCACCAGCTTAGAAAATCAGGCTTTAGAATGATGTCTTCCAATTGCTGCGGTAGCTGTTCATTTGAACCAGAAATCATAAAAATTGGTCAGTCATCTCATAAGACGTATAGCAATAACATACTTAATTTTCAAGTGTCTAGAATAAATTAAAATGCCCATTCGAAAAAAGTCTGAAACTTATCATATGCACCTCGTATATATATATATATATATATAGAGAGAGAGAGAGAGGGAAGGATCAAAGTTAAAATAGAGGAGACACTGAGTCAATGGTGATGTGTGACTTCCAGTTTCTCGCCTATATTATCATAAGACCATAAGAGTTATAAGCACTATGTGAAACGAAAACTGACTCGTCCAGGATTTGAAATCAGCTAGCTGAGTCTATTCCCTACGACGATAACCATTACACCATGAGCGCATATATATATATATATAGAGAGAGAGAGAGAAGGATCAAAGTTAAAACAACGTAGACATAGAGTCAACAGTGATGTGTGACTGTCAGTTTCTCGCCTATATTGTAACATATTGACCCCGGCCAAGCTGTCAAAATAGGAAATGCAGCGGTGTAAATAACAGGTGCATCCGGTCGAGGAATATCAGGATATAACCTTGACCGTGGACGGGTTGAATGAGTGCGATTTGTGAAGCCCACAAGAAGAAGGTGGACGTTGAACAATTATATAACTCGGTGCCCAGGAAGTTCAATCAGTTGAAGATCAGACGAGTTGGAGAGAATGAGGAACATGTCACAGAAAGGCTAGACCCCCAGGTCCCCGGTTGAGCAGCCCAGGAGAATGAGAAAGAAACGCTCTTATGGCCATAAGAGTGGGGGTCAATATATTGCAGTTCTGTTCGTCTCTAACTCCCTGTCACAGTAAAACCTTTAGTAACGCTTTCGAACCCTTTCAAATAAAGTGAGAGGTATATTTTTTCTAAAGAACTGTGTCGCTCGTCTTTATTGTGTCGTTGTTATGATTCTGCATGCAGATTTGTATGGATAGTGGTCATGGCTATACAACAATATCATCATGAGAGCAAATGTCTTCTGATTGCATTAGTCTGATTATCGCATCAACGAGAAACTGACAATCACTAAGCACCGGCTACTCGATGTCTAAATCATTCTAGCTTAAATCTACATAGTGAGCCCTCTTTATACATATTGCAAACTAGATTTCTGGAATATTGACATATAACACGTGCAAGAAAGAAAGAATTAAAGTCTGTGGATTCATGGTTCAAAATTATTTATATTGCTTACAAATATATTTTGAAGTTTCCAGCACGTTTAGGTAAAACTTAAATCTGCATCTGTTTATTTTCTAGTCTCGTTGCTGCTGTCCGTGAATTTATGTTCAGTTCTCCAGTTTGATCATGTTTTATGCAACATTGGATGCGGTTTACATCGCATCATTAGACAATGAGACGAAAAATCATTGTTTACATTTTGGCTAAATTCAGTTCTTAGAGCAACATAAATATAGGTCAAACGTGAAAAAGGCAGAAGAGAAAATAAAATGCTCAGAAAGATTATCACTGAAAACGTCAGTATTTGGCTGCTAGGATTGAGTTTCTTCTTTTCCTGCAGACATCGAAAAAGGAATGGTCACTCGGTTCAACGATTTCTCGTCTTTCGTCTCGTTGGGGAATTGGCTGATTTTCAGGAATTCTTTTCCTTGAGTTATATATCTAAATAAGCCAAACTGATACTAAATAAAACTAAGATTTCCACTGTCTGTCTTTCTCTAGTAACTAGCAAACGGTCGGGAAGCCAGAATGTTATAAGAGGCTAGTAAAAAAGATCGTGGCCTCACTAATATGGTGATTTAGAGCTATGAAATAAGCCCCGCGCCTCAAGAAAACTTAAAATCCGAAAAGACAAGACTTTGAATATGCTAAATGCATCTACAACAGAGTCGTAAGATCACTGAAAAGGAGTACCCTCGGTATGACTCTAAAATGTATAGGGTGGTGAGGCTCAAGTTCCTGAGTTTTAAGGAGTGTGGGCTATCTTCTTGTGGCTGTTACTCCAATGTTCATTCTGACCTGAATTGGTAGTACTTGTAAGGGTCAAATATATATTTTCTAAAATAATTTTCATTAATTTGGAACATTTGAAAATATGACTGTGTAAGGTTTAAGGATTATATAGGAATATTTCAAATATTTTAAATATTTATATTTATATAGGAATATTTAAAATATTTAAAACAAAACAAAAAAAAATTTATCTGATAGATATACTCAATGGAAACTAAATAATTACTTAAATTATTAGTATTAGTTAAGAATACTTGAAATCATAAAGTTGTGAAAACTATTCTTATTTAAGAGGAATACTTGATACCATATAGCTATGTGGAAATTCTTTGTATTGGATGAGAGTACTTTGTGGGGTGTCCTCGTGGTGTAATGGTTAAAGCGATGGACTGCAGAATTGTAGTAAGCGAGTTCGTACTCCAGTCGCGCTATTACGTTCTCTTTCGGGCAAATACCCTTGGGAAAGGTATGAACCCCCTTATCCTCCCAACTATGGGTTAAATAGTACCACTACTGTTCTTCTAGGAGAATAGCTTTGGCATTAAATAACCTACAAAGAGTTGATATGCCATTAAACAAAGAAACCAAACCCCCAAAAAAAAGGTTGCGGAAATAATAATAATAGCACTTCTGTTCTTCTAGAATGGCTTTGGCATCAAATAACCTACAAAGGTTGATATGCCATTAAACAAAGAAACCAAACCAAACCAGGAGTACTTGATAGCACATCATTGAGTGCAGATAAATGACCATATACAAAAGTAAAAGGTGAATTTCATGTTTACAAAATGCAATGAGACGTTAAAAATATACTTCTGATTACGATCATGGTGCAGTGGCTCAATCGCTTGACAATGACATCGTCGTAAGCAAGTTCGAACCCCAGTCGCACTATCACGTTCACTTTAAGATTTTCCCTCAGCAATGGGTTAGATAGTGCCACCACAATTCTGCAACAAGGAGGACTTTGGCATTAGATAGTCCACGAAGGTTGATATGCCATTAAACAAAGAAACCAAACTTAATAAATGAATGACATTTTGGTATCAAGTAATTTATAACCTGTCAATACTCCGCTAATTAAATAAACCAAACACTTTTTTGTGGCCCAGTTGGCTAGTGCTGCAAAAAACACTGGCTGCGTCTCTGCAGAGGGGTAAGACTCCCCCAATGAGTGTCATGTATATGACATTAAACAATCTGATAGTGAGGCTCCAGTAATGCTATTTTTCCCAGGTCCACTCTGATCCGGAGTGATAGCACTTGTTTGGGTCCTATCTATGGGTCAAATAGAACTAAACTGTGTACTTATGCTCAACTGGGGTGTTTGAAATAGAACTGTTTTTAGATTTAACTGTCTGTAAACAAAAAACTGTACTGAATTGTTTGAAATAGAACTGTTTTTATGTATAAAATGGATTTGGTATTAACCTACAATAGTTGATATGCCATGAAAACCAACCAAACACTTTAGTTTTTGAAAATATTTAAATCTCATCAAGTTTCTTTTACAGCATAAGAGACTAGGAAAAAACTCAGACTAATATATATATTGTAACAGTGTTGGTTGTCATTAATTCACTTTGTGGGTTTATGGCGAACCAAGTGCGATATAATTTGGAGAGTGCTCAATATCTGTGATAGAGCTATTATATATTAATAATAATAATAATAATAATAATAATAATAATTATATATATATATATATATAAGATTTTATATATTTAATGCCATGGAAGTTTGTCTAAACACCACTTATACGTCCGTACAAAATAATACGCTACTATAACCCACACAAACACACACACACACACACACTCACAATCACACAAAAAGATCTGTACACAATTCCAACGGTTTTTGACTGTATTTTTTGATTTTTTTGATTTCTTCATTTTTTTTTTTTCGTTATCTGCCTGATGATTGTTGTTTGTAACACTTCATAAAACCTAAGGTCGCTGACAAACTTCCATGGCAATAAATATATAAAATCTAATATATATATATATATATATATATATATATTACTTGGCGCCAAAATAAAGTTTATCCACACATTTTAACAGTCTTATTTCTTCATGTTGTATAATGCGTATGACTGAGCGAGTATTACCAAAGTAACCCCCTGTAAAATTGAAGACCAGTGCAACTGGCTTATGGGCAGCAATTCATTGACTTAAAAGTCTACCCTTTTCTGAACTGCGTCCTCGCATAAGCATATACAGAAACGCGCTCAAACATATGACTGTTAAATATATATATATATATATATTTGTCTGTGAGTGTGTATGTGTGTATTTCTGTTAAATGAATATAACAACGTCTTTATCTACTGATCTATATATATGGATTAAACCTCACACATATTATGAACTTAGGCTTCGTATTTTCGAATATTGAAGCCATGAGCTTGCATTGTTGCTTGCATACATTTAACCCTTTAGTAGACAGATAATTCTTTAAGCCTTGTAGAGTGAATAAATTATTTTCTATACATTAGCGTTGAGTTTGTCAACTAGAAGCCAATAGAATAATGCTTTATATTGAACTATCATTAAACATGAGAAGAATGCCACTCTGCGTGTGAATCGTTGGCAAGAAAAATGTCGTTCTGACTGCAAAAGGGGTAATATCTGAAAATACCGACATTTAAATCAATGATGTTCTGGCACACATATGCCTCTATGGTTTGGAAGTTAGTTCATTCGCAGATGTTTTTTTTTTAATATATCAAAATCAATGCATGATTTAGACCCAATATAATATGCCTAAATACCTAATATGACATAAATCAGATACAATAATAATGATTATTTTAGGCAATTCAGCGGAGACTACTATTCTAAAGGTAGAGTAGTTTCATTATATATCCCAGCTTTTAAGAGTCATTGAGAGTTTTGCGTCAAAGTAATATCTTTACTTTTGGAAAAAATATTCCATAGGATGAAAAAAGATCCTTCGTGGAGCTATCCAAAATTAGGGAAAAAATTTCTGCTATAAGAAAACAGTGTTGAATAGTTTGCAGTTAAGTATAAAATTGGTAAATTCATAGATATAGATATATATCATATATGGGAAAACAAATGATTTACATATAGAAAGAAAATGTTAATTTGTTTGCAAAAGGAAGGCTCAAGAAACTGTAATTGTTGTATCTGTATTACGTGGTGCCTTCAATAAGTTTCCAGACTTTTTTGTACGAACATTTAAAATTGTCGTAGACTCTTGAAAATTCAGTATCTTATTGCTACACATCTTATAAGATGACTGGCCCATTTTTATGATTTCAGGTTCAAATGAACAGTTACAGCAACAATTGGAATACCCCCTACTAAAGCCTGATTATCACAGATGGTGAATTTCAAAAATGCAATCTGGACGTCAGGACACTTTAGAAAAAAGATATGCAATAAAATTCTGTTTTAAACCAGGAAAAAATGCCACAGAAACGTATGGACTGCTTCAGACTGCTTATGGAGCATCTTGCATGAATCGAGCATGAGTTTTTGAGCGGCCTAAGAGATTCAAGGAAGGCAGGGAGTCTGTGAGGGATGAGGAGAGGTGTGGGAGGAGTAAGGAAGTCAATACAGCAGAGTTGATCGGCCAAAAGTTTAGGGTTAGGGTTACTATGTTGAGGTTTTAAGGGAGTTCAGAAAGAGATTCCGTCGGAAGAGGACAGCACTCTTTAAATCGGCTCAGTGGCATTTCCACCCGGACAATACACCAGTCCACAACTCCATCCTTGTCACAGACTATTTGACCAAGATGGGCATCAATACAGTTCCCCAGCCTCCCGATAGTTCAGACCTTGCTCGTTGTGTCTTTTGCTTATTCTCTAAGCTCAGAGGTTGTCGTTATGAGACAATTGAGAAGATGAAAGAGGCTGTGACGAAGATCATTGACACGCTCACACAAGAGGACTTCCATATCTATTAAAACTGCTCGTGAATCTAGAATTGCAGATGAAAATTCCATTAACAACCGCATATATTTCTATGGCATTATTATATTTTTCTCACTACATATTGACACATTCACACAAAGATCTTTTACACACACAAAATATATCAACTCATATATAAACAACACAATCTATTATATTGAATGTATCACCCCTTTTTCCTTTTATAGTAAATATTAGCAAATTATTACGCTCTGACGTATATTATTTTTTCACAAAAATATTTTGTATCTGCGGTTTTTCAACAAACTTGTCCCTAAATTCAAAGAAATAAAGATGTATCTGTTTGTAGATCGGTGCTTTAGTCAATCATTTACACCATTGTCCTTCACACACACACACACACACACACACACACATATATATCCAGGGAAAGGAGTCGCGCCCTCCCCTACACCCTGGTGTAGCAGCTATTGAAAAGGGAGTCTTCTGGTCACCCTCGACTATGGTCGCCAACAACTATATATATATATATATATATATATAGTCATCCACAGACAGATCTGTTTCGTTCTATCAGATCTCATCAGTGTGGCTAGACAGTATCTTCCCGTAGCTGGGATCGAAACCCGGTCGACTCAAACGTCAAACCAAAGCTTCTAACCATTCAGCCACGAGAAGATATTAGCTGCGAAGTAAATTTTAAACGGTTATGAATCACAATTACTATTGTTTACATACATCCGTTCAACGCTATATATATATATATCTCTATATATATAGCATTGGGCGTACTTCAAGCCATTTCTAAAAATTCTACAACCTACAATGACTGACAAATTCGAGAAAGAATTGAGTTGATAACGTATATATATATATATATATATATATATATATATATAATATAATATAATATAATATAATATAAAGTATTATATATTTACATATAATATAATATAAAGTATATATATATATATATATATATATATTATCATTATTGATATTAATATATGATATGTATTATAATATATAATATATACGTAATACAAATACAGAAACATTAAATAGAAATTAATAACCAAACATATATGAATATATAAAAACATATAAGCCCTCTGAATATACAATTATACACTGATACATATTGAATACTCTAAAATTATCTACATCACCAATTCCGTCCCACAAGTCGGCAGCAACCATATCAATATATTAATTCATTTTTAGGACCCATATTTACCAGATAAAACGTAAACACAAAATAGGACATCACTATTGTTATATTGAAAGGACTGAATAAACTGACATGACCCACTTGGGAAATATATCAATGCCATGACCCTAGATATTCTTCAAACAAAGACATATGAAACATTATTATTCATAAAGAGATTATCTGTATTGAAGAAAAAAACAACAACCTTTGTCTCAGAAATGATATATAGTAGAGTATTATCAAATAAAAGACACAACACTCCTTCACATCAAAAGTTTTGACAGGCAAGACAATAACATATCGCATAAACTATTACAAAACAATCTGATACCCATTGCCATTCATCATTTTCCCAAAGATCAAGAAATACACATTATACTAGCATTATAAAAAGGATATTTACATCTATCATAATTAAGCAACAGTATTACAAACGGTGCGAGGATTAAGTTACCAGTAGTTTGGAAAGGATTATTTGAAAATCTGAACTGAGCCAAAATCTCTGCCATGGATCAACAAATTTAAGCTAAACATATTGCTCTGTTTTCAACAGATAATGTAATACTTAAAACGTCAACTTTAATGTCAGTATTTTCAGATATTAAATATCTACAAGGTATAGTACAAATTCATCGCATCAATTTAAGAAAATGCGTGGTGTAAGTGCATTATATGTTTATGGATTAATGTATGTAGAGATCCCCTGAGAAAGACACTGTTAGATTCATATAATATACATAACTATAACAATCATATTAAATATTTGTGCACGTAGGTGTGTTTGTGAGTGTACGTGTGATTGTGGATGCTTTTGTGTGTCTTAAATTCATACACTTTAGCGTTATGGACATGTAGATCCGCTCGCCATATCCCCATATGAACAAATAAATACATATATATATATATATATATATATATATATGACATACAATATACGTGCGCAATTTAGATAAGAGCTTGCCAAATCACAAGCGTCTCTAAATGTCCCGGCGCAATAATGCATACCGCAGATCCATTATTGTAGCTGGCGGTTAGATCAAAGTCTCTTTTATTCTCTCTCTCTCTTTCTCTCTCTCTCTCTCTCTCTCTCTCTCTTTCTCTCTCTCTCTCTTTCCACACCCGGACTCCTCTTGCCACTTTCAGCGTCCGGGCTTGTGTCTCCATCTCCTTCCATCTTTCTTTCCCATCAGTACAAAGCAGAAACCAAACTGTAAATCACATCGACTCTCCGTGTGTCGCTTCAAATAGCCAGTTGCCGGTTTCGTAATACTTGATTTGCTGGTTTTAACGGAAAATACATTTTCAGACACAACCTCCAACAGCGGTTGGTAAATTCTCTCAGGTATTTACTGAGCTTTGTATAGTATGGCTCAAGGATAAAAATAAAGCGCATTTCCATAAGAACAAATTCACCCCGCCCAGTCGGCTTGAAATACGCCAATTGCAAAACTACAGAGAGGAAGGACCCCCCACCACCACCACCACTAACGAGTGTCCAGGATATGACACTAAACTGTATCTGATAGTGAGGATCCATTCCTGGAGCTTTAGGGAATGTGTAGCACCTATTCATTGCCATTACTCCCAGGTCCACTCTGACTTGAAGTTGTAGTACTTTTTAGGGTTCCATCTATATGGCAACGGGAACTATTTAATCATCTACTATATTTAAAACCATTTAACTAGGAGCAAACAATAAGAATACTTGAAGCAATTAAACTGTGTGTAAATAAATTGATATGAAAAATTATAAGTGTTGGATAACAATACTTGAAACTATTGAAGAATGTGTTTACAAATGAGCTCTAACTCGTTTAACAATCTCGCTTTTAAAACTATTCGGTTGAAAATATTAAACACACACACACGCATGCACACAGGTGTATATATATATATATATATAGGGTGAAACAATAAAATTGTCGTCCTAAAGAAAACAACACTACAGCTTTATTTTAAAACTTTTATTGAAAAAATCAATTCAGGTAACTTGACTATGTAGTAGAGCTGACATCTATTCAATGTAGCCGCCTTCAGCCTCGATCACAGCCTTGATACGGATCCGGAACTGGGAGCATGCCTTTTCCACAAGCGCCGGCGAGAGCTCGGCGAATACTTGGCGGATGGCGGCAATCAGGCTGGCTTTGGTGTTATAGGAGGTCACGTTGGTGATGTTCTCGACATATGACCAAATGAAGAAGTCCAGCGGGTTCAGGTCGGGGGAGGAGGGGTGCCTGATGGACTTGATTAGCCTGAGGTTCTTTGTCTTCTCAGTCAAGATCTGACTTGTCTGACGCCTTTAGGACCTACACTTCAAGTCCTCCTTCTCACATGCATTCACAGTTGTGTATGAGATCACTAAATCTCTGGCAATCAGTCGAATAGGCCGCTGGGGACTTTCATCAATGATTGCCTGGACCTTTTCGATGAACTCCTTGGTCCGGGTCTTCCTGGCGGTGTCCTTCCGCTCCACCACCTCCATAGGGTCGTCCGATGCGTTGAGCAGTGCCCTCAAGTGTTGAACTGTCCGGATTTGCATTTTGAGGGTGCTGGCAATGGTCTTATTGTCATAAATTGGATCGGTAGAGACCATGAGTTGTACAGCGGCGCATCTCCGATCTCGATAGTTGAACATTGTGTCACTTTCAGACATGATAGAATGTTCCTATCGCTCTTGGGATTTGTACACAACTGGCCAATTAGTAGATGGTCTGCAACAAAGAAAAGAAAACCGGTTTTCATTAAACGGAAATGGAATCATATCATCTTTTCTAGGGCGACAATTTTATCATTCCACCATATATATATATATATATATATAAACAGGATTTGGCAAATAACCTACAATAGTTGATAAGCCATAAACCTAATCTAAACTCGGCTGGGGCTATAGAATACACCGACTACATCTTCACAGAAGAATTAGACATCCTCTCCAACGAGTGTTCTGGATATGACTTTAGATAATATGATGGTAAGGCTCCAGTGATGCCGGAGCTTTAGGGAATGCAGAGTACCCTTTCATTGCCATTGCTCCCAGGTCCACTCTGGACTGAAGTGGTAGTATCTCATAGGGTCTTACTTATGGGTCAAATTGAACTGTTTGATATTTACACTGTGAAAAACAAATAACCCATGCAAAACTGAATAGTTTGAAATAGAAGTGTTTGATCAGTTAACCGTGGGTAAACAAATAACTCTTTAATTGGATTGTTTGTGATTAATAGCAATAACTGAAACCTTTTAACTATGTACAAAAGAATGAACTTAGGCTAACTTACGAATGTTATCCACTAAATGTGTTTACAAATCGTTTATATTTAATATGTATGATTTAAGAGGATTTGCCGTTAAATAACCTACAATGGTTGATATGCCATAAAACCCAACCCAACCAAATCATATATATCTAATATATATGTATAAAGAGGATTTAACATTAAATGACCTACATAAAACCTATCAACCCCCCACCCCCAAAAAACCACCAAAATGGAAACCCACTCTGACCCGGGGAGTTGTACTCGTTTGGTTCTATTTCTGAAACTAAAAGAATAAAAATTATTCCTTGAGTTTTTCACAGCA
This sequence comes from Sepioteuthis lessoniana, assembly GCA_963585895.1. Taxonomy (NCBI): domain Eukaryota; kingdom Metazoa; phylum Mollusca; class Cephalopoda; order Myopsida; family Loliginidae; genus Sepioteuthis; species Sepioteuthis lessoniana. The sequence continues at coordinate 8,055,329 of OY757920.1, forward strand.
GTGTTAACTGATGGTCTTTCACTTGAGTTTGAGTGACAGCAAGTCTCCTCAAGTCTACAGGACTCTTCTCAGTATTCTGGCCGATCTTAATAATACTATAATTTGGATTGTCTCTTCTCGTCCTCTTATTTCCTAGTCCTCCACTCCTTGAAACAATCCTTTGGTGACTATACCAAAAGAACCAATTACCACTGACATAATCATCACTTTCATGTTCCACAGTTTGTTTGTTTTTTAAATTCCTTAGCAAGATCGATGTACTTATCCCTTTTCACTTTATTTCAACTTTTTTTTTTGTGGTCAGCTGGGAAAGCAAAGTCCACAATTCTGCAACTTCTCTCTCTTTTTTTTTTTTTTTTTTTTTTTGATGATTATTATAAGGTCTGCTCTGGTCGGTTGGCCGAGATTAAGGGATCCGTTTATATCTCAAAATCCCAGCGGTGTTTGTGCCTCTCATTTTCTCGGATGAGTTCTGGGTTGTAGATATACCTTTTGTTCGAATGTCAAATTTAAATTTCTTGCACAATTCCAAGTGAATCACCTTTCCCGCCCAATCATGTCTAATTTCATACTCTTTCTGAGCTCATTACGTGTTTGATCGTTTCGTCTCTATCACCATATAATCTACATCAGCTGTTTTGTTGCGACTTATCTATTCTCGCTTTGATATGATTGGTCTTTATGGCGTTATTTTGTGCTGCTATCAGGAGAGAGATTCAGTTTCTCTCTCAAGGCTTCATTTTCTTAGCCACTTCCTCATTTTCTCGCATGAGAGGTCGCTTAAAATGTATAAATATTCGTGTGGCATATTGTGGATCAGTTTTTGCAATTTACAAAGGTGGTCATACAAGTCATTTCGTCCGTGGTGAGGTTGCGTTGGTTATGTTTTATGCCATATCAAACCCTGTAGATTATTTTAAATTTTTGTTGTTGTTTCGATAGATTTTTTTTTTTACACAGCGTTCTATTGAATACGAATTATTTTCAGAAAGATTTATTTGACTCTGTGCTCAAACCCTAACTGGTACTACCACTCCAGCCCAGTGTGAAACTGGGAGCAATGGCAACTGGGAACTTCACGATCAGTTGTAGCTTGATGCTATGCTTAGAATCCCCTCCTGGGGAGTCTTCAATCAGCATATTCTAAGTTCCATCAACAGGGAGGTCCAATTCTACAGTTCTGGGGAATGTGGATTCAGACCTACGTTGCCACTACTTCTAGGACCCTTCTGACCTACCGTGGTAGTACCTGCCAGGTTTCCAACAATGAGTTAAATAGATGTTTGTGAACCATTGTTGTTAACTAAGAATTGTTGAAACTATATAAATGTGTAGGGATAAATAATTATTTTCTCAAAATAGGAATAGAAATAGAAAACCATATAATTATTTTACATATTATTAATGTTGGATAAAATTTCTTATATAATAATATAAACACGAAAATAATTCATATTCAATAGAATGCTGTGTAAAAAAAATCCATCGAAACAACTACAAAAAATGTAAATATGAATGCGACTCCCTAACAACTAGGCAAAAAATTACCCGAGACGAGTTGAAATACCGTAAAATCAATCAATTAATAAATAGAATTCGATCCTCAGTATCAGAGGGAGTTTAGGGTCATATGAAAGAAACTATTTGTGGGGAAAGGATTTACCTCTTTGCTAATTCTTGGCTCTGCCGATAGGATAAATTCAAGATTTAATATCAACAGAAAAATTCAGAACTAAAGACCCCTTCGATATTAAGGATTTAAAATGAATGGATTGTATCTATTGGGTCGATCATTCCAAAATGTCCGCTATATGTAATGTGAACATCTGCATCTACAGGGTCGATCATTCCAAAATGTCTGCAATATGCAATGCGAACATCTGCATCTATTGGGTCGATCATTCCAAAATGTCCGCCATATGTAATGTGAACATCTGCATCTAAAGGGTCGATCATTCCAAAATGCCTGCATTATGCAATGTGAACATCTGCATCTAAAGGGTCGATCATTTAAAAATGTCTGCAATATGCAATGTGAGCATCTACACCAAATGGGTCGATTATTTAAAAATGTCTGCAATAAGCAATGAGAACATCTGCATCTAATGGGTCGATCATTCCAAAATGTCTGCATTATGCAATGTGAACATCTGCATCTAAAGGGTCGATCATTTAAAAATGTCTGCAAGATGCAATGTTAACATCTGCATCTAAAGGGTCGATCAATCCAAAATGTCTGCAATATGTAATATGAACATCTGCATCTAGAGAGTCGATCATTCACAAATGTCTACAAGATGCAATGTGAACATCTGCATATAATGGGTCCAACATTCAAAAATGTCTGCAAGATGAAATGTGAACATTTATATCTTATAGGTCAATCATTTAAAAGTGCCTGCATGATGCAATGTAAACATTTGTATTTAATGCGTCAATGATTTAAAAATATCTGCAATATGCAATGTGAACATGTGCATCTAATTTTAAAATTTCTGAAAACTTCAGTGAATATTTTCAAGCGTGACACGTAAGGATCTGCACATATTCCTTTTTAGGGACTGTAATCATAGTCCACAAGAGTATAAAAATATGTACTCTCAGGACCTACGAATGTTGTATACCACGATGGATATACAATACATATACACAACATATTCAAATACAGTCAAATACAAAACACAAATGTCAGTACAAATGCAGGCGGACTCTGTTGCTCAGGTACGAACGCATTTATTAATTTCTTGACTTCGGTTATTCGACACAAGGATTGAGATACAATTCTTACTATGCTGACCATACTATCTGACCCCACAAACACGCGGCACATCTTGTAGTGTTCAAGATCTCTGTCAGTAGAGATCTGCAAAACTTCAACTACAAGCCTGAACGGTAGAGAACTCAATTCTCCATGCCCTAATGGCAAAGACTCAAATGTCTGCCTGCATGGTCCAATCTCACCTTCTCAACACCATGGTCGGAACTCAACTGAATCTTTTTGAAAATCTTCCAAATTCTCCGGACATCTCTTCTGGGCATGACGTCATCCACACTCTAGCCCCATTTCCTATCTAGGTGTTTATTATGACAATCGTGATTGCCATATCCTTTGCGCGCGAGCGTAAACTGCACCAATTGACTACACACCTGATCTCTTAACCCAAATAGTTCAAAGCCCAACCAAACTGAATGATAAAGTATAATTAATGAAAAATGATTAAAATAAAAAAAATCATTCCCTAACTATTGTTGGGGCGGAATCACCTACTAATGGACTCAACCACTCTCCATAATGCCGGAAGACGCAGCAATACGAAGTCAGTCTAAATCCGGAAGCTAACCTCTCCCCCCACGCGGTTATGCGAACTAGCTTACCATCATATGTTCTTTTAACCATCTTTTGTTCTTGTGAATATATACCTATACTATAACCGTGGTGTTCTGTTCTCTTTGTCACCCCTTCCAGGGCCATAGCAATTATAAAACACGAATTAGTTCTATTATATTTTGAAATCATAACCCGTGAACATATGAGCCAGAGAACCGGGAGGATATGATCTATTAGCAAGTGAAAACATGACCTACGAGGATCTATAATCATGAGCCTTGAATATATACGAACCGGAACTGAGAGTATCTTCAAACATGACCTGTAAATGTCTGTACCCTAGAATAGTGAGGATATGCAAACATATCCCTTGAGGGTCTGTAAAGCTGGTTACTTTGCCCAGTCGGCTGGAGCTGTAGAATACACTACCTGCACTTCTTCAGAGGGGTAAGACCCTCCAATGAGTGTCCTGGATATGACACTAAATAATCTGATGGTGAGGTCCCAGTAATGCTGGGACCTTGGGGAATACGGAGTACCCCTTCATTGCCATTGCTCCCAGGTCCACTCTGGCCCGGCGTGGTAGCACCTGATAGGGTTAAATAGAACTAACGGCATACTTATGCTAAACTGAATTGTTTGATTAAACTGAATAGCTTGAAATAGAAATGTTTTTGACAATTAAACCGTACTTACATATAAAGTGCGTGCTTATGTGAAACTGAACTATTTGAAATAGAACTGTCTTTTGACATTGAAACTGTATTTACACTAAACTGAATTGTTTAACATAGAACTGTTTTGACATGTAACTGTGTGTAAACAGGATCTGTACTTATACTAAACTGAATTAGCTGAATTAGAACTGCTTGACTAAACTGAATAGCTCGAAATAGAAATGTTTCTCACAATTAAACTGTACTTACATTTAAAGTGTATGCTTATGCTAAACTGAATTATTTGAAATGGAACTGTTTTTGACATTGAAACTGTACTTACACTAAACTGAATTGTTATATATAACTGCTTGAATAGATTGAATTAGAAATGTTTTTGACAATTAAACTGTGTACTCATGCTGAACTGAATTGTTATAAATAGAACTGATTATTTACATAAAATGTATTTGGCGTTAAATATCCTACAAGGGTTGATATACCACAAAACCCAACAAACCAAACAAAGCTGATTACTCTTCACGGTGTTTGTGAAAACATTTTTGTTTTGCAGGATTTTTTTTATCTCTATGTTGTATTATTATTTTAATGTTTTCTTTACTTGGCTTGAAAATGATATTTGTCGGCCAAATAAGATTTAACTTTATTTGTCAATAAACGTTATTATTCAAATATTTGTATTGTTGAATATATAAATTTTTTGTTACCTTACCAATTATATTCCTCATCGGCGACTCTAACTACAACCAATTGGACATTCACTTATAACCAAGAATATCACTCGAGGACACCTTGGTCTATATAATAAGCTCATCAACTGAAACCTCATTATGATTTTTATAAACATATCTGATACATAATTAGCCCGTACGTGGGAATCTCTTAATTGGAACCATGTAACATACTCTACTGGTAACCCGACAATGGGCATTGATCTTACTCCAAGAAACCTCGTCATGATAAAAAAAAAACTATTCCAAAGAGAGCATTATCACAGAGTAGTGATTAGCAAGTATTTATTCACATATATCATTAGCATTGAATGTTTCTTCTTCCGTGGGCGCACTGTATTTGTGACCTTATGTCATACATTGGGAAAAAATTAGGGAACAAGCAAAAATGCGATAACCTGCTTGACTATTTACGGCTCAACTGATTTTAATACAGATATGTTATTTTGCCGAATTGTAAAGTCGATTGAAAAGTTCCTAGACTGACCAAGATACTCTCAAGAAATGTGACCAAATAAGGTTCGAACAAGGGTCGGCTGAAAAGTTCATAGGCTCACCAAGATACTCTCAAGAAATGTGACCAAATAAGGTTCGAACAAGGGTCGGCTGAAAAGTTCATAGGCTCACCAAGATACTCTCAAGAAATGTGACCAAATAAGGTTCGAACAAGGGTCGGCTGAAAAGTTCATAGGCTCACCAAGATACTCTCAAGAAATGTGACCAAATAAGGTTCGAACAAGGGTCGGCTGAAAAGTTCATAGGCTCACCAAGATACTCTCAAGAAATGTGACCAAATAAGGTTCGAACAAGAGTCGGATGAAAAGTTCATAGGCTCACCAAGATACTCTGATCGAAGGTAACTAAATAAGGTTCGAACGAATGTCAACTGAAAAGTTCATGGGCTGACCAATATACTATTGTTGAATGAGACCAAATAGGATTTATTTTTCAACATAGTCCTCCTTTGTGGTCCACGCATTTCTTCCATCAATATTATAGAGCTTAGATCTCATTGGTCGAAAAAGTCATTGAAAGCAGATATGACATCCTCATATGAATTTTCAGCCAATGAAATGCTCACCTCACTCATGTGTGAACCTTTCAAAGTTATTATTAATTTGTTACGGGCACTCAAGTATTTTACTTTTGCAGTATTGTGGTGTCTCGAAAAATGCTGGTATAGAGGATGAGAAGAAACAGTCAGGGACCTAGTTAAAGAATATCAGACACGTGATCGCAGAAATATCCCCCCACTCACTTTACTGTCGATTTTAAAACTTCCTTCTGAACTTCTCTCCAACACAGAATGATGTGAAGTGTTATTTTCAAGTTGATCAAGAAAAGATTAATTTTTTGACAAATCGTAACCTTTTTATCATTAAGGGGTTTCGGACTATTGTCTTCATATTTATTGTTATTTCCACAACATTTCGCCCGATATGTCCTCCGGCCTTCTTCAAGTGTTTGTCGAACTCGGTAACCTTCTCGGAACTTCGAACTACGTCCTTTATTGAATCCACGGGGGTCGCCTGTTCTGATTCCGTTAGCCATAACCGGGTACCAGTGTTAAGTATACTTGTATTGTTATTCGCCTTCAGTCAGGATTGAACCTGCAACCTTCAGATGATTGTCTCCTTAGAAGCTTTGGGAACCAACGCCTATAACCGTTACGCTATGTATCGTAACCTAGCTTCCATGGAGTAGGAAAGCAGATTTACTCGCCTCGAAATTTAAATTAGTATTTGTTACTCTCCCGGTAACTAACATCCTTTTTTTTCAAAAATACCCTATTCAAGTAAGCGAGCGTCTTTCGAACATACCACGAGAGTTCTTATGTTTGACCTTCTGTTATTGATAACACAACCGGGCACCAGGTTCTCTGGTGGGGGTCGGTGATCTCTAAATTATATTATTCTATCGTAACTATCAGTGTTTCGCCTTTTCGGTTGAACTAAGAATACGTTAATTGTATCACTATAAACGGTAAGACTAAAAAAAGGTTCGTGTACTGCATCCAATGATGAGGTTTCTCTTCAAGAGATCTTTGGAGTGTGGAGGAGCTCTTCATTGACATTACTACCAGGTCGACACGGAGCTTAAGAAGTAGTATCTGTTAATGTTCCATTTATCAAATAGATCTGTTTGAAAATAATTCGTATTTTCATGGGCTGACCAAGATGCTCTCATTGAATTTAACCAAATGAGATATATACGATTGTCGTCTGAAAAGTTCATAGGCTGACCAATATACTCTTAATAAACAACAACACAAAAATGTAGTTATAGAATGTACAGAAGTGTCACGTGATGGCTCACGGAGACGGAGAGGTAAGACTGATACTATTCTCCCGTGGTGAATCAGCACTATCGAGCAGTCAAAAAGTGACCGTTAGGAAGGAATGTGGGTCACACAGGAGACCAGATGTTCGCACTTAAGTGACCTCAGGTCGCCGGATATCGGAAGGGGAAAGAGAGAGAAGCCAAATGATTGACTGGGACCCCAAAACGGAAGTGGGGTTCCCTTCCCCTCAGCAGAAGTAAATAGTAAGAAGGTAGTTTTTTTGAGCAAGGCTCGTGGCAGACGGACCATAGCCATTTTACTCCGGGCTAAAGACAAAAAGATTAACTGAGACACGAGGGACTCCAAAATCCTTCAAGCCAGTACTAAAAACAGAACAAAGTCTATTAGCCCGTGAAAGAAGAAAAATTCTCCAGTGGAACCCCGTCGAAAATAAGATAAGTAACTTTGGGACATTTTTCCTTTACACCCAAATTTCGTTTACCACTCTCTCTCTCTCAATTTGAAAAAGGATAAAAGCCAAGAAAAGACATTCATATTCATGGACTATCCAATTATTTGTTTTGACACTTTGAACGTATATATATAACCGTAGTAAAGAACCTATGTATTTTCATTCTACCATGTGGTCTATGTTGTTATTCCATGCTTTCCTTTCAGCTTCTATTCGCCTTATGTTATCTTGCTTAGAACTGTCCTATTAATTCCTAGAGTATCATACGGGAAACCGGAGTTGCCGACTACAACAATATTAATATTATTACGACTAAAACCTATAGGCTCAACTCTTCCATTATCTCGGGGAAGGAAGAAAGCTGCCTGGTGGGTGTGTGATAGTGTGAAATTTGGAACCCCTTGCCAGCGGCGGTCAGTCTGGTCCTAAATTATTCCTTCACGTAATATGCCAGTTCTTATCTGCCTGAGAGAAGAACTCTGAACAGGACTTATTCTGTAGGGGATCAAGTGCCAACCTGCCCCGTCTTCACACGTGCGAAAATAAAGTCCCGTTTTGGGACTATAGTCGATTTCGCGTCACAAGAAGTTATAGAATGACGAATCGACATGCCGTTAAAATTAATTAACTGATCACTATTCTACTATTGGTAAGTAACTAGTATGAATAAAAACAGAATGACTTACGGGTAGATTTGATCTTTCTTATACTTGAGAGTTTGTAATTTAATTTAAATTAACAAGAATTGTCATTTTTTTGCCAATCTATATTATCATTTCAAGAGATTCTTATTTCTTTCTTATTGGCGTAATTTTTTATCCCGAATTACAGTTGCTCAAACTGTACTTGTTAAAACAAGAGGATTGGATTAGTAAGAAATATTTGTAAAAAGTTAAGAATAATTGACACCGCATCATCTTAGAACTTGGTTTGTTTTGGCTTCTTCGTTTGATGGCATATCAACCTTCGTGAATTATTTAATGCCAAATCCAACCTTGTAGAAGAACTATAACGGTACTATTAAACACATAGATCGGAGGATAAATGGGTTCATGCCTTTCTCGAGGGTATTAGTTGAAAAGTGGACGTAATAGAGCGACTGGAGTTCGAACTTACTTACTTCGAGGTTGCAGTCCAGCTCTTTAACCACTACAGCAAGGACCCCTGAGAATTTGGAAAAATTTCATACCGATAAATCAAATAGTTTTCTCTCTACAGTTTTCAGTCGCAGAAACTATTAACATAAAGTTGTTTTTTTTTCATTTTTTGTACATCAAGAATATAACAGCTCTGCTACGTAATGATCTTAACGTGTAAATGCCGATCTATAAAACACACACACACATACACACACACACACACACATATATATATATATATATATATATATATATATATATATATATATATATATATACTTCTTTAAGAAAAACAACAAACCGGTCACATTAGGATTATAAATTTATTTCCGTCCTGTTATTGTCCTGATGGAATTACTCCCAACTCCGGTTTAACTGAACCAAATAATACTATATATATATATATATATATATATATATATATATATATATATATATATATTACAAAAGAAAAAAATGATGCACGTAAGAAAAACCTTTGAATAAAAACGTTAAAAAATGATAAAGAGTGTTCGAATGTCGACAAGCAGATAGTTACCTCACTCTCATTTACGGTCCTGTAATTAAAAGTTTCATGGGCTAATAGTTTATAATCTACAGAGAAGATTAACTATCTATTATAAGGTTCAACGCACTACTAATAAAAACAAAGTACGGTGTACTGCAGAACTGGATGTAAGGAGAAAAATATCCTATAACTACGGTGATGCATTTGACCAGCAAGTCAATAGAACGCATGAATCCTAAGTTAAAAAACACATTTTTACTAAATAATCAAGAAATGTAGTAACATGAAAAGACTTTTTAAGGTGTATTATGTAGCAGAAAGAAACTTGAATTTTTGTTTGGCGCGTAATTTAATTTGACCGTTAGAGTTGCCGAACATTTTCACCCAATCAGGATGACTTGTCCTATTTAGCCCGAACCATATTTCCTAGCAGCGCCAAAAATTTAAGAAAGCCCGCGAATCTCTCTCTCGCTCAGAAATCCTCAACGGGAACGGACGTCTTAACGTCTGTTCCTGAAGAGCAGTAGCAGCATCAACCATTATGAGGAGAGCCATCTAGTCTATGGACCCCTTGGGTCTATTCTTCTAGACCAAGTAGGACCCTAGTTAAAAACAAATTAGATGATACACTCTAACAAGTCCTACCTTTTTTCCTTACTACGAGACCTCGCAGCATACCAGCGTAAACCCCTTACTTCATGCTGCTATTAAAACCTTCATTTAAAACCTAACGACGTCTTCGTTCTTCTCCACCACCTTTATTTTCCATCAACATTTAGTGAGGGGATAACTACCAACGAAATACCAACGCAACCAACGAAATACCAACGCAACCAACGTAATACCAACATAACCAACGCAAAACCAACTTAAACCTTAAACCAAAAACCCAATAATAACAACAACAATAATAATATCCCCATCCCTATAAATGTCGACCTTGCGGCTTGTAAAAACAAATTAAATATACAACTACAAAATGGAAATTAAATATCAAAAACATAATATCTACCTCCTACAATAGTTACCGGAATAATAAAATGAATAAAAGTTAGAACACTTGGCCATAGATCTTTTAATTTTTGCAAATCTGCCCTCCTCGAAATTTGTCGACTAATAATACGTAGACAAGGAATTATTGTTGACTACTTTGTATGTAAAAACTTCATTTGATGGGTATACTATATATACGTGAAGTCATTTGGGGTAGAACTCAAACTTTGCCTTTTAATCGAAGAGGATAGAGGCCTTGTCACCACGTTATCGGTGTGACAAATCCCACTTAGGGGTCATATCTTACTGATACAACTGTTACAACCAGATTTATTTGTATTATTTACGCTTATTGCTTTGGTGTTATGGGCAGTAGTAATTTACAAAGCTCTTTGCTTCGATGTGGCACAAGGCCGAATGAATTGGACACCCATTGAGACTCGAACTCACTCGTGTAGGTTTGCTAGTCAAGCTTGCTAACCGTTACACCACCAAAGGTGCCCTTGGTGTTATGGGCAGTAATTAAATTGTGAATATTTCTTGTACATGAGTTACTGCCCTTTAAAGAATTTCGTTAGAAGAGATTCCACATAAAGATTTGGGGAAATGTTTATCTTCCAATTTAAGGAACGTAGCTTCCATGTTAGATTGGACATTTGTAAGATTGTGTAGATTAAACTAAATGATATATTTACTTCCATTAGTTTTATTAATATTTTGTATTTGTTACAAAATAAATTAAGTTTCAAACGAATTCCAAAAGGCACTTTTCTTATTTTGCATTGATGGAATTAATAGACAGTCTATTAGAAATAAATTTATTAATGTTTTCCAAATCATTTATAGAATGATAAGATTTGACTTCACTATAAATAGGATTATTATCAGCCTTTCCAAACGGTTTGTCAACTCCTTTGGAAATGTTAAAATTAACCTCCAGAAAATTAAATTGTTTAGCATCGGAAAGAACCACAAAATTTAAATTATGCTAATTTCATAAATTGATAACGTCTTTACAAGTTGTGTCAACTTTTTTGGATGGAAATTTCGAATAATCACTCGCCAATTTTCAACCTCAGAAGATTCCAATAATTTTAGATGTTTCAGCCCAATTATATTCACCCATGGAAATGTCAAAATTAATAATTTTCTAAGTCTACATTTGATTTCGTGGATTAAGTTAGGTTTCGATCAATGCTTAACAATAAAAATGAGGCGTGTCTCATTAATAATGTGGTTTATCAACATCGATAAAGATAAAAAAAAGGTCTATTTTGGTTCTACCACAAATAGCTTCACATGTAGATGATGTATGCATAAGATGAGTCTTTCAAATAGAAAAGAAGAAAACAGTATACGTCACAAAAACAAAAAAAATTCTAAGACTAAGAGAAGTATAGATATCGTCATCTTTAATCTAACCTATCGTACAAATGTCAAATCTAACCTGGTTGCGGGGGTGTCCTCGTGGTGTAATGGTTAAAGCGATGGACTGCGGAATCGTAGTAAGTAAGTGAGTTTGTATTCCAGTCGTGCTATTACGTTCACTTTCGGACAAATACCCTTGGGAAAGGTATGAATCCCCTTATCCTCCCAGCTATGGGTTAAATGGTACCACTACTGTTCTTCTCGGAGAATGACTTTGGCATTAAATAACCTACAAAGGTTGATATGCCATTAAACAAAGAAACCAAACCTAACCTGGCTGCTTCTTTTCTTGAACTGGTAAATAAACTTACCAAAAGGTATGTATAAAAGGTATGTATCAAGTGGAGCAATCCAGGGAAATGAGTAGCGCCCTCCCCTACACCTCGGTGTAGTAGCTATTGAAAAGGGAGCCTTCTGGACGCCCTCGACTAAAGGGAGACAACTTTACTTATATGATATCTAGTATTCCAGTCTAAGACACATAATGTGAAGGTTTGTGCTATACCGGAACTATACACTTAGTGACTCTTTTTAGTATGACACCGGTAAAGATATAAATGGACGGTGTCTGACGACTTCAGGGGGGAAAAAGCGTTAATCGCTCTCTGATTGACTTGCCAACTCTTCGGCTTGTACCTGTGGAATACCTTTATTGAACAAACGATACAACAGTTTGCTAGTTTAGTTTGCTAACCATTACACCACACGAGGCACCCAGTTTCAAGTATCTATATTTAATAATAATCATTTATTCATATTTACCAACCACTCCGCCCGGGCAGGATATGACACAAGGTCAATTTTTAAGCGGAGTTTAGCAGGTTTGAATTCAGAGTTTTCCTTCTCCTAGACTAGTTGCCTCACCACGGCTGAAGCACCTAGTCTGTCCTACTATTTACCCATAGCTGGAGGGAGAATAATTGGATTCATACCTTCCCCAAGGGTATTAGTGCTATGTAAAATGCAATCAGTCTTGCCCAGGATTTGAACTCGTGGCTCCGTGTTCATTTCCTACGACGATAACCATTACACCATGGACAACACATAGTTATATGACCGCAAGTAACTAATAATATCGAATCTTCCTATCTAATTCAAATAATTTTCAAGTAGATCTATTTAGCCCATAAATGAGACCCTAACAAGAACTTCTTAGGGTCAAAGAGAAACTTGGAGGAATGGCAATGAAGGGGTTCACCACACTCGCCAAATCTCCAGAGGTCGATATTCACCACCTGGTATAGTTTGATATCATGCCCAGAATTCTCCCTACCTTTAAGCGGAGGCTTTTACCCCTTTCTAGGGGACGGAGTAAATGCATTCTACGCCCTGTCAGAATGGTCGGATATTTTGGAAATAATATGTATAAATATAAATGTGTGAAATCTAATTTTGAGAACTACACTTCTTAACTGATTTTATTTTCTAAAATCCTTCCTCCTCGCTGAATATTTACAGCATGTGTTTATAACGATCATAAGAACATTTTTGGCGGGGAGTTATGGAACAACGATTAAAATTATTGATGGTCATGTATAGGCCCGGATGATTGTGTAGCGGCGGACATTTTATTGGAGAAAGCGAAGCCCCGGAACGTAATAGTCAAAGAGCTTGACGACAGCCTCGTAGTAAGCGAGTTCGAACTCCAGTCCTGCTATTATGTTCACTTTCGAACTTATACCGAACCCCCTTATGCCCCCATCTGTGAGTTAAACAGTAGCACTATTGTTCTTAAAGGATGGCTTTGGCATTAAATAACCCACAAAGGTTGATATGGCATTAAAAAAAAGACCAAAAACTGTACCGCTACTGTTATTCTTCAAGTATGGCTTTGGTATTTCAAAAAAACAAAAAACAAAAAAAAAACTACGAAGGTCGATGGGCCATTAAGCAAATAAACTAACAAATCTAAAGAAAGTCTGTTTGCTTTAAAATCCAAGGCCTGGCCACTGGCCAATGGGAAGTCGGAAAAGACAAAACGCTATCATTCACCATACAGGGCAATATATGTTATTATTTATGGCGAGCTCATGTCTCCTTTTCGGATATTCAGAATGTCTAAAATCGGTGCGATTCTACCTGACTGGACGAGGAGTAATCAGATAGACATCAGTTTGCATCTATGACAGACAATCCATCCATGTTCTTTGAATATTTATAACAGCCAGAAGCATAAATACACGGCGTGATTCTGTTTATTTTGTACTTAAATTTGATGGCTTCAAATTCCGGGTTTAGTCATCGAGAGACGTGAACTGAATTTTAAATTCTAAAAGTTTTTCCTCTTTCTTCGCAATCAGATATTTTAGTAAATGGAGCCAATTCCCAAATCGAAAAGACAAGATGCAAGAATACAGACAGCATTTTCGCAGACGTAGACATTTTTTGAGATGTTCATATTCATTTCCCTTGATAACATTAAATACAAATTTGTAAGCTCATTTTGATTCGGGGAAACATTTAAAAAAATATTTCTCTTTTTGTTATTTGATAAAAAGTGATCCATCCTAGCCTTACCAAAAGAAAAGAAAAAAGAATCCCCATGAAACAGATAATAAGCAATTAGTCTGAAAGAGGGATTCCAGTGTGACGCAACAATGCTGCTACCTTTCAATACATCAACATGACACTATTTATTTATATTTAGCATCAATAGACACTGTGATATTTGTTGTACGACTCAAAATTTTTCGCAAAATTATTACTCAACGCAGTGAGAAACTAAGTTAAGTTTTTCCTTCTTTGTGTAAAAATCCGTTCAACTCTCCGTAAACAAAAATATAAAACAAATAACCAAACAAAACAAAGTATTGTAAAAAAAACACGAAAATGTAATTACAGATGAATTATAGTAATGCCACTATCCTTTAATATACATACACTCACACACATGTGCACACACACACACACACATGTGCACACACACACACACACACACACACACACACATATATATATATATATATATATTTATATATGTATATATATATATATATATATATATATTATATATATATGTGTGTGTGTGTGTGTGTGTGTGTGTGTGCGTGCGCTTGTCTGTATAATATAGTTGCCGCATTATCGTTTACGCTTCTGTAAGTAAAAATTTTGTGTGTGGTTGGTATACAATCTTCGGACTGGAGGTTGGAGGAAAAAGATGGATGACAAGATTAACGATTTACAGGATTAAGTGCCGTACCCCCACCTTAAATAAAACCCCTAATGTACTGGATAGTAGAGAACCGAAAATAAGGAGAAAAAATCCTATTACTCTGTCAATTCATCAAACAAATAAGAATTCAAATCGAAAAGAATTTTGGACAGAATAATTAAGGAATGTAGTTACATGAATATAAATAGAACTAAGTTGTTCGCAGGTTGGTAGGTTGGGTTTTATGGCATATCAACCTTTGCAGGTTATTTAAAGCCAAATCCATTTTATGTAAATAATCAGTTCTATTTCAAATAGTTTAGCATGAGTACACAGTTTAATTGTCAAAAATATTTCTATTTCAAGCTATTCAGTTTATTCAAGCAGTTATATATAACAATTACTTTTAGTGTAAATACAGTTTCGATTTAAAAAACAGTTCAATTTCAAACAATTCAATTTAGCAATAAGTACGTAGTTTAAATGTAAGTACCATTTAATTATCTAAAACATTTCTATTTCAAGCTATTTAGTTTTATCAAACAATTCAGTTTAGCATAAGTATGCCGTTAGTTCTATTTAACCCATAGAGAGGGCACTGTCAGATACTACCACGCCGGGCAAGACTGGACCTGGGAGCGATGGCAGTGAAGGTGTACTCCGCATTCCCCAAAGCTCCAGTATTACTGGAATCTCACAATCAGATTGTTTAGTGTCATATCCAGGACACTCGTTGGGGGGAGTCTTACCCCTCTGCAGAGAAGCAGTCAGTGTATTCTGAATCTCCAGCCGACTAGGCAAAGGAGTGAGTTGTATTGTTATTAAAGTAATAATATTTATGAATGATATGCAGAAAGACTAATTGATAGGTCAAAAGGAATTAAGGTCAAATATTAACAAAAAATATACGTAACCAAACAATTGGAAGTGAAGGACTGTAATATAATGGCCAAGGGATTTCGGTTTATGCCTTTGGGTTTAGTCAGGCTGAGAACCTTTCGGCTCAGTGCATGTGTTACTTAGGTGCAACATTAACACAGGTGTTCACGTGCACGCGCGGAGCGGATGTGTCACTCAGAGATGTCACAATAGCCCGAGATGGAAAACGGGGGCTACAGAGTGCGGGTGACGTCACGCGCCGGAAGCGCGCGGAGGATTTTGGGGGATTTTGAAAAAGTCAATTTGTTAGAGTTAAGGTTAGATACCGGACGAGAAGGGTTGACTTTCGCTTGCTCGCGGAGGCCTTGGGCAGGTGTCGTACAAGATGGGGGGGGTGCAGATGAAAAAGTCAGGATAGAAAGATTTTGCCTCTCTCTCCTTATGTCGAAAAACCTTTAAACTCAAAGGTAATAGAAAGTTTCGTACCTGAACTGAGAAGTCGTAAGTGTTTTTCGTGTTTCGAGATTCCTATGTTCTATGTATATATATATATATATGAGCATTATATGTTCGTTTCACACATAGCCATATCATGGCTATGGTACAGGACCTAATAATGGAGGACCTAAATGGAATTAGCACTGTTCTGATAATTAAAGGAAACAGGCAGTCAATTTTGTTAAGATAATATATTTGGCAAGAAAGACATAGATTCGAGAAATGAACAGACAGATCGATTTAAAAAAATTATATTCAATAAATATGGCAACATAAAAAGTATAAATTTAGGAAAAGTTTCCTACAAAAAATTACGTTATATTAACTCCTCAGAGTAACCAGAAAAATATATAGTAAGTAAATAAAGTTGGCGACCCTAGTCGAGGGTGACCCGAAGGCTCCCTTTTCGATAGCTTCTACACCAAGGTGTACACTACTCCCTTCCCTAGACTGCCCCACTTCACCCTTGATCCTAAACTTATGGTGCTGAGTGTTAAGCAAGGTAGCGTCAAGTACCATTTTTTGAGTCTTCGGTATGACTCGACGTAGGATTGAACCCAGGTCTCCCGGGCCACTGGCGAACACTCGAACCATTATGCCAATATCCGGTTGAAATAATATATAAATGAACCCTAACAAAGTGTCATGTGTTAACAAATATTTGGACCTGTGTTTACATTTTATGAACAATTCACTTGTTTTTGGCTTCTAACACGAATATCTAGAGGTTTTCCTCAACATATATATCCAGAGTAATATTCCGAAGGAACGTTTGAGCGCCTGACAATAGTTTTTTTTTAATTTTGAAAATCTACCTTCTCGGATTTAATAGACTGATAATACGTGGTATCTTCAATAAGTTTCCAGACTTTTTTTTGTACAGGTATTTAAAATTATCGTAGACTCTTGAAAAGGTAGTATGTTATTGCTATAGATTTTATGGGATGACTGGCCAATTTTTATGATTTCAGGTTCAAATGAACAGCTACAGAAGCAATTGGAATACACCCTACTAAAGCCTGATTGTCACAGATGGTGAATTTCAAAAATGCAATCTGACACTTTAGAAGAACGATATGCAATAAAATTGTGTTTTAAACCTGCAAAAAATGCCAGAGAAACGTATAGAATACTTCGGACAGCTTTTCGACCATCTTGCATAAATCGAGCATGAGTTTTTGAGTGGCATAAGAGATTCAAGGAAGGCAGGGAGTCTGTGAGGGATGACGAGAGGTGTGGGAGGAGTAAGGAAGTCAATACGCCAGAGTTGATTGGCCAATGGGTTAGGGTTAAGGTTAGGGATACTATGTTTTGGTTTTAAGGGAGTTCAGGAAGAGATTCCTTGGGAAGAGGCTAGCACTCTTCAAATCGGCTCAGTGGCATTTCCACCAGGACAATTCACCAGTCCACAATTCCATCCTTGTCACAGACTATTTGACCAAGATGGGCATCAACACAGTTCCTCAGCCTCCCAATAGTCCAGATCTTGTTCCTTGTGACTTTTGGTTATTCCCTTAGCTACATAGGAGATGAAACAGGCTATGACGAAGGTCATTGACACGCTCACACAAGAGGACTTCCATGGGGCCTTTCAGAAGTTGTTGGAACGGTACAACAAGTGCATTGCAGCCGGATGAGATACTTCATATGTCCACTATCAATAAAAGTGCCCCTGCGAAAAAGTCTGGAAACTTATTTAATGATCCTGATATGTTGACAAGAATCACTATGGTCGTATTTTCTATTCAAAATCTTGTGTTATGGATATACTATTTATATTTGAACCTATTTGGAGTAGAACCCAAAGAAACTTTTTTCTTTTACTCGGTATAGATTGAGGCCTTAAACCACGTTATCAGTGTGCCACGTCCTTGCAGATGAGGACGATTCTAGCCAGGTTTATTAGTATCATTCGCGTTTTTTTTTCTGTGCTTTGGGTTGTAATTAAGATATGAATATTTCTTATGCACAAGTTGCTGAACTTTAAGGAATTTCTGTGGAAGAGAGTCCTTTGAGGACTCTCTTCCACAGAAATTCCTTAATACATACCTTGATACATACCTTTTATCGCTGAGTGTTAAGCAAGGAGGCATCAAGTACCATTTTAAAGTATTTGGTATGATGCGACCTGGGATTGAACCCAGGTCTCCCGGACCATTGGCGAACACTCTACCCACTAGACCAATGAACCGGTTAGATATCAGAGTGCAAATTATTTGTGTTAGATAAGAATACTTCATATCATATAACTGTTTACAAAATGAACAACCTAAAAATACAAATATAGACGTTATATGGACGCCATTCTCTAAATCTTAGGCATAGAAAAACCCTTGATCGATTGACATGCCATTAAATTCTATCCATAAATCTATTTGAAATAAAAATGGCAACATTAAAATGTAAAAAAATATTCCTTATTCGTCAGTAGTATTTTTTCTAAAGTCACCGCGGAGACAAAATAAGGGTTGGTTGGTTGGGTTTTATGGTATATCAATTTTGTAGGTTCTTTAACGCTAAATCCATTTTTATGAAAATAATCAGTTCTATTTCAAACAATTCAGTTTAGCATGAGTACACAGTTTAATTGTCAAAAACATTTCTATTTCAACCTATTCAGTTTATTCAAACAGTTCTAATTCAGCTAATTAAGTTTAGTATAAGTACAGATTTTGTTTACGTACAGTTAAATGTCAAAACAGTTCAATATTAAACAAATCAGTTTAATGTAAGTACAGTTTCAATGTCAAAAAACAGTTCCATTTCAAATAATTCAGTTTAAATGTAAGTACAGTTTGTCAAAAACATTTGTATTTCAAGGTAGTCAGTTTAGTCAAACAATTCAGTTTATCATAAGTATGTAGTTAGTTCTATTCAACCCATAGATAGGGCCATATCAGGTGCTACCACTCCGAGACAAAGTGGACCTGGGAGCAATGGCAATGAAGGGGTGCTCCGTATTCCCCAAAGCCCCAGCATTACTGGAACCTCACCATCAGATTGTTTAGTGTCATATCTAGGACACTCATTGACAGGGGTCTTACTCCTCTGAAGAGATGCAGTCAGTGTATTCTACAGCCCCAACCGATTAGGCAAAGGACAAAATAAGTTAATCCTTAGTTAACCTAATAGGCGTAGAAAAATTATTTTGCGCCAGTCTTCACGTATGAAGAGATCATAAACGTTAGAAATCATAAATTTTGGACTGAACATAAACCACAAAACGAGTAGCTTATACCCATCTACGTCAGCTATAAGACAAATAAAAACACCTCGGTGTAGTAGCTATTGAAAAGGGAGCCTTCTGGTCGCCCTGGACTACGGTCGCTA
Source organism: Sepioteuthis lessoniana (assembly GCA_963585895.1). Classification (NCBI taxonomy): domain Eukaryota; kingdom Metazoa; phylum Mollusca; class Cephalopoda; order Myopsida; family Loliginidae; genus Sepioteuthis; species Sepioteuthis lessoniana. Next base: position 8,074,744 of record OY757920.1, read on the forward strand.
ACTTTTTACAAATTTACATTTTAATAAGTTATTTTTTGTTGTAAGTAATTAGTCCTGGTGATATTACTCCTCATAAGAAACATAACAGAAAACAGTTTTCCATTTTTAAAATGATCGTTTTTCTATTCATATGCACATATATATATTACAAAAATTCCCATTATATATATATGTATATATATATATATATATATATATATATATATATATATATAAGTTCAAATCCTACACGAGGCAGATTGCATTTCACATAGTACTAATATCCTATGGAAATGTATGAATCCAATTGTTCTCCCTCCAGCTATTGATAACTAGTTGGTCAGACTGAATATATAGAAAGAAGACTCTAAATTCATACCTGTTAAAGTCCGCTTCAAAAATTGACTTCGTATGACCTCCTGATCATCTGGTGGGGTTGTTAAATATATAAGTAGTTGAATAAACAGTATTTAGAAAAAAAATTTTTTATCAGTAAGAGTTTTTGGACTATTGTCTTCGTCTTTATTGTTTTGTTTTTTTCACAACATTTCGGCCTCTGTATCCTTCGGCCTTCTTCAGATGTCCCCTGTCTATCTGGGCATAGAAATGACTCAACCTGGGAAATCATTTTTAAAGTTTGACTGTTGATTTCCCAGGTCAAAAGAGTGTTCAGTAACGACCAATAAATCATGATAAAACTTAAAATAAATGAATATTTACTCACCTCTCAGCGGTAGTGTTATTACGGCTAGTTTCACGTAAGAAGGTGAATGAATACCCAATGTTCCTCACAAGATCCAAGGAGGATTGTATTCTCAAGTCTTAGATGATGATATTTTTTCATCATCAGATATCTTGACAAAATTTCTCATCACTGGTATAGGTTTCAGAGAAGAACAAACACTTGGACAAATCACACAGCATTACAAACCAAGGTAGGAGTAACAAAAAGCTGTTACACCCATAATCAAACTTGACAAAGAACATGCATAAAAGCGTGACATTGAAAAAAGAGAAGCATTTCTCGTTGGTGAACGTCGTTCATAGAATTAAATGAACAAGTTTTGATTTGCCCAGTCGGTTGGGGTTGCACCTCTGCAGAGGGGTAAGACCCCCTCCCCAATGAGTGTCCTGCATATGACACTAAACAGTCTGATCCTGAGGTCCCAGTAATGCTGGGGCCTTGGGGAATACGGAGCACCCCTTCATTGTCATTGCTCCCAGGTCCACTCTGGTCCGGCGTGGTAGCACCTGATAGGGCCCTATCTATGGGTTAAATAGAACTAACGGCATACTTATACTAAACTGAATATCTTGAATTAGAAATCTTTTTGACAATTGAACCGTGCTTACATTTGAACTGCGTGCTTGTTCTAAACTGAATTATTTCAAATAGAACTGTTTTTTACATTGAAACTGTATTTACACCAAACTAAATTGTTTAACATAGAACTGTTCTGACATGTAACTGTGTGTAAACAAAATCTGTCCTTTTACTAGACTGAATTAGCTGAAGTAGAATTGCTTGACTAAACCGAATAGCTCGAAATAGAAATTTTTTTTTTACAATTTAACCGTACTTACATTTAAACTACGTGCTTTTGCTAAACTGAATTGTTTGAAATTGAACTATTTTTGATATTGACACTGTACTTACACTAAACTGGATTGTTATATATAACTGCTTGAATAGTTTAAAACAGAAATGTTTTTGACAATAAAACTGTGTACTCATGCTAAACTGAATTGTTTTAAATAGAACTGATTATTTACATAAAAATGGATTTGACTTAAAATAACCTACAAAGGTTAATATGCCATAAAACCCAACAAACCAAACCAAACAAGTTTTGATACGGTAAAGCTAAAATTGCCTTCTGTTATTCTAGCGAGAGAGCAATGTTTCTGCTGGTATTTATTGTAACCAAAAGAATGCCATCGACGCTTTTGTAGACATATTAATAAATAATTCATTTTAAAGGTACCGTTTTTTCGAAAACGTCGCTAGATAAACAATCTCCCTTTGCGGAGTCAATAACTTACTCGCAGCCCCATAAATGTCCGAGCAATGACAGCTTTATATCACGTCAGTTGCTCAGAGGTGGAGAGTTCCTCTAAATTTGCAATCCTGGACTGACACCTGCGTCAGACCTAGAAATTTCCTAAAATTACATGGGTGTTTTATTGGAAGTAAGAAAAAAAATCTGTGCAAAGTTAGGATTATTATTGATAATATTATTTACGGATCTCCTGATCCCGATTAAGAGACCAGACCGATTGATAATTAACAAAAAAAGAAACTTGCCGTATAGTGCATTTTGCCGTCCTAGCATACCATAGACTAAAAATAAAAGAGACCAAAAAAAAAAATTTATAGAAACAAGGGCTTACTTTGTCAGAGAACTCAGAAAGATGTGAAACATGATGGTGACGGTGATACCAGTTGTGATGGGTACACTTGGAACGATCCTCAAAAGCTTGGAAAGAGGACTAAGAGTGTTGGAAACTGGAAGAGGAATCTAGAATATCTATTTTACAGAATCGTTAGGATCGACTTTAATACTTAGGAGAGTCCTGGAGACCTGAGGAGACGAGTACAATACAAGACATGACTGGATAAGGAAGACAATCAACTGGGAATTGTGCCAGAAATTTAAATTTGACCATCCTTCCCGATGGTATATGCGCAAACCATAGCCCGTCCTTGTGAATGAGACGCACAAAATTTCCAAGGATTTTGAATTACAAACAGATCACCTTATACCATAAAGTAAACCAAATCAAGTGATTGTTAAGAAAAAAGAGAACCTGTTGAATAGTGAACTTTGCGGTCCCGTCCGTCCACAAAGTGAAAATCAAAGAAAACGAATAAAAGAGACAGGTACTTAGACTTTGCCAGAGAACAAAAAAGCTATGGAACCTGAAGGTGACGGTGATACCAGTTGTAAATGGTGCACTTGGAACAATCCCCCCAAAATTGGTAAAAGGGCTGGAGGAGCGGAAATTGACGGAGGAGGAAGATTAGAGACTATCCAAATAACAGCGTTGTTAAGGTCGGTCAGAATACTGGGAAGAGTCCTGGAGACCTGAGGAGGCTTGCTGTCATTCAGACTCGAGAGAAAGATCATCAGCAAATGTTGAAGTGAAAAACTCACGAGGACCTTAAAATAATCAACAACAAAAAAAAAAAGAACTAACCAAATTGTGTAGTTTGCTGTCCCGGCTGATCACAGAATAAAACAGAAGGGAAGTGAAAAGAAGGATAAGTACTTCGACCTTGCGAGGGAATTGAAAAAATTATGGAACATGAAAGTGACAGTTATACCAATCATGATTGGTGCTTTTGGTACAGTCACCAAAGGATTATTAATGAGACTGGTGAACTTGAAAGTTGGAAGACGAGTGGAGACCATTCATATTACCACATTATTGGCAACAGTTAGAATAACTGAAAAGGGTCCTGGAGACTTGAGGAGACTTGCTGTCACTCAAACTCCAGTGAAAAACTCTCAACTGAAACTGATGGGAAAAACGCTCAAGGATTAAATACTACTACTACTACTAATAATAATAATAATAATAATAATAATGATAATAATAATTTGGAGAGAGACTTGCTGGCACTGATGTGAAAAAATCTAAAGGAATAATAATAATGATAAAGTAAAGAAAGTAAAGTTGTCTCCCTTTAGTCGAGGGTGACCCGAAGACTTCCTTTTCAATAGCTACTACACCAAGGTGTAGGGGAGGACGCAACTCCTTTCCCTGGATTGCTCCACTTTACCCTTGATCCGTACCTTATAACTATGAGTGTTAAGCAAGGAGGCATCAAGTACCATTTTTGAGTCTTTGGTATGACTCGACCTGGGATTGAACCCAGGTCTCTCGGACCATTGGCGAACACTCTAACCGCTAGGCCAATGTGTGTGTGTGTGTGTGTGTGTGTGTGTTTGAGAGAGAGAGAGAGAGAGAGAGAGAGAGAAAGAGCGAAAATGTACGAATATAAAAATACCGCCTTTCACTGGAAAGTGCCTGGATATTGCTGGAGAGACGATAAAACTGAGGAACATAAAAGTACCGGTGATACCGATTGAATAATTTTCATTAATGAACCACGAGACTTAATTCTAAAATATTCAACTTTCAAAAGAAAAAAAAAAAGGAAACTTGTTTCACTAGTTTCAAGTTTTCTTCGGCTTTATATATCTTCCTATCTTTCTCCAAAACATTCCTGAACTATTTCAAGTTCTCCAATGATAATTAATCCACTCGTCGTCTTTATTTTTTACATTTATGAGGACTAGAATTTTTTTATTTTTTTTACCAGCCAAATGTACGTGTAGGTAGAGGGGTTAATCCTTTGAACTCGATAATTCGGTCTGAACGCTATTTTACCATATAATGTTTTTTTTTTTTTTGTTTACAATGTCGACCTTTGACTTCCGTTTAAAGCATCAAGTTCAGATAAATTCTACTTTTTTTCTGTTATTTGTGACTGCTTCTGATATATCCTTTTGAAGTTTCGTCAAATCTCGGTTCAGTCCCTTGTAAATCTGCATCTCTCCTCAACTGTATCGATATTTATGACCTAATTAAATTATCTAAATTAATTATTTTTGTTATAAAGAGTTTAATTTCAACAGGAAATGTTCTTACAATATTCCATCATTTCCTGCTATACCTTATATAAAGGAATTTGTGTTATTATTTCAGTTAATTTTCGGACTTTCCCTTTTAACTCCGTATTTCTGCATATTGTTGATTGCTTGGGTTTCATGGTATATCAACCTTTGTAGATTATTTAATGCTAAATCTATTTTATACAATAAATCAGTTCTATTTCAAACAATTCAGTTTAGTATGAGTAAACAGTTTGTCAAAATCGTTTCTATTTAGTCAAACAGTTCTAAATCAAACAATTCAGTTTAGCGTAAGTATACTTTCAATGACAAAAACAGTCCAATATTAAACAATTCAGTTTAGCATAAGTACGCAGTTTAAGTATCAAAACAGTTCTATTTCAAGCTATTCAGTCTTGTCAAACAGATCTAATTCAAACAATTCAGTTTAGCGTAAGTACAGTTTCCATGTCAAAAACTGTTCAATATTAAACAATTCAGTTTACCATAAGTACGCAGTTTAAATATCAAAACAGTTCTATTTCAAGTAATTCAATTTAGCAAATGTATGCAGATTAGTTCTATTTAACCCACTGATAGGGCCCTACCATGTGCTACCACTCCGAGCCAGAGTGGATCTGGGAGCGATGACAGTGAAGTGGTGCTCAACATTCCCCAAAGCCCCAGCATTACTAGAACCTAACCATCAGATTGTTTAGTGTCATATGCAGGACACCCGTTGAGAGGGTTCTTGGTTTCTAAAAACGAAAATCATCAACCCATCCTGATGTGTCAGCAGGAATAAAAAAACATTTTCCGTTGGGAAGTCTTTGTATTATTAACTGCTTCGGTTCTACGCCCATTACGACCGATCATTGCATGCAGAATACCAGATGCCACTATAATTCTAGACAAATATTAAAACCCTCGAAGAATTCTCCGTAAGGGAAAAACTTACTGAAAATTTTTCAAATTATTTCCAGTCCAGTCGCTAGGGGCTGTAGAATACATCGACTACATCTTTGTAGGCGACTAAGACCCCCATCAGGCCAAAGAGTGTGACACTAAAGAATCTGATGGTGAAATTCTAGTAATGATGGATCTTAGAGGAATGCAGAGTATCCCATCATTTCCATCGTTCCCATGTCAACTCTGACTCTGTTAGGGTCCTATCTATGGTTTAAATAAAACTGTTTAACATTTAAACTGAATGCAAAAAAAAATGAATTATGCTAAATTGAATTGTTAGAAATACAACTGTTAGATCATTCAACTGTTGCATCTGCAAAATGTGCTAAATGATATATTTGATATATATGTAAAAACAGAATTTTGCATTAAATAACCGACAATGGTTGATATGCCATAAAACCAAATCAAACCAAACCAATCAAATTATTTCATCATAGCCTGAGAGATCTCCAAGGAATGCCTATTCCCGTTTCATCGAATATTTCCTTGGCTTATTCAATCAATTATATATATATATATATATATATATATATATATATATGCATTTGCTCACTATAAATAGCTGCAGAACCAGTTATGAAGATGTTGTTTCTCTGTCCTGCATAGAGCTAGAGATAAATCCCACCTCAAATTTCTTGGGGCGATTTATATTTCTATGAATTTCCCCTCTCTATGCAAGCAGTTAAGCAATCATACTTTAAATATTTTTGGGGAACTGCTAGATACTGGGATGACTTTTCTTTTTTTTTACACCCCGTATCTGGCAATCCAAATTATATAATTTATACCCTCGTTTTTACCTAATTTCCGGTGTGTAAAACATGAAAAGCGCCGGACGAAAGGGCCCTCATTTATCTTAATATTTTATTAGAGTTCCCCTTCTTTCATTACCAATGATGTCTTTGCTAATCAGTTTATATAAATTTTCCTGTACAAGAAATTCAATATATATGTGTGTGTGTGTGTGTGTGTGTATATATATATATATATATATATATATATAAACTGAACACTTTCGTTTCACGTTTCCAGATGTTGAGCCACAATTCCAGTTTAACCGATATCTCTACAAGGATTAAGAATTATTGCAGTCTCTATGTAGTTTCGCGTGCTAAAATATAACTTAACCAATTATGAATTGAATCTTCTTCGTAAAAGTCTTGTCATTAAGCAAGCCTTGTTTTGTAAGGGACTCACCATTACTTAGAACCGCGGTTAAGGTTAGGGCCGGGGTTAGGGTTAGTGTTATATCCAAAAAAAATTATCTTCGTCCTCCAGATCTATGATTTAAGATCAGGTACGAAAATATCTTTCATTCCAATCAGTTTTTAAGATCATCTAGTAGCGGAATATCTGCAAAGGGTTAAGAACCCCCACCCCCATCGAACGAGAGTCAATATACAATCTGATGGTGAGGCTCCAGTAATGCTGGAGCTTTGGGAAATGCGGAGTACCCCTCCATTGCCATCAATCCCATGGTCTCTCTGTCCTGGAGTCGTAGCAGCTGAAAAGGTCCTATCGATGGATCAAATAGAACTGTTTGACATTTAAACTGAGTGCCATATATATATATATATATATGTGTGTGTGTGTGTGTGTGTGTGTGTGTGTGTGTGTGTGTGTGTGTGTTTATTTATTGGTGCTTAGGGTGATGTATTGGTTACCAAGTTAGACTAGTAAACCTACATGAGTGAATAACGATTCTTTTCCTTAACATATCATACATCTTATTGTTAAAATGACTGTGTTATTTCAACACATACAGACATTACACTTTAATACGATTTTTAACTACTTCTCTACGAAGTGCGATGTAATTATGGTCAGTTTAACAAGAGTATCCAAATAAGGATTAATCAAAAACAAAAATTGCCCAATTCTATGAACCAGTGTCAAGGTGCCAGACTAATCCGATCGTTTCCTGTTGCTACAGAGTCAGTTCGTCCAGAATCAGAGAACTTGACGTAGAAGGGGATGTCGACCTCGTCAAGACCGTAATCGAGACACTTCCAATCCAAACCGGAAGTGCCCAAGAGTGAAACTTAAATCCCAGGAAGAATGCACAAATACTGCACCCAGATCCTGACAGTAAAATGCTCATTGCATATGCAGTTATCGTCGTATGGAATGGATTCAGTGACTCGAGTTCAAGTTTTTGGGCGGGGTTGTGTTGCTTTTCATTTTGAGCTAATATCCTAAGGAAAGGCATGGATCCAGCAGTTTTCTCTTCATCTGTGACTAAATAGTAGAGCTGACAAGTGTCTTTAGACTTGGTAAGGCCACCAATCTAGAAGTAGGAAAACTTATCTCCGCTTAGAAATTGACTTGCCGCAGTGGAGGTGTTGGGCGAATACATGCTACGCTCCTGATCATATAGAGTATTGGTGATGCATTCTTAGATAATCTCTTTTTCAGAAAATATGCCAGAAACGACAATAAATGTATTCGTAATTGCTATTTTGGTCCTGCTATCTTGCTCTTTCTTTTTACTGACCGTACCACTACTTTTTAGGGCCATTTTATTGACAACTTGGTGAGTCTCCCATTGGTAAACAATTTCACAGCTGCACCCCCGCTGAAATGTCTCTTTTATCTTTAATCTACCAACAAGAATATTTTTTAACGGTTTTAGATGAAGTGCTTTCTTTATTTTGATTTGTTTTTATTAATAGTTTCACTCGATCCTATCATTGTTGCTTTACATGACAACACCCTGGGTTGATAAACTCTTCGACGGCAAGAACAAACAAAATAAACTGATTTTGTTCTCTTTACTTTAACAATAGAAGATTTTATCGACTCTGAGTGTTGTAATAAAAAAGTTGCATTAAGTTGTAGGAAATCTTATTTAAAAAAACGAATGTAGCGAATAAAGTGTTTTTATAGTTATATCTTTTCAATCTTTATTTACCCAATTTATAATTGGAAAATTTATTTAATCCAACTTAAAATATTTATATTAATTATTAACCAACGTAATACATACTTTTTTAGTGTGAGGTTTTATGAGAAAAGTGAACACATAGCTAAGTCAAATTTTTATTGCACATATTCAAGCACTTATACACATATATACATATGTAGACCCAAATAAAAGCACATATAAAATTAATACTTAGCTTAGGTTCTTTGTTTGCTTTTCTTTCAAAGAATAGTTGTCTTCGAAGTTTCATTACTTTTCAGGTGTGTAACGTTTGTTATTTGAAGCGACGTCATTTCATGTCGAAAAGTTTTTGTTGACTGTGACGTTATTTGTCATATGTGTCTTTTTAAATAACGTCTGCTTATTTATAGTTATAAAATTAATATTTACACAAAGACAGCTTTTTTTTTCTCAACCAATAAAAAACGTCCTTTTAATTATTCTTAAAAATTAATACTTGTGAGAAGTTATATTTATTTTATTTATTTAAATTTTGTAATTTTGTTTTATATTGAAGGAATATTTATTTCTAACATTATGTAGTTTCACTCTTTGTCCTGAAATGTAGACAATACAACCGAAAACTATGATTCATATTCTGTTAAAAATACGAAGGTTTCATGATCCTCTTATTGTTTGTTTCATCCCATGATGTATGAGATGGCCGAGGCAACATTCATGGTTTGTTATGGTATCTCCATGTCAAGTGAATATCTTGGTTCTATTCAGTGCATTTTTCGATCGCTGAGAGACTACAGAAGAGGAACACTGTTTATGTCAATTGGTTACTTCGTGAAAATAGGAAAATGCAATGAAAGATCGGCTCGATATTTGATGAATTAACATTGATCAAATGATTTTCAATCAGGATTACCGATCTGAAAAATACTCAAATAAGTCCCATAACTTTCTAGATACATTTTTCTGGGAATATATTTTTGTACAAAGCAACACACACACACACACACACACACATATGGGGTAATTTATTTCTTTAATGCCTCATCAACCTTCATGGGTTATCCATATTTACCAACCCCCTCCGCTCGGGCAGGATATGACACAAGGTCGATTTTTAAGCGGAGTTTAACAGGTTTGAATTCAGAGTTTTCCATCTCTTAGACTAGTTGCCTCACCAAGGCTGAAGAACCCAGTCTGTCCTACTATTTACCCATAGCTGGAGGGAGAATAATTGGATTCATACCTTTCCCAAGGGTATTAGTGCTATGTGAAATGCAATCAGTCAGGTCCAGGATTTGAACTCGTGTCGCCGTGTCCATTTCCTTCGAGGATAACCATTACACCACGGGCACCTCCTTTTACACACGGGCACCTTCATGGGTTATCTAATGTTAAAGCCATCTTTGTTGAAGAAAACTTGGGGTAGTATCTAACCCAAAACTGGGGAAAAAATTAAGGTTCATCATTAACTTCCCCCAAGAGTATTAGTCCGAAAGTGAATGTTTTCTGTTTTACGGTATATAAACTTTTGTGAGTTATTGATGTGGACCCATAGTCGGTACACAGAAGGAAAACACGGAACACGGTTTACAGGCAAGAAAGATATATTTTAAAAGTTACAAAGGATAGTGTCCAATATTGGTAGTCTTACTTCAAGTACTTTTGTACTACGGCTGCTACTGCTACTCTTGCTACGGTTTATTTCCGTTTAAGTTATAAATTGTAGGCACAAGGCCTTAAGGTTTTGTAGGGAAGGGGGGAAGGGAGCGGTCATGCATTAACTATATGCCCGTGGTGTAATGATTATCGTCGTAGGAAATGGACACGGCGACTCGAGTTCAAATCCTGAACGAGAATGATTGCATTTCACATAGCACTAATACCCTTGGGAAAGGTATGAATCCAATTATTCTCTCTCCAGCTATGGGTAAATAGTAGGACAGATTGGGTTCTTCAGCCTTGGTGAGGCAACTAGTCTAGGAGAAGGAAAACTCTGAATTCAAACCTGTTAAACTCCGCTTTAAAAAATTGACCTTGTGTCATATCCTGTCCGAGCGGAGGGGTTGGGTAAATAGGATTAACTATATGCTCTAAGGGAACCTAGTTAGCCACATTCACTGATCCATTCAACAGTACAATATATAACCATTCAACCATCGCCGTGCGTGCAGCAACCACCAAAATACCACATTTGCTCTATGTAAAAGACCTACTCCTAACCCCGAATGTAATGCATGATTTTATTTACAATCTATGATTTATTTACAATGAATGTCATATGATGGGAATGGGAGAAAAAAACAACAAAATACAATAAAACGAAAAACGAAACTAAGGAAAAGATTTTCCCCGTTTGGTTGCGCTCTTATCCTCCCGTCAACGAAATGGAGGCCGACTGTTTTTCGGTGTCCGAAAACAAGCCAGACCTACCCTAGGTGGGAGAGGGATCCTAGCCTAATGGGGCACTGCTACTCCTGAAACGGTATTAGGATATTACTACGCTAGTAATATAGGGCTGGAAGAGTCCATGAAGCAGGTAAGTTTCGGTCTCACAACAGTTATTTAATGTCAAAGCTATCCATGTAGAAGAATAATGGCGGTACAATATAACCCATGGGTGGGGGAGGTAAGGGGGTTCATCCTTTTCCTTTTCCCCAGGACATTAATCTGAAAGTAAATGTATTCGCACGACTGAAGTTCGAACTCACTTACTACGATGTTGCCGTCCAGCACATTAACCACTACGCCACGAAGTTTAGGTAGGGTCAAGAGTATCTTACCATGAAGACTACTATGAATTTCTTATTAGAAAATATCGTTCTAGTAGTTTTCTTTAGGGTTTTTTTTTTCTTGGTTTATTTCAGTTTTGTGAAAGTCTAACATACTGAGGTGCATGATCGTAGAAAGTGAATTAGAACGCTAGTCACACTATTGCATTCACTTTTGGACTAATGCCCTTGGGAAAGATATGAACTCCCTTATCTTCCTGACTATGAGGTAAGTTTGGTTTCGTTTTATGGCAAATCAATCATTGTATTTTATTTAATGCCAAATCCTCTTTATACATATATATATATATATATATATCAAATACATATGATTTGTAAAAACATTGTCTTGATAACAATCTTAAATGAGTCTAAGCTCATTCTATTGAACACAGCTTGCAAGTATTGCTATCTATCACTAATAATTCAATTCATTTGTTTACACACAGTTAAATGATCAAACAGTTCTATGTCAAACAATTCTGTTGGGCATAAGTCATTTGATTGTTCACAGTTTAAATGTCAAACAGTTCTATTTTATCCATAGATAGGACCCTATCAGGGGATACCACTCCAGACGAGAGTGGAACTGGGAGTCATGGTAGTGATGGGATACTCTGAATTCCCCAAAGCCCCAGTATTACCGGAACCTTATCATCAGATTGTTTAGTGTCATATCCGGGATACGCATGGGGGTATATTTTCCTCTGTAGAGATGCAGTCGGTGTATTCTATAGTCCCAGCTGACTGGTTGGAGCTATGGGGTAAATAGCACCACAACTTTGACGTTGGCATTAAATAACCCACAAAGTTTGACATACCATTAAACAAAGAAACTGGCGCCTCTATTTCTGTTGGTTTGTTGTTCATATTAGTGCAAGTTTTACGTCATCTTAATATTGTTTTTGTTTTTTTAAATAAAACACTTGTAATACTGTTTCGTGGTAAATAGGCAGTGTAAAATATAGATCATAATAGACAGATTTTTTGTTTGTTGCTATATCTTGCCCAGTCGGCTGGGGCTGTAGAATACACCGACTGCTTCTCTGCAGAGGAGTAAGACCCCCCCCAACGAGTATCCTGGATGTGGCACTAAACAATCTGATGGTGAGGTTCCAGCAATGCCGGAGCTTTGGGGAATGCGGAGTACCCCTTCATTGCCATCGCTCCCAGGTCCACTCTAGCCCGGAGTGGTAACACCTGATAAGGCCCTATCTATGGGTTAAATAGAACTAATAACATACTTATGCTAAACTGAATTGTTTGAGTAAATTGAATAGCTTGATATAGAAATGTTTTTAACAATTAAACCGTACTTACATTTTAACTGCACGCTTATGCTTAACTGAATTATTTGAAATAGAACTGTTTTTCGACATTAAAACTGTATTTACACAAAACTCAATTGTTACATATAACTGTTTGAATAGTTTGAAATAGAAATGTTTTTGACAATTAAACTGTATTCATATGCTAAACTGAATTGTTTTAAATAGAACTCATAATTTGTATAAAAATGGATTTGGCATTAAATAACCTACAAAGGTTGATATGCCATAAAACCCAACCAACCAAACGAAACCAAATCTACTATAACATAGTAAAAATGGCTGATCCCCTGAAAGAATTACGGCAAATAACGATATAGTGACGCAAAGCTGATGTATTTCTCTATTTTCAAACCTTGCAGTTTATTTATATGCATATATTCATAGAAAGATTACCGGAGAATTTATAAGCATATATTCACAGAATATAAGAAGATAATTTCGATAAAATGAAACAGAAATAAGATGAAAGAAATATTAGTTAAAAATTAATAAAAAAAAGAACATTCTTCACCTCGGAAATGTATATACATCATAAGCATTTATTGATATTTTTTTCTGTTTTAATAATAGTGAAAGGTTTTTTATTCTTTTGGTTGGTTGGTTGGTTGGTTGGTTTTTATGGCACATCAACCTCTATAGGTTATTTAATACCAAAGCCAGTTTACACATATAATATGTATGGTTTGTAAACATAATTTGATTATACCATACTAAAACCAAATCTGATGGTGAGGTTCCAGTAATGCTGGGGCTTTGGCAAATTCAGAGTACTCCTTCACTGCCATGGCTCCCAGGTCCACTCTCGTCTAGAGTGGTATCACCTGATTGGGTCCTATCTATGGATCAATTCATTTGCTCGCATACGAGTAAATATTTTCAAGTATTTCTATATGACATTAGTTTATTTATTGACGATAGTTTTTGGTTTTGTTTTTTTAATTATTTCTCACTACTATTTCTACTAACACAAACATAATAGTATTTCTATTCAGCAATAATTTGCTTTCAGTCTATTAGTTTGTTGTGTTTTCGGGATTGTAACCGCGTCTATATTTTCTGGTACAACCCAGTCTCTTTCAAGAACCACAAAACATCATCCATGTGGACGTTCTCAAATAAGTTTTTCATGGTATTTACGTAGAAATAGTGTTTTCTGGTGTTATTAAAAACTTTACACCCAAGGAGAACGTGTTTGATTGTGCAGGGCGTTCGGCATGTCGAGCATTGTGGTTGCTGTTCTTGCTGGAGTATAAAAGAGTGCGTAAGTCTGCTCTGACCAATACGCAATCGCGTTATTGTTACTCGTTCTTTTCGCGATTTTCGGAAAGCTGGGCACCATTTCGGAGAATGACACCCTTTGTTCTTTTAAAGGAAATAATTATGATAAAAATTAAAACACATATACACCTAATTTTGAATATATCATATAAGTTTTAGATTCTAAATTCAGTTAGTCAGTGTGTTCAACAAAATTTCATTTGATAATATTTTGTATTAAAATTCTGGCAATAATTAGGTTTTAAAAATCAGGACATTTGTAAATGATTTAGTGGTTGTTGGTGGCGACAGAAAGATGCTGTTGGGTAACTGAGGAAGAGGCTAATCTTAACTTTTGCCTGGGATCAAACTCCAGCAATGACATCAACAACTTGAGTCATTAGCCCCCTCCCCACTGCGCCAAAGAAAAATCCCTCGTTCTCCCAGTCGCTGCAAAACGTCGATTTTGCCGATCGGCTCTCATCTGTCAGAAAATAATATAAATCAATATTTTCCACAACCATATTTGATATATCGGCAAAGCAAGCCGTTTCTTGGGGTCATCAAATGGCAGTGGCTATCGACTTTAGAATGTCCTAATTTTTTTATGAGAAGGCTGTCTATCATTCCGCTAACGAAAAGTATCCTCTACATTAATAACAAAACATCGTCAGAGATATACAAAAAAGACAGACAGCAATAATAGCGCACCTGGTGATAATCAAATTCTCTAATATTCTCTAATATTGCAAATAGTCGGCAAGATGAGTGTGCTAAGCAACACTTTCTGCCTGTAGTTTATAGTAAATATTTACTCATTTTTATTTATTCTAGTACAAGGCCACAGAGTGAGAAACAAATTCACTACTTTTGAAAATAGTGCGCAAGATGAATATATAAATAGTTGGCCGAAGTAAATTCTTGTTAATTTTCACTCTGTTCAAAGCCACAATAATTAGGTACCCAGTGAGGATTAAACTCACTATACATATAAGTAGTCCGAGAAATTTTGTGCTAACCAGTTGCTTGTTACCAAGTGCCACTTGTTGACAAATAAGATTCATTTGTATTAGCGAGGATCAGATTCAGTAAAGTCAAAACATTTTCTTAGATTAGTGTACTAATCAACTCTCTCCACCAAACAGCTTTTGCAGATATTCACTAAGTTTTACTTAATTTACAAGAAGGTGTGATGCACCTTGTGGGAACCGTCTTCACAATTGAAGTTGTAGTCAAGTAGGTTAATTCATTAACCTTCGTTCCATGCAACCCCACGAGATATAAGGGAATGTTCAGCATGAGAGAGTTGAGCCAATACTCATTGTTTGTTGTCAATTAACATTGATTCCCAGAAATAAATGTATTAATCCCACAATAGCAGTGGGTTCGTCATTCAATGGCTACTTTAAGTCTGGGGAAATGTTCCTATTCAATTTAGCGTCAGTTTCTCTGGTTGTTTTGTACGCGATGTAATATTCTTTTTTTTTTTTTTCTATTTGTGCCGATGGACTGATTGCTTCTCCGATGCGATGAAAAGCAAAGGAAGAAATAATACAAAAAGTATATGTTTGAATGGATTTGTTGACTTTTAAGCTATATTCATAATGATTCAGGCCATCCAGAAAATGAGTAATGGTCGAAGGTAAGAAACTGTCATGATAACTATGAAGAGCCTTGCGCACGCGTGTGTGTGTGTGTGTGTGTGTGTGTGTGTGTGTGTGTGTGTGTGTGTGTGTGTGTGTGTGTGTGTGTGTGCAGAACGACCTGCTAAAATTTACTAAATAATTTACGAGGATCATTAAATAAGTTTCCAGACTTTTTTCGTATGGGCACTTTTATTGATAGTACACACATGAAACTCTAGTCCCCTTCGAAGTATGTCCTCCGGCTGCAATGCCCTTGTTGTACCGTTCCAACAACTTCTGCAACGCCCTAGGAAGTCCTCTTGTGTGAGCGTGTCAATGACCTTCGTCACAGCCTCTTTTATCTCCTCAATTGTCTCAACGACAGCCTGTGTGCTTAGGGAATAATCAAACGTCACAGGGAGCAAGGTCTGGACTATAGGGACAGTGAGGAACTGTGTTGATGCCCATCTTTGTCAAATAGTCTGTGACAAGGATGGAGTTGTGACAGTCTGAAGCATTCCATACGTTTCTGTGGCATCATTTTTTCCAAGTTTAAAACACAATTTTATGGAATATCATTCTTCCTCACGTTCAGATTGCATTTTTGAAATTCACCACCTGTGACAATCAGGCTTTAGTAGGGTATATTCCAATTGCTGCTGTAGCTGTTCATTTGAATCTGAAATCATGAAATTTGGTAAGTCATCTTATACGATATATAGCAATAACTTACTGAATTTTCAAGAGTCTCCGACAATTTTAAATGCCTGTACAAAAAATGTCTGGGAACTTATTGAATATACCACATATATGCCAATAAAAACTGGAAGTGCTCGTGGTGTAATGGTTTTCGTCACGGGAAATGGACTCTGTGAACCCGAGTTCGACTCCTGAACGACACTGTTTTGTATTTCGCATAGTGTTAACACTCTTAGGAAGGGCATTCATCCAATTATTCTCCATCCAGCTATGGGTTAACGGTAGAACAGACGGGGTTCTTTAATCTTGGTCTGGCATGCAGTCTTGGAGATGAAAAACGCTGAATTCAAACCTGTTAAACTCCGCTTAAAATTTGACATTATGTCCCATCCTGCACGTGCGGAGGGGTTGGGTAAATACATATATGCATAAAGAAAATTCGAAAAAGATGTCGTGTACACACCGACACAATCAAACACACACACACACACACACACACACACACACACACACATATATATATAGATATTTGTCGCTGCCTCCCACCAGACAGGACCTGACACAAGGTCAATGATTACAGTGGGGATTTAGGGGAGGGGAAGGTCGGGAACGAGCCGAGTCTCGAACCCTGCTGGTCTATGCTGCTCATTAACCCACTAAGTGCAATGTGGGTCTAATGAGCCCAGCAGTTTCACAAACCCAAATCTGGATCTGGGCACGGATACCGGGTTATAGCTTGAATTAGACAGCTATACATAGGGATATATATATATATATATATATATATATATATATATATATATATATATATACTTGGTCTGATGATCACATAGGCGAGAAACTGTCAGACACCAAACACCGTTGAGTCGTGTCTACGCTATTGTAGATGCTGAGCACACTTTATTTCTAACTATAGCCAACAATTTTGTTAGGATACATATTGTTTGGGTGGGTTATTTAATGATAAAGTCATAATTGGCGAAAGACGAAATATCTCAGGGAATAAAGCAGTTCATACACTTCCCAAGGATATTATTTTTGTCATGAAGTGTTTTTGGACAATTATCTTCATCTTTATTTTTATTTTCTCAACGTTTCAGCCGATACGTTCTCTGGCCCACATGGAACTTCGAACTACGCCCTTTATAAAATCCACGGGTTCGCCTGTTCTGATTCCGTTAACCATCACAGGGTACAAGTGTTAAGAATTGCTGTATTGTTACTTGCCTGCAGTTAGGATTGAACCGGCAACATCCAGATGATTGTCTCCTTAGAAGCAGGACACATAGCGTAACAGTTATTGGCGTTGGTTGCCTAAATTTATAAAGTTAGTCATATAATTTCATAGAGAGTTTGAGATATGTCTGATTAACATCCGGTTTAGTAAAATACAAATTACTAATTTAGAGAATGGTGAAATTTCGAATAATAATAATAATAATAATAATGGCTACGCATAACAGCGCCATAAGAACCAATCATATCAAAACGAGGATAGATAAGACGCAACAAAATAGCAAATGTAGACTTTGCGGTGACAGAGATGAAATCATCAATCACATAATAAGCGAATGTAGCAAATTGGCACAGAAGGAGTACAAGGCTAGACACGACTGGGTGGACACGGTGACCGACTAGGAAATGTGCAGGAAATTTAAATATGACCATGCCAACAAATGGTATATGCACAACCCAGCACCTGTCCTAGAAAATGACACACACAAACTCCTATGGGACTTTGATAAACAAATGGAACATATAATCTCGGCCAAAAGACCAGACCTTGTAATAATCAACAACAAAAAAAAGAGAACTTGCAAAATAGTCGACTTTGCTGTCCCACTGACCACAGAATAAAACTGAAAGAATGTCAAAAGAGAGATAAGTACCTCGACCTTGCTAGAGAATTGAAAAAACTATGGAACATGAAGGTGACAATTATAGCAATTGTGATTGGTGCTTTTGACACACTAACTAAAGGTTATTAAAGGGCCTGGAAGATTTGGAAGTTGGCGGCCGAGTAGAAACCATCCAAACAGCAGCATAATTGAAAACGGCCAGAATACTGAGAAGAGTCCTGAAGACTTGAGGAGACTTGATGTCACTCAGACTCCAGAGAAAGACCATCAGATCACACTGATGTGAAAAACTCTAAAGGAGTAAATAATAATAATAATAATAATAATAAAGAACATTTTTAAGTGGCAGAAAATTATTTTTACTTGTTTGATGTTTCGATGCATTAAACAAAGGAATTTAGGAGAAAATCCCCAGATGGATGTGGATCTCTTGGATCAAAAGAGAAAGGATGAAGAAGAATTAGATGAAAAAATAAATAAATAAGGGGAGATAAATAAGAAAAAAAAGAAGAGGTAAGTGGATATGAAAGAAGATGAGGGGGATACCAAACCAACAGCAAAAGAAGAAATAAATGAGGAAGAAGAGATAAAGAAAAAAGAAAAAAAAGTGACACAGAAGACGCAGTGGAAGAAGAGATAGGTGAAAAATCGACGAAAGAAAGAAGAAAGGCTGAAAAAAAAGTAAACTAAAGGAAAAAAGAGGAAGGTTAGTAAATAAATATCAGTGGTGTTAAAAAGAAAAAAAAGAAGGATTAGACGAAAAGGAAGACAAGGCGGATACAAAACCAGCAGCAAAAGAAGAAATAAACGAGGAAGAAGAGATAAAGAAAAAAGAAAAAAAGCGACACAGAAGACGAAAATCGGCAAAATTGTCGTCTTTGCTGTCCCAGCTGACCACAGAATAAAACTGAAAGAATGTCAAAAGAGAGATAAGTACCTCGACCTTGCTAGAGAATTGAAAAAACTTTGGAAGAGAAAGGTGACAATTATACCAATAGTGATTGGTGCTTTTGCTACGGTAACTAAAGGATTATTAAAGGCTCTGGAAGATTTAGAAGTTGGCAGCCGAGTGGAGACTATCCAAACAACAGCATTATTGAAAACGGCCAGAATACTGAGAAGAGTCCTGGAGACTTAAGGAGACTTGGTGTCACTGAAACTCCAGTGAAAGACCTTCAGCTAACACTGATGTGAAAAACTCTAATGACTGAATAATAATAATAATAATAATAATAATAATAATAATAATAATAATAGCAACACTCTCCGGTTCTTTGGATGGTGGAGCACATTACTCTTATTTCTAATCTGTTTGCTTGGATTCATGTTTTCAAATGATGACTGAAATTCTTAACTATACACTAAAAATCCCCCACGTGATTTTATGGAAGGTTCTTGTGGCTGATTGATTCATCAGGCTTTTTATTTAGTCTTGCAGATAATAACAATCCCAAAGTAACAGATACTGCGTTTATGTATTCAGAAAAACGTTGTCGATAATTTATATTTTGCAGTAAATAATCAAAAAAACCAACAGAAAACTAAAATGAACTTTAGTTGGCTGTCAGTTTTTGTTTGTTTTTTTTATTTTCGCACGAAAATACACGTGTCCTATTCGGAGGGGGAACATTACTCTAATTCTTTATCAGTGGGAGATTTGTTTGGATTCTTATTTTAAAATGTTGACTGAAATTATTCAGTATGTACTATAAAGCCCTTCATGTGGTTTTATAGAAGATTCTAGTGAATTCCTTCGCACGGACATGCAGCTGTTGGATGACCAACTAGAACTAATCTACAACAGCTCTGTACAGACACAGCATGTAGAATGGGATGGATGACAGAAAACAATGGCGAGACAGCCAGGGAAATATGTGCTAGTAGCTTGAGATGATGATGATGATGATGATATATTGCTGTGGTCTTGTTAGGAGCAAGAAAGAAAGACATAAGAAAGGAATTGAGTTAAACAAATATATTAACAAAGAACAGCTATACAACATATACAAATGAGAGCATTACCAGCGATAATGTTTCGGTCCGACTGTTAGGGATGTTTGCGGGAATACTGCCTTCTGCCTAAGAGCAGTAACTGCTACGTTTTATTGCTGGGAGAGGTCATGCGTGCGTGGGTAAATTACCATAACAAACACACACACACACACACACACACACACACACACACACACA
>OY757920.1:8099926-8404926 GCA_963585895.1 Sepioteuthis lessoniana
TTAAGCCACATGCAATTATTTCAGTAATTTACAAAGCTTTTTGCTCAGATATAGCACAAGGCCGTAATTTACTGAGCACCCAAGGAGACTCGAAATTACTTATGTAAGTTTGCTCGTTTAGCTTGCAAACCATTACACCATCCGAGGCGCCTATTACTTGTAAGAATTAGTGATTAACATTTTTTTGCTGAGATGTGGTACAAGGCCGTATGAATGGGGCACCCAGTGAGACTCGAAATCACATGTGAATGTTTGCTAGTCTAACTGGTTAACGATTAAGACACCCAATGCAATCCCTATTCATAGTAATTTACTTAACCTTTTGCTTAGATGTGGTACAAGGCCGTATGAATGGGGCACCCAGTGAGACTAGAACTCAATCGTGAATGTTTGCTAGTCTAACTAGTTAACGATTAAGACACCAATGCAACCCCTATTCGTAGTAATTTACTTAACTTTTTGCTTAGATGTGGTACAAGGCCGTATGAATGGGGCACCCAGTGAGACTCGAACTCATGAAAATTTGCTAGCCTAACTTGCTAATCATTACGCCATCCGATGCCCAACCCACTGTTTGTAAGAATTGGCATTTAATAATTACTTCCCATAGAATTTATTGGAAGGAACAAGAGTAAGTGTTTTTTGAGGTTGGAGCAGGACTGAGTGGACTCTATGGAAACATGGTTATTTTTAATAAAAAAATAAATATAAAAGGAATACAATTTCAAGTCTTACTGAGAGTTTATCCTTTATTTCTAATCTCTACTGTTTAGGAATGGTCATAGAATATGGGTTGTTGTTATTTTGTCAGTTGAGCCTAGTTTAAGGGACTCGGAGAGAATTGCTAACTCAAAATTACAACAGACCTGGTTTTCGTGGAATGAATAGTTGTATTTAAAAAGCAAGTAAAATTAAGATGGAAGTACCAGCGAAAACCGGGTCGTTGACCTAATGAGTAGAATATTTGCCAATGGTCCGTGAGACCTGGGTTCAATCCCAGGCTGAGTCATACCAAAGACTCGAAAAATGGTACTTGATACCGCCTTGATTAACATTCAGTATTATTAGGTAAGGATCAAGGGTAAAGTCGAGCAATCAAGGAAATGGGGTAGCGCCCTTTCCTACACCTCGGTGTAGTAGCTATCGAAAAGGGAGTTTTCGGGTCACCCTCTACTAAGATCGCCAACTTCACTTCACCGCTGAAAAATTAGTAAAGGTTGACAATGCTTCATCTCACATTCCTCGTCTTTATTTTTCTATCGAATACCATTGCTTTCTTCTTTCTTTTCCAGACTTTTTTCCTATGGGCAATTTTATTGATAGTACACACATGAAACTCTAGTCCCCTTAGAAGTAATCTCTTAACTCTTACTCCTCCCACACCTCTCATCATCCCTCACACACTCCCTGCTTTCCTTGAATCTTTATGCCACTCAAAAACTGATGCTCGATTCATGCAGGATGCCCCATAAGAAGTCTGAAGCATTCCATACCTTTCTGTGGCAGCATTTCTTCCAAGTTCAAAACAAAATTTTATTGCATATCGTTCTTGTAAAGTGTCCTCACGTCCAGATTGCATTTTTGAAATTCACCAGCTGTAACAATCAGGCTTTAGTAGGTGTATTGCAATTCCTGCTGTAGCTGTTGATTTGAACCTGAAATCATAAAAATTGGGCAGTCATCTCATAAGATGTATAGCAATAACATTGTGAATTTTCAAGACTCTACGACAATTCTAAATGCCTGTACAAAAAAGTCTGGAAACTTATTGAAGGCACCACGTACCTTCTTGTTTTTTTCTTTTTTACACCACTGATATTTATTCACTTACCTTCCTCTTTTTTCCTTTAGTTTACTTTTTTTTCAGCCTTTCTTCTTTCTTTCGTCGATTTTTCATCTATCTCTTCTTCCACTGCGTCTTCTGTGTCACTTTTTTTTTTCTTTACCTCTTCTTCCTCATTTATTTCTTCTTTTCCTGCTGGTTTCGTATCCACCTCGTCTTCTTTCGTATCCACTTACCTCTTCTTTTTTTCTTATTTATCTCCCCTTATTTATTTATTTTTTCATCAAATTCTTCTTCATCCTTTCTCTTTTGATCCAAGAGATCCACATCCGTCTGGAGATTTTCTCCTAAATTCCCTAGTTTAATGCATCGAAACATCAAACAAGTATAAAATAATTTTCTGTCACTTAAAAATGTTCTTTATCATTATTATTATTATTATTATTATTATTATTATTATTATTATTATTATTATTATTTACTCCTTTAGAGTTTTTCACATCAGTGTGAGCTGATGGTCTTTCTCTGGAGTCTGAGTGACATCAAGTCTCCTCAAGTCTTTAGGATTCTTCTCAGTATTCTGGCCGTTTTCAATTAGGCTGTTGTTTGGATGGTCTCCACTCGGCCGCCAACTTCCAAATCTTCCAGGCCCTTTAATAACCTTTAGTTACCGTGCCAAAAGCACCAATCACAATTGCTATAATTGTCACCTTCAAGGTTCCATAGTTTTTTCAATTCTCTAACAAGGTCGAGGTTCTTATCTCTCTTTTGACATCCTTTCAGTTTTATTTTGTGGTTAGCCGGGACAGCAAAGACGACAATTTTGCAGATTTTCTTTTTTTTTTTTTTGTACTTGATTATTATTAGGACTGGTCTTCTGGCCGAGATTAGGCAATCCGTTTGTATATCAAAGTCCCGTAGGAGTTTGTGTGTGTCATTTTCTAGGACAGGTGCTGGGTTGTGCATATTTGTTGGCATGGTCAAATATAAATTTCTTGCACATTTCCCAGTGGATCACCTTATCCACCCAGTCGTGTCTAGCCTTGTACTCCTTCTGTGCCAATTTGCTGCATTCGCTTATTATGCGATTGATGGTTTCATCTCTGTCACCGCGTAGTCTACATTTGCTATTTTGTTGCAACTTATCTATCCTCGCTTTGATATGATTGATTCTTATGGCGCTGTTTTGTGCTGCCATTTGGAGAGATTCTGTTTCTCTCTTAAAGTTTCCTTTTCTTAGCCATGTCCAGGTTTTGTCGTGTGAGATGTTTATTATTATTTTTATTTTTATTATTTACTTATTTTTTTATGCTTCAGCTCCAAAATTTTTTTGTCACATTTTCTGTCAGATATTTTTAAAAACCTTTTCCATATGTATATATATATATATATATATATGTGTGTGTGTGTGTAAAGAACTTGAATGCCATGATAGATCAGAAGGTCTTCATTTCTTTCTCTTTGCTTCTCAAGAGATTCGCTCTCGTTAACAGAAAGTTTTTTTCTTCACATTTTCTTTCCTTCTCAAATGCGCACTGGTTATCGTTACAGGTTAGCATCTGATCAGATAATCGTAGAGTCAGTTACCAGACTTTGTTTGCTTGCTCTCTGTTCAGATTTGATCTCATTTGCACAATGTCATGTTCTTTCTGTGGTAGAGGCATATTCACTTAATGACATTTCAGTCAGTAATATTTACTCCTTGAGATTTTTTCCCATCAGTGTTCGCTGACGGTCTTTTACAGTACTTTGAGTGACAGCAAGTCCCCTCAAGTAACCAGGACTCTTCTTGATATTCTGGCCATTCTTAACAATTCAGTAGTTTAGATGGTCTCCACTCGTCCTCCGACTTCCAAGTCCTCCAGTCTCTTTAATAATCCTTTATTTACTGTACCGAAAGCACATAATTGGTATTATCATCACCTTCATGTTCCATAGCTTTTTTCAATTCACAAGCAAGGTCGGGGTACTTATCCTTCTTTTCACTTTCTTTCAGTTTTATTCTGTGGTCAGCTGGTACTGAAACGTCCACTATTTGGCAAGTTTTAATTTTTTTTTTGTTAATTACTTCCGAACAGTAATTGTCTAGGGTTGCTCCTAAAATAGCAGTGTAGTGCAAGCCGGCTGTCTTCCCCAGTCCACGTTTTGTGTTTATGTCTCTGGTTGGTGTGTTTTCTTAACTTGTCATTTGTGTACCTAAAAAAAGGAACAGCCAACATTCGCAGTATGACGATCAGGTTTCCTATGTTGGCTATCAGGAGAGCACCTGCCGATCTTGACACCCAAGCCTGTTGCCTGGGTCCCATGTTGTGTCATATTTTGCCTCAATATTTCTATCATGAGTAGTATATAGTGGCTATACCAGACCCAGGGGTGATTATTATCTGTGCGCCTGACACAGATATGACCGAGAACAGTCATAGTGACTTTATATGAACAGCGGGTCGCAAAAAAAAAAAAAAAAAAGAAACACCTTAAGTTTTTAACTTAGTTAAAATGCTTATCTTGCTATTTTGTGTCTCGAACTAACATCCTAAACTAGTTTCAGGTTTTCCTGTATCACTTTTATAGTCTAGATTTACTGCCTTATTTTGAGACTTTATTTCCGAAGAGGATAGTGATATTTTACTAGAGATTAGGCTCTAGATATCTTTCCGGTTGTATTCAGGATGGTAACTGTTCTTTGTTAGCGCTTTTAGACTATATCAGGTGTTTATTTTTCATCGATTGAGTAAAGGTTGCATGAGTTGCTTTCTTATTAGTTGGTGAAATAAGACAAGTGACCATAAATAAATTTGACAAAACAGATTTATAGCATTCTGACCACTCGTACTTGAGAAAGCGGAATACCTTATCTGTGAACCATTTTCATTCGCTGTTTCTGGTCATTCTTCCAAATGATCACCTCTTTTAATCTTTATCTTATTCAACTTTCTTAATCGTTTTTTAAAGTTTAAAAAAAAAAAATTTGCATTTACTTCTTCAGGACGCAAAGTAAAGTTGGTGACCTTAATCGAGGGTGACCCGAAGTCTCCCTTTCCAATAGCTACTACAACGATGTGTAGGGGATAGCACTATTCAATTCTCCGGATTTCTACACTTTACCCTTGATCCTTACTTGATAATACTTTTTTTCTGTTTCGTTCTTTTTTGTCTTTTTCTTTACTTTTTTCTGCCTCTTTTTTCTTTTCTTTCTTTTTCTGTCTCTTTCTTGTTTCTTTTTTCTTGACTTTTTTTCTATCTCTTTTTCTTTATCTTTTCTTTTTTTCTGACTCTTTATCTTTTTTCTTTTCTTTTTTCTGTTTCTTTCTTTTCTTTTTCTTCTCTCGCTGAAGTCATCTTTACTTTTTTTTCTGTCTCTTTCTTTTGTTTTTCTTTTTTCTTTTCTTTTTTTCTGACTCTTTATCTTTTTTCTTTTCTTTTTTCTGTCTCTTTTTTTTCTTTTTCTTCTCTCACTTTACTTTTCTTTTTTCTTTTTTCTTTCTTTTTTCTTTTCTCTTTTCTTTTCTTTTTTCTTTTCTTTTTTTCTGTCTCTTTCTTTTCTTTTTTCTGTATCTCTTTCTTTTTTCTTTTCTTTTTTTTTCTGTCTCTTTCTTTTCTTTTTTCTTTTCTTTTCTTTTTTCTTTTTTTTTTCTTTTCTTTTTTTTCTGTATCTTTCTTTTCTTTTTTCTGTCTCTTTCTTTTTTCTTTTCTTTTTTCTGTCTCTTTTTTTTTCTTTTTCTTCTCTCACTGAAGTCATCTTTACTTTTTTCTTGTCTCTTTCTTTTCTTTTTCTTTTATCTTTTCTTTTTTTTCTGTCTCTTTCTTTTCTTGTTTTTTTTTCATCTTTTTTTTTCTCTTTCTTTCTTTGCTTTTTCTTTTTTTCTTTTCTTTTTTTCTATCTCTTGCTCTTCTTTTTCTTTTTTCTTTTCTTTTTTTCTTTTCTTTTTTCTTTTCTTTTTTTTTTACTTTTCTTTTTTCTGAATCTTTCTTTTCTTTTTCTTCTCTCACTGAAGTCATCTTTACTTTTTTTCTGTCTCTTTCTTTTTTTTCTTTTCTTTTTTCTTTTCTTTTTTCTGTCTCTTTTTTTGTTCTTTTTGCTTTACTTTTTCCTGTCTCTTTTTTTCTTTTCTTTTTTCTGTCACTTTTTTCTTTTTTCTGTACCTTTTTCTTTTTTCTTTTCTTTATTTTTTCTATCTCTTTCTTTTTCTTTATCCTTAATTTTCCAAACTATTTTTCTTAATATTTCTTATTTTTCTTTCATCTTTCACATAACTCATCCTTTACCTCAATTTCGTCTTTTTTTATATTCATCCTGCGCTGTGGGTGAGCCTTGGAATATACTGACTATAAAACCTGCCAAGGGGCAGACTCCACCCCCGACAAAAAAGAGGCGTCCTTGGTATTACACCAAACTACATCTGATGGTAACACTCAATATCTGGAGATCAGTGGAATGTTAGGTTCACTTTAATAGTCATAACTCTGACCCTGAGAGACAGTACTTGTTAGGGTCACATCTAGGGGTCAAAATCAGTTTTAGAATTATTCGTATTCAATAAAAACACTGGATGCCATACAACTGTGTACAAATCATTTGTATTACGCTCTCTCTGAAGTCATTAACCACATCATATAAACTTCAATGATTCAAATTTGGTTTGAAAAAATTGGTTAAATTTTAAACAATCAATTTAGATGTCAAAATGAAGCCCGAGTTAGAATTTTAAGTAGTATAAATATATTTTATTGAACAATTAAACTGTGTGCTTATGCTAAACTGAATTGTTTTCAATAGAACATAAAAATGGATTTGGCGTTAAATAACCTACAAAGGTTGATATGCCATAAAACCCAACAAACCAAACCAAACCAAACCATTAAATAGGACTACATGAACCAATAAAACTGTGTGCAAATTATTGGCATTAAATTGGAATAAAAAACATCATATAACTATGTGCAAAAAAAATTTTAATAATCAACGACGCAAAAATGAAAATATCAATGTACAATGACCATAATTCCTTAACGTTTAGGCATAAACTAACCCTAAACAGGTTAGTTCAGTGTATACAAAGGTATTTGATGACTGTCGAATTCTCCCCTATGAATGTATCAAACTAAATATTTAAACTTAGATCTACATTACTCTTTCACCGATACCGAACACTGTTTATTTATAATTAGATCAAATTACTTGGCACCTAGTCTCAGGTTATAAACCACATCACAAAATCTTCAATGATTCAAATTTCGTTTGAAAAAATTGGTTGAATTTTAAACAATCAATTTAGATGTCAAAATGAAGCCCGAGTTAGAATTTTAAGTAGTATAAATATATTTTATTGAAGTTGTTAAACTATTCGATGTATTCTAAAAATGCCGTCTGAAGTTCTAAGGCAAAATTAAATCCTCCGATTTTACTTCAATAAATAGGTAATAAAATCATAAAAAATTGGCCATTACCAATTATAGAATAAATAACAAACATTTGATAAGTCTCTGAATCCTTCACATTTTAATATAGTGACTATTCTTCTCCATAACAGCTTGTAATCTATTAGCCATTGATTTTGTTAAGTTTTTTTTTTTTTTACTTCAACAGGTTCAATTTCAGACTTGGTAGTTTTAATTGATTTCCATTGATCAGATTTGCTTTTATATTGTTTGCCCTCGTTAAATTATTTCATCCTTCCAAATGACCATAGATTTTCGGTCGAATTCAGATCAAGAATTAATGGTGGCCATTGCATTATCTTCTCTCCTGTACATCTTTTATGCTCAAAGAATTCACAAATAAGTTTAGATCATACGAAGGATCACTGCCGAGCATAAATAGATACTTCACTTTGAAACTGTGAGACTAGGACTTTTACCATTTAAAGAAAACCTGGCCTATTAAATTGCAATAGTTATCACTGTTTAATTTAAATCCTTCATCGTCTTTGAATGGTACAATAATGTTCTGATCGATAATTCCAACCCATATCATCACACTACCACCTTATTTCTGTCACACGTACGTCTGAATTGGATAAAATCCACTTGGTCTATCAAATATCACTCGATATTTGTTCGTGAAAAAAGTCAATTTTCATATATTTCTTGGCCCAAATTTGATGTTTTAAAATATTTGTTTTAGTGGGAGGAGGAAGCCAAGGATATATTTTAATGATCCCAAGTCATAAAGTATTTTTCACCTTTTGTCCTTCTTCACTCCCTAAATTCCAGCCTCTTCAAAGAATTTTGCATTGTTCAAAAGTGATTGCTTCGCTATAACTCTCTTTAGCTTATATTCATCTTAAGGAAGCAAGTTCTTAAAGCCTTTTTCTTTAAGTTCTCAACTTAATTATTTTCAACAGCTTTCTTTATCTTTATTGTTTGATGATCTCTGCAAAGCCTCTTTGATTTCTCCAAACTGAACATTCTTTCTTTAAGTAACTTTTATTTTCTATCTTTAGCAGTTCTGAGATCCTTCCCTTTACCCATTTCCCAACATGTATTATGGATAAAAAGAAAAAAATAGTTTTTATTAGATTTCAGAAGTCAATCTAATATTAGTTTTGTCGGCATATTAACTCCAGTCAGTCCATTTTCATCAATTCCAAATATTCAAACACATTAAAGATTGCAGAAACTTGATTTAAATATTTTTCTATTGACAGAAATTGACGACTTTGGTTTAGTTTCTTTGTTTAATGGAATATTAACCTTTATTATTTAATGCCAAAGCCATCCTTCAAGAAGAACAATAGTTAAGGGTGGGGTTAAAACCTTTCCCAAGAGTATTCGTCGGAAAATAAACGTATTAGCGCGACTGGAGTTCGAACACGCTTATAACAATTCCGCAGACCATCGTTTTAACGATTACACCACGAGGACACAGCCAGAATTAGACGAGTTTAAA
The DNA here is from genome assembly GCA_963585895.1 of Sepioteuthis lessoniana. Classification (NCBI taxonomy): domain Eukaryota; kingdom Metazoa; phylum Mollusca; class Cephalopoda; order Myopsida; family Loliginidae; genus Sepioteuthis; species Sepioteuthis lessoniana. Next base: position 8,108,599 of record OY757920.1, read on the forward strand.
TGTAACGACCCTTGATGCAGAACTTTTTGCGTTATTGAGGTTCATTTGATCTGCATAATAGATTCAGACTGGCTGTAGATAAGAACACTTTATACATACGAGGTGCATACGATAAGTTTCCAGACTTTTTTCGTATGGGTATTTAAGATTGTCGTAGACTCTTGAAAATTCAGTATGTTATTGCTATACATCTGACGAGATGACTGACCAATTTCTATGATTTCAGATTCAAATAAACGGCTACAGCAGCAATTGGAATACACCCTACTAATGCCTGATTGTGACTGTTGGTGAATTTCAAAAATGCAATGTGACACTTTGGAAGAACGATATGCAATAAAGTTCTATTTTAAACTTGCAAAAAATGCCACAGAAACGTATGGAATGCTTCAGACTGCTTTTGGAGCATCTTGCATGAATCGAGCATCAGTTTTTGAATGACATAAGAGATTTAAGGAAGGCAGGCACACTGTGAGGGATGATGAGAGGTGTGGAAGGAGTAAGGAAGTCAATAGACCAGAGTTGATTGGCCAAAGGGTTAGGGTTACTATGTTGAGGTTTTAAGGGAGTTCAGCAAGAGATTCCGTCGGAGGCCAGCACTTTTCAAATCGGGTAGGTGGCATTTCCACCAGGACAATGCACCAGTCTACAACTCCGTCCTTGTCACAGACTATTTGACCAACATGGTCATCAAGACAGATCCTCACCCTCCCTATGGTCATGACCTTGCTCCCTGTAACTTTTGGTTATTCCCTAAGCTCAGAGGCTGTCAGTATGAGATAAATGAGGAGATGAAAGAGGCTGTGACGAAGGTCATTAACACGCTCACACAAAAGGACTTCCATGGGGTCTTCCATAGGTTGTTGGAACGGTACAACAAGTGCATTACAGCCGAAGGACATTATTTCGAAGGGGACTAGCGTTTCATGTGTGTACTATCAATAAAAGTGCCCATACGAAAAAAGTCTGGAAACTTATCCTATGCCCCTCGTAACTAAATCTTTGGAATACTGAATAGCTACTTGAATCTATAATATTTTACAAAGAATAACTATTATCATTCGGTGTAGTAGTTACTTGAAACCATATCACTGTTGAAAAGCAAAGGTGTGTCGTAGTAATTTGCTAAGCTTTTTGCTTAGATGTAGCACAAGGCCATATGAATGGGGCACCCAAGGAGACTTGAATTCATTTACCTAGGCTTGCTAGTCTAGCTTGGCAACCATAACATCAACAGAGACGCCCAACAGAGGGTTTTTTATAAAATTTAATAGTTACTTTAAACTATATTCTTTTATTAAATAGGAATACTTGAAAAAATATAATTGCGAGCAAATTATTTGTATTAGATAGGAATACTTGAAACCATAAAACTGTGTGAAAATTATTTGAATTAGATAGGAATATTTGAAACTATGTATTTATTTGAAAATTATTTGTATTTGATAGGAATACTTGAAACCATATAACTGAGTACAAGAACTCTTAAGAAACAACACAAAAACGTTCCTATAAACGTACAATGAATACGCTTTTCTAACCCCGAGTTGGCATGCCATTAAAATTAATCAGTCATTTTCCTTACGCCTTTTCTTCTATTTATATCGCTTCTCTTTACCGTGGACTTATCTACAACGTATCTATTTTTCTTAGTTTTTGTTTTGTTTTATCTTTCTTTTTCGTTTATTTTAGTTTGACTTGTCCGCTTTTGGTCTTCTTTTCCTTGTATCTCTTCTTCTTTTTCTTCTATCACTTCTTTATTTTCTAGCACTTCTTCTGTTTCTTCTATCACTTCTTTTTTTTTCTCCTATCATTTCTTTTTCTTCTATCACTTCTTTTCCTTCTATCACTTCTTTTTTTCCTTCTATCACTTCTTTTCCTTTTATCACTTCTTTTTCTTCCATCACTTCTTCTTTTTCTTCCATCACTTCTTTTTCTTCTATCACTACTTCATATTCTTCTATCACTTCTTCTTTTTCTTCTGTCGCTTCTTCTTTTCCTTGTATCTCTTCTTCTTTTTCTTCTATCACTTCTTCTTTTTCTTCTATCACTTCTTCTTTTTCTTCTGTCGCTTCTTCTTTTCCTTGTATCTCTTCTTCTTTTTCTTCTATCACTTTTTTCTTTTTCTTCTATCACTTCTTTTTTCTCTTCTATCACTTCTTTTCCTTTCATCACTTCTTTTTCTTCCATCACATCTTCTTTTTATTCTATTACTTCTTTTTCTTTCATCACTTCTTCTTTTTCTTCTATCACATCTTTATTTACTTCTATCACTTCTTTTTCTTCTATCACTACTTCTTTTTCTTCTACCTCTTCTTTTTATTCCTACACATCTTTTTCTTCTATCACTTCTTCTTTTCCTTCTATCACTTCTTCTTTTCCTTCTATCTCTTCTTCTTTTCCTTCTATCACTTCTTCTTTTTCTTCTATCACTTCTTCTTTTCCTTCCATCACTTCTTCTTTTTCTTCTATCACTTCTTTTTTTCTTCTATCATTTCTTCTCTTTCTTTTATCCCTTTTTCTTTTCCTTCTATCACTTCTTCTTTTTCTTCTATCACTTCTTCTTTTTTTCTATCACTTTTTCTTTTTCTTCTATCACTACTTTTTCTCCTATCACTTCTTCTTTTTCTTCTATCACTTCTTCTTTTTCTTCTGTCACTTCTTCTTTTCCTTCTATCACTTCTTCTTTTCCTTGTATCTCTTCTTCTTTTTTTTTAAATTTTGGAATGAAAACTTTAATATAAATCTCATTGTCTAAAATATAAAAACATCAACCATATAAAAAAGAGAGACGAGCCAAAATCTCTTTTCAGCTGCTTGAAAATTCTTTTATTGTTTTTTTTGTATGTATTCTTCTTCTGCTTCGAAATTTTTTATGTCATATTTTCCGACAAAAAGTAGTTGAATCTTTTTTTTCATTTTAGAAAAAGGAAACTACTCCATGTCTCACTCCCTAAACTTATACAAAAAAAAACTTAGATACCTGGATAAAACAGGTCTTCATTTCGTTCTCTTTGCTTCTCAAGAGATTTCCACTCGTTAACAACAAGTTTTTTCTTTATATTTTCTTAATTTTTTTTCAAATGTGCACTGGTTATCATTACAGGTTAGCATCTGATCAGATAATCATAAAGTCGGTTACCGGACTTTGTTTAGTAGCTCTCCGTTTTGTTAACATTTACATAATATTCTTTCCGTGGAAGAGGCATATTCAATTAATGACATTTGAGTCAAAAATTATCATTATAATTATTATTATTATCATTATTATTATTATTAGTAGTAGTAGTACATAGAACTCTTTCATCTTCCAATTTTTAATAGTCTTTCTTATTACAATTCAGATCGTTATTCCTACGACAGTATGGAATACCTTTAACTGATAGCAATAATAAGATAATCTTTTGACGAAACTCGAACCCATGGCCCTTTTGACCCCGAAGAAGACTGATTGCATCACCAACAAACCTACAAGTGCCATTGGCTCGGAGAAGCTCAAATTCTAATCTCGGTCTTCTTCTGGGTCAAATGCGATGTGGGTTCGAGTCTCGTCAAAAAACAGAGATCAACTAACACGCCCCTTACTCTGTCTTTCTATGGAGACGAACTTAGCTGCTTTAAAAATTTGGGCTTTCTGAGATACTGAGAAAGGTCAATTAGCTAAAAATGTGGACTCGGTGAGGGCAAGTTGATATCTGTTTTAAAACTGTCTGCGCAGATCGGAAATTGAGTCTGCAGGCTGTCCTCTTCGGCATAAGTCATTTTCATTGAAATTGGAATCTGCAATCCCGAGTTCAAATCTTAGACGAAGCTGTCTGTTTTTAATTTCGTGCTCATGCTTTTATGCAAGCTGTTGAATCCCTTTCTTCTCCCTGCCGCTATGGGTAAATGGATTTCTCTTGCCGTGGTAAGGCAACCAATCTAGGAGAAAGAAAATTCTGAATTCAAACCAATAATATTACGCTTAAAATTGACCTGTACATCCTGCTCGAGGAGAAGGATTTGGTTTAAAAGCTTATTCTGTCTTTCTATCTCTGAACACCGTGTTTGTTGCTACGCTTTCTGTATACTAAAGTTTTCCTTGTCGATGGGGAGTTGACTAAGCGGATTATCTCCCCTGTAGAGATACAAGACACCAAAAAGTAGTGTTCAGAGTACAACACTAAACATGCATCTAATGTTGAAGCAACATTTCTGGAGATCTAAGGAATGCGGATAACCTCTTTCATTACTCCCAGTTCCACTCAGATCTCGATTAGTAGTACTTGTTAGGGTTTCGTCTCTGGGTCAAATCAATCTGTTTAAAAAATTGTTCGTATTCGATTGCAACGTGTGCAAAAAAACTTTTAAACTACACAAAAATGTTAATATGAAAATACAATGAATACGATTCCCAAACCTTTTGGCATAAAATAAGCCTTGGCCGTTGGATAATCCCTTAAAATCAATCAATAGTCATCATCCTCATCATCATCATGTCGTGCCGCCAGCACGTATATCCCTGACCCTCTCTCGCCACTTCTCCCTATCATTCATCGCCTCCGGCAGGTCTTCAGGGTTACATCCTGTGTCCTCACATAGTTGCTGTATGTAAGTTCGAGCTGGTCGTCCTGCTTTTGCACGGCCATATGTGGGGGTCCATGCGTCATTTTTTTTGTTAGTTTTAGATTAAATGTTTTACACATTATTTTCATTATAAATTTTGACACGTGTTTACTTTCATTTTTTAATTTTTAAAGACTATCAAATTTTTAATCACAATTAGATTTTTAATGTCTATTAAATTAAATTCATCAACTCGAACACAAAACAAATTATTGAATAGCGACAATCGTTTTTGAATTGGTACCCTCATTCTGAAACACAGAATTTCAACTGACGACAGACGAAAGAAATTTCGTAAATGCTACTCAGTATTACCGTCTGAAGCCAATTCACTTGTCAGCCGATTATTTGAATTATTTAAAACTCACTAATCAGCTTGTCTTTCAACGTTTACTTGTACGACCTGCAAAATGTAATCACTTTAAACTAGACTCAATTATCCAGAAACTTTGAAACAGTTCTACTTTCATATTTGCGTGTAAACATCACCTTCAAACGTTGTCAATTTTGAAAGCCATTTCGACAACTGATCAGATATATTGTGGCTGGTTAAAGATTGGGTTTCAATTCCCTGTCAGAAAATCATAATCAGTTACAGATTTTCATTCTTTATGTGCTCAGCTGAAACTATACAAAGAGAGACACACAGGACTCCAATGTCAAACATCAAACTGTCATGAACGTTGACGAATCTACAGATGGGATAAATTCAAGATGTTAGGGAAAAAAATCTTGTTAATTTTGTATTTTCTCTGAGTTAAAATCACAGAGTTTGAAATTTCCGTCTGAAATTGTTTCATAAGAGATCTAATATGTCCGCCCCACTAACTGACCGTTCTGTTGGCTGGGGATTTGAATACGTCCAATCGACTGATCTCTGATGGTGAGGCTCCAGTTCTTACCTATGTTATATAGTCACATATGCAGATTCACATCTACATACGTGCACATATATATGTAGAATAATTCACAACAACACAATGATAACGACGCACGCAGTAATAAACGACGCATGAAGGAAGACGCAGGAAGACTTCTTTAACAATATTTTACCTCTCACTTTATTGCAAAGGTTCGAAAGGGTTGTTCATGGTTTACGCGTGAGAGGGTGCTGGAGACCGAATATAAAATGTAATATCTTGACCCCACTGTTATGACCGTCACGTTGTGTCTTTTTTGTTCTCTAGAGCTGCTCAACCGGAGGCCTAGGGGCTCACTCTGCTCGATGCTGGTTTTCTTTATTGCATCTTATCAGCATCTTCTCTGGACCCCAAACTCCATCGGGGTTTCCGAGGGCCCCCTCGGTCGGGTATGGCTTTCCCTACCACACCTCGTCTCCAACTGTCTGGAACTCTCCTGGCAACTACACTGGCTCGTCGAACTCAGCTGAATTATATAATCGTTCGACGCCCACTCGATCTTTGAAATCGAATGTTTAATCGTCATCAAGCGGAAATAACTGTCATGCAGTTCAGAGGTCACTCTCTTCCGGTGCATCAGTCTATGAGTGTACCGTGGGAATTTTTTTTTTGGCTCGTCATCGGCCAATTTCCGCCCACGCGATTTCCTCTCATAACTGCCATTAGAATGTATCACTTCCTTCCGGTGCATCACCTTGAATGGCATTTTTGGCCGGGTCAAAAGGTCAAAACATAACACCTAGGCAGGGTAGTAGTACCTCTTATGATCTCGTCCATGGCTCAAATAGAATTGTTTAATTATCTACTTTATTTGAAACTATCTTACTGTGCACAAAAAAATAAGTGATATAGAAATAATAATTAGTATTTGATAGCAATGCTTGAAAGCATTGAACTGTGTGCAAACAAATGAGAAAGGGTGGCAAGAATTATTGCTGTTTGGTAACAATACTTGAACTATTTAGGGTCTTGGGCGTGTCATTTAGTTGCATATCATGGTGAAACTCTAGTCATGGAGCTTTGATGGATTGCGAATTACCTCTTTATTTCCATTACTTTCAGGTCCACTCGGAGCCGGAGTGATAGTACCTGTAAGGTTCCATCTATTGGTCAAATAGAACTGCTCAGTCTTTTACTAGCGATTATTATTAATATTAAGTAGAATTATTTGTGTTAGATAGCAATACTTGAAACCATTTAACTGTGTGCAAAAAATGAGCTCAGGTTAGTTTTGATAATGTTACCTAACGAATATTCATTTACAAATCACACACACACACACACACACAAAGGGGATTTGGTATTATATAACCTACAATGTTTGATACACCACAAAAATACAATCAACTAGCCAACAAACCAACAAATCCACTGATTTAGTATACAACAATATTTCCTGTGATATCGCTGTGGATTTATTTGTGTTCAGGGTCGTTTTGGCGATATTGATTCCAAGTCATAAAGCACTTTGCCTTTCCTGCTGCATTAGACGACTGCCAATCTTCCATACTGATGTGGACCCAATTTGGGACCACGAAAAGATAACTCTGAACACGGTGTAAGTTTAAGGATATATTGAAGTAAAAAGATACAGAGAAAAGTGGTGGCGTAAGCTAGGCCTACTTGTCAGTCGAATATCCAGTCTCCATCCAATCTCACGACGACCAACCGATAAGAGTACATGGCTCTCGATTAATATAGGATTTGGAAGACTTCGTCAATGAGTATGTAACGGTCCTATAACACATACAATCTTTCTCAAACTTCCGCTGAAATCCGGATGTATACCCAGAAAGTCTCACGTGTTTGATGAATACCATAAGACACCAGAACGTTACACTTTTAAACGTGTACAATCATAGCCAACCCAACGTCATTAATTATCGAGAGGGATACAATTAGCCTAAAGTCGAACCTAACCGATAAAATGAAACGCAGTTTCTTCCAGGCAGCGGTTGTGTCGATACTGCTATATGGATGCACCACATGGACGCTAACTAAGCGGCTGGAGAGGAAACAAGACGGAAATTACACAAGAATGTTGAGAGCAGTATAGAACAAGACCTGGCGACAACACCCCACGAGACACCAACTATACGGACACTTGCCCCCCCCCCCCATCACGAAAACTATACAATTTAGACGAACCAGACACGCGGGACACTGCTGGAGAAGCAAGGACGAGCTCATAAGCGATGTACTCCTGTGGACCCCCACATATGGATGTGCAAAAGCAGGACGACCAGCACGAACTTACATACAGCAACTATGTGAGGACACAGGATGTAACCTAGAAGACCTGCCGGAGGGGATGAATGATAGGGAGAAGTGGCGAGAGAGGGTCAGGGATATCCGTGCTACCAGCGCGACATGATGATGATGATGAAACCCTGAAAACTGAGTTAATGGCAAAAAGATGAATTTAACGTAAGCCGAAATAAAATAAAGCGGGTTTCGTTTCGTTTCGTTTCGTTTCGTTTTATGATATATCAACCATTGTAGGTTTAGTTTGGTTTGGTTTTATGGCATATCAACAAGTGATGGTTATTTAATGCCAAATCCTCTTTATACATATATATTAAATATATATGATTTGGTTTGGTTGGGTTTTATGGCATATCAAACATTGTAGGTTAATGCCAAATCTTATATATATATATATATATATATATATATATATATATATATATGATTTGCTTTTGTTGGGTTTGATGGCATATCAACCATTATAGGTTAATGCAAAATCTTCTATATACATATATATCAAATATATATATATATATATATATATATATATGTATATATATATATATATATATATATATATATATATATATATATATATATATATGATTTGTTAACACATTTTGTGGATAACATTTTTAAATGAGCCTGAGCTCATTTTTTTACGCACAGTTAAATGGTTCCAAGTATTACTCCGTATCACTAACAATTGAAATAAACAATAGTCATTTGTTTACACAGACTGAAATGATGAAGCATTCTATTTCAAACAAATCAATTTAGCATTTGTTTGCACTCCAACATTTCTTTTTCACCCATTGATAGGATCCTATCAAGTGCAACCAACCGAGCCAAAATGGACTGGGAGCGATGGCAATGAAAGGGTTTTCCGCATTCTCCAAATGTCCCACATTACTGGAGCTTCACGATTCAATTGCTTAGTGTCATAATCAGGACACTCATCGGGGGAGTCTTACCCCTCTGCAGAGATACAGTCAGTGTATTCTACAACCCCATCCAGCTGGGCCAAAGTAAAGTCGGGTATTCAACAGGTTAAAAAAAAATACGTACCCTTCGTCCGTATAAGTTTACCTCAAAGGGCTATTTTTTCAAACTAATCATTTTGTATAAAAAGCAATTTTTAAAAAAAGAGAAAAGTAAAAGATAAAAGATTTAAAAATTGCTTGACGTGCGTTTTCTTTTCTACTTGAAATAAAAATCTGCTTTTTTTCCCGCATTTTTAAGTCATTACGGTCCAATCGCTGTTAAAAAAAACATGAAGCATATTTTTTCCGGACAGTCAGGTTTTTTCTAAGATCTGTCTTGAGTAAATGATGACATCAGTTTTAATTAATGGTTTTATGGTTAAGAGATTTTAGGAAATTATTAGATAAATTTTACGAACGAGAATCAATTGGATTATGGGGGACATGAAAAGCCAATCTGTTTGATGCGATATTTTCAGAATTTCCCATTAAACGTTTGAATATTGATTTATACATTTCGTGCGTATTGCGCACTTGTCCCAAGTTGAAAACTTTATCACTTTTTCAGAATATATTTTTGCAATAAGGGCCGTTAATAACAAAGTTGATACTTGAAAAAAAAAAAAAAATTAAAAAATAAAAAAATAAAGAGAGAAGGCCATGCAATCATCATCAGAGGTGCTTCTGAAGTACAAATTTCACGCACTAGTTTCCATCTGTCAAGACTTACAACGAATGCGGCAGCTACTTTTCTGCTGCTGCCAATAGAAAAAGTAAGTTAATCATAATGATACAAATAACCAACTTTTTCTCAATTAGAAAAGCGTACTTCCGACAAAATCATGATCCGCTCTCTTAAGGTGTGTCTGGGGGGGGGGCTTAGAATACGCTGACTGTATCCTCTGCAGAGGGGTAAATCTCCTAAGAATGGGGTGTATAAGGCATGTCACTAAATTTCATTCGCTAGTGAGACTCCTGGAGTCAACTCTTCATAGCCATTACTTCCAGGTCAACTTTGGGTTAAATAAATGTTTGAAAATTATTAGTTATTGATGCGAATATTTGATATCATAATTGTAAACTTTTTTGTGATAATAATAGTTACTTGAAGCTCTAATTATTTACTAAGGATTAATATTAGTTATTGAAGCCATAGAATTGTGTGCAATAACTTTTATAAAAATAGTTACATGAAGCTATATATATTTACTAAGGATTGAATTGACTCCATTCACAGAGGAAAGATGGAGCAAATCTTTCTCGCATACGGCCTACCAGAAGAAACAGTCGCAGCCATAATGATGCCCTATAGAAACACCAAGGTAAAAGTCCGTTTTCCGGATGGAGACACAGACTACTTAGATATTGTAGCAGGTGTACTGCAAGGAGACACATTAGCCCCATACCTCTTTATCAAATGTCTAGACTACGTGTTTAGAACAGCTGTTGATAAAATCAAAGAAAACAGTTTCAAGCTAACAAAAGAAAGAAGCAGAAGTTACTCCCGCAAAAACAATTACCGACACTGACTACGCCGATGATATAGCACTTCCGGCAAATTTACCCGCCCAAGCCGAAACCCTGCTACATAGTCAGGAACGAGCCACTGCCGGCATTGGCCGCCATGTCATCGCACACAAGACGGAATATATGTGCTACAATCAAACAGGCGTCATCTCCAAACTAAATGATTGCGCACTGAAACTAGATGACATGTTCACCGAGCAATGTCTCATCAACCGAAACAGATATCGACACACAACTAGCAAAGGCATGGACAGATATCGATAGGCAATCGGTCGCATGGAAGTCAGACCTGGCCGATAAAATGAAGTGCAGTTTCTGCCAAGCAGCAGTAGTATCGATACTGCTATATGGATGCACCATGTGGACGCTAACAAAACGTATGGAGAAAAAACATGACGGCAATTACACAAGAATGCTTCGAGCAATACTGAACAAATCCTGGAGACAGCACCCCCCAAAACAGCAAGTGTACGGCCACCTACTACCCGTCACGAAAACTATCAAAATTAGACGAACCAGACATGCGAGACACTACTGGAGAAGTAGGGACGAGCTCGTGAGTGATGTACTCCCGTGGACCCCTTCATAGGGACGATCAAAAGCAGGACGTCCAGCCCGAACATACATACAGCAGCTCTGTACAGATACTGGATGTAGCAAGGAAGACCTACCAAAAGCAATGGACGATAGGGAGGGGAGGCGAGAGAGGGTCAGAAATATCCGTGCTGATAGCGTGACATGATGATGATGATGATTAAGGATTAATATTAATGACTTGCGAAGTGTATAAACCTCCTTAACCTCCCAGCTATGACTTATATAGTATTAATCGTTTTCTTCCGCAGAGATGGATTCGACATTTAATAATAAGGTTGATATAACAAGAAATAAAACCAACATTATTGAATGAAATAGTGTCGTTGTTCCACACTTTTGATCAGTAACTTCATCGTTTTCTTTTCATTACAAGTTTTTCAACCGATCTATTCAGCAAAAGTGGAATTCAATTTTTATTCCAAGCAATTTATTCCAAATACCTGTAATTTAATTTTATGTCTGAATAATAAATCGACCGGAAAATGTAATAACAAGCAACCAAAGCAAAGAGTAGCCATAATTTTTCTTAAATTTTAAAATTTATTTCAGAATATCGAAAAACTTAAATTTTAACTGCTTCGACTTTGTAGTTGACAAATCTTCGGATATATCAAAAGTATTTGTTTTATAGTCCTCGGGACGTTCACGAACGGCGTCTTAATTGTTCATATATATATATATATATATATAATGATGAATTCTCCCGTAAATTTTGAAATATATATATATATATATATATAAAGAAAAATTGATAACAAAGTAATCTAAGTAGGAGAGATTTATTGAGAAGCATAGTCGACACTGTAGCGTTTCTGTTCTAATGAACCATCATCAGGACTATGAGGGATGATATTAGTGATGTTAAATCAACTATGGATGTTTAAAAATGCAAAATCCAAAAACCAAGGGAAAATTTTCTTTTACAAGAAAAAGTTGGCCGTTTAATTAGTGAATCAGCGTCATTTGACTTATGAGAAATATTGTGTAGAATTTATGTTCCATTTGTTTATCGAGAAAGATTTTGGATCAAAAGGAGGAAGAAAAATAAAAAGAACGATAAAATATATTGTCGGATTACACACCAAATTTCTATTTCCATATATATATATATATCATCATCATCATCATCATGTCACGCTGGTAGCACGGATATCCCTGACCCTCTCTCGCCACTCCTCCCTATCGTCCATCGCCCTAGGTAGGTCTTCAGGACAACATCCCGTATCTTCACATAGCTGCTGAATGTATGTTCGTGCTGGTCGTCCTGCTTTTGCACGGCAATGTGTGGGGGTCCATGAGAGTACATCTCTTATGAGTTCGTCCCTGCTTCTCAAGCAGTGTCCTGCATCTCTGGTTCGTCTAACTTGAATAGTTTTCGTGATAGGGGGCAGGTGGCCGTACAGTTGGTGTCTTGTGGGGTGTTGCCGCCAGGACTTGTTCAAGATTGCACGCAGCATTCTTGTGTAATTGCCGTCTAGCTTCCTCTCCAGCCGTTTTGTTAGCGTCCATGTAGTGCAGCCATATAGCAGTATCGATGTGACCGCTGCCTGGAAGAAACTGCGTTTCATTTTATCGGTTAGGTCTGATTTCCATATGATCGATAGCCTATTGGGGGCTGTCCATGCTTTCGTTAACCTCGTGTCGATGTCCTTTTCGGTTGATTCGACGCTGCTTCCTAGGTACGTGAATTTGTCTACTAGTTTAAGAGGGGTTCCTTCTAGAATGGAGATGTCACCCGTTACCGACGCCGACTACGCCGATGACATAGCGATACTGGCAAATACACCCGACCAAGCCGAAACACTACTGCATAGTTTGGAACGAGCAGCCGCAGGCATAGGCCTCTATGTTAATGCACACAAAACGGAATATATGTGCTATATATATATATTGAAATTATTGTAATGTGCTTTCGATGATTTTACTTCCATAAGGAGTTTTCAAGTGCTGCCAGCCTACCTTGTGTTTTAAAGCATCAAAAGTGATAATTGAGTAACATCCAATTTTGGAATTTATTTCCAGCGTCAAGTCACTGCCCCCTGCCCAGTCGGCTGAGGTTGTAGACTACACCATCCGCATCTCTAACGAGTGTCCTGCATACGACAATAAACAATCTGATGGTGAGGTTCCGGTATTGCTGGAACTTTGTGGAATGCGGAGTACCTCTTCATTGCCATCACTCCCAGGTCAACTCTGTGGTAGCACCTGATAGGGTCCTATGTATGGGTCAAATAGAACTTAACTGTTGTTTTGAGAGTTTACAGTTTTTGCATTTAAACTGCGTATTTATGCTAAACTGAATTGCTCGAAATAGAACTGTCTTTACATGCAAACTACGTACTTATGGAAAACTGTATTGTTTTGAATAGAACTGGTTTTGACATTGGAACTATACAACGCTAAACTGAGTTGTTCGTAAACAAAAACTATACTTATACTTAACTAAAATGTTTGAATTAGAACTGACCAAACTGAATAGCTTGAAATAGAAATGTTTTTGACAATTGAACTGTGTACTTATGCTTAACTGAATTGTTTGAATTAGAACTGTTTTGACATTTATCTGTGTGTAAACAAAATCTGTACTTATGCTAAACTGAATTGGCTGAATTAGAACTGTTCGACTAATCTAAATAGCTTGAAATAGAAATGTTTTTGACAATTAAACTGTGTACTTATGCTAAACTGAATTTTTTGAAATAGAACTGTTTATTTGTATAAAAAGGGATCTGGCATAAAATAACCTACAAAAGTTCATATGCCATAAAACCCCAACAAACAAACAAACAAACACTGCCTTCAAAATTATTTAGCAAGTTTTTGACAGTACAGTTATGTATTATTTCCACAGATCAAATTCTGCTATCAACTTCAACAGCTTTGAGGCTCACTTTTAAATAACGCCTTGAAATTACTAGAACAACGATATCTGTGTCCACTATAATAATATAACATATTGACCCTTGACCGAGCCGTCAATCAAGAGATGCAACTGTGTAAATAAGCCGAAGAACAGCGAAACAGGTGCATCCAGTCAAAGATATCGGAATATCACCTGGACCTGTGGACGTGGTTGAATTCGGTGAGGGTGGCAGATGCGTACGCCCACAGGAAACAGGTGGACGCCAGACAATTATATAACCAGGTGCCACAGACGGCTTTGGTCAGTTGCAGTTCCAGTTGGAGATAGGATGCCAGCGGAGTGAGAAGCAGCTCCAGAGAGAGGGCCTGGGCCCTCAGTGACCCACGGTTGAGCAGCACAGCCAGAATGCGAAAGAAGTGCTGCTATGGTCAGAAGAAACTTTGGGCCAATATGTAGCAGTCTGTCCCCGTCTCCAGCTCACCTCTCACACACAACCAACATCAACCCTTTCGAGAATAAAGTGTGAGAGATATATTTTTACAAAGAAGTGTGTTCGTTCGTTCGTTCATTGTAGTCGTCATTATTGTTGATTATGTTTCCGCTTATAGTTGTATATGTATAGTTGTATATGTCATCATCATCCTCTTGTCGTGCCACTTGCACAGGTATCCCTGACCCTCTCTCGCCACTTTTCCCTATCGTTCATCGCCTCTGGCAGGTCTTCAGGGCTACATCCCGTATCCTCACATAGCTGCTGAATGTATGTTCGTGCTGGTCGTCCTGCTTTTGCCCGGCCATATGTGGGGGTCGATAGGAGTACATCACTTATGAGCTCGTCCCTGCTTCTCCAGCTGTGTCCTGCATGTCTGGTTCGTCTAACTTGAATAGTTTTCGTGATGGGAGGTAGGTGGCCGTATAGTTGGTGCTTTGGGGGTGATGCCGCCAGGACTTGTTCAGTATTGCTCGCAGCATTCTTGTGTAATTGCCGTCTAGCTTCTTCTCCAGCTGTTTTGTTAGCGTCCAAGTAGTGCATCCATACAGCAGTATCGATACGACCACTGCCTGGAAGAAACTGCGTTTCATTTTATCGGTCAGGTTTGATTTCCATATGATCGATAGCCTATTGATAGCTTTCCATGTCTTTGTTAGCCGTCTGTCGATGTCTGTTTCGGTTGATGATACGCTGCGTCCTAGGTAGGTGAATTTGTCTACAAGTTTCAGAGGGGTTCCGTCTAGTGTGGTGATATCGTCTGTTTGATTATAGCACATAAAACAAGATAATGATAGAAATACATGGAGAAATACAATGGAGGTGCCCGTGGTGTACTGGTTATCGTCGCAGGAAATGGACACGGCGATTCGAGTTCAAATCCTGGACGAGACTGATTGCATTTCACATAGCTCTAATACCCTTGGGAAAGGTATGAATCCAATTATTCTCCCTCCAGCTATGGGTAAATAGTAGGACAGACTATGTTCTTCAGCCTTGGTGAGGCAACAAGTCTGGGAGAAGGAAAACTCTGAATTCAAACCTGTTAAACTCCGCTTAAAAACTGACCTTGTGTCATATCCTGCCCGAGCGGAGGGGTTGGATAAATAGGATAATCATAGAAATACATTCAAATTATTGGTGCTGCGTTGATTCACTGATATCATATGACATTCGTAGGAAATGGACGATTGTCGAAATATAGAATGAGGTTGTTTGAATTTCGCATACCCTTAGTGAAGGTTTGCAGTTAATTCTTCTGCCTCTTGCAAGGGTGTCTCAATATAAATGGGATCCATGTGACTATTAATAAATCTACTAAAAATAATAATGTATTCTTTTTTGTTTCAGATTTGAACATATACTATAAAAAACTATTGATCACTCAATCCCAATGCCTTGGGCAAGAGAGGAAAAATATTTTGCATCGAAACAAAATTATTGAAAACTGTCTCAAAATAGATGCAACCCATTAACATGATAATGATTTATTACTAAGACAAGGGACTCAAAAAAGGTTGCGTGTCTTTGAAGCTGATATAATAACAATTAAGAAAACATTGATTTTTATATCTCTAGCTCGAAGGTTGCATTTTTAACAGAACGTGTTCTAAATGACCGCTGTTGGGCTTATCTCAGTAATAAATCATTATCATAATAATGGGTTGCGTCTCTTTTGAGACATCCTATAGTTGAATATTTGTGAATTTTTTTTTTATTAAAACGCGCTTCTTCGTACACACTATAGGTTCTTCAGCAAATTTCATATGGTTTGCTCATCTTATCCACTAAAAAAAATTGATGACAAAACTCTGTTCCAGCCTTTGATTTCCCACCATTCTAAAAAGCTTCAAAACAAATATTTTTGCGAGATTAAAATAATTTTTGCTACAAAACATTTCTAAGCAATGCAAAGTTAGCATTTATGGGAAAAAATGAGTACTGCTTCTTTCAAATAAATTATTTTTATTTATATATATTTTGTTTTGTATTCAAGACAAATTCTATTCATCAATGTTTTAAACTGTTCCTTTGAGAAAGAACGAAAGCAAAACTCAACAACAACAACAACAACAACAATAATAATAATAATAATAATAATAATAGTAAACAAAATCCTATTTCTTTTTGTTCATCTACTGGCTACAAAGGCGAGCGGGTTTTATATATTTTAAAGAGGAACTTCGATGACAAACGGGCAATGACATAAGAAAAACTAGCATTCAAAATGTGATTGAAAATACACGGAAGAGCAGCTAAGGGACTGTGCTTTCATAAAAGGTTACCCTGCCAAGTCTGATAAGGATGACGTTTGTTATCATTACATCTGCCATATAAGGTTGCAGATCAGACATGGAGCACAAACTGTCTTGTATTCTTTGAATCACCAACTGAAATGTGAATTGAGAAAGACGGGAAGCTTTTCTTTCTAATCTGACTGAAAGGTCGATGGGTTCATGACCATGAAGTCAATAAGTATGTTTCGGCACACACACACACACACACACACACACACACACACACACACACACACACATTGATATGCCATTTAACAGAATAACAAACTGACCAACCCACACGTTCACACACCCACGTTCATACATGTATGTATATGGACATGAGGATGCTGAAAAATTGTCGGTCCAAACGAAAAGCGAATATACTTTTTTATTTTTATCATTTTATTTATTTTCTAAGAATTAAGAAGATTTGGGAAATGGTGTGCCAAGAGTGTTGAACTTTGGAATAAACATGTAGAATGACATGTACATTTCATGGCCCTGGGTCATTCTCTTTTTGGCCGGACCCAAAACTTTTCACACACACACACACACACACACACACACACACACACACACACACACACACACACACACACATATATATATATATAGAATGATGGAAGAAAAAATTTCCATGAACAACTGAGAATAACATTTCTTTTTTAATGTAATTGAATGTTTTTCTATTATTGCTTGTGTTTTCTTTTCAATTTTAATTGGGGTTTTTTTGTCTTTTTTTTTTTGCGGGGAAGGCTTGAAGAAACTTAAGATATATACCGAATGCGTTGACCTATGGAATTTAATATGTGAAATATCATGAAAGGATAGGGTTCTTGGACACTTCTTTCTTAGTTCGATTAAGATCTTTTTAACACACTGTTATATATATATATATAGAGAGAGAGTTAGAGAGTGCTATATATATATATATATATATATATATATATATATATATATATATATATATATATATATATATATATAATGTCTATATTCCAGTAGGTTCGATAATTTGGATTTGGCAAAGATTCAAGTGTCAATGTTTTTAGTGACAATATGTTTTTTTCACTTTTAAATCTAAAATTCCATGCTGTTTGTTTCAGATTTTTCCAACATGCAGTAAACTAATGTCAATTGAGTACTGTGAGGAATGTATGGCTTAGCATTCACGACGTAAGCTCCAATACGAAGATCACAAAGTTTGGGGTTTCAATCTGAGGACAGTGCAGAGGATTCAAAAAGTGTTATATGTGTCCAGTGGTGATAAGAGACATGCTTCCAGGCTGCCGTATCTACATACGGCAGCCTAGAAGCCTCTCTCTGATCGTTCTGATAAGAAAAGAACTCCCGAATTTGTTTATAAGATGCAGGTTTAGATTGACAACATTCCCAGCAAGTCAATCGGGCCCATAGCCAGACACATCTGAATTTTGTGTTAGGCAGGTACTGCGTGAAGACATTTGCTATTTCTGATTTAAGATGAGAGAGGGCCAATTTTTATCAAAGGCTATGGGGGACAAATGAAAAGACCACGCGGCAAAGCTTCGAAACAAATCCAAACATTCGCTCTAACTGAATATGCTTTGGTTATCTTCGGATGAGAAAATTTCAGCAAAGACCCGAACGTGAACTCACAGAATGACCATTGGCGTCCTCTGCTCCTATAAGATGCACCGATCGTGATGAAAACCAAAGACGCTGTCCACATCAGAATGTTTGGGGTGGTCACTGGCGATGGCAATGTTATAACTCCATTTATCTTTCCACATGGCCTCAGATGGAATCGGGGAGTGTCCTCGTGGTGTAATGGTTAAAGCGATGGACTGCGGAATCGTAGTACGCGAGTTCGTTCTCCAGTCGCGCTATTACGTTCACTTTCGGGCAAATACTCTTCGGAAAGGTATGAACCCCCTTATCCTCCCAGCTATGGGTTAAATAGTACCACTACAGTTCTTATAGGAGAATGGCTTTGGCATTAAATAACCTAAAAAGAGTTGATATGCCATTAAACAAAGAAACCAAACCAATCAGATGGAATCCTACATCAAATGCCTTGAGGAGGTAGTGCTACTCCTGGATCACGAAGGTGGCTACTGGAAGACCCTACGTCTTGTAACAGGACATGGGGCTATGCCACAGAAGCAGGAGAACCCAGTTTTGGATGTTAGAAAATTCCTTTGACCAAATCACCCCTTACATCTGGCCGCTTTACACTGCATATTTCACTCCCCTTAATTATTATGTGTACGGTACAGTTGATCGAGGGATCAACATAACTTTGTGTATCATCAACAATGAGCTGAAAGCAAGGATAACGATAGCATTTACGAATTTAAACAAAGAAACCATTGAAAAGGCTTCCAGAAGATACTGAAGTCGTCTAGAGACTGTTATTGAAACCAATGGCGATTTCTTTGAATCAACTTAATCTATGATTTTATTGAATTTTGGCAAATATATCTAATAAAGGGAGATGTCAGCATCATTTTTGTATTTGTGTAATTTAAACGACAATTTATCAATCAAACGCTGTATATGTGTATAAATACACACACACACACACACACACACACAGAGACATATATATATATATATATATATATGTGTGTGTGTGTGTGTGTGTGTGTGTATTTACCTACATCTCGGCACAGACCGGATGTAGGGTCAAATTTTAAACATAGTTAACTAGGTTTGAATACAGAGTTTTCCTTGGCTTTCCTTGGTTGACATACGAACGTTGAAAGTGACAAGTCTGCCCCACTACTTTTCCATTGCAGTCGGGAGAATTGTTGGATGTATACATTTCCCAATGGTACTAGCCCTATCTGAAATGCTTCGTCCAGGATTTGAACTTGCGGTGCAGTTTCCATTTCCTTTAACGATGACTCTTGCACGACCACGCCCCTCTTCCATTCTCTATCTCTCTCTCTTTCTCTCTCTCTCTCTCTCTTTCTCTCTCTCTCTCTCTCTCTGTTTGCGTATATATACGTAGTGCATTCAATAAGTTTCCAGACTTTTTTGTACAGGCATTTAAAATTGAACTCTTGAAAATTCACTATGTTATTACTATACATATTATGAGATGACTGGCTAACTTTTATGATTACAGGTTCAAATGAACAGCTACAACAGGAATTGGAACACACCCTACTAAATCCTGATTTTCACAGCTGGTGAATTTCAAAAATGCATTCTGGACGTGAGCACACATTAGAAGAACGATATGCAATAAAATTGTGTTTTAAACCTGGAAAAAATGCCACAAAAACGTATGGAATGCTTCAGACTGCTTTTCGACCATCTTGCATGAATGGAGCATCAGTTTTTGAGAGAGATAAGAGATTAAAGGAAGGCAAGGAGTCTGTGAGGGGTGATGAGAGGTGTAGGAGGAGTAAGGAAGCCAATACCCCAGAGTTGATTGGACAAAGGGTTAGGTTTACGGTTACTATGTTGATGTTTTAAGGGAGTTCAGGAAGAGATTCGGTCCGAAGAGGCCAGCACTCTTCAAATCGGGTCAGTGGCATTTCCAGCAGGACAATGCACCAGTCCACAACTCCATTCTTGTCACAGACTATTTGACCAAGATGGGCATCAAGACAGTTCCTCACTGTCCCTATAGTCCAGACCTTGCTCCCTGTGACTTTTGGTTATTCCCTAAGCTCAGAGGCTGTTGTTATGAGACAATTGAGAAGATAAAAGAGGCTGTGACGACGGTCATTGCCACGCTCACACAAGAGAACTTCCATGTGGCCTTTCAGAAGTTGTTGGAACGGTACAAGTGTATTGAAGCCGGCGGAGATTACTTCGAAGGTGACTAGAGTTTCATGTGTGTACTATGAATAAAAGTGCCCATACGAAAAAAGTCTGGAAACTTTTTTGATAATCCTCGTATATATATATATATATATATATAAAATTAAATTGAATCTCGAGTCGGAGTTCTCCTACTAAAGTTTCACCTCATCGGCTCATCAGGGAGTTTCGTACCGATTTTTTGTAATTGGCTCTACTTCGTATTGAGCACTCTTGTAATTGTAGCATTGCGGCATTTTGCGGTGGGTTTTTCTTTTTCTTTTGACAAACTGATTGCATATCTCTTGATTTTTTTCAACTGGTGTGACGAAGTTGGCCTTTTCTTTTATTTCTTTTTTTTTTTTTTTGTCCTATGATATTTTTTCTTTTTCCCCCGGGCGGTGATTCGACATGTTGTTATCTCTAGTTCCTGGCGGTTTTTTTTTCTTTTTTCCTGGTAACCATGAATGCTGGTAGATAGTAGTTTAGTAAATATATATATATATATATATATATGTGTGTGTATGTATATTGGTGTATGTACAGGTATATATTTATGTATATACAGGGTATCTCATAATAGATGAAACCCTTTTATATGATAATTATTTATTACATGTACAATGGTGGTCATTTGAAACACATCCTATAAAAATGTATCCTTTGATTTACAGACATCAAATCAATGTTTTTTTAATTGTTTTTTTTATATCAGCTTCCAGGACATGTAATATTTTTTAGTATCTTGTCTAAGTAATAAATCATTATCATATTAATGGGTTACATCTATTTTGTGACTGTTTCCACTGATTTTGTCTCCAAATAAGTTGCGACGCAAAGATTTTTTCCTCTCTTGTCCAAGGCATTTTGATCGAAGATTAATAGTTGTTATAGTGTAATATGTCCAAATGTGAAACAAAAAAGAACACGGCATCTTCATTAGTTGAGCTATTAGCAATCACATGTGTTCCATTTATACTGAGATCATTAAAAGCCAGAAACAACCCAAAAATCTTAAAAGAATACCCTCCTTTTCTACATTTGGAGAAAACACCACACAAGGGGTCACCAAATGCAATAATAAACGATGTAAAATATGGGATATGATTGTACAAGGAAAATCCTTTATTCTTAAAAACCTGGAAACAAAATTCAAAATACGTGGTGTATTCAATAAGTTTCCAGACTTTTTTGTACAGACATTTAAAATTGTCGTAGACTCTTGAAAATTCAGTATCTTATTGCGATCCATCATATGAGATGACTGACAAATTCTTTTATGATTTCAGGTTTAAATGAACAGCTACAATCCTAAACAAAATACAAATCTCTTCATAGACAAACCCATTTTAAAAAATTTCTTTCTCTCTTTGGATCTACAACAATATATACACACATATATATATATATATATATATATATTTACTTATCTAATATCCTCCAGCATTCACGGTACCAGAAAAAAAGAAAAAAAACCGGCAGGAACAAGAGATAAGAGTATCTCGAATCACCACCCGGGGGGAAAAGAAAAAATATTATAGGTCAAAAAGAAAGAAAAGGCCAACCTCGTCAGACTCTTTGAAAAAAATCATGGGATATGCAGTCAGTTGGTCCAACGAAAACTAAAACCTTCCGCGAATCCTGCAATGCTACAATTACAAGAGTGCTCAACACGAGTGGAGCCAATTATAAAATTAACTTCAATCGCGAATCGGAAACTTCCTGATGATCCGATAAGGTGAAACTTTAGTAGAAGATTTCCGACTCGCGATTTAAGTTAATTTTATAAATATATATATATATATATATATATATATAGCAAGTAATCAATGCTAAATTGTATATCCATGTGTGTATACATTTCAATATTTGCTCAGGTTTGTTTAAGACAATTAAAAATCGGAAATGATTTTAGCGTTGACCTTTAAGGCAGAGTTTCTAATTTTGGGGGATAATCATTGGGGCCAGTAGAAAATTCCTAGCTATCTAAACCATCGGGCCAATGGAATGTGTCTATATATGTCCCGGTGGGTATAAGAAAGATAGAGTCTGAGTGACAAAGAGAGAGATCAGCAAAGAGCGAGGTAGACAGAGACAGATAGAAAGAGTGTGACAAGAGTGTAAGAGGGAGAGTGAGTGATATAAAGAAAGTTATTTCATAACATCAGCGAGAATGACTTGATAAATTTCACGTGTTAATTGTGGTGTTACTTTTATTTGAACTGCGATCACTTTTACATCGGTCACCTGGTTCAAAATTGACCCTTCGTTTATTACACCAATCACCTTTGAATTACAAATGCCGGACGTTTTCCAATTTTCATCGCCATGTCATCTGCAATAAAGCCATCATTCTTCACGTTGATCTCATCAGCCAGATAGCACTAATCAAATACTCTGTTGTTTTTACTGCACGCAAAATCTGAAGGCATGACCCAAACGCCGAACAAAAAGCACCTGGTGTTAGAGGTCAAAACGATGTCAGAGTTATCTTTCTTACACATTACTTAAAATTAATGAAACTACATTCAGCACGTTGGCATCTAAATTGCAAATGACTTATATATAGAGAACTCCATCAGACCTATTTTTTTGTGAAATCAAATGTTTATTTGGTTTATTAAATAAAATTTTCTAAAAATCTCTTTTTCTTTTTTTATATCAAATTTATTATATTATATATTTATCGTTTTCTTCCATAATCTTCTATCGTCTTTCAAGCAATTTCATAACGCTATTTTCCACAAACGTTTTTATCATTCTCAGCAAAAACTGTTGTACCTGCATTTTGCAGTCTTCCAGGAAATTAGATTTTTTTTTTTTTTGAGATTTTTTTTCAGAGCTAAATAGTGAATACGAAAAGTGAGTAAAAACTTTCCTGCTAAGCAATAAAAAAAAGTTGTCTGAATACAAATGAAATATGAGGTTTAAAGTTATTTCAGTAGAATATCAAATACTTTTGCGCACACTAATTCGGAATGTTTTTCATCGCTTACTGACTTTATTTGATCGACTTGGGAATCGTACTTGTTTGAATCAATCATCTGTTCCTCAATATAAAACGGTCATTCAATAAATAAGGAGATATTTTTTAAAGCAGGATACATTTTTTTCAGAACTTTTTCTTTAAATGTAAACAATGTATTATCAAAAATGGGTTTATCACAAAAATTATTCTAATCTAGCAGATATATTACTTTTAAGGCTATTCCAAATGGCGGCAAATCAAACAGAGGTCTAAAGGCTGAAACAAAAGCCTGTCATCAAAATTTTTGTGGGTGAAAAGTGCACACAAATTGAAACTTATAGAAGAATCTGTGATGTTTTCGTCAAAAAACTATTTAAAAGTGTGCTAAACATCTTTGCTACAACGAGTCTGAGTTGAAGAGACAGAGCACGGAGTGGAATCAATCATACTCTACGGTAAAGAAAATGTCCTGGGTGTAGCGATCAATAAAGAAGGTCATGCTGGTAGTATCCTTGGATATAAAAGGCCTCATTATTTTAGATCGCTTTGAAAAAGGTGCAACAGTAAAAAGAGCTTCCTTCTAGGAACTCCTTAGGTAATACTTTTATTCATTGAATAAACTACCTATATTTAACCTACCGACATTTAACCTACCGATATATAAACTACCTATATTTAACCTACCTATATTTAACCTAAAATATTACATTATGGACTCTTGCGGCCGGGCCTATAGAACACACCGACTGCTTCTCTGCTGGGAGATACCATGTGAATAAACATTTTATCAAATGACAAATACCTCTCATCATGAATTTGGGTTTTCAGTTGATATTTCTCATATTACTGTCAAATGATTGTTTGATCTTCAAGTGTCCATAGTTTGGTTTGGTTTGGTTTTATAGCACATCAACCATTATTTGTTATTTAATGCCAAATCCACATTATCCATATAAACAGTTCTATTTCAAAGGATTCAGTTTAGTGTAAGTATAGTTTTTTGTTTACACGCGATTAAATGTCAAAACAGTTCTATTTCAAACAATTCCGTTTAGCATAAGTACACAGTTTCAAAATCAAAAACATGTCTATTTCAAAAAAATTCAGTTTAGCATAAGTACACACTTTAGTTCTATTCGACCCATGGATAGGACCCTATCAGGTGCTAACACTCCGGGCCAGAGTAAACCTGAGAGTGATGGGAACAAAGGAGTACTCCGCATTCCCCAAAGCTCCTGCATTACTGGAGCCTCACAATCGGATTATTCAATGTCATATCCAGAACACTTGTTGGGGACGGTCTTAACCGTCTGCGGAGATGCACACGGTGTATTCTACAGCCTCCCCCAAGCCGAGTGGGCTATTAAACAAACGAGTGAATACTCTGGTAGCTGAAAAAATAACTTTTATATTTGCCGTAAAGGGAAATATTTGTTGATTACGTAAATAGGATAAAGTTTAGTTGATTTAACGGCAAGTCATTCCTTGCTGGGTTATTTAATGCCGAATTTATTCATTCATTTTCTTTTCATTTATCTGCGAGCAATTATTTGATTTCAAATACTTTATGATAATGATTAGTTGTAAATAATTAATGCTTCAAATTATATTCTTAATATGATTTGCACACATAAATCTACATTCCCCTGGGGAGGTGCACTTAGCGTAACGGTTATCGTTGTAAAAATTGAATCTGTGATCAGAATTCAAATCTTGGATGAGTTTGTTTGCGTTTCCCTTCGCACTAATGCTCTTGGAAAAGTCATGAACCCTACTAGTCCTCATCTATGAGTAAATAGTGAGGAAGAAGGGATTCTTTAACCTTAGGGAAGGCAACCAGTCTAAGAAAAGGGAACCTCTGAACTCAAACCGGCTTTTTCTGCGTAAAAACTTATCTTGTGTAACATCCTGCTGGCTGCAGATAAGGTAGGTTAATACGTACATTGCCCAGAGTTCCATAGTTTGAGCCGCACCCCTGGAGGGTGGTATTATTCCACTCCTTGCAATATATGCCTGGGACTGATGGTGAAGTGAGGACTTATTCATATGTGATGTTCTCCAATGGACTCCTACAGACGGGCACATAAGTGTTGGCTAACTGGCAAAATTTATCAGCTCTGTGCGGACACTGGGTGCCATCTAGAGGAATGACCGTTAGGGACGGATGGCGAGAAGGAATCAAAAGAAATCCGTACTGTCATCTCGCCTTGATGAGGATGATGATGTGTTGCAGATGGAATATTTTAAGCCTCACTGATTATATAGTAGGAAAAGTCCTATAAAGAAAAACATGTATTAACCGAAAAGTTATTGTCTTGAGGGTAAAAATTCATTGGTAAAAAGAGCAACTTGGTATTCATTGAATTACTGTAAATATAAGGAGAGTGACTTACAGTTAAATCGATGGAAGACTGATGTTATTGCTATTTACTGATTTTAGTGCAAAAATCAAACACATTAAAGTCATAATCGTTAGAAAGTCGAGTCCGCTAATCAAATTCTGTATAGCAAGACACATCGGGAAGAAATATATTAATACATTTTGTCACCTTGTCATCATATTTTGATTCTTTCGTGTTTCTCTGACACCTTAGTCTGGTGCATTTTTCAATTACCTGGCTGCGGCTGGAGGGTTTAATTGGTTTTTAAATAACGAGTAGCCTTTTCGACTAATCGAATAAGTTAACGCCTCATAATTTCACTGGCTACTTAGAGAATCAGTCGACGGATGTTTATTACCATTGTTGTATAGCCATGACCATGATTAACTATAAAAACACATAATAAATATACATATATACACATGGACAATACATATTGACGCAATGAATAAGACGAGCGACACAGTTCTTAGAAAAATAAACCTCTCACTTTATTTGTAAGGTTTGCGTGTGAGAGGGAGTTGGAGACTGAACAAAGCTGCAATATATTGACCTCCCCAGACCCTCCGGACATTGCCGTGTGTTGTTCTCGTTCTTCTGGGCTGCTCAAACGGGGGCCTGGGGGCCCAGCCTCTCTGAGACATGTTCTCATTCCAGCATCTTCTCACCAACTGATCTCAAAACTCACTCGGGGTCCCGAGGGCCCCTTCTGCCGGGTGGTGGCTTTCTCTACCACATCTTGTCTCCAACTCACTGACTTCCTGTCTCCACCGAGTTATATAATAGTTCAATCGCCCACTCAATCTTTGGAATGGCATGTTTGATCGTCATCAAGCGGAAATAACTGTGGATCATCCCTTAATTATTTTTCAAAATTCCACATGTGGAATTTTCTTCACGTTCGTCTCCATCACCCTCACACGCATATTTTACAGAATAATTCACAAAGACAATAATGGCTGAAAACACAAAATAGAAATTACTTGAACCACAGCAAAACTAAATCTTACTTAGAAGGTGACCTTCTCCCTATGTAACGCTTGTCCGGCTAATTATTATCTAAATTTGTTTTACTATCTTTGCGTGGTCGGTCATCTTGACATGTGTGCATCAAGGTACAATGCGGATGCATCTTTTATCTTCCCAACACAACGGGCCCTCTATAATTCCTTGAAGAATTTCAAAACCCTAAAAGGACCATACTTTGGTCCCAGGTCCTAGTCACAAACATAGTGACCCTGGTCATTCCAGCAATACATTTCGCCTGGATTCCTCATGACCACACTCCAGTTCTTCGCTCAATAGGTTCCTACCTGGAGTAACCGGAGAATTCCATAAAGTAAAACACAATATCTTCAAGGCCCAAAGCATTCCACATGAATCTACAAAAATCATGGCCCAAAACAATGCATCACAATTCTATCAAACAACAATACATCCGAATATCAGAATCTGACACGCATGCAGTAAACCACCTAAAATCGACCACGTCACCAAATAGTATACAACACGGTCACCCCTACAGCGCTACGTCTTCCCAAGAGCATTGTGGAAGCGCATTCGATTAATCATAACCTTATGAGCAAGGAGGTAGAGATACATTTTTCTCAGTGGTAGAGTTTCAGTTCTGCATTCGGTGGTCGCTGGTTCGATCTACAGTGAGGAAGATCACAATATACACTGTTGATTAGACCTAATAAGGTCGAGAGAGCTGTCCAATGGTTCTGTATATCGCAACAGTATTTGCCAGATTTTCTGGTCATCGTAATTCAATTTATAATATAATTCCTCTACTTAAAAAAAAAGTACATAAAATAAATCTGTTAACAAATTATATCCATTCGATAAGAATACTTCGTATCATATTGTTGTAAATTTTTATAATTAAAAATAGATACTCAAATCAATAATCGTTTCTAATTGTAATCAATACTAGTAGCAATAAACCATATAACTGTGAGCAAGCATATGTAAATAATTACTTCAAACCATTAAATCGGTTGCCCAGTCAGCGGGGACTGTAGAATACACTGACTGCACCTCTGCAGAGGGGTAAGGCCACCCCTAACGAGTGTCCTGGTATGACACTTAATCTGATGGTGAGGTTCCAGCAGTGCTGGAGCTTTGGGGAATGCGGAGTACCCCTTCATTACCATCGCTCCCAGGTCCACTCTGACCCGAAGTGGTAGCACCTGATAAGGGTCCTATCTATGGGTTAAATAGAACAGCATACTTGTGCTAAAATGAATTGTTTGAGTAAACTGAATACCTTGAAATAGAAATGTTTTTGACAATTAAACCGTACTTACATTTAAACTGCGTGCTTATGCTAAACTGAATTATTTGAAATAGAACAGTTTTTCGACATTAAAACTGTATTTACACTTAACTGAATTGTTGCATATAACTGCTTGATTAATTTGAAATGGAAATGTTTTTGACAATTAAACTGTGTACTTATGCTAAACTGAACTGTTTTCAATAGAACATAAAAATGGATTTGGCGTTAAATAACCTACAAAGGTTGATATGCCATAAAACCCAACAAACCAAACCAAACCAAACCAAACCATTAAATAGGACTACATGAACCAATAAAACTGTGTGCAAATTATTGGCATTAAATTGGAATAAAAAACATCATATAACTATGTGCAAAAAAAAATTTAATAATCAACGACGCAAAAATGAAAATATCAATGTACAATGAACATAATTCCTAAACGTTTAGGCATAAACTAACCCTAAACAGCTTAGTTCAGTGCATACAATGGTATTTGATGACTGTCGAATTCTCCCCTATGAATGTATCAAACTAAATTTGACGATCACCGAATGTCGTTGACTCTGTGTCTACGATATATAAACTTAGATCTACATTACTCTTTCACCGATACCGAACACTGTTTATTTATAATTAGATCAAATTACTTGGCACCTAGTCTCAGGTTATAAACCACATCACAAAATCTTCAATGATTCAAATTTGGTTTGAAAAAATTGGTTAAATTTTAAACAATCGATAGATATCAAAACGAAGCCCGAGTTAGAATTTTATGTCGTATAAATATGTTTTTCTAAAGTTGTTGAACTATTCGATGTATTCTAAAAATGCCGTCTGAAGTTATAAGGCAAAATTACTTCAATAAATAGGTAATAAAATCATCAAAAATTGGCCAATACTTATGATAGAATAAATAACAAATATTTGATAAGTCTCTGAATCGTTCATATTTTAATATAGTGACTATTCTTCTCCATAACAGCTTGTAATCTATTAGCCATTGATTTTGTTAAGTTTTTTTTTACTTCAACAGGTTCAATTTCAGACTTGGTACTATTTACCAACCCCTCCGCTCGGGCAGGATATGACACAAGGTCAATTTTTAAGCGGAGTTTAACAGGTTTGAATTCAGAGTTTTCCTTCTCCTAGACTAGTTGCCTCAACAAGGCTGAAGAACCTAGTCCGTCCTACTATTTACCCATAGCTGGAGGGAGAATAAGGGGGTTCATACCTTTCCCAAGGGTATTTGCCCGAAAGTGAACATAATAGCGCGTCTGGAGTACGAACTCGCGTACTACGATTCCGCAGTTCATCGCTTTAACCATTACACCACGAGGACAATTTCAGATTTGGTAGTTTTAATTGCTCCCCATAAATTTGTTTTGCTGTTATATCGTTTGCCACCTTTCATCTTCCCAATCGTTCATAGATTTTCGATCGGATTCAGATCAAGAACTAATGGTGGCCATTGCATTATCTTCTCTCCTGTACATATTTTATGCAAAAAAAAAAAAGTTCACGGGAAAGCTTAGATATATGAGGAACATTGACGTGCATAAATACACACTTCATTTTAAAAATGCGAGACTTGTCGATAAAATCACAATAGCTATCACTGTTCAGTTTAACTCCTCCATCGGCTTTGAATGGTCCGATAATGGTTTGATCGATAATTCTTGCCCATATCATCATACCTCTTTGTTACCTTCTTTTAGTCAGTGACCCATCCATCAGGTATATCAAATGTCACTCGATATTCGTCCGTAAAAATTACTTTAGAAAAATTAAATTTTATTTATTCCTTAGCCCAATTTTCATACTTCAAAATATTTGCTTTTATGATTGAAGGTTGCTTTGTCAATTTTTTTACGGATCCCAATTCACAAAGAATCTAACGGTTATTTTTCTTCTTGATTCCCTCAATTCCGAACTTTTCACAGATCTTAGCACAAATCAAAAGTGATTGTTTCACTATAACTTCTCTTTAGTTTATATTCATCTCAAATAACGAAATTCTTAAAGCCTTTTGCTTTGATTCAAGCTGTCAACTTAGTTATATTTTCAACATCATTCATTTATCATTTGATGATCTCTGCAAAGTTCCTTTGATATATCCAAAATGGACATTCCTTCATTCAATAACTTCGTTATTTTCTGTTTGGCAATAGTCATTAGAACCATTCATTTGCCCATGTTTCAACATAGATTTTGGAGAAAATGAAAAATAGTTTTTATTAAATTTCAGAGGTCTTGAGCTAATATTAGTTTTATCTGCATATAAACTTTGGTCGGTCCATTTTCATAAATTCAATATACCTCAAAAATCAACCATCAAAAATAGCAGAAAATTAAGTTGAATATGTTTTAAGGATGGAAATAAACGCGTTTATATTTGCCAAATATTAGTTCTGAACTTTTTGAGTAATTGAGGTTTATTTGATTTGAATAAATTCAGTCAGTATATATATATATATATATATTATATATATATATATATATATATATTTATACACATATATATATATGTGTGTGTGTGTGTGTGTGTGTGTGTGTCTTCTGTTAATTTTCTGTTTTTGCTCGCCATAATTTAGTAACTACCTTGCTTGCCTTAAGTAAAATTAAAATCTATATATTTCTTCTTTTTTTTTTTTAGTTTTCAATATTAACTTTATTGAAGAACATACAATCTGTTTTATCTCACTACATTTAGTAATTTTTCACACAGCTTCAGAATCCCATCATCTTAATTCATTTTATCTTTCTCAACAAAAACAAATAGCTCGAAATGACTTTTGCAGTCTTCCAGAGATTTGTTTTTCGTGAAGATTTTATTCATTCTATTTTCAGATTAGTGGGATTTTGTTAACGTCGTAAAAAGTAACTAAATTTTATTTATTTGTGAAGACTTTCTAAACACTCAGTTGGGGTTTAGTTCATTATTTACTCTGATTATAATCGGTGTTGCAATTCATTAATTACTTTCAGTTTATTGTTAACTTGCAGTCCATTCTTTACTCTGATTATAATCGGTGTTGCAGTTCATTATTTACTTACAGTTCATTGTTAACTTGCAGTTCATCCTTTACTCTGATTATGATTGGTGTTGCAGTTCATTATTTACTTACTGTTCATTGTTAATTTGCAGTTCATTATTTACTCTGATTATAATCGGTGTTGCTGTTCATTATTTACTTACAGTTCTAAATTAGCTTGCAGTTCATAACTTACTCGGATGTCAGGTTTCAGTTTTAGTTTCTTTATTTAATGGCACATCAAGCTTCATCGGTTATTTAATGCCCACTCAAACCTTTTAGAAAGACAGTGGTGTTACTATTTAATTCATAGCTGGGAGTGATATGTTGGAATTAAATAAAAATTGAGGAATTTTATTAGACTCAGATTCGTAACAATTTATAACAACCTTATTCATTTTTGACCCACTTACGAATACAGAGTACGACTGTAGTACTTCCTACATTTTAAACTGTAACCTTTGAGGTGCAAGTGATGTTTCGCAAGTGGCAATGATAGCTCCATCTAAGTAATGCCTAATCGTTAGTTTTTGAGTTGAGATCAGTTATGATCATGGCTTGGTTTGATGCTTAAAAGGCGTTTCCTGTTGTAAAATTTTAAGACAGCTGAACCTGTAATTGCTACAAGGAGATTTTTTTCGAGCTCATTTCATGTTCCATCGGAAGGATGCTGTTCCAAATTAAACTTTTGTCCCCTATATGTATCTATTTTTTCTCTGGGACATGAAATAATCCAATCCTGTAGAATACACAGACTGCATCTCTGTAGAAGGGAAGACTGCCCTCAAAGAGTGTCCTGGATATGGCACAAAACATTTGATGGTGAGGCTCCAGTCCTGAGGCTTTGGGGAATATATAATACCTCTTCATTGATCCCAGGTCCATTCTGACCCGTAGTGACAACACCTGATATGGTCCTATTAATGGTTCGAATAGAAGTTTGACATTTAAACTGAGTACAACAAGTGACTGATGTTAAGTGAGGTCTGTATACATATAGCAATATTTGAAATCATTTAACTGTGTGCAAAAAAAAAGAGCTTAGGCTCGTATAAAGATGTTATCTATAAAATATGTTTACAAATTATATATATTTGATATATATGTAGAATCAGGATTTAGCATTAGATAACCTACAATGACTGATATGCCATAAAACCCAACCAAACCAAATCATATATATTTAATATATATGTATAAAGAGGATTTGGATTTAAATAACCTACAATGGTTGATATGCCATAAAACCTAACCAAACCAAATCATATATATTTAATATATATGTATAAAGAGGATTTGGCATTAAATAACCTACAATGGTTGATATGCCATAAAACCCAACCAAACCAAATCATATATATTTAATATATATGTATAAAGAGGATTTGGCATTAAATAACCTACAATGGTTGATATGCCATAAAACCAAACCAAACCAAATCATATATATTTAATATATATGTATAAAGAGGATTTGGCATTAAATAACCTACAATGATTGATATGCCATAAAACCCAACCAAACCAAATCATATATATTTAATATATATGTATAAAGAGGATTTGGATTTAAATAACCTAAGATGGTTGATATGCCATAAAACCCAACCCAACCAAACCAAACCAAACCATGAAATAAGCACGGAAAGCTCTCTGTGTTGCAATTGCAGATTCACCTGTCCTAAAAGACGTTTCAACAGCAAAAGCACAGTGTACACCAGTCCAAGATGTGATCGTTTGTAATTGTATATGAAAAACAATGGTCAGACATTAGTAAATGTAACTACCGTAAACACTGGCCTAAGTTCAATTGCTTTACACAAGAGACAATTTAAAATTTGGGATTTTGGTCGCACCGACACACACACACACACACACACTCTCACACACACACACACACACACACATATATATATATATATATATATATATATATATATATATATATATATATGTTGTATAGCTATAACCATAATGATATCAATAACAACAGTACATATACAAATGCAAATACAGGGAACTACAAATACAGGCGAAAACAGGCGAACGGTTTATTAATCACTTGACTTCAGTTCTTCGACACGAGGTGAGAGACACAATTCTTCTATGCTGACCATACTATCTGACCCTACAAACGTTCTGCACATCCCGTAGTGTTTAAGATCTCTGTCGGTAGAGATCTGCAAAACTCCAACTACATGCCTCAACGGTAGAAAACACAACTCAATGGCAGAAACTCAATTGTCTGCCCGCATTGTCCAATCTCAAATCCTCAACTTCATGGTCGGACCCAAAGTTCTCAACACCAAGGTCGGACACTAACTTCTCAACACCATAGTCGGCACTCAACTGAATCTTTTTTTCAAAATCATCCAAATTCTCAGCGCATCTCTTCCAGGCATGACGTCATCAACACTCCAGCCCCATTCTCTGTCTGGGGTTTATTATGACACTGGTGATTGTCATATCCTTTCTGCAGGAGCGTAAACTGTACCCAATGGCTATGCACCTGAACTCTTAACTCGAATAGTTCAAAGCCTAACCAAACTGAATGATGAAATATAATTAATGAAAAATGATTAATATAAAAAAATCATTACTTAATTATATATATATATATATATATATATATATATATATATATATATATTATTAAAAAAAGAAATGCAAATGAGAAAATATTTCATAAAAAATTGCTAAATGATATAATACCAGCTCAGGAATTGAACCTAAAATTATTGTAATTATAAATATCTGTTACTTGAAGTTTAATGGGGTGTATGCAATCATCAGACGGAAATGACGATTATGCACGCTTCATGAAACTTCAAATAACGGACTTTTAAAGTTCATGATTATATATATATATATATATGTATATATATATATATATATATAATGTAGTTATTACATTGTCAGAGAATATATATGATTAAAGGTGCTGGTGGTGTAACGGTTATCATTGTAGAAAGTAGAGACGCGACCAGAGTTCAAAAACCCGGGACGAAGTTGTCTGCATTCCACATGGCGCAAATACCCTTGAGAAAGGTATACTTCCAACTATTCTCGTTCCAGCTATGCGTAAATAATAGAGTGGGCTCTTTAACTTTGACATGGCAAGAAAAAAGAATAACTCTCTATTCAAAACTGTTAAATTCCGCTTAAAAACTGACCTTTTGTCAGCTGGCGGAAGAGCTGAGTGAATACATATTTAGAGATATTAAGTTGAATTTAAATCCTCTTAAAAGTGGTAACATTTAGAAAAAAATTTAATTTGGGAAAAAAGTTAATGCTGAAAGAAAATGATTTTTTTGTGGAGAAATCATTTATAAGAATGTCATACAGGAAATGGACACGGCGACACGAGTTCAAATCCTGGACGAGACTGATTGCATTTCACATAGTACTAATACTCTTGGGAAAGGTATGAATCCAATTATTCTCCCTCCAGCTATGGAGAAATAGTAGGGCAGACTAGGTTCTTCAGCCTTGGTGAAGCAACTAGTCTAGAAGGAAAACTCTGAATTCAAACCTGTTAAACTCCGCTTAAAAATTGACCTTGTGTCATATCCTGCCCGAGCAGAGGGGTTGAGTATATATATTAACAATGCCATACAAATGGTGAGTTCAAGCCCTGGATGCGGTAGAGCAAAAATACACACCAGCTCTGAAGAGATTAATAGGTTATCTTTTTTGAATTCCTCTCTGATGTTTAAGATATTTATTTTTATTCATGTGCTCAGAGGAGCATGCCAATGTGAAATTAACAAATGTGTTTTCTCGAGATCTCGTTTACACAACCATTCAAATTATCGCGATCACGTCCCATGAATCATCATTGACATTCGTTTGCCGCCATTCATCCACCAGCTTGATATTTATGGCCACTAGACAACCCTCTACCAATTTCATAAATAATAATGGCTACAGTCACGTGACTTTCCAGATGTAAACCCAATGGATAGAACCCGTTTTATCTTCCGGAAGATATGCTTGTGAAAACACAATAAAATAAGAGTATTAAGTCTGAACAAAATGCTTCAAAAATCTGATATAAGTATAAGATTTGAATTACAAAACATAGTGACAATGAGAAAATATCTCGAGCTCCTGATGGTTCAGATTGATAGTTTGTCTCATTTTAACCTGTCTGTGGTTATTTTATGCTTAGAGGTTAGGGAATCGCGTACACTGTGCATTTGTATTCATATTTTTTGTGTTGTTGTTTCTTAAAAGGTTTTTCACACGTTTATACGATATCAAATATTCCTTTCTGATACAAATAATTTGCAAACGGAACTGTTTGACCCATAGATTGAACCCTAACAAATACTACCACTTCGAGTCAGAGTGGATGGGGGAGTAATGGCACTGAAGGAATACTCCACTCTATCCAGAGCTTCAGAACAGGAACCTCACCATCAGATGCAGTTTTGTGTCATTCTCAGGAGATTATTTTTAGGGTATATTCAGTGTATTCTAAACTCAGCCAACAGCGGTTTTTGTCGTTTATGTTTAAGAGTTTTAAACATAATATTATTGTTTTCTGGACGATTGGGAGTTCTATTTTAGATTCCTCGAAAATCTACTTGTCTTCTTGTAGCACAGATTATATTTAATAAAACCATATGACATTATTAACAAAGGCTATTTAAAAAAAAAAAAAAAAAACAGGACCAGAGCCTTCACAGTTTACGTCACTAATAGAAAAAAAGTGACAGAAAACATACGTGTCCGACAAAAAAACCCCTCACTCTTGTATGTTAGTGAACCTGTCCCTTCAAGAAAGATAGGGAGATGGAGTTCGAGGAAAAGTTCCCGACTTGACCAAGAAGATAACCATATTTACCCAACCCCTCCACCCGGGCAGGATATGACACAAGGTCAATTTTTTAAGCGGAGTTTAACAGGTTTGAATTCAGAGTTTTCTTTCTCCTAGACTAGTTGCCTCACTAAGGCTGAAGAACCCAGTCTGTCCTACTATTTACCCATATCTGGAGGGAGAATAATTGGATTCATACCAAGGGTATTAGAGCTATGTGAAATGCAATCAGCCTCGTTCAGGATTTGAACTCGTGTCGCCGTCTCCATTTCCTACACCACGGGCACCTCCCACCAAGAAGATAACTTCCATTCCTAAAAGTCTAATAAAACTCTTGGTTGGTTGGTTGGTTGGTTTTTAACATGTCACCCATTCCTCAATTATCCAATGATGAGGTCAGTATTTTTCTTCCTTTTTTTTCAAGCAATTTCATGGTTTAAAATATTTCTATGTAATGCAAATATCCATACAAATATGTATACACAATTTTTTTGCATACAGGGATATGGTTTTAAGTATTTCTATCTAATAAAAATATGTATACACAATTTTTTTGCATACAGTGATATGGTTTCAAGTATTCCTATCTAATACAAATATGTATAAACAATTTGTTTGCACACAGTGATATGGTTTCAAGTATTCCTTTCTAATACAAATATTTATTCTCATTCAATTTCTTTGCACACTGTCATATGGTTTCAACCTTTTCCATCTAATACAAATATGTATTCACGATTAAATTCTTTGCTCACAGTGATATGGTTTCAAGTATTCTAATCTAATACAAATATGTATAGACAATTAATATGTTCGCACACAGCAATACGGTTTCAGCTTTTCCTATCAAACACAAATAATTTCCTGCCAAGTTGAGTTCTGTGTCATACTCAAGAGAATTTTTTGTTGCTACGTTTATTTTAAGGGAGCAAGGTCTTACCCTTCTGCAAGAGACGCACTCGGCTAATCTAAAGATCCGTCGATAGGGCAGAACATACTTGTTAAATAATTTTTCAGGTTCCTTCACTCTTACTAGAAACAGGCATGAAACCCTTTATCCCTTCAGTTCTAGGTTAAGCAGTACCATGAGTGTTCTTCAACAAGAATGGCTTCAGCATTAAATAACCCACGAAAGCTGATATGCTATTAAACAAAGAAACCTAACAAAACAAGAAATAAATCATTTTTTACTGGACCGAAAACTTTTCAGCCCCGCCTACTATCTCTTATCGTTATCATGCAAACATATGGAATTTTGAAAAACAACATAATATATGAATTTCCCAACCCCTCCGGATGAGACTTCAAGTCAATTTTTTAAGCATTGCTTAAAAGGTTTTAATTCAGAATGTTCCTTCTAAACCTGTTAGCATTTTAAGGTTTAAGAGCTCAGTCTGCCCTACTATTTACTCTTGGGGGGGAGGCGAATAGTTGGATGCATACCTTTCCTAATTGTATTAGCGCTATGTGACATGAAAACAGCCTCGTCAAGGATTTGTACTCAGGTCACCGGGTCCATTTCAAACGACGATAACGATTACAACTTCTAAATAATACGATGTACTTCAAGAAACGGCACAGTACAGATCAATGCTGTAAAGGAAAATCCAAAGAGATTGATTACTCGGGAAGTGAGGTCCCCTACAATCCAAATGTTCTTATCTGGTGAATATAACAGCAGTTGTTTAGCTATAATAGATAACAACACTCATTTAGCATAGATTACCATATTATATTCAAGTTAATTACAGAATCAGAAGAGAAAGTTTCAGTTTACTTAGGTCTCTACTCGACGCAAAGCGTAAATTGATTTGTTGATTGGGTTCTATGACATCATTGGTTATTTAATGCCAAATACAGTTTACACACACACACACACATATATAGTGACAAAATTTATTTCGTGAGTCAGGAACTAACCTACTACTGTTTCGCCTAAGCGGCTCATCAGGGTACCTAATTATTCAGTCGTCGTAGTCGGGATATGGTACCCTGATGAGCCGCTTAGGCGAAACTGTAGAAGGTTAGTTCCTGACCCACGAAATGATTTTTGTCACTATTTGGCTCTACTTAGTATTGAGCACTTTTTTGCACTTGTAGTGTAGCAGCAATTACGGTGTTTTTTTTTTCTTTTGACCAATCAGTTGCGTATCTGTTGATTTTTTTCAATTGGTATGACAAGGTTGGCCTTTTCTTTTTTTTCCAAATAGGTATATATATATATATATATATATATATATATATATATATTTCCCCTAGACAGTGATTCGTTGTATATTTTTATCTTCGAATTACTTGCGGGTTTTTTCCCTTACCGTAAGTGCTAGTATTCAATAACTTATTTAATTTTTATAAACCAGGGAAGGAGTAGCGCCCTCCCCTACACATTGGTGTAGTAGCTATCGAAAAGGGAGCCTTCGGGTTACCCTCGACTATGGTCGCCAACTTTACTTACTATATATATATAATATATATGATTTGGTAACGAATAGTTTGTAGATGACATTGTTAAACAAACCAGAGCTTATTTGTTTGCACATAGTTAAATAATTTAAAGTATTCCTATTCATATTTACCAACCCTTCCGATTGGGCAGGATGTGACACATGGTCAATTTTTAAGCGGAGTTTAACAGGTTTGAATTCACAGTTTTCCTTCTCCTAGACTAGTTGCCTCATCAAGGCTTAAGAAATCAGTCTGCCCAACTATTTACCCATAGCTGGAGGGAGAATAATTAGATTCATAATTTTCCCAATGAGAAATGCAATCAGTCTCGTCCAGGATTTGAACTCGTGTCACCGTCTCCATTTCTTACGATGATAACCATTACACCATGGGCACTCCTATCGAAACATTAATAGTTTTATTTGCACATAGTAAAAATGCTTTATGTTTTACTGTAATTTTAACAATTCAATTTAATATCAGTCATTTGTTTACACTCAGTTTAAATGGTTAAACAATTCCATTAGATGGGACCCAAACAGGTACTACCACTCCGGGTCAGAATGGAACTGGGCGTAATGGTAATGAAAGTGTACTACACATTCCTCAAAGCTCCAAGACTGAAGCCTTATCATCAGATTGTTTTGTCATATCCACCACACTTATTGATGGTGGGGTCTTACTCTCACCAGAGATGGAATCAATCTTTGTCTATGCCTCCCATCAGAGAGGACTTGACACAAGGTCAATGACCCGAAGGTCGATTATGCAGAGATGCAGTCGATGTATTCTACATCTCCTGTTGACTGGGCTGGTGTACATTGAACTGTAGTAGTAACTAATATATCTCATATCGTCTTCATTAGTAAAAGAGAAGCTGCAATGATTACTGGACTCAGATTATTTATTACCTTGTAGAGAGAAAAAAGAAAGAAGAAAAAAGTGATTAGTGGCTGAAGCCCACAGTCGACTGTCTCCATCAACAAAAAGTGAAAAAAGCAACTAAGTTTAACTGGTGCATACAAATGTTCCAATTTGGACTTTTGCTAATGAGGCAAGAAATGAATTTTGATTGGATAAAAAATCATAATCTAATTGTAGATTGATACTTTCATTCGGCTTAGATTTGGAAATGATTTAAAAAAAGGTTTATCATTCAGTCATCGTAGTATTTTTATGTCTGTCGATAACACCCACTTTCGGACAAATTGGATATTCCTTAATGGATGTCAACTCGTAGCTCTGTCGTTGAACTCAATTGAACACCACAAAAAATTAATTCCGGAGATTCACCATTCCGCCTAACAGAACTAGTGGATTCCATAAACAAATCCCATAATTTATTTGTCGGTCCAGACGAAATTCAACAAGAGTTTCTAAAACAATTACCAGATGAATGTCAGGTGCTTCCTAGATGTCTTCAATAACATATGGACGAGTGAAACTATCCCAGGAACATAAAAACAACAATTGCCCCCATCCCAAAACCGGTAAAGATACCTCTAATTGACAGAACTATCGACCCATAGCAACGTAAATATGACTATCGACGAGGACCTGAATTTTTAACTTTTTATTCTTGATAAGAGTAACCAGATTTTTGCATTCTTTTTTAAATGTGGACGCATACACATAAACACATACGGGTGAGCACGTTCTCACCCACACACAAGGAAAGAAAGAAAGAAAGAAAGAAAGAGTTTATTTTGTCTTAAGTGAAAAGTTTTTTTTATCCCAAATCAATTGTATAGTGTAAAGTTTTTAATAACATCAGAAAGTATTATTTCCACGCAAATACAATGAAGGACTTATTTGAGAACGTCCACATGGATAATGTTTTGTCGTTCTTGAAAGAGACCGAGTTGTACCAGAAAATATAGACTTGGTTACAATCCTGAAAACACAACGAACTAATCAACTGAAAGACAACTATTGCTAAATAGAAATATTATGTTTGTGTTAGTAGAAATAGTAGTGAGAAATAATAATAAAAAAAACTATCATCACTAAATAAACTAATGTCATATAGAAATACTTGAAAATATTTACTCGTATGCGAGTAAATGAGTCGTTTGGTTTTAGTATGGTATCATTAAATTATGTGTTTACAAACCGTACATATGTGTAAACAGGCTTTGGCATTAAATAACCTATGGAGGATTATATGCCATTAAAACCAACCAACCAACCAACCAACCTAACGAATTGTATCCTGTCTATTTGAATTGAAAAGGATGATGAAATCTCTGCTACTTGTTAACTTTTTTTTCGATACGAAATTTCTAAAACATTTTTTCGATAAGCCATGGACCTCTTGTAACTGATTTTTCTACTTTTTCTTACTTTTTATGTTGCCACGTTTTCGTCCACTCCTTCCGTCTTACTCAACCATCAGTATATATATATATATATATATATATATATGAATTTGGTCAAGACTGTAAAACAGATGAAAAATTGTGGCCAATCTACAGATGAGAAACTCCACTGGACCTTTCTATACGGTTTGTAAATCTATGGTTTAGTTTTTTTGTTAAATGGCATGTCAACCTTTATGGATTATTTAATGTCAAAGCCACGCTTGTAGAAAGAGAGTAGATAAAAGGGTTCATGCCTTTCACAAGCGTATAAATCTGAATGTGAATGTAATAGCACAACTGGATTTCGAATACGCTCGCTACAATGTCATAGTCCAGCATGTTATCCAGGATGCCACAGGGACACCTCTCTTGTAAATCTGAAGAAGGCTGTAGAATGGATCGGTTGAAATATTATGGTAGTAATAAAAAAAGAATTAGATCAAGAGTCTAAATATTAACAGGAACAATAATGACTCATAAAGTTAATGTATTTATTGTTTGTTTTTAATGTATTTATTTGTTTGTTTTTTATGTTTCTTTTGCTTTTTGTTTGGAAGGTTTTTTCTTTTCTTTTTTTTTTGCATTTAGTAATTCATATTCTTGTACAATTAATCATATTTACCAACCCCTCCACTCAGGCAGGATATGACACAAGGTCAATTTTTAAGTGAGAGTTTAACAGGTTTGAATTCAGAGTTTTCCTTCTCCTAGACTAGTTGCCACACCAAGGCTGAAGAACCAAGTCTGCCCTACTATTTACCCATAGCTGGAGGGAGAATAATTGGATTCATACCTTTCCCAAGGGTATTAGTGCTATGAGAAATGCTACTAGTCTCGTCCAGAATTTGAACTCGTGTCGCCGTGTCCATTTCCTACGACGGTAA
Source organism: Sepioteuthis lessoniana (assembly GCA_963585895.1). Taxonomy (NCBI): domain Eukaryota; kingdom Metazoa; phylum Mollusca; class Cephalopoda; order Myopsida; family Loliginidae; genus Sepioteuthis; species Sepioteuthis lessoniana. The sequence continues at coordinate 8,150,081 of OY757920.1, forward strand.
CCATTACACCACGGACACCTCCTTCTTATACAATTAATAAATCCCACTTAGTTCCATATCAAATTTTAAAGAAACTGAAAATCTTTAATATGTTTGAAAGAAATACTAAAACTATACTTAGTACAGTTATAAAAGAGCCGCGTCTGACAAGGTTGACAATAGAGGAAGCAACTCTTCAGCTGATGTTAACTTGATAAGTAAGGTACTTATGAAATAGCAGATTGTCATCTACAGCCTGCCAGTGATTAAATATATTTAATATATCCATCGATTTGATAGACTGAGTTCTCTATGGCCATCAAAGATTGTAAATTGCACCATGTATATTTCCAACTCAGAACAGTTATCCGTGCTGATAAACATTGCCACTTCCTAAAAAAAAGGAAACTGAAAATCTGTTGTACTCCTTACATAATGGACTTGCCCTCCTCCATAAATACACGTCAACAAAAGCGCCAGACAGAGTGCACCAATCAGAGGTCCCCGCGGACGCTCACAAAGAACCTATGTATGACACTAGACCTTGCTGTCTAGTTCAAGCCATAACCCGGCATACGTGCCCGGACCCACATTTGGGTTCGTGAAACTGCTTGCCTTATCAGGCTCACATTGCACCAAGTGAGCCGATGAGCAGCATAGACCAGCAGGGTTCGAGTCTCGGCTTGTCCCCGACCTTCCCCTCCCCTTTATCACCACTTTAATCGGGCTTCGGGCTTTTGACCTTGTGTCAAGTCGTGTCTGGTGGGAGGCAACGACAAATAAACAGAGTGAACCAATCAGCGTGATACAATCACGTGTGATACCATTTGCGTAGTGGACAGATAGTCACTACCCTTCTGAACTCTCAGCTTCCTATCAGCTAACTTCGGTTTAACCAGGTTTATTTGTATCTTGTTTCTGTTACTTGAATATATATGTTTTTCAAACAACCTTTTTTGTGTTCCCCGTGTCATCTTTTGTCAGCATCACTATAATTTCGATTTTAAATTTTTGAGAAGAACGTTTGTTACTGAATGAACACCAAAGAACAAAGCAGCGCTCAGCCGAGTTTTATCGACTTCAGTTTCACTCTTTAATTAGATTATTCAACGAAGACTTGGTTCATATTACTAACAAATATAAGAAAAGTTTATTTCAAGTTACTGCGATTGTGTTAGAGTGAAAGGTGGAAGAATACATAGTACAATTCCTACATTTATCAAGTTAATTAATTGAATAAGTCGATTGCGAAAGTTCACTACATTCCTTTGGATTCATAACAATTTTATATCAAGTGTTATATTACATATTAATTAGATTCTTTTAAATTCTTAACCACAGATACATACTATAAGAGTATTAATAAGGAACAGTCTTCTATTGGTAGATGGTATCATTATAGATTTCTATTTCGTTCATTAAACTTTACATAAAGGTATAATTTCCTGTCGGTAGCTCAGTTGGCTGGGACAGTAGAATACGCCAACTGCAATTTAGATATGACACTAAACTACATCTGATGGTGAGGCTACTGTCCTGGAGCTTTGTAGTACTGCTTCATTAGCATTACTCCCAGGTTCACTCAGACTCGGAGTTGTAATATCTGTCAGGATCCCGTCTATGGATCAAATAGAAATATTTAATTATTTTCTATATTTGAAACCATTTAACTGTGTTCGAACAAATGACTTCAAAATTGAATTATTATTATTATTACATCTCAAAGCTTTGAGCCATTTAACTGTGCCAAAAAACAAACGTTAATAGTGTTTGATAACAATACTTTAAACGTACTCTTTCTTATTTAAAATTGTTGCCTACAAACTATTATTATTTGACAAATCAAATATATTTTATGTATATAAATAAACGCGACTAGCATTAAATAATTTACAAGGATGGAGAGGGCATAAAACACAACCAACCAATTGTTATATACGACACGTAAACATACACAAACCACAAACGGGCGAAAACAGGCCAATACAAATGCAACATACAGGCGGGACTCCGTTGTTCAAGTACGAAATTTTTATTACTACTTGACTTCCGTTCTTCGACACGAGGAGAGAGACAATTCTTTAAAGTCTTTCGTATCATACTAGGCTAGCAACCTCTTTCAATGCCCGAAATCCAACTCTATGCCCCAATGGCAGGAACTCCAACCTAAAAATCCCAACTGCCTGGTCGAAACTCAACTTTTCCACATCATCATAGTCGGACCCAAACTTCAACTGTCTGCCATTGAGGCAGACAACCCAACAGTTTGCCTACATGGCCCAAAGTCAACTCCCAACTCTCTTTTTAAAAATCTTCAAATTCTCAGGAACATCACTTCCGGGCATGACGTCATTCACGCTCTAGCCTCATTTTCTATCTGGGATTTATTATGACAATTGTGATTGCCATGTCCTTTGCGCACGAGCGTAAACTGTACCCGATGCTATGCACCTGAACTAAGATCCGAATAGTTCAAAACCCAACAAAATTAATATAAAAAAAAATCATTCCGTAATTATATAACACAACCAACCAACCAACCAACCAACCTCTCTGTCAAGCCACAAATATGAATTCCAATATTCGCAGAAGAAATAGATAATACTTCTGGTAAAATCGAACCAACATATATTTGGTTCATTTTCTGACTACTTTTATTTAACCCCATAACCATAGACTTGTACGAAATAGCAGTACCTACATTGACCGATAGAGGGAACCATTATAATCCCTTATGTTATTCATTGCACCGTTTCATAAGAATTTAAAGAGAAATTCAAATTTAACTTTATAAACACAGCATTACAGTGAGCATAAAAGCTGTAAGTTAAAAGTAAAGTCGGCGACCGTAGTCGAGGGCGACCAGAAGGCTCCCTTTTCAATAGCTACTACACTGGGGTGTAGGGGAGGGCGCTACTACACTGAGGTGTAGGGGAGGGCGCTACTACACTTAGGTGTAGGGAGGGCGCTACTCTTTTTAAGTGGATGGCAAAAGGGAGTTGCAAATGACAAAAGTTGTACATGACCCTAACAATAGATAAGACTACTATACTTGCTTTTGTTTTGTTTAGTTTCTTTGTTAATTGACGTATCAACCTTCCTGGGTTATTTGATACCAAAGACACTTTTGTACAATTATTGTTGTGGTACTATATAACCCATAGCTGGGGAGATAAGGGTGTCCATACCTTTCCCAAGAGTATAAGTAAGATAGTGATCATTATAACGCGACTGGAGTTCGAACTCGTTTACTCTGATCTTGCAGTCCAGCAAGTTAGCCACTGCATCTTGGAGCCTCACCCAGAACCAAAATATGATTAAATCTATGTTGATAAATAAAGCCCCAACCACCGCTTATTTCCTTCAGTACAAAGCAGTTTCTGATTTCATGAAATACTCTGTTGAAGAACACACACAATAGATGTGAAAGAAAATATATTTCTTGTCTTATTTTAAAGCTGAGAACAGTTTAGAACAACAAAAATTGCTCATTTTGATCTCAAGAAATTCAGTTGGCAATACATTACCGAAACGGTTGCTATATTCATAAAACCAACCAAATTCTAGTAATTATCTTCTGAATTGTCTTTCATAAATTGCATCAAAAATTATCTTCAAACTGAAAGTGTAAGGAAAGTCTACGCAACGCAATATAAACTGGGGGTATCTGCTCATAATTTTGCCATATGTTAATCAGGTACATCTTTTAAAGTATTGTCAAAACAAGCTTGAAAACATTATTTATTACGATGATTTAATTAATTTAAACAAAATACGGTTATTTAAAGGATTTATTTAACGAAATTAAATTGAAAACATTTTTTTAATTATAAATTCAAGCAAAATATTCTCACCACGCTTTTCTTTGAATGCCTTTTATTAACAATCAATTATCTTTCTCAAAAATATTTATTCATTGATTATATCTCAAGTTTAATTCTAGTTGAAGAAGATCTTGTTTGTTATGACGTGATCTAAATACTTGAAAGCTTCATAGTTTGTAGAAAGGGGGACCAAAAATTGATTTGATGTAATAAAGCTGCCATCTTCAACAAATTTACTTTTCGTCACAATATATATATATATATATATATATATATATATATATATATATATATCTGCAGTATGAGTGTAGTTATTATCGGACAACAAAATAACATTCTCAAAACTAGACGTCACTATTTGCATGTTTTTCATATGCATTATTCAAACCGATCATTTTTATTTACATTAACATTTTATCTACCGGGAACCAAATGTACATTGACAACCAGAAGTGTTGGCTTAAAACCACACGCAACATTAAATGCAAGGAGGTGCCTTCTCATCCACAATTGACCATTGCGTCGATCGTTTTTAGTTATTATATAAAAATATTTATGCATTTCCGCCATGAAAACTAGAAAACAAAATTAATTTTCCATTTTTGAGCCTGATTTATGCAGAACATCTTTAGAGGATGGCAAAAGGGAGTTGCAACTGACAAATGAAGGCATGTATGCCGAAACAGTTACCGTATGAGTAAACAAACTCAACGAGACGATTTCAAACCCTGGAAGAGACTATTCGAGCTTCAGTTCACGCTAATACCTTAAAAAAAAACATGAATCTACCTTTTCTTGCTCCAAGTATAGATAACTCATTGGGCAGACTGGGTTCTCTAGCCTCGTTAGTAAAGTAGTTGGTGACCCTAGTTGAGAGTAACCCGAAGGCTCCCTTTTCAATAGCTACTACACTAAGGTGTAGGAGAGAGTGCTACTCCATTCCTTGGATTGCTCCACTTTACCCTTGACCATTACCTTATAATGCTGAGTGTTAAGCAAAGCGGCATTAAATACCATTTTGAGTCTTTGGTATTGAACCTCGGTCTCTCGGACCATTGGCGTACATTTTATTCATTAGGCCAAAGTTTAAATTCAAAACCAGATACGACAGCTTTGGTAGACCAGCAGTAGATGACAATTATCCCTGAAAGAGTGTTGTATACTATATTTCGCAAATACAAATATACACGGGAACATAACCAACTGTAATGACGACTTCAGTAACGAACGAATACACTTCTTTATATAAATCTCTCACACTTTATTTTCGAAAAGGGTGATGTTTGTTGTGTGTGAGAAATGAGTTGAGAAAAGGACGGACTGCGATAGTGACCAAAGTTCTTCCTCGCCCATAGCAGTACTTCTTTTGCATCTTGGCTTGGGTTTCTCAACCGAGGGTCCCTAAGGGCTCAAGTTTTCTGTCTGGAGCTGGTTCTCACTTCGGCATCCTGACTCCAACTGACTCAAACCGTCTGGGCACCTCGTTATATTATTGTCTAACGTCTACCTGCTTCCACTGTTCCTCCACTTATTTAAACAGGTGAATCTCTTGATTGACGGCTCGGTCGAGGGTCAATGTATAACAAGAGAGCAATACAGTATAGCCGTTTACATCACAATCCTCGTAAACGCGTTTAGAGAACAAAAATATTTGAAAGAAATCTTTCGACAAAGCAGATTTTTTTTTTTTCGTGTCGACCGTCTTTACATTATTTGAAAAATTGTTCTCTGAGGTTTGGCAATCTTTTTGAAGTTATCAAAGAGAAATGATTTTGGCCGACTGACCGACCTCCAGTTTTTAAACTAATCTCTTCAATTAATATCTTATTCAAAATTTTATCATCCGTTCACCCGCAGTTTTGCGTTTAAATGCTAAATTTATAAAGTTTTCTGTTTCGTATGTATTACTTGTCCAAACTAAACTCCCGTAAACGCCAATATGTCGACCTTAGTCGAGGGTGACCCGAAGGCTCCCTTTTCAATAGCTACTACACCTCGTTGTAGGGGAAGCCGCTACTCCATTCCCTGGATTGCTCTACTTTACCCTTGATCCGTACCTTATAGTGTAGAGTGTTATGCAAAGAGGCAAGAAATTTAAATTTGACAATATGAATAAATGGGATATGCACAACCAAGATGCTGTCCTGGAGAATGACACACTTAAACGCTTATGGGACTTTGGCATACAAATGATTCACTTAATCTCGGCCAGAAGACCAGACCTTATATTAAAAGAAAAGTTGGCGACCGTTGTCGGGGGTGACACGAAGGCTCCCTTTTCGGTAGCTACTACACCAAGGTGTAGGGGATGGCGCTACTCCATTCCCTGGATTGCTCTACTTTACCCTTGATCCTCACCTTAAGGTGCTGAGTGCTAAGCAATGCGGCATCAAGTACCATTTTGGTGGTCTTTGGTATGACTCGACCTGGGATTGAACCTCGGTCTCCCGGACCATTGGCGAACTCTCTACTCATTTGACTAATGGCTCGCTAAAAAGGCATCAAATAATTCTTTAAAGTAATCTGATAAAATGTGCATAGAATTAAATAGAATTTTATATGATAATCAAAAATTAAGTAGAATTTTATATGATAATCACAGATTTAATTGAATTTTATATGAATATCTTAAAGAGGATAAATTAATAATGAAAATATAGGCTGCTCAGTAGATTATAATTTCTGAAAAAAAATTGTTGGCAATTAAAAGGTGATAATTTATGACAAGACCACCTGAGAGATTGATAAATGAAAAAGGGTAAGAAATTCACCTTATAAATTAACTGCCGCCCATCTCCTGTAAACCTGGTGCTCGACTGTGTGGCTTACAACAAAAGTCATCTGGCGAACTCCACGCTGGATTCGAGAAACGGTTACAGGCGAGAGTTGAGAATCTAAAAAAAAATAGGTTTGTCAGTTAGTAACAGAACACAACTTCAATTTCGGGTCTGGTAAAAGCCTCATCCAAATCGGGATGTGAGACGATTTATAAAACAATGGGATTGTTCCTTCATCAATTCAAGAATACCACTTCTCGTCTCATTGTTTTAAAGAATGGTCCAGAGGGAGATTGAAACAGTATCAACCAGTTAAAATGATTTTGAAGAGCCACAAAAGATTTGAATACAATTGCAAATGAATCTTGATCGCTTTATTTAGATACTCTTTTAATAATGAAGGTGCCAAAAACCTGATGTTGTCTGACTTTTATCACAAATGGCTGATCTTTCTTTTTTTATTTTTTTTAAAATTTTTTGCAAAAGAAAATCTTTAGTTTTGCTGAAAAGAAGAAAGTGAAAAATCACGTTGTGATCGAAAATTAAATTTTGTCTTCAGCGTCACACGCCTTAAACTCAAGAGACACGATATAAAAACAGATTCAACAAATCGTTAATGAAAAAAAGCCACTTTTTCTTTCCGTGGTAATTGTGTGTGTGTGTGTGTGTGTGTGTGTGTGTGTGTGTGTGTGTGTGTGTGTGTGTGTGTGTGTGTGTACTAAAATGATAGCGAGACTTAACGTACGAATGTTATGCCATGAGTAAGCGTTTAGTTTGGGGTCACTAACATAACCCATGTATTTTTCGACAGAACAGCCGCTAGACTATTAGAATATAACATAAGAACTTTATTAAATGGCGTAAAATACGGAAGATATAGGTGGACTCAATTATATAATATATATGTTAGTGATTCGAAATGCTCATACATTCACTACAAAAGGAGGCGTTTGTGGTGTAAAGGATACCAGTCAATCAAATGGATGTGAAAAATCATGAACGAGACTGTATGCATTTCACATAGCACTAAAGCTCTTAAGAAAGCTATTCACAACCAAACTATGGGTAAATAGTAGGGTATGGTAACCGGTATAGGAGATGAAAAACTCTGAATTTAAACCTGCTAAGCTCTGAATAAAAATTGACCTGATGTCACATCTTGTTCGTGCGAAGGGGTTGGATAAACATATACTCTTTAAAATCTCGTGGCGCAATAAATCAAAAGTATAATGTTAATTAAGATTTACAGATAGGAATCAAATACACCTTCTTATTTTTTACCTGAATAAAAACAGAATTACACCAGAATATAATCTTTTTTTTAAATATGTCGTGAAAACCATAAAAGTCATCCCGAACATTCACTAATTATAAAAGATGGTTAAGTTTAAATTCATTAAGAATATTTTACATGATACACTCCTGTGTCATTTTCAAAATGTTTTGCTGAATACTGCAATAATCATCCACATATTTTCATTAATACCTCAACGATCATCCAAACCTTATACCTTAACAATCATCCACACATTTTTATTTATAGCTTAACAATCATCCACACCTTTTGATTAACACCTCAGCAATCATCCCCTCATTTTAGTTATTGGCTTTACTGTCATCCACACATTTTTATTTATAGCTTAACAATCATCCACACCTTTTGATTAACACCTCAGCAATCATCCCCTCATTTTAGTTATTGGCTTTACTGTCATCCACACATTATTGATAGCTTAACAATCATCCACACATTTTGATTAACACTTTAACGATCATCCACACATTTTGATTGATACCTTAATGATCACTCACACCTTTTTATTAATAGCTGAACGATCACCAACTTATTTTGATTAATAGCTTATCAATCATCTATGTGTCTTGATTAATAGTTTAATGAACATCCACACATTGAAGTTAATAGCTTAACAATTGTCCACACATAGAATTCCTTTTTTTTTCCCCATATCTCAAAGTTCCCAAGCAATTATCATTCCTAATTATGTCACCAGGACAACATCGTAAACAATTTTAACATTACTCATTATTCTTTCCAGATTTATTTTCCAAAATCCTTATCTGATGAGCGCTATAAAAAGATAAAATGTTAAAATAAATGCTTCAAGAATTTTTGCTTTTCACCACTTATTTTTCTTCCGTTATACCGGATATTTCATCCTTACATCTTCTATATATTTTCCACACACACACACACACACACACACACACATATATATATATATATATATATATATATATATATATATATATATATATAATTTAAAAGTATCTGACTTTCTGACTTTTGCCTTAGGACACATGTATAAAAAATATATAAGAATATGCTTATTTTCTTTTCCTTTGACCGCGCATGTACGTGAGAGAGAGAGAGAGAGAGAGAGAGAGAGAGAGAGAGAGAGAGATCGAAGACAGCTGAGATGCACATACACAGGGGCGATGGTCTGGTTCTTTAGTGAAATCTCGCTACCTTTCAGCTTCGTTCTCTTTTTAGCGAGCCTGGTACAGGACCACCCCAAGGCATCGAATGATCTTAGTTTCCCTTGCTTCTCGACTTTCACGTATCTCATACATTTCAGACTTTTTTCTACTTCTCAACCCAGGGCAATCTAGCACAAGACCAGAGCCCAAAGCGACATAACGTCTCGTCATTGTCTTCTGCAGTCTTCTTTTTCTCTGCTAATTTTTGCTCGTTTCTTCTGGTTTTATAATATTCTGGACGCCCACGCAAATATTTGTGTTCACACCTCCCACATACACGAGTTCCTCTTGAGTAAACTGTCCTAGTTTGATGTCTAGTCGGCACTTGATTATTTTTGTGATTTTTTTTTGTCATTTAAGGCGCTATTTTCCAGGGAAAAGTTCTTTCCACATCTGTATCCATTCTTCTTCGCGGGCAGTTTTTAGTTTTTCCCACTTCATTTACTGTCTGCCACGTTAGTCGTGATTGTCTATTTTCTACAGAGTTTCTTATTTTGTTGATCTGACATTGAATGTATTCTAATAGTCTTTTTGGTGAGTGTTTATAAGTTCTTTTCGTTCCTTCTTTAGTTTCTGCGTGTTGGCATTTGTTGGGTTTCTTTTATTACACGAGAACATTTTTTCACGTTATCTCGTTTTTTCCTAATTGCAAGTGTCTCTCATGGAACTCTATGTTTGACTCTTGGAAAAATTAAAAACAGAAAAGCTTCAGATCAAGATGAAAATATCCCCAGAAGTTTGAAAGACTAGGAAATTTGATTAGTTATTATTTTGATTACTATAGAGAGATGGACGAAAGTGTTGGGTATCACCCACCTTTTTCCACACAATGAACTAGTCCATCTGCCATATATAGCAGTAGCTACTAATACCATACCATAATAGAAGGTGAAGATCAGCTTCTTATAAGAATAGTATTAGAGCGTCGGAGACTGGAGATCGTACTAGATCCCCTTACTTGCTACCGTAATAACGGAAGCCAATACTATCGTTCGACTATATCTTTATTCTGTATTCACTAATCCTATGTTCTTGTCTACTAATAGTCTCTCTATTGTATATACTTTTTTCCTGGGAATATATCTGTATTTCCTCTCATATCGTGGTTTGTCCTTTATTTAGTATTACAAGCGTTCACTAACCAGAACGCAACACAAAGGCTGCCTTCTCGGTTCATCAATAACAAACGAGGCATAACTTTTACTTCTACAGCAGCTAAGGATTATAATACTCTGCTTTGCAATTATATCTAACCAGAAAGAGAGAAAATTCTAAGTAAAAACCAGAATGTTTTTTGGAGAAAGTGACCCACAACATCACAGATTCGGACAATCAGTCAAATCTTAGGGGTTCGTGCAAAAATCTCTAGACAACACTATTGTTTGTAGATTTTTCCAAGGTATTTGATTCTGTTGAGAGAGGGAAGAGTGAGTTAATACTTTTAGCTTATGACCTCTCTAAAGAAACTGTTACATCCATAATAATGCTCTGAAGAAACACGAAAGCTAAGGTACGCTCACCAGATGGAGACACGTATTTCTTTGACGTTGTTGCTGGAGTTCTGCAGAGATACATTGCCTCCGTATCTGTTCATAATCTGCCGAGATTACGTACTTCAAAGGTCGATCAGAAACTATAACGGACGCAGACTATGCAAATGACATTGTGCTTCTTGCAAACACACCAGCCCAAGTCGAATCCCTCCTGCATAGCCTGGAGCAGGCAGCAAGAGACGTTGGACTTTACGTGGACGCAAACAAAACAGAGTACTTGTACTTTAATCGAGAAGGAGCCATCTCCACTCAAAATAGCTGTCCTCTGAAATTAGTAGACAAGTTCATGGACATCAGCAGCGGTATCTCATCTACTGAAAAGGATGTTAATATTCCCCTAAGCTCTCGATCATATGGAAGCCTGATCTATCCGATAAAATAAGACGGAATTTTTTCCAAGCAGTGGGAGTGACAATGCTACTCTATATATACACAATGTGGACGCAGATAAAACGCCTTGAGAAAAAGCTAGACAGGAATTGCACAATAATGCTATATTGAACCAATCATGGAAGCAACACCTTAGGAAACAACAGCTGTACGGCCACCTACTCCCATCTTTAAAACCACCCAAGAGACGAACAAGACACTCGGGACACTACTAGGTAACTTCCTCTTATAGACCCCCGTTAATGGATGCGCCAGTGCTGATCGACCAGCAATAACGTACCGGGAGGTGCCCGTTTTGTAATGGTTATCGTCGTAGGAAATGGACACAGCGACACGAGTTCAGATCCTAGACGAGACTGATTACATTTCACATAGCACTAATACCCTCGGGAAAGGTATGAATCCAATTATTCTCCCTCCAGCTATGAGTAAATAGTAGGGCAGACTAGGTTCTTCAGCCTTGCTGAGGCAACTAGACTAGAAGAAGGAAAACTCTGAATTCAAACCTGTTAAACTCCGCTTCAAAAATTAACCTTATGTCATATCCTGCCCGAGCGGAGGGGTTTGGTAAATTTGAATGGGCTATAGGGATGGATGGTGACAAAGAGAGTCTGGGAAATCCCTGGTAGCTGCGTGACTTGAATATGACGCCTTGATGGATCCTAATAATAAAAGAGATTACATTGTTTCTAATAACTAATGAATACTTTTCATACAATCGCACTTTTGTTACTTTATTTGCTAACAATTTACACAAGAATACTTACAAGTAACTATCAATAAACTTTTGTAAAAAAAAATGATAACTTCAAGTAACAATTCTTAACACAAATAACATTCATACAGTTGAATGATTTCAACTATTACTATCCAACGTAAATAATTCTATCGAATAATAATGTGTTTGCACAGTTATATGGGTTCACGTATTCCTACCCAATAATAATTTTCAATCATATTCATTTGACCCACAGAGGAGACTTAACAGGAAATACCACTCCGGACAGAGTGGACCTCTGATTAATGGCAAAAAATGGGAATCTCACTCTCGCCAGAGATCAAGAACTGGAGCCTCACCACCAGAAAAGTCTTCTTTTTGAGAGGACTCCCTTTTACAGAAGATACAGTCGCCATTATTTAAAGTCTTGCTTACTGACAGTGGGGAGGATTTTTTTGTCCGCTACAGACCCGATGCTTTACGAGGATCAACTTCAAAGTTTATCATATTTACCAACCCCTCCGCTCGGGAAGGATATGACACAAGGTCAATTTTTAATGCCACAGGGACACCTCTCTTGTAAATCTGCAGAAGGCTGTAGAATGGATCGGTTGAAATATTATGGTAGTAATAAAAAAGAATTAGATCAAGAGTTTAAATATTAACTGGAACAATAATGACTCATAAAGTTAATGTATTTATTGGTTTGTTTGTTTTTTATGTTTGTTTTGCTTTTTGTTTGAAAGGTTTTTTATTTCATTTATTTATTTATTTATTTTTTTTTTTTTTTTTGCATTTAGTAATTCATATTCTTGTACAATTAATCATATTTACCAACTCTTCTGCTCGAGCAGGATATGACACAAGGTCAATTTTTAAGCGGAGTTTAACAGGTTTGAATTCAGAGTTTTCCTTCTCCTAGACTAGTTGCCTCACTAAGGCTGAAGAACCTAGTCTGTCCTACTATTTACCTGTAGCTGGAGGGAGAATAATTGGATTCATACCTTTCTCAAGGGGCTATGTGAAATGCAATCAGTCTCGTCCAGGATTTGAACTCGTGTCGCCGTGTCCATTTCCTACGACGATAACCATTACACCACGGACACCTCCTCAGCTTCAAAGTTTATAGGCTAGCCAACAACTTTCATGGAATGTGTCCCGATGAGATTTATCTTTTTTTGACACCCTTGCAGTTTACACACTTCTTCCAACGACATTGTAGTGCTTGCATCCGATTGGTCAAAAAGTTATCAACAGAACATATGATGTCATCATATGAATTTTTCAGTTCACTCTCGTTTATTTCATATTTTTCTGTGTATCGTAGATACCCTTCGAGTGAGACTATGCACTGAGGCTAAGCACAGTAATTATTAAACCAAACGACACTCTTTTGCAGTGGAACCAACCTAGTTTCTTTATACTTTTCTTTTTCTTTTTTTTTACCCAAAAGATAAATGATGAAAAGATATTTAATCACCGAGTACAAACTGTTTTTCTAAAGGTAAAAATAAAAATACCATTTTAACTATTAAATTATCAATAAAATGAAGAACGAAGGTAGAATGAATCAAATTTGTCTTTTTCCTCTAAGTTGGTCAGATACGACGCAGATAAGTATTACGTAATTTTTTTTTTCCTCCTATCTTCTAAAAATATTTGTTAGAAAAGAAAAAAGAACATCTAATTTGTTGCTGTCGTTGGCAACTAAGAAAACAAAATCAGTTCAGATAATTCAACCGAAAAAATCTGTCGTTCTCATTCTGTATATATTTTTTATTTTAATTATATTTTGTGCATTTGACTTTGTATTTTGATGAATAACGAAGACTGAATGAACGGAAAGTTGTGATTATTGAAAAAAGTTGGGAATAACGTCACAATACGAAAACAAATTTTTACAACTATCTCCCGATATTCAAATTTATTTTTTCTGTAAACAAAGTAGAATAAATGTTGTTAATTTTAAGCATCGAAGTGATAGTCTAAGGGGAGGTAACAATTGTAAGTTAAGTGATGCCTTATTACAGCTATACAATTAGATAACAAAACTATATTTAATCAAAAAATATCATTCAGAGAATTCTGGCTTGCTTCTTTAAAGACATTTCAACGTTCTTGTGTTATTTAAGGCTAAATACATCCTTCCAGAAGATATATTATTTAATCCAGAGTTGTGAGGAAAAGCGGGGCCATAACTTTCCCCAAGGGTATGTGAAAATGAACGTAATAGCGCGATTGGAGTTCGAACTCACTACGATTCCTCAGTCCAGCGCCTCAACAACTACACCACCAGGACTATTAGCTATAGGAATCGAATTCGGTACGGCTATAATAGTTTCTGTGAGGGGCACCTCTGGTGGTGTAACGGTTAGCAAGCTTGACTAGCAAACCTACACGAGTGAGTTCAAGTCTCACTGGGCGCCCCATTCATTCGGCCTTGTGCCACATCGAAGCAAAGAGCTTTGTAAATTACTATAATACTTTCTGTGAGAACAATACAAGATATGTTGATGTAGGTTCTATGGCATGATTTACATAAAAGTTTTGAAATTAGAAACCTTTTATACCTTTTGTTCTTTCGTCGAGAAGTCATTAAATGATTTATCAAATTTAATTGTAGACAAAATTCTATTCTCTTGTGTGAAAAATGGGATATGGATCCAGGAAGTATAAGAAAATGGACAGTATAAGAAAATAGACGCAAAACGAACGTCTAAACTGCTTGGATTTTTTTTTTCTATTTTGTTACCAGACTTCCACAGGAGATAAAATAAAGTCTTCTGAGAAAAAAAGAATTTCCATTTTTTCACATCACTTTTCCCTGAGATTAGAATTTAGTTAAAAAAAAAGTATTAACAATCCCAGCTAGCCAATATAGACAACAAGGATGACAGCAGAGAGGAATAAAGCGAACAATGCATTAACATGTATAGCACGTGCATAGAAAAACTTCCGGCTCAAACATGGAGGCGTTCAATATATGTACATCAATCAACCCTTTTGGTACTAATTCTCATGAATTTGATTTTCAAAATCTGTTCCTCACTCCCCCCCCACCACCACCAAAAAAGAAGAAATGTTTATAATCATTTTGTGGATGACGAAAATTCCCATCATGTTTGCAAAATATCTGTGAATGATCTCCCGGGTAAAGGGTGAAACAGAACAGTAACATACTTTTTCATCTTCTTCACGGTATTTCAACACCTAATCTGGACTCTAGTGCGGCAGATTGACCTGCTTAATGCTTTGCAAAGAAAATATACTCGCTCAATCTTTGATAGTGTGAGGGTCACACAATACACAAGCTCACTCAGTGACATCACACTGCTTACTGAGGGCATACTGATCCATCCCCGCTACCGCTGCCCGGGAATAAAACAAAATCAATGTTAAGCAAAGAAAAGCTGGGTTTGAATTCAAAGTTTTCCTTCTCTTAAACTTGTTGCTTAACCTACGCTGAATCCATAAGTTTGCCCTACTATTTTCCATAGCTGTGGAAGAACACTGATTCATGCATTTTCTAAGGCCATCAGTGCAAAGTGAAACCCAAACAACCTCGTCCAGGATTTGAATTCTATTTCTTGCCAAGTTTACAACATCACCACCCAACAAAGATGTCTTTTTTATTCTTTTTTTGGAACAATAGTCTTAAAATAATTTTAGAGTATTTTTACAGAAGTTGGAGCATATGATCCATTCTTTCTGAAAGCACTTACTTGCCGAAGATTCATTGCCTTATAAAGATTAAAACGATTATTCGAAATTTTACAGACAGTTCTTACCGATGTCATACTCACAGAAATTAATATTTTGAGCTAAATAATGTCTCAAAAATTCTATCGCAACATATGCAAAACTATGTAGGATTAAAAAGCCTTACTTTCGATTAATTGTTGTGTAACGAAAGTCTTTTCCTCTTTGAATAATTGAAAGTGTCTTTTTTTAATAGTCTTTTTTACCTAAAATATATATTGTATTTTAGCTCTTTGAAAGGTTTCGATGTCTTCAGATGCTCTCCAGAAATGGCACTAGACCATGCTGTCTATTTCAAGCCAAAATCCGGCATACGTGGTTTCGTGAAACTGCTTGGCTCATCAGGCTCACATTGCACCAAGTGTGCCGAGAGCAGCATAGACCAGCAGGGTTCGAGTCTCGGCTCGTTCCCGACCTCCCCCTCCCTTTATCCCCTCTTTAATCGGACTTCGGGCTTTTGACCTTGTGTCAAGTCCTGTCTGGTGGGAGGCAGAGACAAATAAAAAAAAAGGTTTCGAGTCCTGCTAGTGATGAGGTTCTCTACAACTTTTAAAACATCATAATCGGTAATCGGTGTATCATTTCAAAATAAAAGTCTCCACATTTAAAGTTAAGGGGAAGTTGTTTCATTTCTCCCTTGTTTCCGAATTCTGCGAGCAGTTTCGATGGTCTAGTGGTCCAGTTTAACACAATGCCTACAAATTGGCACAATCGTTTGTACCGACGTTATAACACGGAAACTTTTGACTTTGTTCCAAACTAATTTTTTTAATAACAAAGCTGACGTTAAATGAATTGTTTGGTTTGATTTTTGTTTGTTTTTTGTTGTTGTTTTTTTGTTTTGTTTAATAGCATATCATCTTTTGGGGGTTGTTTAATGCCAAAACCATCCTTGTAGAAGAACAGCTGTGGTACTATTGAATGGATTCACGAAGAATTATATTTAAAACTCCCATTCAAATCTCGTTATTTTTTAAAATATTTTTTACTAAGACTATCCGGGGAGCAGTAATATATTGGCCTCTTCCCAACATATACCAATGATTGCAATATATGACTGTGTCAGGCGGGAACAGGAAGACAGAGATCAAAAGTTCAATCGTGGGAACTTTCGGGGGGGTTGGGGGGTGCAAGAGGCGGTCACGCTGGAGACTTTCTTTTTAAAAGTCAGTCAGTTAGGTACCGGCACAGCGATGAGTGAAGACCTACATTTTGTGGTAAAACGAAATTATCGCTTCTATCGACGAAGGACGACGATTCGTAAATTACATAGATTTCCCTCATAACAAAATTATGAAACTATATCTTTCAAATTACCCCACGTATATTGATTAATATATATGGAGGGATATAAAAGAGATAATTTTTGTAACCACATACATGTTTTCTGCTTTCCGTTATAAACAAACTCATTATGACTTAATTTCATCCTTATCTTTTCGTCTCCTCAACTCTCACTAACTACCTTTACTTCGAGAACTTTCGAGACTCCTGCCATGTATCTATAAAAAAAAAAAGACAAACAAGATAATTTACTTACTCTTTATGTAGTATATCTTAACTGTGGTCAAGTTAAGGTAAAAAATTCAGGGGGAGATAAATATGTTTGACTTTAATAGAGAAACGGAATCTTTAATTCTTTATACTAACCGAAGAATAGATGCATTAAGAACATGTCATGCTACTTGTAGTTGAGAGTTCACGTTATAAACTTGTAAATAATTGTGCTTCACTTTTCTAAAAACTGGAAAAGTCTCTTTATTTGCTCGAAGATAAAGTCTGTCTAATTGAACGCAAAGCACGAATCTTAATAGACAGTGGCCAGCCAAGTGCATTTCACCTGGGATCTTTATTCTACGTAACATTTACTGATCTCAGATCTATAAGACACTTTGTAGTAACCTACATACGCTCGGGAGAAATCCAAAATTACTTAATTTAATTGTTCTAAAGTCCCAATCCTTGGTACGTGCACAGAATATTGTCCTTAGGCCATGTAATGGCGAATTAAAGCTAACTTGATAGCTATGTGCTCGTTTTCTTTATAAATCCAGAAAAACACGAAGAAAACGTTGCTGTTTTTTTAATCATTAATGATATCGTCGGGTGGGTTGATGACAAGAATCTTTTCCAGGTGAACTATACGCTTCGCTTATACTTAAAAAAACAACAAAACAAAACAGAGAATCTCTTCTGGCTAATATACTGGACGTAAAACGATTTGTAAGCTCGATCCAATTAAAAAAGATTTTTTTTTATAAACTTTCAACTTTTAGTTTTCTTATTGTGTCGATAATTCATTTCCCTTTTTCTACCATCATGTTTACATCAATGTTATATTGGTTTGGTTTGATTTATGTAATTAATGGCATAACAACCTTGTTTGGTTATGAGATGCAAAAGTCAGTTTTGTATAAAAAATAAGTTAGCGACCGTAGTCGAGAGCGACCAGAAGGCTCTCTTTTCAATAGCTACAACAGTGAGGTGTAGGGGAGAGCGCTACTCCTTTCCCTGGTTTGCTCCACTTTACCCTTGATACGTACCTTATATTGCTGAATGTTAGGCAAGGAGATATCAAGTGCCATTTTTTGAATTTTTGGTATGACGCGACCTGGGATTGAACCCTGGTCTTCCGGACCATTAGCGAAAAAGTAGCGGTACTATTTAACCAATAACTGGGAAGATTTGATGGGTTTATGTCTAAAAATAGTCCAAGAGTGAACGTAAAAGAATGATAAGAGTTCCAACTCGTTTACTACGGTGGCACCATCTTGCCCATTTGCCACTGTGCCATGGAAACACCTCATTGCGATGTTGTTTGTAGTAGTTGCCTAAAAAAGCAAAATGGTTACATCTCTAGTTGCATTTTTTTAAAGATCTGAGATTAAATATCTATAGCTTTCAAAATAGCAGTAATTCCCTTGAAAAATGTCTGAATCCAATAATTCTCCTTCCAATTATGGGTAACAACCTGGGCAGACTTTAACCTTGGTTAGGCAACTGGTCTTAATTCAAACCAGTTAAACTCCGCTTAAAAGTTAACCTTGTGTCACACCCTGTCTGTACAGAGGGGTTGGTATTTCAGAAATTTATAAAGTGTATGCTAAATATTTATGAACATGCCTTATAAAGAACTATAAATGAAAGAGAACCTAATATACTGTAACGCAATATGCTGCAAATTTTAAAATCCTCATTTTTCTTGCAAACTTTGATTGATTGATTTTTAACGGCATGTCAACCCGTTTAAAGTTATTATATGCCAACTGGTTCGGGAATCGCGTTCATTGTACTTCATAGAACCCTAAAAAGTACCAAAGTGGATCTGAAAGTTAGCAATGAAGGAACACTGCACACTTCTTAGATCTTTGTAGGGGATACAGTGGGGAGATCAGTTAACATATTGTTGTATCGTGGTAAGGAAAAGGTATACAGTGAAACAGAGTTAATTAATTAACCCAAGCAGTACAGTCCGACTTGCATTGTAAGTCTCGCGCTGTTGGTGTTTTGTCCGAAGTTGGTCTTACTACTGACCGACGTCCTTTCAGAGCTGCCTCTCTGCTTCTCTTTCTGCTTCTGCTTCTCCGTGCTTAAGAGACACGGTGTCTTTTATACTTCCACTATACAACACATATTCTCTGCCCCGCCGACAGGATGATTTAAATGTATTAAGAGCATTACTATTCTGTTTTCGGATCTGGCAAATGAAATAAAAATTCATGCAGTGCTCCTGTCACTTGCAGCCTGCTGCAGGGAATACTGGATATCCAGTTTGTTGAAAATATAACTTAATTGGCGTGATGGTTGATTTTATCAGTTATTTTATTATCTAGTTTGGTTGGGCCGCGAGTTTGTTTTTTTTTTGGGGGGGGGTTCAGTTAGCTGTTAAGTTAGCTAAAATCTTCGTGCGGAAATGTGGAAGACCAAATGTCAACAAAATAGATTCATGACCACAGCTATGATTGGGTAAATGAAACACGGTGAAAATGGGGAAAATGGGGACACGAGTGATATGTCGCAATAACTTAGTGGGATGACATCACTCTAACGATATTCTCATTTTAGATATATGAAAACTAGCGAATTTTGAAAAGGTTGTCAGTTGGAAGCAGTTGTTTGCTGGTATCAGATGCCAGTCGGGCTGTGGAGTGTCTCTTTGTGTCTCTGTTCATAGACCCATACAGATTTTATCTCTCTCGTACTACAGTGAGCAGTCTGAATATCAGACAGTATATCTGGATAATAAAGCGACAATTTTCGGTAAATATATTGGAAATTTAACTCTTACACCAATACGTTGCAATGAATGATTGCTAATTGTTGACAAAGATTTCTTCTTGGCTTTGAGTTTTCAATATCAAGGCAACTTTGTTCAAACAAATCACCCCGACCGTTGGAAGAAATTCCGGATGAATTGTGTCATTCCCTATCTGTGGATCTTTCGAACACAACGTGGGCACAGAGAGGATTGATAAACAAACAATCTGGAAACTCATTTGATGCCGTTGCCAGGATAAGACCAAAGTAAAAATACTATAAAACTATAGTATGACATTTGGCACCTTTACCAGGATATTTCCAGTTATTATTACATTTGGTACCATGAGTGATGTTGTGCACAACGGTATATGCTTTGGCGTTGGTATCGGCTTTGTAATCGGTAACCAAGACATTGATACATTTAGTACCGTGCCAGAAGAGTGTTATAAGAATGACTAAATTTTCGGTGTTCATGATCAGGAATGAGTTGCAAGTATCTCATCTATCTAAAAACAAACAACTTATTAGGAGCCAAAGCATCGTGAACGTCGATGGATTAAATTAAGCTGTGCGTTTACTCGTAGGATTTTGATTTATATCACCTCCATCATTGGACCTCCTACCTTTCCTAATTTGAATCTCGGCGTGTGTCGTCGACAAGGAGAGTAACTAGCAGCACCAAAATACCAAGGACTCATTAAATGTCGCTATTATGACCAACATGAACGAGAATAATCAAACATTTACTTACGTCAGTTCTTCGTCGAGACATTTCT
Organism: Sepioteuthis lessoniana; assembly: GCA_963585895.1. NCBI lineage: Eukaryota > Metazoa > Mollusca > Cephalopoda > Myopsida > Loliginidae > Sepioteuthis > Sepioteuthis lessoniana. Next base: position 8,170,616 of record OY757920.1, read on the forward strand.
CAAAACTTTGGTCAGTTTTATTCCATAAGTTTTTTATTCTAAGTTAATCATCTATATTTTTTAAGATATTCTTTTTTTTTTTCAGATGAATGTCATTTGTTTTTGTTTTTTATCATAATTTGTTTTCAAGTACCTGAGGCACATTTCTATTCTTCGATCGGTCTATTGTCTTCACTTCTGCTGTTTTCCAAAGTTCTGAGATTAAGTATTTACGTTCTTTCATTTATTCTTCGTGATAATATTGCAAAGTTCTAACGACGAAAAACTCTATTTCCTCGTGGGAATCTTTCTTTTCGCTTAGGGACAGACAAAACTACTTTATTTAAAAATCCATCACACGAATTTGGAAGAGAGGAAAACAAATATTCTGACGAAAAGCAATGATCGATAATAAGTTACGTTTCGTAAATGAACTGTTTGATCTCCCGAATGACTTTAATGTACAACACGAAGAAGGAGTTTTATGGTAAACAGATTCTAAACAGCAAAATTACAAAATGCTTGAGATGTCGTCTGAGATAATTGTTTACATTATATAAATTCGGAGAGTCACGTGTCCTAACTGCTGTCGTTGTTGGAAATGCCCTCAGTGGACCAAATTCAAATCCTGGAAAAGGCATGAACCAGTTTCTTATCTCCCCCACCCAGCTATGTATCGGTAGTAGCGTGGACTGGGCTCTCTAGCCTCGGTACTTGTACCCCCTACATAATGGACTCGCCCTCCTCCATGAATACACGTCAACGAGAGCGTGAGATGGAGTTCAACAAGCGTGACACAATCACGTGTGATACCATTTGCGTAGTGGACGGTTCCTATCAGCTAACTACTGTTTAACCAGTTTCTCTTGTATCTTGTTTCTGTTATTTGAATAATTATGTTTTCCTATCAAGACTTTTTGTGGGGGTGTCCTCATGGTGTAATGGTTAAAGCGAAAGACTGTGGAATCGTCGTAAGCGAGTTCGTACTCCAGTCGCGATGTTACGTTCACTTTCGCAAAAATACCCTTGGGAAAGGTATGAACCTCCTTATCCTCCCAACTATCGGTTAAATAGTATCACTGCTGTTCTTCTAGAAGGTTCGGTTGGGCATTAAATAACCCCAAAAAGTTGATATGTTATTAAACAAAGAAACCAACCCTTTAATTGTTTCCAGTATCTTCCTTTTATCAACATTACAACAGTATTGTAATAGGTCTACGAGAAGGAAAACATGGGATTCAAAACGGCTGTAATCAGTTTAAAAAATGATACTATTTACCAACCCCTCCGCTCGGGCAGGATATGACACAAGGTCAATTTTTAAGCGGAGTTTAACAGGTTTGAAATCAGAGTTTTCCCTCTCCTAGACTAGTTGCCGAACCAAGGCTGAAGAACCTAGTCTGTCCTACTATTTACCCATAGCTGGAGGAAGAATAATTGGATTCATACCTTTCCCAAGGGTATTAGTGCTATGTGAAATGCAATCAGTCTCGTCCAAGATTTGAACTCGTGTCGCCGTGTCCATTTCCTACAGCGATAACGACTACACCACGGGCACCTCCAGTTTAAAAAATGATAGAGTATCGCCTCCTGCTCGTTGCGGAAGAGTTGGATAAGTACATACTGACGCAGCACAAGTGAGATAATCAACTTGATTCTAACTCCCCCCACACCGCGCACAAGAAGCACCATCCCCTTGCCTAAAAGGAGCAAAGGAAAGGTTTATATGCTGTTGTGGATTTCATAAACAGGATATTATACCTCTGTCTTAGCAGAAATAGATCACGTGAATTGAAAACCAGAAGAAAAATGTGAGGGCGTTGAGAAAATAACATAAATGACAAAAGAGGCAGGACTATTAAGAGAGGAGCGGTAGGACGAGTAGACGAGGCATGCCGTCTTGGGCGTCAGCCGTGGAGGGTCGTGAAGCGTGAAGAAGAAAGGTTCTGAAATACGTATGTATCTCAACGTGGGTTAAGAAGATGTGGTGTTAATCTGAAGTAGACAAGACTCGTTGTCTTGGGTGCCTTCCAGGGGCGGTAAACCCCGGGTTGAGAACCACGAAGAATAAAGGTTCTAAAATATGTATCTCATCGTGGGTTAAGTAGATATGGCGAAAATCTGAAGATATGAGGTAAACCCCAGCAGTTCTTGCCTGGCTCTGAAATAGGTCTGTCCCAACGTGGTGTCAATGATAGCCGCCCCCCTCTCTCTCTCTCTATCTCTCTGGTGCATGCGTGTGCACGTGCACTCCCTCATACACACACACACATGTGCCGAAATTCTGACCCTTTTTTGGTTATAAAGAAGAGAGTTTGATTTTTATAAGCAAGTGAAATAGTCGTTCATTTATTCCGACCATACAACATATTTAATGATTGTAGGAGGGCCGTTTAAAGGGAAGTAAGCATGTTTACCATCGACCCCTTTAGAGATTCGCTTCCTGCAACATACCATCACATTAAAACGGCCTTGTAGACCGTTCTGACTCAGTGGTTAGTCAAATAAATAACTGCATAATGTTGACTCCTCGGTCAATCCGCGTGGTGTAATGGTTGACGAGCCAGCTGACTATTATTAGTGAGTCCAATTCTTATTGTACGTCCCATACTTCAGGTTTTGTACCAATCTATGTAAAGCTGAATAAATTACTATAAGACATTAGTTCGTTATTAAAGTACATATCTCACTCAGCGAGGTTAGGCAGCGATAAACCGGTTCAATACTTAGATGGGTACAATACTTAGAAAACAAACACAGTTATTGAAACAAAACAGAGGCCTGTGGGTTGGGTTTCTTTGTTTAATGGCATATCAACCATTGTTGGTTATTTAATGCCAAAGCCATTCTCCTACAAGAACAGTAGTGGTACTATTTAACCTAAAGCTGGTAGGATAAGGGAGTTCATACCTTTTCCAAGGGTATTTACCCGAAAGTGAACGTAATAGCGCGACTGGAGTTCGAACTCGCGTACTACGATTCCGCAGTCCAGCGCTTTAACCATTACACCACGAGGACATCCCCGTAAAGGCTGTGTGCCATATCTTAGCAAAGTTTCGTAAATAACAATGTACATCTGTCATATTCACTTTAATAAAATATCGAGCCGCGTCTGGCAATTCTACTTCTAAGAAAATAAAATCTATTAAAGTAATGTCAGGTTAAATGTTAGTTATTATTAATTCATACAAAATAAATCACCTTTGAAAGGTGATAACCAATCTGTGCCACGGGAATCAAGAACAAAATGCAACATTAAGAAAGCATTAGGATTCAGATTTTGCTGAAACAGTAAAACTATAAAAAAAAAAAAAAGCATAAGAGAATTATTATATTTATGAGAATAAAAGACGAGAATTGCATGAATTATTTAATATCTTCACAAAATAAGAATTCAAATTGGTATCAGTTTTATTCAGTATTTATTTAGCGTCTTTGGGTGTCTCCAATGAATAAAATATTTACAATCATCTTTTATAAGATTCAACAAACACACATGAAAAGAAAAATAACGACATCCTGCGACCTTAACACAAAAATAAAATTTAATATCGTTAAATGTACAAACTAAACTAATTTCAATGACTCCAACGAAATTTATTTACTCTAAATGAAATAAAAGCATTAAGCAATTTAAGGGTGTTAGATCTTAAAAGGTATCCAACTCCCCAAAAGACATGAAACTTGCCAAATAACACCAAGCAATAAAATTCATTATGCAGTATAGTGTCACTAAATAATAGCTTTAATATAAAAAAAAACAACAGTCCGTATTATTATATTTCATCAGGAAAGAGAAAATAAAAGATATGAAAACATAATTAGTATAAATAGATCAATAAATTGACAAACTTACGCTGCTCGTATTTCAAAAATCAAAATCCAATCAATGCAAATTATCATGAATACGAAAAGAGCTTTTTGTTTACTTTTGTAAGTCCATGTTACATTTTGAATATATCACGAGGGGAATAATATTTATCCTCAAAGAAAGATGGAGTCAGAGTTTGAAATGAAAAAGATTGTTTACATTTTACTTTGCGCTAATGCCCTTGGGGAAAGGCTTATATTCATATCTGGTCACCGAACTAAGTGTAAAATTGTTGGACGGACTGGTCTCTCTAGCTTTGGGAGGACCGACTGTTCACTCTAGCCTTGTGAGGAGAGAGTAGTTTCTCTGACCTTTGAATGATAGACTGCTCTCAGTAGCATTGGAAGGACAGACTGCTCTCTCTCTCTTTCTCTCTCTCTCTCTCTCTCTCTCTCTCTCTCTCATTGCGAGGATAGACTGGTTTCTCTAGTTTTTAAAGGACAAACTAGTCCCTCAATGAGAAGACAGGCTGGTTTCTCAAGCCTTAGTAGAGAAGCCAGTCCAACAAGAGAAAAAATCGGATTCCAAATTTGAAGAGTTTTGATTTGAGATTCTGACACAATGGGGCACAATATTTCTGTTAGCTTATCGAAAAGTATTGCTTATCTTACACCACAAGCCTTCCTAGTAAAAACGAATCAATTCGGTAGAGTTTATTTTTGAGGTCTCTGTTCAGTTAATGGTCTTCTTCGATGCCAACAGATGCATTTTATACACGCATGTATATATATATATATATATATATATATATATATATATATATATATATATATATATATATGCCACACAACTTTATATATATATATATATATATATATATATATATATACCAAGTTGTGTGACAGTTAAGTGCTCAAATCGGGTACATTCTATATATATATATGTGTGTGTGTGTGTGTGTGTGTGTGTGTGTGTGTGTGTGTGTGTGTGTGAACCTACTATCTAAGCTATTGTTTCAGAAGACCCAAAAGTCATTTATAAGATTTTAATCAAGTCAAATGAAATGATGGGAATATTGAAATAAATTGCATAGAAATAATCGAACCCAATTTCAAACTCACATGAACATATGCTAATATTTTTCTCGTCTTCGAAAAAGAAATCAACCAAATTTTTTGATCATTCATTTTTTATTTGCATTTCTTTCATCTTATTTATGCTTTTTTTTTATTGTTTTGTTTTGTTTTTGTTTTTTGTTTTTTATTTGTTTTTTGTTTTTTTTTGGGGGGGGTTGTTTAGTTGGTCCTTTTTTTTTTTTCGCTGGGGGTATCGCAATTGCGTTGATAGCCCAGCAGATCGAATATAAAGTTAAAAAAAAACCTATGTCGAGATTCGAACCGTAACATCTTTCCACTCCGGAAGCCTTACTTGTCTATCAGCAGCTAACATACAGATCACTTGCATTCGATATCGAGACTCTCGGGAACAGTAGTTCAAATCTAAGCAGACAACTTTCATTCTATTTTTAATATTAACAGAATATTTCTCCCTTATCATAATAATTCTCTTATTTACTTATTTAGGTTTAGTTGCCGTTTGCGCTACATTGGAAGAACTAATCAAAGGCTAGATGCAATAATTAAACAACATGTCCTTACGAAAATACCTAATTTTATTGGAGATCCAACTGATAATCTTAGGAATACATACGGGTCTTCAATTGCTGAACACCTTAGAAATAATCGTGACAGAACTGAGAAGTTTAGTCACACTCTTCATTTCATCTGAAAGTATTGGAGTGTATTCATATTTTGTCCGGCAGACCCTCTCTCCGGTAAACATGAATATTTGAATCTGTTAAGCATGAGTTCCCGAATAAAACTACGTTGCACTTTATTCCGATTGGCTTTCAAATCACAAACGGCTGGAAGCAATGCTCAACGTGTCAGCGCGCCATCTACCACGATACTACATGAATATGTTCATTTATTCTTCTGTCCAATTTTATTGCCTAAATTTTTTATATATGCTATAAAGGATTTTATATATGCTATAAACGATTTTCATGGTCCAACGTATTTTTCGAAATATTGTCTTCATTTCTATTACTTTTAAGATATTTTTCAATCCATATCTTATTGAAATTTTATCTTCCCTTCTTTCGTTGATTTAAAAGCAACATCTTGGGTTTTACCGTAAAGTAGGTGTTAGTACGCTAGTCCTACCGACCAGTTAACTAATAAAGCTAGATTAATTCTCACTAGGCGTCACGGGCAGGCTGTAATACAAAGTCAGCTTTTATACAAAGTAAAGCTGGTTTGAATTCAGATTTTTCAGTCCAGTCGGCTGGGGTGGGTCTGTAGAATACATAGACTGCATCTTTACAGAGAAGAACCCTCTGCCCAATGAGTGCCCTGGATATGACACCAAGCCATATGATTTTGAGGCTTCAGCCCTGGAGCTTTGGGGAATGTATAGTATCCTTTCATTGCTATCGCTCCCAGGTCCACTGTGGCCTAGAGTGATAGCACCTGATAGAGTCATACCTATGGGTCAAACAGAAATGTTTGACATTTAAACTGTGCGTAAGCAAATGACTTATGTAAAATTGAATTGTTAGGAATAGAACTGTCGAATCATTTAACTGCGTGAAAACAAATGACTGATGTTTAATTAAATCGTTAGTGATACTTAGCAATACTTCGAATCATTTAACTTTAGTGATTTATGTTAAATTGTGTTGTTAGAAATAAAATTGATTGATTATTTAACCGTATATATCTAGAAAATGAGTTTATAAATCATATTGGATATATATGTAAAATCAGGATTTGGCATTAAATGACCAACAATGTTTGATATGCAATAAAACCAAACCAAACCAAACAAAACCAAACCAAGGAGTTTTTTTTTTAACTCAAAGCAAATGGATAAAACTGCTACATAAGTTTAGTAAAAACCATATAATTGATTGGATTATTAGAATTAGAAATACTTGAAACTATAAAACTGTTAAAAATGTTTGTATTGATAGTTACTTGAAGTTATAATTGTTTCCCAAAGATTATTATTGGCTACTTAAAGCCGTGTGATTACTAAATAATAACTTGTATTTGATGGGAATACTTGTTATCATATAAATGTGTGTTAGTTGCCGAGTGAAAATAACTGAATGTGAACCTGACAATCTCATGGGAAGACAACATTAAATTAAACGGAGATTAGACGCTACTCAAACAGCGCTACATGGTGGCACCAGGGGTGGTAGTATCGTATTAGCCACCAAAAGAGTTGTATCACCTCTGGTTGGCGGCTGATGAGGACAGGGTATAACACAAGCAATCGCACATTCTACGTAAAAAAATACATATATAAACAAATGAATAGAATTTTCTTAAAGTGAAACATTCCAGTATGCTGGAGCTGTAGAATACACCGACTGCATCTCTGCAGAGAGGTAAAACCCTCCCCACAACGTGTGTCCTGCTAATATGACATTAAAACTTCTGATAGTGAGACTTCAGCCTGGGAGATTTGGGGAATGCAGGTACTCCTTCATTGCCCTTACTCTCAGGTCCACTCTGGTCCGGAGTGGTAACACCTGATAGGGCCCTATCTATCGGTCAAATAGAACTGTTTGACATTTCATCATCATCATCATCATCATCATCATGTCGTGCCGTCAGCACGGATATCCCAGACCCTCTCTCGCCAATTCTCCCTATCACTCATCGCCTCCGGCAGGTCTTCAGGGTTACATCCTGTGTCCTCACATAGTTGCTGTATGTAAGTTCGAGCTGGTCGTCCTGCTTTTGCACGGCCATATGTGGGGGTCCATAGGAGTACATCCCTTATGAGCTCGTCCTTGCTTCTCCAGCAGTGTCCTGCGTGTCTGGTTCGTCTAACTTGTATAGTTTTTGTGATGGTGGGGGAAGCAAGTGTCCGTATAGTTGGTGTCTCGTGGGGTGTTGTCGCCAGGACTTGTTCAATACTGCTTTCAACATTCTTGTGTAGTTTCCGTCTAGTTTCTTCTCCAGCCGTTTAGTTAGCGTCCATGTAGTGCATCCATATAGCAGTATCGACACAACCGCTGCCTGGAAGAAACTGCGTTGAGTCCAAACAGATGACTTATGCGAAATCGACTTGTTAGAAATAAAAGCGTTTGACCATTTAACTGTGTGTAAACAAATGACTGATGTCTAATTGAATTGTTAGTGATACATAGCAATATTTGGAACCGCTTAACGATGTACAAACGAACGAGTAATGTTAAATAGTATTATTAGTGTTAAATAACAATACTTGAAACTCTTTTACCGTTTACAAAAAATAGCCCAGCCTCGTTTAAAAATGCTATCAACAATATGTGTTTACAAATCATATATTTGATATATGTATACGGATGATTCGGTATAACATAACCTACAATGGTTGATATGCCATAAAACCCAACCAACCAAACCTACTGAACCAATCAAAAAGTGCATTTAAAAAATGCAGTGGATATTAAAATTATATTTATGAATATAATCAATTACTTAGATATTATTACAATTTTAGCATTAAATAACCCATACGGACGTGATATGCTGTTAAATAAATCAAAATATCAGAACTCCGTTACGTCTTTATTCTGCTCTCTCTCTCTCTCTCTCTCTCTCTCTCTCTCTCTCTCTCTCTCTCTCTCTCTTTCAAACAAAAAAAAGATATCAAACAGTTCGTGTAACGAGTTCGTAACAAAATGTAACGATATTGAAACAAAGAAGTCTTCTGGGTGTCGGGATAAAAAGGTTAATGCTGAAGTGAATTTTAAATAAAACAAGCAAACCTTAAAACAAACAACAGGAGGTTGCGTTGAAAGTGACGTTGTCTTTTCATATATGGTCGGTAATGAGCAACAACTTAAAAAATGAATTTTGTGTTAGTATTCTTTTTAAAATGCTTACTTGCTTGTCAGTTCTGAAATTTCTCTGAGGATAAAACATACTTATCGTCATGAATTTTTAGAGTTGATGCTTTTATTTCGTCTGTTGTCTACGACTACTGGAACTACCGCTGTAGTGCTGGGTATTTTTCTTTACTAATACTCACTTGCTTTTTGTCGGTAAAATAAGGAAACGTTCTTTTTGCAAACCATGACACTCGTGGATATTTTTCTGTTTTGAGACAAACTTTACAGCAATAATTACTGAAGTGAGCAAACTTTGTTTTCAGGTTGAAAATCACAACTGACGCTATAAAATCTTATCAACATATGAGGAAAAAATCACTAAAAATAGAATTATGATGCATCATTGTGATTTAAAAGTAAATTATTTGATTGGAAAGAAACTTAGTTGGTTGGTTGGTTAGTTAAGTCAATTTAACAATTGGACTCTTCAATTGCACAGAGTACAAAACCGTATCTTCACAATCATTTTAAACAAATAAACACTTCATAAAAGTAAAGTTGGCGACCGTGGTCGAGTGCGAGTCGAAGGCTCCCTTTTCATTAGCTACAACACCGAGGTGTAGGGAGGGCGCTACTCCATTCTCTAGATTGCTTCACTTTCCCTTAATTCATACTTATAATGTTATGTTAAGCAAGGCGTGCATCAAGTACCATTTTTTTGAGTCTTTGGTATGACTCGACCAGAGATCGAACCTCGGTCTCCTGGGCTATTGGCGAACACTCTAAACACTTTATACTAAGTCAGAATATCAATGTTTCAAGAGAAAATTTACTGTATTTGACGCCATATAAAGCGCACTTTTTTTTACTAAAAATATCTTTGAAGATTACCCTGTGTCTTGTATGTCATATGTAGGTTTAGAATTCGCAAAAATCGGCCGAAATTAGCTACCTGTCAACTCCTATTTGCTGGGACTTTAGAGTAACTTACATATACTTATTGTCATTATTTAAAAGGCTAACTGTTATGTAGATTAAAAGAGTTATCATTGATAATTTTCATTATATCAGCTTGAGCAGGTTTAATATTAGTACTTTGTCTTTTTTCTTGATCTGCGTGTTGTATTTTGACCTTTTGACCCAGCCCAAAATGCCATTCAAGGTGATGCACCGGAAGGAAGTGACATATTCAAATGGCAGTTATGAGAAGAAATCGCGTGGGCGGAAATTGGCTGATGAAATGGGACGAGCTAAAAAAAATTCCCATGGTACACTACAGAGTGATGCACCGGAAGAGAGTGACCTCTGAACTGCATGACAGTTATTTCCGCTTGATGACGATTAAACATTCAATTTCAAAGATCGAGTGGGCGTCGAACGATTATATAACTCAGTTGAGTTCGACGAGCCAGTTGAATTGAGTTCCGGTTCCAGTTGTGTTCGACAACCAGGCGGCCAGAGGAGTTGCCAGTTGAGTTCCAGCCAGTTGGAGACGAGATGTGGTAAGGAAAGCCACATCAGGGCGAAAGGGCATTGAGACCCTGAGGAGTTGGAGTGCCAGACAGTTGGAGAGGAGAGGTGGTAGGGAAAGCCATACCCGACCTAGGGGCCCTCGGGAATCCCGATGGAGTTTGGGGTCCAGAGAAGATGCTGATAAGATACAGTAAAGAAAGTCAGCATCCAGCAGAGTGGGCTCTGGACCTCCGGTTGAGCATCAAAGAACAAGAAAGACACAACGTGACGGCCATAAGTTTGGGGTCAAAATATTACAGTTTATGTTCGGTCTCCAGCTCCCTCTCACAGTAAAACCCCACACAAACCTTTTCGAACCCTTGCAATAAAGTGAGAGGTAAATATTGTAAAAGAAGTCTTCCTGCGTCTTTCTGCGTGCGTCTTTATCATTATCCTTGCGTCTGATTAATTCATTGCGTCGGTATGTATCCAGCATATATATATATATATATTTCTGCATGAATCAGCAGATGACAATATAACATGCCCTGCTGAAATTGGGCTGAGTCTTATACATATTTACCAGCCCTCCGCTCGGGCAGGATATGACACAAGGTCAATTTTCACGCGGAGTTTAACAGGTTTCAATTCAGAGTTTTCCTTCTCCTAGACTAGTTGCCTCACAAAGGCTGAAGAACCTAGTCTACTCTACTATTTACCCGTAGCTGGAGGGAGAATTATTGGATTCATACCTTTCTCAAGGGTATAAGTGCTATGTAAAATGCAATCAGTCTCGTCCAGGGTTTGAACTCGCGTCGCCGTGTCCATTTCCAACGACGATAACCATTACACCACGGGCACCGCCAAATATTGGTATGAGTCTTATATGCCGTCAAATATGTTACTTCAAAACATTTTACACATTATCTCAAAAAGAGCTATTTAACCAAGAGATGAGACCCTAACAAGTAATAGCCCGCCAATTAAGATTGAGTGACTGATTTTAATGGCCTGTCAACTAGTTTGGGGTTATTTTATGCCTATAAGTTTGAGAATTGCGTACATTGTACGTTCCTATTTACATTTTTGCATAGTTTCTGAAGCTTTTTAGGAGGGTAGACAAGGTTATGTGACAAGGAGGCGTTTGTAGTGTAATGGTTATCGTAGTATGAAATGGACTCTGTGCCACAAGATCAAATCCAAGACGTATGTGTGTGTCCATTTCACCAAGCGCTAATACCAGTAGGAAAGGTATGAATACAAATCTCCCTCCAGCTTATAGGTAAATAATAGGGGAGTCTGGGCTCTTTAACCTTGGTATGGTAACCGATCAAAAAGAAGGAAAACTTTGAATTCTGCATAAAAACTGATCTTGTATTGCATCCCGTTCATACGGAGGGGTCGGGATATATATATATATATATATATATAAGTGTTGGTTGTCACTAAATCCCTTTGTGGGTATGTGTCGAACCAAGGGCAATATAATATGGAGAGTGCTCAATATCTAGGATAGAGCTATTATATAATGAATATATATATATATATATATATATATATATATATTCAATTCATGGAATATAGACTGCGACCCTGGGTTTCATAGGGTTTTTTGCAAAACAATAATCATAAGGCAGTTAAGAAGATGGAATGAATTGAAAATCGAAAAATACGAAAAAAAATTAAATAAGAAATAAATATTGCAAAAAAGTCCATGAAACCCAGGGTCGCAGTCTATATTCCATGAATTATATATATATATATATATATATATAATGTATTCCCACCTAATTTTTAAACCGATCTATTTGGCCTATAGAGGGAATTCTAACTGGCACTACCACCCTGGGTCAGAATGAACTTTGGAAGAATGCCATCGAAGAGGAGAATCAACACTCAGCAGGCCTTTAGAAAAGTAACCTTACCACCAGATGCCATACTCGGAGTACACAAACATTTGTAAACGTTTCAAGAAATGCAGACATTAAATGCTTGCAGATCTTTTCAGTTCAGGGTAGAACCGATGCTACCCAAAAGTCCCAAAATTGCGTTCATGAATAGAAATCTTTCTATAACAGTCTCCCCAGTCTCATTCGTTGTAGTCTTGGGAATCTATTCAATGATCACACGAAAGGTATTGCTTGCAAAGATACAGCTAAAACCGGTATTACATTTCACTGTTGCACAATAAGATTTGAAGGTGGCATTACAGATACAGAATTTCCCTTTAGCCCAACAGTCAGTAGATTGAGGAGGCGCAATTAGCATAACGGTTATTATTATCTTAGGATCCAGCCATATGTGTTCAAATCGCTGACGAGGCGGCTTGTGTTTCACTTTACGCTAATACTCTTAGGAAAGGCATGAATCCGTCACTTCTCCTCCAGCTGTTTGCAAACAGTAGGGAAGACTTAATTCTTTAGCGTTGGTAAGGCAACCAGTCTAGCAGAATGAAAACTCAGAGTTCAAATCAGCTTTACTTCACTTAAAAACGGAGGAACACTTAGCGTAACTTTTATGGTCGTAGGTGACCCGAGTTCAAATTCTGGACGAGGCTGTTTGGGGTTTCGCTAGTGACCTTGGGCACCCAGCTTTACTCCGCTTAACAATTGATTTCGTGTACCATCCTGCACGTGGCAGTGAGTAAATATATACAGTCACCTGATTTGCTTGATTGAAAGCATTTACTAAATTATAAAAAAAAAAGTTCTTGCAAACAGTTGGGAACATGTCGCCTTCGTAATGTTAAAATGCATCTTATTTCAGTTGAATCAGTCAGCGAAATTCAAGAGGGACTTTGTAATCGAAGTATTTACTACTTATGATTGGTTCTGCAATTGGTTCTAATTCAAGATACAAGAAAAAGTTCGATTACTGAAACTGAGTCAGTCAAAGAAGTCATGCCATTTCGTCGAACAGTAATACACCAGTTTAACCTGAGCCATTTAGCTTCAATCGACAATGCCTTTAAACTCAGTGATGTTAACCAAAATTGCCATTTTACGTATGCATAGCTGGTTACCCTTATCGCAATTGACGAAAATTGGTGTCAACCCGATACGCAAATGAAGTTGGACTTACAAGGATATCGCCATCGTAACTCCACCATAACAAAAGTTACGTGTGTAAAAAGAGTTTGCTTTGGTGTTGTAAGAAATTGTTTATTGATAGGGACTTGATCCGAACATGGCTATTACTGCCCATTTGTATAGAGAGGTGTGATTAATGGAATTACCGAAAAATGCCTGCAACTGCGCAAAAATTAGCTTGTTGAACGACAATCCCAGACTCCATGCTGACGAGTAAAATTCTGTTGGTTAGGTTTCTTTGTTTAATGGCATATCAACCTTCGTTGGTTATTTAATGCCAAATCCATCCTTATAGAAGAACAGCAGTAATGCTATTTAATCCATAGCTGGGAGTATAAGGGGGTTCATACCTTTCGCAAGGATATATTTCCGAAAGTGAACGTAATAGCACGACTGGAGTTCGAACTCGCTTACTACGATTCCGCAGTCCATCGCTTTAACCATTACACCACGAGAACACCCTCCGAAACACTGTTGGAGTTGAAATGGAATGTTGTGGTGCTAATAACCTCCTTTCTTGACTTGTTGCCTACTTAAAACCGTTATTCGTTCGTTGCTGAACGTTTTAAGTAATCAGAGTTACTAAAAGGAAATCATCTAGAGGATATTGAAAAACTTTAATTAGATTAATCGATTTATTGGTTGATGGATTTTTACGGCATCTCAATCTTTCTAGATTTGTTTTATGTCTAGAAGTTAGAAAAACGTATACAGTGTATATTTTTGTGTCATTGACCGTAAATTTTTTTTGCAGTCAGATAATATTAAGTATTCCTATCAAATACAAATACTTTGTACACAGTTGTATTGTTTCAAGTATTCCTCTCCAATACAAATAATTTACACATACTTATATTGTTTCAAGTATTCCTAACTAATGCAAAATATTTGTACATACTTATATTGTTTCAAGTATTCCTATTTAGTACAAATAATTTATACATAGTTATATTGTTTCAAGTATTTCTATCCAATACAAATAATTTATACATAGTTATATTGTTTCAAGTATTCCTATTTAATACAAATAATTTGTACATACTTATATTGTTTCAAGTATTCCAATCTAATACAAATAATTTGTACGTAGTTATATTAATTGTTACTTGTAAGTATTCTAGTGTAATTTATCAGCAAACAAATTAACTAAAGTGCGACTGTATGAAAAGTATTCATTAGTTACTAGAAATAATGTAATCTCTTAAATTATTTTGATCCATCGAGGCGTCATATTCAAGGGATTTCCCAGACTCTCTCTGTCTCCATCCGTCCCAATAGTCCATTCATATTTACCAACCCCTCCGCTCGGGCAGGATATGACACAAGGACAATTTTTAAGCGGAGTTTAACAGGTTTGAATTCAGAGTTTTCCTTCTCCTAGACTAGTTGCCTCACCAAGGCTGAAGAACCTAGTCTTCCCTACTATTTACCCATAGCTGAAGGGAGAATTATTGGATTCATACCTTTCCCAAGGGTATTAGTGCTATGTGAAATGCAATCAGCCTCGTCCAGGATTTGAACTCGTGTCGCCGTGTCCATTTTCTACGACGATAACCATTACACCTCGCGCACCGATAGGTCCTCGAAACAGCATTCTGTGTTTGTGCAGAGCTGTTGTAATTACGTTCTTGCTGGTCGATCAGCACTGGCACACCCATTAATGAGGGTCCATAAGAGGAAGTTACTTAGTAACGTCCCACGTGCCTTGTTCGTCTCTTGAGTGGGTCTAGAGATGGGAGTAGGTGGCCGTACAGCTGTTGTTTCCTGGGGTGTTGCTTCCATGATTGGTTCAATATAGCATTATTGTGCAATTCCTGTCTAGCTTTTTCTCAAGGCGTTTTATCTGCGTCCACATTGTGTATATATAGAGTAGCATTGTCACTCCCACTGCTTGGAAAAAATTCCGTCTTATTTTATCGGATAGATCAGGCTTCCATATGATCGAGAGCTTAGGGGAATATTAACATCATTTTCAGTAGATGAGATACCGCTGCTGAGGTACATAAACTCGTCTACTAATTTCAGAGGACAGCTATTTTGAGTGGAGATGGCTCCTCCAAACAGCATTCTATGTCTGTGCAGAGCTGTTGTCGGTCTGTTCTTGCTGGTCAACCAGCACTGGCACATCCATTAATGGGGGTCCATAAGGGAAAGTTACTTAACAGTGTCCCGCGTCTCTTGTTCGTCTCTTGGGTGGTTTTAGTTTATGTACCGCCGAAACTGGGGCATCTACTCAGTCATTTTGGCTATTTTCAACAACTAATAACAACTCTTTATAAATAACTATAGCTTAAAGTAACTATTTTGATATAAATAATTTACACTTATATGATATCAAGTATTCCATTCTCTTATGAATACTTTTTAAACAGATCACTTTGACCTATAGATGTGGGCCCTAAAAGCTTCTGCCGCACAGGGTCAGAGTGGACCTGGGAGTAATAGTAATGAATATGTGATTCCATACTCATCTGAGCTCCAGAACTGAGGCTTCAGTGTATTGCCATCTCTAGAACATCTCTTTTCTTAGTAATAGTCAGTCTATTCCAATTCTTAAACGCAGAGTGGCCTTTGATTGTAAAAATTATGTCATTAAGAATGCTACGTGCAATCTTGAATAAGTCCTGGCGGTAACACCCCACAAGACACCAACTGTACGGCCACCTACCCACCATCACGAAAACTATTCAAGTTAGACAAACCAGACATGCAGGACACTGCTGGAGAAGCAGGGACGAACTCATAAGAGATGTACTCTTATGGACCCCCACACATGGCCGTGCAAAAGCTGGACGACCAGCACAAACATACATTCAGCAGCTATGTGAGGATACGGGATGTTGTCCTGAAGACCTACCTAGGGCGATGAACGATAGGGAGGAGTGGCGTGAGAGGGTCAGGGATATCTGTGCTACCAGCGCGATATGATGATGATGATGTCATTCGATGTGATTTGCCTCCATATTGACAGTGTTAAATAACAAGACTGATTATGGTAAATAATTATTATTCTTTCTTTCTTTTTACAGGAATGATATTTTTGTCATTGTATTTGAAAATTCCCTTATCAATCTGAAATCAGAATCTTCAAACTTAATTTAATTTCCAAATACAAAAGAGTTCGAATAAAAACGGACAGGTTACCAGTATTTCCGTTTCCTCACTCGAAACACGTTTCAAATTATAATTTTTAAAATTATACTTTCTAATTGGTCTTTGTCGGGAGTTTCTTGAGACGGGCATTTTCCTTATACGGTATGACCCAAGTTAACAAGACAATTACCGGACAATCAAATAAGAATTTTCACCTGACCTCTCAAGTGACTCCAAACTTCATCGCTAACTTTCGAATCCGTTTGCAGAATCTGTAAAAGTGCAGAGAATAAAATGTTGCTAATAGAACAATGACCTTTTATTAATGCCCTCGGCGTAAACATTATGTGCCCATTTGCTGTTGAATTCAGGAGGGGGGTAAAAGAAGAAGATGTGGCGTCTGTCTCAGGGGTAGCATTGGATTAGATCTCTACTTACAGTTTTCCCAGATCGTTTATATCGGAAATTTTCCTGACTTCCGAATTATTAACAGTTTCCCAAGAACTAGGCTTGCTTTTCAATTCTTCTAGGACTGCTTTTATGTTATTTTTCTTCCCCAGCCTCTATTAAAAGAAACCAGCTCGAAAAAAAAAAAATAGTCGAGACGATAAATCATTACGAAAATAGAAACAAATGCCGGAGTTTAAGGATCAGCGTTTAATATAAAATTGTATGAACAAAATGTTTTTAAGACTTTATTGAAAAATTATTTATTGAATCAAAATAATCTCCCTTGGTCTTTACACATATATCCTACCTCAGCACTAAGTTGTCGGTTCTTTTTCTAAAGAAATATTTAGTCAAGGAATTAATGTATTGATTGAGAGCTTTTTCTTCCTTTCAATTTGATCCCAATTGGAAAGGTTTTAGATCAATAGCGAGATCCAAGTGCTTTAAAAATATTCATTTGAAGAAAATAAATTGAATGGAACGTCCTGCTTCAAATGATTCAAAAAGGATCTATTAATCGATTAATTGATTTTTGTGGCATGCCAACTTGACTTGGGTTATTTTAAAGCTTGAGTTAAGGAATTGCGTTCACTGCAGTTTCATATTTACATTCTTTTTATAGTTGTTTTCTAAGAGTTTTTTTTTTTTTTTGCAAACAGTTGGTATCAAATATTTCCACAAACACAAAAAAAATGTTAAATATATTTAGTTAACCCATAGATGGAGCCCTTACAGTTACTACCACAGCGGATCCGAGTGGACCTGATAGTAATGGCAATTAAGGCTTACTCCACGCAGCTCCTGAGTATGATACTCTTTACCGTTTGTAGTTTCGTGTTCTATCCAAGACACCCCTTTTAGTGGGGGACTTTTCCACCGGCAGAAGACACAGTCGGCGTATTCGAAACCTCAACGACAGAGATTACTTATAATGCTAGACTTTGTTTGACACAAGGTCACAGTCATGTGAGAACCATTTGTAATCGAGATCACCTCGATCAAAGTGATTCTTGAGACAATCCTCATCATGCCACGGAAAGAGCCTGGATTCAATTTCGACTTCCTCAGATCTATCTGACAGAGAGAAGATTATGTAGCGTCGGTTTTCCGTGTTAAAAAGGTTTGCTTGACTTCTTTAAGAATCAGTATTAAATTACCCGGTCTTTACCTTAATTCTGGCACAGACGGCATGGCTCCAATGTTAAAGGCGTGATTGTGTCAGCTACTAGGCAGGGCAGCAAGTAGATGATTTGCTCAATGAAAATCCCATCTAGGGTAATTAGAGAGGAAAACCGACCTAGGAGACAATGACAAATATTCATGCTGATATGAATTCGGGTGACGAGATATCAAACTAATTTGATACGCCATTAAGTTTGCGCTTCGTCGTGTGGAGAAACAGGCTTGATTATCAGCACAAATGGCTGGCTAATCGGATTATCCACTGCTATTCCGTTGCCAGAAGAGTTAACTATAATATCAAGATCGGTTCGATGCAATCTTTCCGCCGTTGATTCAACAGATTGTTCGACAAATGTCAGGAGGTGAATATCATATTTAGAGCGGGTTTGGCCCAGAGATAACAACGATGGAGTACCACAATCTGTGCTCAAATCCTGAACCGTTCGAGAACAGATGATCAAATGTCTACCTTAGCAGCATGAGACTTTGGCAGCAGTTGCCCGTCATTCGATTCCCTAGAGGTTAGAATCAGGAGTGTATCGAAGAGGTGATCATTGTCTGCATGGTTTTATGGTTTTATATTTCTTCCCTTTGTCTTTCTCTTTTAATTGACCTACTCTGTCATACGCACACACACACACACACACATATATATATATATATATATATATATATATATATATATATATATATATATATAACAAGAGATGAAAAGAGAAAGTAGAAGATAAAATAAATGAATAAATTATCTGGAATCTACTTTATTGCTGAAATTGTATTATTCTGCTGGTGGCTTGAATCAGACTTTAAGCCGAATATTTACCGAGATTTTTAAAGTTTATTAATGCTTGTTAATTAGCTAATCGTCTAAACTAAAATCATTAGTAATACACTGTCACTCTTCTTTTCCCATATATGGTCATTTATTCCAAAAAAGCTAAGTGTCGTAAATATCAAGTGTACTTTCAAAATGTCTTTATCGGCATAATGAAAATACTGCTCATAAGTAATTGAACAGGCATATAGCTTAAGACTGCTGGGACCATTACGCAGGGTGGAACAAAATGAACTCCTTTCAATAACAATTAAATTTGGTCTTTTCAATCTCTTTGATTTCTTCAGAATAAGTCCCGCTGATAATTTATTGAACAACCACAAAAATACGTCTTTATTGTTTTAGATTGCACGGGCTATTAACTTACTTGTCCGGCAGTTATATATATATATATATATATATATATATATATATATATATATATATATATATATATATATATATCGTTATTTAGAAGAGTTGCTATATATATATATATATATATATATATATATATATATATATATATATTGTTTTCTTCGTAGGGAATGAACAAGGCGACCAGCGTTCAAATACTGGACAAGGTTGGTCCTCGCAATTTTAAGCAATAAAACCATGTTTTCCTGCTTGTTCAATTACTTACGAGCGGTACTTGTTCAAAATCGATCAAGGAGATTGAAAAGGCCAACATATATCGTTATTTGGAAGAGTTGCTAAACGAGAAAGTTAATTTGGATCCACCCTCTGAATTGTCACTGTAATGTTAAGCGGTATGTATATATTCTGTGCTAGTTCAATTACTATATATATATATATATATATATATATAACATGAAAAAGGTTATTGTTGGGCCAATCCTTTAACTGGAAAGGCACAGACTATATTCTTTCAAAATTATAATTTTTTATCTTGGATCAAAGGATAGTCACTGGCGCCACCGGCAAACGCATCACTCCCTCTATCGCTGTGCAGACTCGAAATATTCTTTTGGATATATTTATTTATTTATTACTTATTCTACTTTTTATCGATCAGTTATGACAAAAAAAATCATTTGATTAGAACAGGATCCTTTTTTTCGGTCAGAAGTTAAACGGATCGAAAATGTTGCACTTACTCACTCCCACAGCTATATTCGGTCATGTCGATTGACACTGCTTGCATTCAAATAGCACGAATACCCTTACAAAAAGGCTTGGACACACTTGTCCCTGTACTCTCACCTACCACCAGGAAAAGCAGTGTATCGTCCCTGGCATGTCTTGATTATTAACGGAGAAGAGAGTAAGTGAATAGTTAGAAAAATCATTTTATCGTAACTAGTTACTACCCCAACAGTAAGGGCACCACTGGTGGTGTAATGTTTAGCAAGCTAGACTTGTAAACCTACACGAGTGAGTTCAAGTCTCATTGGGTGCCCCATTCATTTGGCCTTGTGCTACATCGAAGCAAAGAGCTTCGTAAATTGCTACTACCCCGACAGTAATAAAAATAAAAGGTCATCACACCCATTGCCAACCTTGATAAAAAAAAAAAAAAAGGATATCATTATCAGCATCATGTCACGTAGCCAGCACGGATTTCCCTGGCCCTCTCTCGCCACCCGTCTTTATAGTATATCGCTCCCGGGAGGTCATCCAGGCCACACTCTGTATCGGCACAGTGCTGTTGTATATACTAATAGGTTGTTGCTGGTTGTTCAACACTTGCTCATCCATGTGAAGGGGCCCACAGGAGCATATCACATGTGAGTTTGTCCTAACTTTTCTACTAGTGTCCCGCATATCTAGTTCGTTTAACTTGGATAGTTTTCGTGGCGGGTGGTTGGTGGCCGTACGGCTGCTGTTTTGTCGAGTGTTGGCTCCAGGACTTGTTTAATACAGTTCGCAGCAGTCTTGTGTAATTGCAGTCAAGCTTCTTCTTCATATGTTTAGCTAGCATCTATGTAGTGCATCCATATAGCAGTATCGATACGACCGCTGCTTAGAAAAAACTACGTTTTATTTTATCGGTCAGTGGCCACCCTGGGACTCTAACACTTCGGACTGACGACTGAAGACTGCTGTGGGCTACCGCACCCCTTGGCCGGCACCCGGCAGCCGCTTCTCGAGACTGACCGTATCTAGATCCAAGATTGAGACTGATTATCACCCTGTGGGTATCTGCATACATGATTTCCGGTCGGTGATTCATGTGATCTGCCTCCACCTACGCATCGCTGCCTTCCTGTTTACACAGATGCATCCTGAAATCACTTTCCTTGTTTACACAGCTGGAACATCCGGCTCTTTCGAGGGACATTATGCAACAAAACTCGCTATTCCTTCTGAGTGAGCTTGAATCCGTGTGCTTTTATTGTGAAAAACACGACACGAAGTTGTTTCTCAAAATATGATTTCAGTGGTGAGGCTTCGATTCCAGGGCTTTGGGAAAGCTAGAGTCTCCCCTTCGTTCCCATTGCTCTGTCTCGGTTTAGTTATACCACCTCCGGGCCCGGTCCTCGATTACAGCACCAAATATAACCCCTCAGTGTCACAACCTGGTTTAAACGATACCAATTATGGTACCCCTTTGCCACAACCTTGTCCGCCTCCCTCCAGTCTCTCTACTACAACGTGGAAAAACAGATCGAAAGTTCCCTCCAGGAAAGTGACCATACACTGCCCTGCCCCACGCTGTAATTCTTTAAAAGAAGGGCCGATGACCACGTCTGAAAGGAAGAGGGTGTACTGGCAGCTGAAGACTGAAATCCGAAGGGTACATATTGTAGAACAAAAAAAAATACAACTCCGATTTCTGCAGTAGGTAATAATAAAAAGGTTTTATAATCTTCAAAGTTACAGATGGCGACAAAAATCTGCGGGTGTGACTTATAATGGTCTAAGGCGGCGGTTTGACGAGGGTTAAATCTTCTTAGCAACAATTTGTTCCAGCGGCGGACTGGCGATATATGAGTTGGCAGCGCAAAGCACAATTCCAATCTGTTGGTCCCTGTCTGGTCTTCGTCTGCTTCGTCTGGCACCAACTGCTTCGCTCTCTGCCACCAACTGCTGAGTTCAAAAATCAGCTCGTTTATATAATAATTGCCAATATTCTGGGGTAGGTTATGACTGATGCAGGGGTGATCTCTATAACGTCATTTTCAACTCATTAGACATCCGTCATGTCTTTGTTTCAACTTTCGTCATCAGAAAGGGTCCAACCCCCTTTTCACTACTTTCACAGAGTCGTTCCTCTGACTACCCTCGTAGTGAGGACTACAGGAGGATAGCTTTCCTCCTACCAACATAGTTTCTCTCATTTTACGGCTCATGACGTCAGAAAGGGTCCAACCCCTTTATGTCCAAATATGCTGGACTGTCACTTTTGATGGAACTGGTTTCAAACCTACGAAGGCGAAAGAGCTGGCCTTCTTCCAGGCTTATTAATAATTCCCTTTCAGCACCGATAAGTAATTCCGGATAATTTCCTTACCCCTTAGCTGAAACATTTCCCTAAATGCCGGATGGCCTTCCTCTCACCAACAAAGACTTCTTTGTTCGCTTCTGAGTCCCATCTTTTAACTGCAGTGCGCATTACCTCGTATCTGGATCTTTTGCTGTCAAATTATTAATTTTAACTTTTTCCAGGCTCGAAAATCATTCCAGCACTATTACTCTTTTTGTTTTTAATAACAATATTTTTCATCCTCAACTTCCGCCTGAGCTCTGTAAACAACTTAATCTTCCGTACCTGTCAACGTCTTTCCAGTCCCCATTTCGGGCCTTCGTCAAAAATTCTTTTTTCCAGAAATTTCAATTTTACACTTCTTGGCAATTATATTTGGCTGCTCAACTTTTCTGGTTAACCCTTCATGTACCGCCATAGACAAATATTGTCACATAGTAGTACATATTACTTTGAATATGGGTATATATATACATATATATATATAGAGAGAGAGAGAGAGAAGAGGAAGATTTTGTGGTGTAATGGACACCGTAGAAGGAAATGGACACGGCTAAAAGAGTTTAAATCCTGGGCGATCCTGTGTGCATGTTTCATAGTACTATCGCCCATGAGGAAGGTATGAACGTATGAACCCAATCATTCTCCCGCCATCTATGGGTAAACAGAAGGACAGACTGGGCTCTTCAACTTTGGTATGACAACAGGACTAGAAGGAAAAATCTGAATTCAAAACTGTTAAAATCCGCTGAAATACTGACTTTGTGTCGCATCCTGGTTGTGTGCCGGGGTTGAGTATCATATATCATCATCATCATCATCATGTCGAGCTGCTTGCACGGATATTCTTGACCATCGCGTCAGGCAGGACTTCAGGGCTACATCCCGTATCCTCACATAGCTGCTGTATGTATGTTCGAGCTCGGCCATATGTGGGGGTCCATAGTAGAACATCACTTATGAGCTCGTCTCTGCTTCTCCAGCAGTGTCCTGCGTGTCTGGTTCGTCTTACTTGGATAGTTTTCGTGATGGGAGGCAGGTGGCCGTATAGTTGGTGCTTTGTGGGGTGTTGCCGCCAGGACTTGTTCAATATTGCCTGCAACATTCTTGTGTAATTGCCGTCTAGCTTCTTCTCTAGCTGTTTTGTTTGCGTCCAAGTGGTGCATCCATACAGCAGTATCGACGCGACCGCTGCCTGGAAGAAACTGCGTTTCATTTTATCGGTCAGGTTTGATTTTCATATGATCGATAGCTTATCGATAGCTGTCCATGCCTTTCATAGCCGCATGTTGATGTCTTTTTCCGTTGATGAGACACTGCTTCCTAGGTAGGTGAATTTGTCTACCAATTTCTGAGAGGTTCCCTCTAATGTGGTAATGTCACCTGCTTGATTAAAGCACATATATTCAGTTTTGTGTGCATTGACATGGAGGCCAATGCCTGCGGTGGCTCGTTCCAAACTATGCAGTAGTGTTTCGGTTTGGTTGGGCGTATTTGCCAGTTTCGCTATGTCATCGGCGTAGTCGGTGTCGGTAATTGTTTTTACGGGGTACCTTCTGCTTCTTTTCTTTATCAGCTCGATGCCGTTTTCTCCGATTTTATCGATAAGTTTCCAGACTTTGTTCGTATGGGCCTTTAAAATAGTCATAGACTCTTGAAAATCCAGTAAGTTATTGCTATAGATCTTATAAGATGACAGACCAATTTTTATGATTTCAGCTTCAAAGGAACAGCTACAGCAGCAATTGGAATACACCCTACGAAAGCCTGATTGTCACAGCTGGTGGATTTAAAAAATGCAGCCTGACACTTTCGAAGAACGATATGCAATAAAATTCTGTTTTAAAGTTGGAAAAATGCCACAGAAACGTATGGAATGCTTCAGACTGCTTTTCGACCATCTTGCATAAATCGGGCATCAGTTTTTGAGTGGCATAAGAGATTCAAGGAAGGCAGGGAGTCTGTGATGGATGATGAGAGGTGTGAGAGGAGTAAGGAAGTCAATAGACGAGAGTTGATTGGCCAAAGGGTTAGGGTTAGGGTTACTATGTTGAGGTTTTAAGTGAGTTCAGCAAGAGATTCCTACGGAAGAGGTCAGCACTCTTCAAATCGGGTCAGTGGCACTTCCACCAGGACAATAAACCAGTCCACAACTCTATCCTTGTCACAGACTATTTGACCAAAATGGGCATCAAGACAGTTCCTCAGCCTACCTATAGTCCAGACCTTGCTCCCTGTGACTTTTGGTTATTCCCTAAGCTCAGAGGCTGTCGTTATGAGACAATTGAGGAGATGAAAGAGGCTGTGACGAAGGTCATTGACATGCTCACACAAGAGGACTTCCATGGGGCATTCCAGAAGTTGTTGGAAGGATATAACAAGTGTATTGCAGGCGGAAGAGATTACTTCGAAGGGGACTAGAGTTTTATGTGTGTACTATGAATAAAAGTGCCCATACGAAAAAAGTCTGGAAACTTATCGTATGCACCTTGTAACAAATTGTTAAACAGCCATGTCGGCGAAGGCTGTAGAGTACAGCAACTCCATCTCTGCAGAGAGATAAATCTCCTCCAATGAATGTACTGGATATGAAATTAAACAATCTGATAGTGAGGCTCCAGTAATGCTGAATCTTTGGAGAATACGGACTACCCCATCCTTGCAATTGCTCCCTGTCTATTCTGACCTAGAGTCATAGCATCTGATAGGGTCATATCTATGGGTCAAATAAAACTCTTTGACATTTAAACTGAGAGCAAACAAATAACTCATACTAAATTGAATTGTTTGAAATGGAACTGTTTGATCATTTTATTGTGTTTAAACAAATGCCTGATATTTAATTGAATTGTTAGTGATAAATACCAAAGCTTGGAACCATTTAACTTTGTTGACTAATGCTAAATTGAATTGTTAGAAATAGAACTGTTTGATCATTTGACGGAATGTATCCGCAAAATATGTTAACAAATCACATATTTAATATGTATATATATATTTGGCATTATATAACCAAATAGTTGATTTGCCATAAAACCAAACCAACCCAAAGAAAACTCTTAAACAAAATTGTTTCTTTCCTAGTTAGGCTAGGAACTTTTCAGCACCCATCTCGTATATAAGGATCAATCATATCCTTAGTTTTTGGGATTCGAGGATAAGGACTAGGGTCGGCTGTAATAATATTCTTTCAGTTAAAAAAAAATGACTAGAAAGTCTTAGTTGATTTTCTACAGAACGTTTTGCAAATTATGTCCTGGGAACTATCTCAAGTGTCTGTTGTAACCCGATAATGAAAGATTTTTGACTGAATATCTTTATTATCGGCATAATGAAGAAAGAGAGACACAAAAAGAAAGATGGCAATTTCCAAACGTAAAAAAAAAAAGATTAGGAAAGTATACCCACCACAATTTATTAGAAAAAAAAATCTGTTCAACGTGCCTTGTAGGTTATCAAACATTTGAAGAAAGTCGCAGAGTGGAATTATAACACTTCGTCTCAAGAAAAAAAAAAAATAGAAGGAAAAAAAAACAAAAAAGAATCCCTAGAACTGGAATATATTTTAAGCGGTTGAGTGGTAATGATTATTGTGGTAATGATTATTGTGGTCAGTGTTCGAGTTACGACATATACTAGAATTTTGGATGGTGATATTCTAAAACAGACGAATCCAATTAACTTTGATGATTGGTACAATATTGTTTTTATGCCCACCTCCATAACCTATTTTAAATAATAGAATTATCCTTAGTTTACAGTTAATTAGTCAATGCATAAGGGTATCGGTGAGGAACAAATTCATTAATGCACAGAAAAACAAGCAAACTCATCATAATAACACAGTGAGTGGACCGATGTTAAAATGCACTAGGTGTCTGACACATATGTGATTTTATCATATTTACCCAACCCCTTCCGCTCGGGCAGGATATGACACAAGGTCAATTTTTAAGTGGAGTTTAACAGGTTTGAATTCAGAGTTTTCCTTCTCCTAGACTAGTTGCCTCACCAAGGCTGAAGAACCTAGTCTGCCCTACTATTTACCCATAGCTGGAGGGAGAATAATTGGATTCATACCTTTCCCAAGGGTATTAGTGCAATGTGAAATGCAATCAGTCCAGGATTTGAACTCGTGTCACCGTGTCCAATTCCTGAGACGATAACCATTACACCACGGGCACCTCCATATGTGATTTTATAGTCTCTTCAGGAATGCGAATAACGTTTATAGTTTTTGTTTGGTTGGTTTCTTTGTTTAATGGTATATCAACCTTGGTGACTTATTTAAAGCTATCTTTGCTGAAGAATAACAGTGGTGCTATTCAACCCATAGCTGGGCAGAGTGGATAAGGGATTAGTTTGAAAGTGAAGGTAATAGTGCAACTGGAGTTCGAACTCACTTTCTGCGATGTTGCAGTCCAGAACGTTTGCCACTACACCACGGAGTCACTCTTATGTACACAGCTGTTTGCATTTGTGTTTCTTGCTAATTTTCTCGGCACATAGTTTATTTTAAATAATTTTTTGAAAGCTTTCTACACTTTATTTTTGAAATCGTTAGTTTCAAATAGTTTTCCTAAAGGGAAATTTAGATAACTATTTGAAACTATGTAGATATAATACAGTTTAAATTTGAATTATATCATTATGTTGTATAGCATTTTTTCTTTTTCCTTCTTTTTTTTACTTATTCTGACTAATATCTTCTATGTTCTTACTGTCATTGCCTTTTTTTGTCACCGAGTCTGTCTTCTATCATCAGCGGCCATCTTTTTTATTGTCTGTCATTTCATGTTACATTTCTGTGTCTACTCTCTTGGTCTTGTTCGTTGCTGTAGTAATTTACTAAGCGATTTGCTTAGTTGTGGCACAAGGCCATATGAAATGGGTACCCAATTATTCGTTGCTGTAACCCCAACTGTCTTAGATCTTCTTTGCTAGGATAATAACAACGCATACTCCGTTCTTTGGAGCACATTTTTATTTTACGACAACCACTTTATCCGCGTGACTTTTACGGGATTTTGAGAGCACAGGTAGGACACAACTGTTTTCACCAAATGTTCCTCCGCAGTTTATTCTTAACTTCTAAATTTTTTTAACCTGAGTGAAACCATGCAATCAGAGCCGTGGTCTTAGCTTTCGATGATATTGTTTGACTCACGGTGTTTTCCCACAAGTTTAATGGCTTAGAACACTTTAATTGCTACATTATATGCCAACAATAGATCTCACCAGTCTATTATGTTACAATTATCAGGGATACGATAGGATTTTGCTGATGTTAACAAGGGATATAAATTCAGACGATTCAAATACTCAGTTCTCGACCCTATTCATTTGGTTTTTCTTATAAACAACAAAGTATTTTCATTTTGCATAAAAAAGGTTTCAATTTTTATCATCTCAGCTTCTTATTAAACGTTTAAATAAGTCAACAAATATCATAGAGATACTCCTCTTATTATTAACATTTGCCCCGTGTCAACACTTTTAAAGAGACCAGGAGAAATTCAGGTATTTAAAAAAAGAAAGAGAAAAGTTATTTCGAAAAAAAAAAAAAAGAAACTCAGTCCAACTCATATACAAATTTCTATATGTTCATAAAATTACCTGGAAGGACATTTTTGCATAGCATTTTCGAATTGCATATTTCATGTCTCGGAAATAATTCGTTTCTTGCGATTCTCTAAATAACAACTTACCTTGCCATTAAACGAAAACCCACTTTTCTGACATGAGTACCTCATCGTGGTGTAATGGTTAGCAAGTTAATCTTGCTGACCAATTATTTGTCGGTTCGATCCTCACTAAGTGCTCTGTTCTTGTTACCTTATCTTAAATGTTTCGTTTTTAGGGCCTCACGTGATGTGTAAGGATTAGTTAGGTTAAAGGACAATTATTGGTGAGTTAAAACTCACTAAATGTCTTCTACAAATGGTCCCATGTCAAACTAAGTTGACCTTAATGAATAGCGGCAGCTGCGCGGATATGATTCAGATTATTTGGGGACTGAGTTATATTGTAAAAACTTAACCCCTTCATTGCCATCGCTTCCTGGTCCTCCCTGGTAGAGAATGGTAGCATCTAATAGGGTCCTATTTATTGGCCAAATTAAACTGTTTGATATTTAAACTGAGTTCAAATAAATGACTTATTTGCTTCGGTTTGGTTTCTTTGTTTAATGGCATAACAACCTTTGTAGGTTATTTAATGCCAAAGACATTCTCCTAGAAGAACAGTAGTGGTACTATTTAACCCATAGCTGGGAGGATAAGGGGGTTCATACCTTTCCCAAGGGTATTTGCCCGAAAGTGAACGTAATAGCGTGACTGGAGTACGAACTCGCTTACTATGATTCCACAGTCGATTGCTTTAACCATTATACCACGAGGACACTCCCCTAAATGACATGCTAAATTGAATTGTTAGAAATAGAACTATTTGATAATTTATTTGTGTGTAAACAAATGACTGATGTTTAATTGAATTGTTAATGATACCTAGCAATACTTGGAACTATTTAATTTTGTTGACTTATGTAAACAAATAATATATATCTAATATCTATAAATAAACCAGATTTGGATTTAAACAACGTACAATGGTTGATATGCTATAAAACCAAACCAAACCAAACTTTTTGGCATAATAGGTTAAAACAAATTACTATTGCATATAATATACCAAGTGCCATACAAAATTGAACTTGGGAAATATCTAGTTATTATTCCTGCTTAGTTTAATACAGAATAATGGATAACAACTAAGGACTTTAATAGGCAGCTCTGTCTTGTGTAACCATTGAACAACATGGTTAATATTGCTTATATTTCATTGTTGAGGTGTCTCACAGCGGAGCAATGATTGAATTATTACGAGTCCACACCATGTGGTCTTATTTCGCACGAAGCTATGATTATCCTTGGGCTTTCGTTTTATTGGTAAGTTTAGGTGTAAGAAACTTAGTTGGAAAAGTCTTATTTGATTGATTGGTAGTCAACACTTATTGAGCAATTTAAAGTTAAAATCACTTCTTTTTTTTTTTTTTTTTTTTCAAGTAAGTGTATGGTTTCAAGAAAATAGTGATAATATTGGAAAATTGGTTAGAGTGTTCGCCAATGGTCCATGAGAGTGGGGTTCAATCCCAGGTCGAGTCATAACAAAGACTTAAAAAATGATACTTGAAACCTCTTTGCATAACACTCGGCATTACATGGTACAGATCAAGGGTAAGTGGAGCAGTCAAGGGAAAGGAATAGCACCTTTCGCAACACCTCGGTGTAGTAGCTATTGAAAAGGTTGACTCCGGGTCGTTCTCCACAACACTTTACCCTTGATATATACCTTATATTGGTGAGTGTTAAGTAAAGAGGGATAAAGTACCGTTTTTAAGCCTTCGGTATGATTCGACCTGAGATTGAACCTGGGTCTCCGGGGCCATTAGCAAACACTCTACTCACTAGGTATTGGACTGGTTGGTTGAGTTTTTCTTCCAATTATATAGATAATTTTGTTATTCAAGGTTTTCGGACTATCGTTTTTATCTTTATAGATATGTTTACAACGTTTCAGCCGATCTGTCCTCAGGTCTTCTTCAGATGTTTCATGTCGAACTTGAGAGCATACACGGAACTTCAAACCTCGTCTTTCATTTAATCCTCTGTGGTCGCCTTTTCTGATTCCGTTAACCATAACCGGGTACAAGTGTTAAGTATTCCCGTATAGTTACTCGTCTGGAGTTAGGATTGAACCTGCAGCCTCCAGATGATTGTCTCTTAGAAGCTTATATATATATATATATATATATATATTCCCTCGATAATATTCATATATTGATATACGAGGATCCTTAAATAAGTTTCTAGACTTTTTTCGTATGGGCACTTTTATTGATAGTACACACATGAAACTCTAGTCCCCTTCGAAGTAATCTCCCCCGGCTGCAGGGGTGTCCTCGTGGTGTAATGGTTAAAGCGATGGACTGCGGAATCGTAGCACGCGAGTTTCGGGCAAATACCCTCCTATGGGTTAAATAGTACCACTGCTGTTCTTCTAGGAGAATGGCTTTGGCATTAAATAACCTAAAAAGAGTTGATATGCCATTAAACAAAGAAACCAAACCAAACCTCCGGCTGCAATGCACTTGATGTACCGTTCCAACAACTAATGGAAGGCCCCATGGAAGTCCTTTCGTGTGAGCATGTCAATGACCGTCGTCACAGCCTCTTTTATCTCCTCAATTGTCTCATAACGACAGCCTCTGAGCTTAGGGAATAACCAAAAGTCACAGGGAGAAAGGTCTGGACTATAGATAGGCTGAGGAACTGTCTTGATGCCCATTTTGGTCAAATAGTCTGTGACAAGGATAGAGTTGTGGACTGGTGTATTGTCCTGGTGGAAGTGCCACTGACCCGATTTGAAGAGTGCTGACCTCTTCCGTAGGAATCTCTTGCTGAACTCACTTAAAACCTCAACATAGTAACCCTAACCCGAACCCTTTGGCCAATCAACTCTCGTCTATTGACTTCCTTACTCCTCTCACACCTCTCATCATCCATCACAGACTCCCTGCCTTCCTTGAATCTCTTATGCCACTCAAAAACTGATGCCCGATTTATGCAAGATGGTCGAAAAGCAGTCTGAAGCATTCCATACGTTTCTGTGGCATTTTTCCAACTTTAAAAAAGAATATTATTGCATATCGTTCTTCTAAAGTGTCAGGCTGCATTTTTTAAATCCACCAGCTGTGACAATCAGGCTTTCGTAGGGTGTATTCCAATTGCTGCTGTAGCTGTTCCTTTGAAGCTGAAATCATAAAAATTGGTCTGTCATCTTATAAGGTCTATAGCAATAACTTACTGGATTTTCAAGAGTCTATGACTATTTTAAAGGCCCATACGAACAAAGTCTGGAAACTTATCGCATGTACCTCGTACGTTGTCTTGAACTGCAAAATGTGTAAAATAGCATGTACTTTTTTTTATTCCTTATACGTAATTCCTTTCTTTTGGTTAGACCGTTAATTTTTCCGTCCCTTACTATTTCCTATTCAAACATAGGTATAAGGAAGTCTAATTTCTAACATTAGGCGTCCGAGAATATTAACAAAAATAATAAATGAGAGAAAAATTTTAAAAATATTGTAATAAAACTTTGATTGCCCCTGCCGCAGTGGAATTCGCTGACTGCACCTCAGCAGAAGGGTAAGATACCTCCCAACTAGTGTCTTTGGTATGACTGTAAACTTCATCTGAGGTTCCAGTCCTGGAGCTTTGGGAAGGTAGACAACTCATTCACTTTCATTATTACCCCGATGTCGTAGTACCTGTTAGGGCCCTATTTATAGGTCAAATGGAACTTTTCCTTCACTTAGTAAGGATTATTATTGATTATCTGAAAATATACTGTGATGTGGAAATTACTAGCATTGGATACTTAATAAATAGAATTAATAATCTTAAAAAGCAATACATGAAATTATTTAACTGTGAGAAATTATTACTGTTAGATAGTCACTCTTTAAAGCAATCAACTGTGTTCAAACAAATGAGCCCTAACATCATATTAAAAATATAAGTCACCTACGAACAATTCCCTTAAAATTATATATATATATATGTGTGTGTGTGTGTGTGTGTGTGTGTGTGTGTGTGTGTGTGTGTGTGTGTGTGCAGTATTTGGCGTTAAATAACCCACAAGGGTTGATATGCCAAAAAACCCCAACCAACGTTATACGACTTATTGAAGATTAATTCTTCCAATAACGCAAGATTAAGATTATTTATTCCTTAATAAGTCGAGAACTTTCATTTAAGTGAATAACTTAATGGCTTTTTCTTTATCAAAGCTGAATTGCTAGTATCATTACGGTTTCCTTTCGTGGAGCATGGGGAATAATTAAGTAAATCATGTGACTTGTTTATTTCTTCGGTTGACCGCGGGTTAACTGAAACCGTGGATAAAGGGTTACGACAGGGGAAGAATTAAGTCGTTTCATTTTGTTAGAAATGAAATGTTAAATAAGTTGTGTTTTTTTTTTGTTGTTTTTGTTTGTTTATTTGTTTTGTTTTGTTTTGTTTTGTTTTGTTTATTTCAACTGAAACCGTGGATAAGGGGTCAGGACTGGAGAAGAATTAAGTCGTTTCATTTTGTTAGAAATAAAATGTAAAATAATGTTTTTTGGGATTTTTTTTCTTTTTTGTTTTTTTTTTTTTTGTTTTGTTTATTTATTTGTTTTGTTTTGTTTTGTTTATTTCTTCGGTTGACCACGGGTCAACTGAAACCGTGGATAAGGGCTCAGGACTGGAGAAGAATTAAGTCGTTTCATTTTGATAGAAATGAGCTCTTCAATAAGTTTTGTTTTTTGTTGTTTTTGTTTATTCATTTGTTTTGTTTTGTTTTGCTTTTGTTTTTGTTTTTGTTCTTTTTCGTGTTTTTGTTCTTTTTCGATTTTTGTTTTTTTGTTTTTTTTGTTTGTTTGTTGTTGGGTTTTTTTTATTTACTTTTTGTTGTTTTGTCGGCTCTCATCAGTTTCTCTTTCAAAAATTTTAAAGAATTATTTTCGACAACTTTTTAAAAATTCTTTTGATTTAAAAAAATAGATATCTAGACTCTCTCTCTCTCTCACTCTCTCTCTCTCTCTCTCTCTCTCTCTCTCTCTCTCGCAAGGTTATCATTTTAAAAGCCATTTAATCCCATTTAATCCCATTAAGTATAATTACATCATAAATTAGTGTGACTAATTTCCTAATTACGGATCAATATTCATCATCGAAATCAAAATTGTGTGATCATTTATTCGGTTGGGTTAGCACTAAAGAAATTTCTTTGTTCGTTCAACAAAAATTAAGCTTCGATTTTTTTTCTTAATTGTGTCGACACGTGTTTTCAGATCTTTTTTTTTTCTTTGCTTACAAAGACGTACCAATGTTCTTCATCATTTCTTGCTACTGTCAAAAAAATTACATTTTCCCTGTTAAGTATGCTGTTACAAAAAAAACATTGGTTATTTTCTAATAGACTCTTGTAGCAAATATAACCTCCTTCCGAATTAAAAGATCTCATGAGATTTAAAAAAAAAAAAAACAAGTTTATCAAAAATATCTCCTGGATGAAGCTGACAATTGAGAAAGGCTGAAAAACATAAAAACTACTACAATAGAAATATGATTTAGAAGAAGAGTCCGAATAACTTCTGAAAGAAAGAAGGAAGTTTGTGAGGCTGCACAAAAACGTCGACAGCTGTCACGGAGGATTTGTTTGAATTTTTTGAATAAAATATTATTTTCTTTTCAGGATATTTATTCGGTTTCTAAAATTCCATTGCTTTAAACATATCATTTCACCTGGTCCACAATTCGATATATCATCGTTTGAATGTGATATTCAGTAACCTCCGGGGGATTTTTTAAATAGAACCTCAAACTCCCAAACGAGTGAATACTGCTTTTTTTGTTGTTGTTGTTGTTGTTGTTTTTTTAACAAGTAGATTTGGACTATTCTTCTAAATCATATTTAAAGATTCTTTGGAGTATTGGTTTCTTTTTTGTTTTATGGCATATCAACCTTCGAGCCAAGGACAATATTGAACAAGAGCAGTGTTTCTTTGAAGTAGGACATTTTATCTAACGATCCACCAGCTTTTATTTCATAAGAGATAATTTTAAATAGTTCACAAAATAGCCCACGAAGTTGATAGATCGAAGAGCTTGGCTTCAATGCGCTCTGCCTGGTGATTGGTCGATTATAGCCGAATCACTTGGCGGGAGTATTGATTCGCGTAAGGAAATAGATCTGTGGCTGCTACAGATTCTTTATTTTAATGTGATATCAATCTTCATGGGTTATTTAATATGGAAGCCATCCTCGTAGAAATCCCGAAGTGATACTATTTAACCCATACCTTGGGAGATAAGTAGGTTCATACCTTTCCTAAGAGGTATTTGGCCGAAAGTGAACGCAGTATGGCCACTGGAAATCTAACTCGTTTACTTTGAGACAGCTGTCCAATAATTTAACTATTACACTTCGGGGACTCCCCTAAGGTATATAGTGATGTCACGAAAATCTACCTTTGATTAAAACAAAAATAATATATCGTTTATTTATTAGTGACACATATTGCGATTCCCACTTTCAAATCAATATAGAATTTAGTTGAATATAAATATGATTGAAAGGAAATGTTCTTTTCCTCTTCTCCCTTTTAACTCTGCACATTTAGAAAATATATAACAAATACGAATGACCAACAGATAACCAAAAAAGAAAGAATATACAAGGCTAAATAAGCGACCTATTTCCCATTAATGCAACAATTTTCCGATTTATATTTCAGGTCTCGTCTTCTTCCAAGCAAGACTGAGTTTTGTGAACATAACATACTCAGTTTTTTTTTTTTAACGCAGAACGAATATTAGATGAACATGTCAAATCTTGTGGTTTCTTGTAACATAATAACCTTCGACCCAGCCGTCAATCAAGGAACAGGTGCATTCGGTCGAAGATATCAGGGTATAACCTTGACTGTGGACAGGTTGAATTGGGTGCAGATGCGAAGCTCAGAGGAAATAGGTGGACATCAAACAATGATATAACCCGGTGCGACAGGAAGTTCAGTGAGTTGGAGTCAGAGTTGGGGATAAGATGCTGTAGACAGAACCAGCACCCAGCAGAGGGCTATGGGCCCTCAGGACCCCCGATTGAGCAGCCCAGCAGAACGAGAAATAAGTGCTGCTAAAGGCAAAGGAACTGGGGGTTAATATGCTGCAGTTTGTTCAGTCTCCAACTCACCTCTCACACATAACCCTTTCGCAACCATTTCGAATAAAGTGTGAGAGGTGTATTTTTCTAAAGAAGTGTGTTCGTTCGTCATTATTGTGTTGACTATATTTCTGCATGTATATATGTATGGCATGTATATGGTTGTGACAATGCAACATTCTGACTGAAAACAAGTCTCGTTGACTTTCCTGAAAACTCAAATCAGCAATCAAAAATGTGTTTTCCAAACTTAAATAAATGAATGCCATCAATACGACATCGGAAATAAACAAAAAATCAAAGGTTTCCCGTTTTAAAACGTCAGTTCTCGTGTAATATAATGGCCGAGGGATTTCGTTGTATATATCTTGCCTTTGGGTTTAGTTAGGCTGAGAACCTTTCGGCTCAATGCATAGGATAGTTAGGTGCAAACTTGAGCACAGGTGTTGACGCGTGCGCGGGGAGGATGAGTCATTCACAGATGTCAAAATAAAAATCCCTTGGGGATGTGAATGACGTCATTCACCGGAAGCGCGTGCGGAGGATTTTGGGAGATTTTGAAAAAAGTCAGTTAGCTGAGAACTAGACTCCGAAGAAGGACGGTGACTTTCGTTTGCTCGCCGAAGCCAGGCCAGTGGCCTTGTGGTGGGTGCCGCACGTGATGGGATGGGGGGGAGCAGATGGAAAAGTCATCATAGAAAGATTGAGCATCTCTCTTCCTTATGTCGAAACCTTTAACTCAAAGGTAATAAAAGGTTTCGTACCTGAACTAAGAAGTCGTGTTTTTCGTGTTTCGGGATTCCAATGTTCTATGTATATGTGTTATGAACATTCTATGTACATTTCACATATCCGTATCATGGCTATAGTACATTCGTCTTTTTTCAAATTGTTAGTCATTTTCCTCCATTATAATCGCCCAGTCGGCTAGGGCTGTAGAATACACCGACTGCATCTCTGCAAAGGATTAAGATCCCCCCCCAAATAATGTCCTGATTATGACAGTAAACAATCTGATGGTGAGGTTCCATTAATGCTGGAGCTTTGGGGAATGCAGAGTACACCTTCATTGCCATTGCTCCCAGGTCCACTCTGACCAAGAGTGTTTGCACTAGATAGGGTCCGATCGATGGATCAAATAGAACTAAACTGTGTACTTATGCTAAACTGAATTGTTTGAAATAGAACTGTTTTTATGTATAAAAATTGATTTGGCATTAAATAACCTGCTATAGTTGATAAGCCATGTGACCAAACTAAACCAAACCAAATCAATTATAATCATACGTCTGGCAGAAGGTTATAGCAAATTTAGAATCTAACCAAGATCTAATTACTCTTTCGGAACCGAATGTTAGATAAGCTCAATAACATAGTAGACAACTAGGCATTTTTGCCTATTAGATTCATATAAAAAGACATTTTCGATAATTCTTATACAATTTAAAATGGTTTCAAATTTTTAGTCGGTATTATTTTCCATTGTCATTTTTCAACCCTGTTTTTGTTAAATTTTAAATCTACAGTTATAAAGAGATATTATAATAAACTTAAAATAGAGAAAAGATTCATTCTTCCTTCAACCTCAACATCAGATTTTTTTTTCCTTATTGAAAGGAAAACTTTCATTTAATTGAAGAATTTATGGCTTTAATTTGGCAAAACTAGGTTGCCAGATTTATTACTGATTCCTTTCTTGGGGCCTTATTAAAACATGATTTGGTTTGGTTTGGTTTTATGCACATCAACCATTGTTGGTTATTAATGCAAAATCCATTTTTATACATGCAAACAGTTCTATTTCAAACAATTCTGTTTCGCATAAGCACAAAGTTTAAATGTCAAAATCAGTCCTATTTCAAACAATTCAGTTTAGCATGTCTGCACAATTTAGTTCTATTTAACTCATAGATCGGATTCAATCAGGTGCTACCACTCTAGATCAGAGTGGACCTGGGAGTAATGGCAATGAAGGTGTACTCTGCATTCCCCAAAGCTCCTGCATTACTCTAACCTCACCATCAGATTGTTTAGTGTCATATTCAAGACACTAGTTGGGCGGCGTCTTATCCCTCAGCAGAGAAGTCAGTATATTCTACAGTCCCTGTTGACTGGACAATTAAAACATAAGGAAAAGTTTATTTCCAAGGTTTACTACGGATAACTGAAACCATGGACAAGTGAATATGATAGGATAACTATAAAATTGTTTATTTTGAATGATGATGTATCTTTTAGATTTGAAACTATCTTACCGAGTTCGAATTTCAAACTAGGTAGTGAATTTTGTCTCAAAGAAATATTCATAATCAGGACCTAGGAATAATTCCCTACTTGGATTAACCACAAATCTTTCTGGGTTTGTGTAATATATATTTTAATGAGACGAATAGTGACCTTTTAATAGTAAATAATTATATTAAATGTAAATATAAGGTTGATATTTTTAAAAGTATAATATTGGCGTATTGATTTACAATTGATCAAAGTTTAAAGAGTTGGATATTTTCCATTTGAATAAATGTGTTCAGTGTACTTAGCCTTCGATAATTAAACATTTATACCAACAGGTCAGCCGATTATGGCAATGATAAACATCATTGATCTTTTTAATCAATATTCTCGTAAAAATTGATTTATGCTTCTATTTTTTCTGATTGAGATAGTATGAATCGATAGTCAATATTTATTGTAAAACCAACTTAGCATGACGGAGTTTGCTGCAGAACTTGTTTCCTATTAGGTGTAAAGATGAAACATTTTAATGCATTTGGTTTTTGTATTTACTTTTTGCCTTTGTAGCCGGAAACTTTTAGTGATTTACTTTTTATTCGCCGTGGTTGTCGTGTCATTTTTTAAAAAGATTATTGGTTTATTTACCTATTTATTTACTGATAATTGTATGGATTTAATTTTCGCTGAGCTTCGCTTAAAAATAAAAATGAAATTAAATTACATGATGGTTAGAGTGTTCGCCAATGCCCCGGGAGACCTGGGTTTAGTCCCTGGTCGAGTCATACCAAAGACTTTAAAAATGGTACTTGATGCCTCCTAGCTTAACACTCAGCATTATAAGGTAGGGATCAAGGTTAAAGTGGAGCAATTCAGAGAAAGGAGTTGCACCTTCCTCTACACCTCAGTGTAGTAGCTATTGAAAAGGGAGCCTTCTGGTTGCCCACGGCTAAAGGGAGACAACTTTACTTACTATATATACCGTGCCATTGGCCTAATGAGTAAAGTGTTCGCCAATGGTCGAGTCATACCAAAGATTCAAAAGATGGTACCTGACGCCGCCTTGCTTAACACTCAGCATTATAAGGTAAGGATCAAGGGTAAAGTGAAGCAATCCAGAGAATGGAGTAGCGCCCTCCCCTACACCTCAGTGTAGTAGCTATTGAAAAAGGGAAAATCTAGGTTACCAGATTTATTACTGATTCCTTTCTTGGGGCCTTATTAAAACATGATTTGGTTTGGTTTGGTTTGGTTTGGTTTGGTTTTATGCACATCAACCATTGTTGGTTATTAATGCCAAATCCATTTTTATACATGCAAACAGTTCTATTTCAAACAATTCTGTTTCGCATAAGGGAGACTAAAGGGAGACAACTCTACTTACTTTACTTACATCTTTTATATGTAAGAAACTTTAGTGAATGTGCCATATAGTTTTTTAATCGATATTT
Source organism: Sepioteuthis lessoniana (assembly GCA_963585895.1). Lineage (NCBI taxonomy): Eukaryota > Metazoa > Mollusca > Cephalopoda > Myopsida > Loliginidae > Sepioteuthis > Sepioteuthis lessoniana. The sequence goes on from OY757920.1 coordinate 8,209,276, forward strand.
TATAATCAAATAGAAATAGACATTGCTCAAGTCCCTATTTATAAAAGCTGATTTTATAATAATTGGCCTTTGTTTGCAAACATATTGATTGCTAATAATTAGCGTCGAATACTACAGCTGGATCTTAGCAAACAACGTGGAACACGTATATATATAAACATATAATCTTATATTTTTATACTTCGACGGTGATGCTCGCGTGCACAGTCGGGGAGATTTTGCACATTCAAAAGTGCCGTCAGGAGTCGGAACAGCCAGCTAAATCTGAACTTCAACCAAAATTCTACACCTTACATAATCTTAATACTCCCATGTGACTCACATGGCCGACCCTCTTCACCCACGCAATACTTGCTCTTCATTAGTCACGGCTTACACCCACACATTGCTTGTTCTTTGTTGACCACGGCTTTCACCCACGCATTTTTGTGCCTCGGGTATCACGCCCACACATTTCTGCTTTTCCGGTCGCCACTTTGTTGATTTTATCTTCGACCGGATGTACCTTTCAACTGCATCCGCCGGTTTCATCGCCGGTCAATGCAATATATTACATTAGTATTTGATAATGTAATATAATAAAATATTATCAATCTATCTATACATTACAAAATATTCCCCTAAAATCAATTCCCACAAATATTTTCCTTCATGTTCGCGTGCTATTGGGAAATTCTATCTTTAGTTTGTCGAAACATTTTTTTTAGATTCATTTGGCGACAATTAGTTTCTGTGTAGCTAATGATTATGTTCAAGGATGCGATTTTATTATCGTATATGTATTTTTTCACCGGTTTGTCGGCAGGGCTTATAATTCATTGACAACATCCTCTGCAAATGGGTGAGAGCTTTTCTCAAAAAAGATAACCACTTCTCAAAAAAACTCCGTCTGGTGGTTAGTCTCTGGGGGGAATATGGAGTGCCCTTTTGTAGCCATTACTCCTAGGTCTAATCTGATTTGAAGGTGTAATTGGTAGAGTCCTATCTACGGATCAAATGGATATGTTTAAAAATTATTGGCAATAGATAGGAATACTTGAAATCATATAACTGTGTGCAAGCAAACGGTGGTTATTGAATAAGAATAATTACTTGAAAGCGTAAAAGTGTGTGTAGATTATTAGTATTAGTTTGGAATAATTAAAACCATATAATTGTTGACAAATTGTTTGTATTAGATAAGAATACTTTATACCATATAATTGAATACATACAAATGATTGTGAACAATAAAAATGATTGATAAAACCACGTGACTGAATGTAAATTATTTTTATAAGATGAGAATACTTGATACTATATAACAGTATATAAACAGACGATAGTTACTGAATGAAAATAAATAGCTGAAACCGTAAAATTGTGTAAATTATTAGTTTTAGATTGGAATAACTGGAACCGTATGACTTTGCAAATTATTTGTATTGGATAAGAATACTCGATACCATATAACTGTGGATAAACAAGTGGTTGTCTTTAATTGGAATCATTTTGAGATGAGGCTTCTTAATCTGAGAATTTTTTTTTTTTTATTTATTGCAGACTTTTTGTCCTCATCTTAGAAGTTTTTGCGTGTTGTTTCTTCTTCTTCACTACGTTTCGGCCAAATTTCACCTCTGGCCTTCTTCAGGTGAGTTAACCGCGACCTCGCATAGGAATGCTGAGTCTTGTATCCGTATCCCCAGTAATTACTGCCTTCTATAGTTGTCGTCTATCGCACCATGTTTTTGACCAAGTAAACCTCTGGCCGGCTTGGGTACGAATTGAAACTGCTATCTTCTGACAATGCTCACCTGAAACCGTAGAGACTCAATGCCACTATCCACTGCACCACGGGCCCCGAAGGGCGATCAAGGTTGGATCTTTGGTCTTATAAATCCAATTATTTGTTTTCCTTATCTGGTCTTCCATAGTCGGGTCCGTACCGAATTTGTAATTGTCTTTAATTGGAATCATTTTGAGATGAGGTTTCTTAATCTGAGAATTAATTTTTTTATTTATTGCGGACTTTTTGTCCTCATCTTAGTAGTTTTTTCCTATCCAAGGTCAGGGTTAAATCACCTGAAGAAGGCCAGAGATGAAATTTGGCCGAAACGTAGAGAAGAAGAAGAAACAACACACAAAAACTACTAAGATGAGGACAAAAAGTCCGCAATAAATAAAAAAAATCAATTCTCAAACAAGCGGTTGTTATAGATAAATCAAAATAGGGAGATTAAAAAATGATTTTCAATGAAACGTTGAAAATGTAGTTATGATTATCAGCAAACATTTAGAAACTGATCAAAATTTGGCATTTTATAAACCACAAAAAGTTGATATGGCGTCAAATAACAAGTCCTCCCCAATTCACACAGACTATACTTCAACCAAAATCTTACTTTGGAGGTCAAGTAAATGTCTCCACTAAATTTTAATTCTGAACAAAAAAATTCTGTCCCTTTATCGTCTTTGAACAGATATGGCCGCACCCCAATCAAGTTACTTTTAAGAAGGATAGAATTATTTTAATTACGAAACAACTATTATTACTTTACAAAAACAAATTATCAATTCGTTTATTTCCTCGCAAATACTTTAGATTTCCGTTTTATCTTCATAAAACGATCAATAATCTCTCTTTCCCTCTCTCTCTCTCATATATAAACATATATCTACATACATACATATATATATATATATATACGTACATATATATATTTATGCATATATATATATATATATATATATATATTTATATACATATATTTATATATATATTTATGTATATATATATATATATACACATAGTCATCGACAGACAGGTCTGTTTCGTTCTATCAGAACTCATCAGTGTGGCTAGACAGTATCTCCCCGTAGCTGGGATCGAAACCCGGTTGACTCAAACGCCAAGCCAAGCACGAGGAGATATTAGCTACGAAGTACATTTTAAACGGTTATGAATCACAATTACTATTGTTTACATACATCCGTTCAACGGCTGGTGAGATCTCAATTCAAATACAAAGAGACTTGCAAAGGCGCTAATGGCAACATGATAACTTCTTCGCTAGAGAACTCGACCCTACGGGGGTAGGGGAGTATATATCTATAGTCATCCACAGACAGATCTGTTTCGTTCTATCAGAACTCATCAGTGTGGCTAGACAGTATATATATATATATATATATATATATATATGTGTGTGTGTGTGTGTGTGTGTGCGTGTGTGTGTGTGTGTGTGTGTGTATAAGAGCAATATCATCAATTTATTACTGAATCTTAAAATACATTGCTTGTACGCATACCATCTGAAGGCCCATCTGTGGGGAAGAATGAAATAAGTAATACTCATTTATATTCGTACGAGAATATAATTTTATAAACATGGTACATTATATTAAAATATAGATCATGATAAATATATATGTACATAAATACATATAAATAGAAATTATATTTAACAGCCACACGATCAATTTGTCAAATAAATATACAAATTAGAAAGTATATGTGTACGTATCATATATTTATATATTATATGTAATCATATTAATCAAATATATAAAATTATATTTACATATTATAGATCTCATTTATGAAATGTAATATAAATTATATATTTCATATACATCATAAAAAAAAATTTCGAGTGTGTGCGTTTATGTATATACGTATGTATATAAAATATTAAATGATTTGTATATATTACACATATTTTTACATGTATATAATTGTATATACTTTATACGTTTATTTTATTATTTGCTTATATTATATATACAATATTTCATTCATCATAAATATAATAGTATATATATATATATATATATATAGTCTTATATATAAACTTGTCGTATGCACCTCGTATATATATATATATATATACAAGGTGCATACGATAGGTTTCCAGACTTTTTTCGTATGGTCATTTAGAATTGCTATACATCTTAAGAGATATCTAATCAATTTTTATGATTTCAGCTTCAAATGAACAGCTACAGAAGGAATTGGAATGCACCCTACTAATGTATGATTGTCACAGATGGTGAATTTCAAAAATGCAATCTGACACTTTAGAAGAACGATATGCAATAAAATTCTGTTTTAAACTTGCAAAACATGCCAGTGAAACGTATGGAATGCTTCAGACTGCTTTTTGACCATTTTGCATGAATTGAGCATCAGTTTTCGAGTGGCATAAGAGATTCAAGGAAAGCAGGGAGTCTGTAAAGGATGATGAGAGGTGTGGTAGGAATAAGGAAGTCGATACACATGTGTTGATTGGCCAAAGGGTTAGGTTTAGGGCTACTATGTTGAGGTTTTAAGGGAGTTCAGGAAGAGATTCCTAGGGAAGAGGCCAGCACTCTTCAAATCGGGTCAGTGGCATTTCCACCAGGACAATGCACCAGTCAACAACTCCATCCTTGTCACAAACTATTTAACAAAGATGGGCATCAAGACAGTTCCTCAGCCTCCCTATAGTCCAGACCTTGCTCCCTGTGTTGTATACTCATCTACAGCATCACAACGACACAATAATTAAACAGACGCACGCAGAAAGACGCAAGAAGGAAGAAACACGAAGACTTCTTTAACAATATTTTACCTCTCACTTTATTGCAAGGGTTCGAAAGGGTTGTTCAAGGGTTGCATGTGAGAGGGAGCTGGAGACCGAACATAACTGCAATATTTTGACCCCACTGTTATGACCGTCACGTTGTATCTTTCTTGTTCTGCTGATGCTGGGGTCCACTCCATCGGGGTTCCCTTGGGCCCCCTCGGTCGGGTGTGGCTTTCCCTACCACATCTGGTCTCTAGCTGTCTGGACTCTCCTGGCAACTGCTCTTCACTGCCAACTGCAACTGCTTCTTGGACTCGAACTCAACTGAGTTAAATAATAATTCAACGCCCACACGATCGCCCACTGGGTCTTTGAAATCGAATGTTTAATCGTCATCAAGCGGAAATAACTGTCATGCAGTTCAGAGGTCACTCTCTTCCGGTGCATCAGTCTGTATTGGCACAGTTGGACCTTCACCTTGTCCCATATAATAAGCCTTAATCCGCCCACGCGATCTCTTTCGATTACTGGCCATTGGAATGTGTCACTTCCTTCCGGTGCATCACCTTGGAAAAGCATTTTTTGGGGCCGGGTCGAAGGTCAAAACATAACACATGTGACTTTTGCTTATTCCCTAAGCTCAGAGGCTGTCGTTATGAGACAATTGAGGAGATGAAAGAGGCTGTGACGAAGGTCATTGACACGCTCACACAAGAGGACTTCCATGGTGTCTTCCGGAAATTGTTAGAACAGTACAACAATTGCATTGCAGCCGGAGGAGTATTACTTCGAAGAGGACTAGAGTTTCTTGTGTGTACTATCAATAAAAGTGCCCATACAAAAAAAGTCTGGAAACTTATTTAATAATCCTCGTTTATTTATCATATACCTATATAATATTATAAGTATCATATTTATCAAATATTCAAAATCATATATACATATTATATATATATCGTATATAAAATGTAATATGAATTATATATTTTATATATATCATAAAAAAGCTGTTTCGAGTGTGTGCTTTTAATTATATATAAGATATCAAAAGATTTCTATACATTAAACATATATTTTTATATGTATATAATTTTATATACTTTATACGCTTATTTTATGATTTGTATATATTTTATATACAATATTTCATTTATTATAAATATTATAGCATATATATATATATATACACACACACACACACACACACACACACACATATATATATATATATATATATATACATGTATGTATGCATGAAGAGAGAGACAGACAGATGCGTATATAAATCAAACTGATTTTGTGTGCAAATCTCTCTCTCCCTCTCTCTCTCCCTCCCTTTCTCTCTCTCTCTCTCTCTCTCTCTCTCTCTCTCTCTCTCTCTCTCTGTGTATATATATATATATATGCGTTAAATGTATGATATATACGTAATATAATATCAAACTGATTTCGTGTACATCAATATATATATTCATTATATATCTATTCATGCTAATTATATATTATATATGTAATTAGATATAACGTATAACTATAATATTTCATATATCATACATATTATAGAAAAGATGTTATACATATATATATATATATATATATATATATATATATACATATGATTATAAACATATAAGATAGATAGATAGATCAATGAAAAGCTAGTTGATTTCGCGCAGACACACACATACACACATACGCGCGTGCACATACGTATAATATATATTATATAAATTATTGCATGTATATGTATAATTTCATATATATATTGTATATATATATATATATATATATATATTTATCATTTCATATGTATATATATATATACATATTTATAATTTCATATATATATATATATATATATATATATATATACACGAATTTTTAAATATTCATACATATATAATATTCTGTATGTTATTTATATGATAAATTTTATTTTTGTGTGCGCAATCACGCATGTGTGTGTGTGTGTGTGTAATCGGGCGTTTTTAAAATATCGCGAAATTTCGATTTAATTCTCGGCCTAATGATTGCTGTCGGCCAGTTTTCTTGCTTTAATTTATCCGGATTTAGCGGATGGGAAAAGCAAATTAAATTATAAAATTTATGGATTATCATTTTGGAGGAAAAGTAAATAAAAAGATGTACATCTTTCAATCTATAAACTGCAAAACTGACTACATGATCTGATTAAGTAGTGAACAATTTGTTTCAAAAAGTCTCTAATAGGAATGTCTGATAATAATAAAACGCTCAATTATTGTATCCTTGAACCAAACCAAACTATGTCCTAAAAAATGTCTCCAGGTATTCTAAACAAATTGCCTGGCAAAATTCAAAACGTGACAGACAAAATGATATCGTCCAGAAAATTATGACTGAACTATGACGCTGATGATGACCAGAGTATATTTTGCGAATGCTATGGGATAGAAGATATTCTTATAACATTTTTCTCGTTTTCGGCTATCTTGTGTTAAAATATTAATTATAATATTTTGCCAAGTGAGTGTGTTCTATAGAATATATGTCTGTGTTAACACCCATAGAGGATATACGGGGTCTGAATACAATTGACTTATTCGGTTTTACTCCTCCGTTTAATAGTAAATTTTTAATACCAAGGCCACACTTATGGAAGAACAGAAGTGATATTATCTAACCCATCCCGAAGGGGTTTCATACATTCCACAAGAATAATACGCGGTAAGTGAACGCCATAGTGTCCCAGGAGTTGAAACTCGCTTACTTCGAGGCTACAGTCCTGCAATTTACCCTTTATTCCACGGGGACTTAACATTTAAGGCTCCCCTTTCAATAGCTACTTCACTGAGGTTTAGGGGAAGGCGATACTCCTTTCCTTGTATTTCTGCACTTACTCTTGATCAGAACCTTATAACGCTTAGTGTTAAGCAAGGAGGCATCAAGGACATTTTCTGAGTCTTTGGTATGACTTGATCTGGAATTGAACCTCGGTTTTCTGGGCCATCAGCGAACACTTTAAACATTATGCCAAAAAGCCGGTTCTATATATCATCATCATCATCATCATGTCGTGCCGCTAGCACGGATATCCCTGACCCTCTCTTGCCACTTCTCCCAATCGTTCTTCGCCTCCGGCAGGTCTTCAGAACCACACCCTGTATCCTCACATAGCTGCTGGATGTATGTTCGTGCTGGTCGTCCTGCTTTTGCCCGGCCATATGTGGGGGTCCATAGGAGTACATCACTTATGAGCTCGTCCCTTCTTCTCCTGCAGAGACCTGCATGTCTGGTTCGTCTAACTTAGATAGTTTTCGTGATGGGAGGCAGGTGGCCGAATAGTTGGTGCCTTGTGGGGTGTTACTGCCAGGACTTGTTCAATATTGCTCGCAACATTCTTGTGTATATATATATATATATATATATATATACACCCTAGGGTGAAATAAATATTCGTATGTATGAAAATTTTTATTTTTTTGTCTTTCAAACATAGCGTGAACAAAATTTTATATACATTTACTGTATAAAGATATATTCTACAAATATTTGTACATAAACTAAGGTTACAATTAATTTTATAGAAATTAATGCCATTTATTCATTTTCATGAGTGAAAAAAGAAATCGTACGGTACAACATTGTTGCGATATTTTTCTAGATTTTTCCAATAATGCAATCAGTACCCATAGTTAGCCTTCTAGAATGTTCCAATAATGTTATCAGTAACTATAGATAGTCTTAAAATCCTAACCGGAACTTTCTGCAATCGCTTGTCGTACGAAAAGGTTCTGATTATGGCAAGTGGTAAAGAATTGAGTAATTCACAAAAAGCACTGATTGGTAAGCTTTGGAAAGATGGAGAAAGTTATTAAAATATCTCAAGCAACCTGAATATTCCTTATATTACGATAAGTTCATTCCTTGCTAGGATTAAAAGACGTAACTCAGTTGAAAAGAAAAAAGGAGCAGGTGCTCCAAGTAAGATTTCTCTTTGATTATCAAGAAGATTAGGACGCCTGATTAAACAAAATCCAATGGTTACTCGTGAAGAGCTGCGGGAAGATTTGCGCTCATCAGGATGTGGTATAATCAAACGAACAATAAGTAATGAAATGCTGAGGAATCGTCTAAAGTCACGAAAACCAAAGAAAACTCCTCTCCTATTGAAACGACATAGAGATGCCAGGTTGAAATTTGTAAGACAGTATAAGGAAAAGAAAAATTCGTTTTGGGAAAGAATATTATGGACCTATAAAACTAAAATTGAGTTGTTTGGTCATATTTACCGAATTCATGGATGGGGGAAAGATGGCGAAGCCTACTCGCCAAAGAACACGGTACCAATTGTCAAATTTGGTGATGGCAGTATAATGATTTGGGGATGTTTTTCAGCGAACAGTGTGGGCAAAATATCAATAATAGACGGTAAAATAAATGCCCAAAAGTATAAACAGATCTTACAAGAAAATCTAATGTCACCTGTTGAGAGTCTTGATCTACCTTCTGATTAGATTTCCCTGCAAGATAATGATCCTAAGCATACTGCTAAATCTAAGAAGTGGTTGCCTGAAAATAATTTTAATACTTTGCAATGGCCAAGTCAGTCCCCGGATTTGAATCCAATTGGGAACTTGTGGCGATTTTTGAAAATTCGAAATTTCAAATCATTGTTGAGGCCGGATGTCGTTAAAGGTAAACAAGCCATGTCGTCGATTTTTGATAAGATTGATTTAAATTAAACAAAAGTTAGAGACACTTGTTCTAATATGGCTTGCAGATGCAAAAATTTAAGAAGATATATAAGAGATTATTTTGAATTGGAGCAGTTGAGTTTTGAAACCCAAAAAGAGGAGTTGTATTAGACATTGGTGCAAATCGGTCAGATCGAGATGGGTGCAAGTGAGATTCGCTCATAAACCCTTACAAGGTCTTCCTCTCTCCTCGTGGTTGCGTCGGACTCCTAGAAATGTGAACAGTTTTAATAAAGACTTTTTCCTCTCTGAATAACAGTGTAGCCAGTTGATTTATTTAAATTTTGATATTCAAGATGATATCGTCACGTTACATTAATACCAACCAGACATTACACCAGACTATGATCATTATTAGTTGACCTCTTTTGGTTTGGTTTGGTTGGTTTCTTTGTTTAATGGCATATCAAACTTTGTAGTTTATTTAATGCCAAAGCTATTCTCCTAGAAGAACAGTAGTGGTACTATTTAACCCATAGCTGGGAGGATGAGGGGGTTCATACCTTTCCCAAGGGTATTTGCCCGAAAGTGATCGTAATAGCGCGACTGGAGTACGAACTCGCGTACTACGATTCCGCAGTCCATCGCTTTAACTATTACACCACGAGGACATCCCCTTGACCACTTTTGCGCTTGATGTTTGTACACACTACTTGAGACTTGTATTCATAATTGACTTGTATTCATAATTCAATATTTTCTGGATTTTGCACTTGCTCTCTAGAAGTGATGAACACTTTTTTTTTGTAAATGTTTCTTATTTATCTTTTTTCTTTTTGTAAACAAAGTAATTCGACAAATAGGAACATTTCTTCAACGTTATCTATTTTTTGACTCTTCCTAACTAGTTTCGACCTTAGGTCATCGTCATTAAAATAGTTTTTTTTGAGGAGGGGGATAATTCTTTTCTTTTTGTTTATTCTAAGAGTTGATATATTACAAAAGATGCCACGAAAATGAACAGATGATGTCGAATGGAAATTACTTTTTGGTGTCAAAGTATCTTCAACTAACCTTTATATGATCTCTACTATAGAAGACAACTTGATCTGAACCCTCCAATTTGGAGGTAGATCCTATCCATGGGCGAAATGTCTTTAAAATTAGCCGTAGCTATTTTTGTCAAGCATTTATTTATTTAGGTGTTTATGTGTCAATATAAATCTGTCCATCATATTTAAAAGTGGTGTTTTGAGGATACTTTAGCTTGATATTAAAGCCATTTGAAGTCAGTGTTTAGAGACGCTTTATCCATTGATCTTCGTGTTCTTCTATTATTGCCGTGATATATATATATATATATATATATACTAATCAAATTACCATGACCAGAAAATCCAGCAAACACCCACATGCGGCATACAGAACACTGAACAGCTATTTCAACCCTATTGGGTCTCATCAGCAGTGCATACCATAATCTCCACCTCTAGAGATCGATCCAGCAACCACAGAATGCAGAAACCGAACTTCTACCGATGGGCCGCCAATTCATGCCACACATAAGCGTGCCAAATTAACTAGTCATGGATTTTCTGGTCATTGTAATTTAATTAATATAATTTCAATTTCTCTAATTATATATATGTATGTATAAATACCAAGTTCAGTAAATGTTCGTATCACCATGGTTCTCTGCAGACCTTTGTAGCGCTACGGCACAACATAGACATTTGTTCCACTACGTTTTTAACGAGTCTATGAGTGTAGCACTATGCCTCAAATTCCAGTCGGACCCTGTTGCAATCTCACCGGGAGAAAATGTGACGAATAATCAAAACACCGTCTTGGTTTGCTAATACAGAAGTTTATTAACTACTACCCTTCATTGGTAGTCACTAAAGAGAGGGAAAACAAAGCATGAACTGAACCTACTGCTGTAGATAGACAGAGGGAAATAAATTATCATAGGACGAGAAAGACAGGCACAGACCTAGATATCCACCCCCACCTCGCTGTCGTTTTCTATTGACGTTCTCGCACATGTCTGTTCGTGTTTCCATCTTCACATCGCCGTGTCTGGGCGCCAACTCTTCTTTTTTTCCTCTTTTCTATCCTACATCCACTCCCATGACTCTTCCGCTGGAGCTTCTTTCAGCCAATCACATCCAGAGGCCGATAAGCAACTGATACATTTATTTTTTAACTTTGGACGTCTGCTGCTATCCCGACCTAGACTTGAGGAGCCTCTGAGTCTAGCTAGGAAACAACTGACTACTAAAACAATCTACCGGAGTCCCTAATGATATAACATAGTGAATTTGATTCGTTGGAAAAAATTGTTCAATGTTCAGATTCCTGTATTTTATATCCGTTTTCAACAACAAAGAAAAGGTGTGTTTAATCTAATGGTGTATGACGTGTTTTGTTACAAGCTTTAATGGCTGAGTTATCGCTTTTGACTCCGATTAGTAAAAAGTTTCATTGAAATTATGATTTTACTCAAAGGTATTGAGAGCTCCTAGGGTCACGAGTTAATGAAAGCTGTCAAAAATCGCTGGTGCAGCCTGTGACGCAAAAAAAAAAAAATTGCGCTTGCATGACCACTCGGTACTTCATTCCGTCACCTGGTCGATAGGCCGGCGGAACTAAAAAAAAAACAAATGCTAAGATTAATCAAAAACGGCTCAAAAGTTTATTTTTTTAACCCCTTCAGCCTATAAGAAACCGCTGTCCATTCCAAAATCATCGTCGTTTTTTTTTTTTTTTTTGTAATCCTACCCACAATCTCTGTAGTCCCGATTAGCTGGCCCATGAAAATGCAATGCAAAATTATCCGTAATTGGCTGACCAATCTTCTTCTACGAAAAATGGGTCCCAAGTCTGTATCAACCGTAGAGAACGAGGAAGATTACCAACAACCTGTAGATAAAGCTCCAAAATTTCGCCAGTAAAAAAATCTCAGCCGCAAGAGGGAAACTCCAATGAAAGAAGAAATTAAATTCCAAACCACTAAAGTTTTTTAGGTAGCTCCAACGTCACCTTTTACATCAAAAATCGCCATGCTAATTAGCATAAAGAAAAAATACGACTTAAATTGTTCACCCTGGGCACCTCTGGTGGTGTAACGGTTAGCAAGCTAGACTAGCGAACCTACACGAGTTAGTTCGAGTCTCATTGGGTGCCCAATTCATTCGGCCTTGTGCCACATCGAAGCAAAGAGCTTTGTAAATTACCCTAAATTGCTCACCCTGTCTTTTACCTCCCACCATACAGAAATTTTCTTTCACTATTGCATATTGTTATATATATTGTAAAAAAGCGTTGAATAACCCACGAATGTTGAAATGCCATAAAACGAAGAAACTTGTTTCATATTATGAACATGCTTTATGTTGACGATATGACCAAAGATTTTTTATTAAATAAAAGATTTAAAAATCAAGCGAATTTTAAATATATATTATTTGGTTTGGTTTGGTTTGGTTTGGTTTTATGGCATATCAACGGTTGTGGGTTATTTAATGCCAAATCCTCTTTATACATATATATTAAATATGTATGATTTGGTTTGGTTGGGTTCTATGGCATATCAACCATTGTAGGTTATTTAATGCTAAATCCTGTTTATACATATATTATAACTTTAAGTGAATAGTTTTTAGGTAGCTTTATTTTTTAAACGAGCCAGACCTCATTTGTTTGCACACAGTTAAATGGTTTTAAGTATTGCTATTTATTGCTTGCTCACAAGTAGATTGTTTCTTACATTGTTATCTAACAATAATATTAAAATGAATAATTATTCAATTTATTATTCTTTGCACAAAATTTCACGGCTTCGAGTATTGTAAAGATTTAAATATTTAAATACTGTTTTTAAAATCGTGTGCTTAATAAAATATTTTTAAACCATTAAAATATTTTAGAATCCTAAAAAAGGAGACCGTTTGTTTAAAAATCTCAAAGAAATAGTTACCTGTTGGTGAGATATTTAAATATTTAAATACTGTTTTTAAAATCGTGTGCTTAATAAAATATTTTTAAACCATTAAAATATTTTAGAATCCTAAAAAAGGAGACCGTTTGTTTAAAAATCTCAAAGAAATAGTTACCTGTTGGTGAGATATTTAAATATTTAAATACTGTTTTTAAAATCGTGTGCTTAATAAAATATTTTTAAACCATTAAAATATTTTAGAATCCTAAAAAAGGAGACCGTTTGTTTAAAAATCTCAAAGAAATAGTTACCTGTTGGTGAGATATTTAAATATTTAAATACTGTTTTTAAAATCGTGCGCTTAATAAAATATTTTTAAACCATTAAAATATTTTAGAATCCTAAAAAAAGAGGACCGTTTGTTTAAAAATCTCAACTGTTGGCGAGACTTTGAATACACTTACAGTATCCCCTGCAAACGATTAAGATACCCACACCAAATGGATGTTCTGGATATAAAACTAAACTAAATCTAATGGTAGTACTCCAGTTCATTATGGGGGTGCCCGTGGTGTAACGGTTATCGTCGTAGGAAATGGACACGGTGACACGAGTTCAAATCCTGGACGAGACTGATTGCATTTCACATAGCACTAATACTCTTGGGAAAGGTATGAATCCAATTATTCTCCTTCCAGCTATGGGTAAATAGTAGGGCAGACTAGGTTCTTCAACCTTGGTGAGGCAACTAGTCTAGGAGAAGGAAAACTCTGAATTCAAACCTGTTAAACTCCGCTTAAAAATTGACCTTGTGTCATATCCTGCCCGAGCGGAGGGGTTGGTAATATGAATACTCCAGTTCTAAAGAGTGAAGTAGACCCGTCATTGCCATTATCTTCAGATCCACTCTAACTCGATGTGATAGTCCCAAAAAGGGATCAAAGAGATCAGCTTGAAAATTATTTGTATTAGATAGAAATACTTGATGCCATAGAACTGTGCATATTACTTATAGTAAAAATTTTTACTTGAAACTGTTATTGTTTACGAAGGTTTAATGTTACTAGTCATTTGAAATAATTGTGTATACATTGTTAGTATTTGATAGGATTGCCCAGTCGGCTACGGCTATAAAATACACCGACTGCATCTCTGCAGAGAGATAAAACTCCCCCAATGAGTGTTCTGGATATGACACAAAACTACCTCTGATGGTGAGGCTCCAGTAATGATGGAGCTCATTGCCATCGCTCCCAAGTCAACTCTGGCCCGGAGTGGTAGCACCTGATAGAGTCTTATCTATGGGTCAAAAAAGAACTGTTTGACATTTAAACTCTGTACTTATGCTAAACTGAGTTGCTTGGGATAGAACTGTGTGTAAACAAAAAACTGTACTTAAAGCTAAACTGAATGGTTTGAAATAGAATTGTTTTTACATTTAACTGTGTGTAAACAAATGACTGATATTTAATTGAATTATAAGTGATACATAGCATCACTTGGAACCATTTAATTTTGCTGACGTGCCAAACTGAATCTTTTGAAATAGAAGTGTTTGATCGTTTAACTGTGTGTAAACAAAAACTGTTCTTATACTAAATCAAATTGTTTGAAATTAAGTGAAGCCATTTAACTGTGTGCAAATAAAGATGAACTCACAGTTGCTTAAAATGTTATCGAAAAAATGTGTTTATAAATCATATTTAATAAATGCATCAAATGAATTTATCATTATATGAAGAACAATGGTTGATAAGCTATAAAACCAAATCAAGCCAAACCAAACTATATCAAACCTATTCGAAAAGAATACTTGAAACCATTCAACTGTTGTTGTATACTCACATACATGATTTAGGCAATTCAATGAACGAACGAACACACTTCCTTAAGTGAGAGATGGGTAGAGACAGGGACAGAGTGCTATATTGACCTGACTTCTTCTCTAGACCAAAGCACGTTGTGTTATCTTCAAGAACCCACATAGCACTTCTTCCGCAGCTTGGCTGGGGTTGCTCAACCGGGGATCGCTGGCTTTCTCAGTCTGCAAGATGGCGCTCACTCTTGACTTACTGTCACCAACTGACTCAACGGCCGCCGGCATCTGCCTATATTTTTTATAACGCCCACTTGCTTCCGCTTCTTCTTCCGCTTATTTACACAGGAGTGTTTCTGATTGACGGCTCGGTCAAGGTTTAATATATAACACTGTGACCAAATTATTTGTATTTGGTGGAAACATTTGACATCATAACCATTTTTTAAAAATCTTTAAACGCAACTACACAAACATGTGAATAAAAATGTTCAATGAACGGGATTACCTGAACTATTGGAATAACAATAACCTAATCCAGTTGACATCCCGTTTAAATCAATTAATTAATCAATCTAAATACTCATTGAGTCAAGTTTTGTTTGGTTTAGTTTTATGGCATATCAACCATTGTAAGTTATTTAATGCCAAATCCATTTTCATACATATAAACAGTTTTATTTCAACCAATTCAGCTTAGTATTAGTACACAGTTAAAATGTCAAAAACAGTTCTATTTCAAACAAGAACAGTTTTTTTGTATTTTAAAGAAAGCATTTTTAAACAAACATGAGCTAGTTTTTGTTTTTTGGGGAGTTTTTTTTCTTTTCTTTTTTTTTTTTTTGTTCAGTTTAGCATAAGTACAGTTTTTGTTTGTTTACACACAGCCATTGATTTAAATAGTTTTTTGTTTACACGCAGTTAAATATAAAACAGTTCTATTTCAAACAGTTCAGTTTAGCATAAGTACGCAGGGTTTTTTTTTTGTTTACACACAGGTAGATGTAAAAATACTTAATTTTTTAAAATTCAGTTAAGTGTAATTGTACAGTTTAGGTCTATTTGACCCATAGATAGGTTTGGTTTGGTTTCTTTGTTTAATGGCATATCAACATTTGTAGTTTATTTAATGCCCAAGCAATTCTCCTAGTTGTGGTACTATTTAACCCATAGCTGGGAGGATAAGGGGGTTCATACCTTTCCCAAAGGTATTTGCCTGAAAGTAAACGTAATAGCGCGACTGGAGTACGAACTCGCGTACTACGATTCCGCAGTCCATCGCTTTAACCATTACACCAAGAGGACACACCCCGTAGATAGGACCTTATCAGATGTTACTACTCTGGGTCAGAGTGGACCTGGGAGCAATGGTAATGAAGGGGTACTCTAGCATTACTGAAGCATCAGATTGCTTAGTGTCATAACCAGGACACTCGTTGAGGGAGTCTTATCCCTCCGCAGAGATGCAGTCCGTGTATTTTACAGCCGCAGCTGACCGGACCAACTTTAAAGTCAAGTAAAAATTTTAGCAAGTTTATAGCCACCAAAATATTTGGCCCATGCTAGATTTGCATTTACAATTTTCATTAAATGAAAAGCTGATTTGAAGAGACTCCATATTCCTTCAACAAACTTCTTTGACAGTTTTCTCGACAATGTAGAGTGGAATCACGAGAAAGCAATTATGGAACGTCAAGTCTGCCATAACAGAAATGGCAAAACATTTTCATGCAATTGATAATATTTTGCCGAGTAATTATTGTAAACAAAGAAGCTTGCAGCATTAAATTACTTTTAATTGTTGACTAAGATTAAAAAATTTTTTGTCTGAATTATCTGTTTGCGAGTGTGCTGTTTATACGACCGATAAAATGGTCAAATCCATTCTGGGAATATTTTTTCTCGTCATTACTGCTTCTATCACGCGAATACACTGACAGACCTTTATATATATATATATATATATATATATATATATATATATATATATATATATATATATATTACGACAAAACACAATGATTCGAATATGAAGCGATGATGTTTTTCAAATATCAGAACATTTTTAAAGCAAAATAGTGTTGTATACTCATACACATGTAGATGTAAGCAGAGAATTAATCAAACATAATGACGACTTCAAAAGAACGCACGAACACGCTTCTTTATTAAAAAAATATAGCTCTCACACTTTATTCTCGAAAGGGTTCCGAAAGGGTTGATGTTGGTTATGTGTGAGAGGTGAGTTGGAGACGGGAACAGACTTCTACATATTGACCGCAACTTCTTCTGACCATAGCAGCACTTCTTTCGCATTCTGGCTGGGCTGCTCAACCGGGGGTCACTGAGGGCTCAAGGCCTCTGTTTGGAGCTGGTTCTCACTCCGGAATCTTATATTCCAAGAGGAAGTGCAACTCGAACTCCAACTGACACAAACCGTTCGTGGCACCTGGTTATATAATTGTTTGACGACCACCAGCTTCCTGTGGGCGTGCACATCTGTACCGAATTCAACCACGTCCACAGGTCAAGGTGATATTCCGATATCTTCAACCGGATGCACCTGTTTCCGCCCTTCTACTTATTTACACAGGTGCATCTCTTGATTGACGACTCTTTTGAGGGCCAATATATCATATTAGAAGAGAGCAGTGTCATTTGTTATGTCTAACGTGTCATAAAACAATATATATATATATATATATATATATATATATATATATATATATATATATATATTTCCTGCCTGTCCACCATTTTAATTGATTTTGTTCCTTTGCTCAATGGCATGTCAACCTTCGAGGGTTATTTAATGCAAAAAATAGCAGTATTATTTAACCATCGCTGGGAAGATAACGATTTTGTAACTTTCCCAAGAGTATAAGTCCGAAAGGGAATATACGAGGATCATTAAATAGGTTTCCAGACTTTTTTCGTATGGGCACTTTTATTGATAGTACACACATGAAACTCTAGCCCCCTTCGAAGTAATCTCCTCCGGCTACAATACACTTGTACCGTTCCAACAACTTCTGGAAGGCCCCATGAAAGTCCTCTTGTATGAGCGTGTCAATGACTTTCGTCACAGCCTCTTTCATCTCCTCAATTGTCTCATAACGACAGCCTCTGAGCTTAGGGAATAACCAAAAGTCACTGGGAGCAAGGTCTGGACTATAAGGAGCGTGAGGAACTGTGTTGATGACCATCTCGCTCAAATAGTCTGTGACAAGGATGAAGTTGTTGATTGGTGTATTGTCCTGCTGGAAGTGCCACTGACCCGATTTGAAGAGTGCTGGCCTCTTCCCTCAGAATCTCTTGCTGAACTTCCTAAAAACCTCAACATAGTAACCCTAACCCTCGACCTTTGGCCAATCAACTCTGGTGTATTGACTTCCTTACTCCTCCCACACCTCACAGACTCCCTGCCTTCCTTGAATCTCTAATGCCACTCAAATACTGATGCTCGAATCATGCAAGATGGTCGAAAAGCAGTCTGAAGCCTTCCATACGTTCCTGTGGCATTTTTCCCAAGTTTAAAACAGAATATTATTGCATATCGTTCTTCTAAAGTGTCCTCACGTCCAGATTGGATTTTTGAAATTCACCAGCTGTGACAATCAGGCTTTATTAGGGTGTATTCCAATTGCTGCTGTAGCTGTTCATTTGAAGCTAAAATCATAAAATTTGGCCAGTTATGTCATAAGATGTATAGCAATAACATACTTAATTTGCAAGAGTCTACAATTTTAAATTCCTGTTCAAAAAAGTCTTGAAACTTATTGAATTTACCATGTAATAGCCTGATTGGAATTTGAACTTGCTTACTTCAACCAGCATCAGCAATCCAGAACTTTAGCCAGTGACGCCACTAGTACTCCAACGTTCAATATTCTAGCAACACCATCACCTCGTGTGTCAAAACACGAAGTTCCCATGGCGTTTTGGCTAAGGTGCTACAATGCAGCCTTGAAAAAAGGGAATTCGAGTTCCCCCCGCATTTTTACATTCCCTTTCGGACTTATAACCTTGAAAAAGGTATTAACCCCCTTATCACCCCCGGGTATCTTTTAAGTAGTATTATAACTCTTCTGCTACAAGTATTGTTTTGGCATAAAATAACCCCTGAAGGCTGATATTCCTTTAACACGACGAACCCAACCAAACTATCATATACCAAAAGAAAACCTCAAGTAGCTTGTTATTATAACTGTTTTGGTTTGGTTATTTGGTTTATTGGCATATCAAATCTTGATGGTTATGTAATACCAAATCCTCTTGGTTTAGTTGGGTTTTATGGCATATCAACAGTTGTAGGTTACTTAATGCTAAATCCTCTTTATATACATATATCAAATATATTTGATTTGGTTTGGTTGAGTTGGGTTTATGGCATATCAACGATAGGTGGTTATTGTGGGAGCAACATATCCAACAACTACACACCACAATCTGAAGCGAAAAGATTTGACAGTTCCTTTAACTGCTACGACCAGGTGCCATCACGTGTTTTCTCAGCCACAAGCAATGAACACAGCAGACCTGCCATTAGTTGCAACTGGCTTTTTTAGAGCATTTCTTTTCGTACAACCACAAACTGTACTTTATGAGGACACAGATCTTTTTCTTCTAACTACTGCTCTTATAAAGGTACGGATCTTTCCTCACCCCTACAGCCCTTTTTAGAGTTAGTCAAACTGCTACCCGGAGCAAAACCAACAAGGACGATGCCCTATTAGCAGCCTTTACCACAGCAAATACACAGAGTAACATACCAGAATATGAGCAGACGACACCCCTACGACTTCTGACAAATCCGCTAGCACAGCAGTGATACCCAGCAATTTAGGCCATTTTACCCGGCCAACGGACTACAAGCCTAAAGATGCAAGTCTTCAAGTGAACGACTTCGCTAAGACAGACGAATCTTCACCAACTAGCACGTAACTTACCATTTAACACTTTTCTTTTAATTCTTGCCAAATAAAAGTTGGCTTTAAACTTACTCACTTGCCTTTGTCATCTTTACCTTACCTGTGTCATTTCACTTATTTCTAAAAGTTTGCTGACTCGACATCGGCCCCGCAATAAATGATACCATCATTAATAATATCAATATTTTCTTTCTTCTTTTTTTATGTTTTGTAAGTGATTTTAGATGCTAATTCCCTTGATGTTTCAATTAAAACAATTTTAGGGGATTTCTGTCACTCATTTAGTGGACATAATTTAGATATTATTGATTCGTGTATTTTTATTTTTTCTACTTTTTTAAAATTTTGTTTTGATTTTTATTATTTGTTCAAACTTTTAGGGATTTTATTTATTCATTTGTATACTAATTCTCAAACATTATTCACTTTTCTATTTCATTTTAGTCGGGTTTATTTTTACGTTGTCTTTTTTTTTTCAATGCGGGTGTTTTACGGTGGTCTAGTTACAGTTTTTTTTCTTTTTTTTGCGGGGGGGCTTCATTTTTTGTATTATTTTTCCGTTTTCTTTTAAGTTTCTCATAACCCTTTCCCTACCGTAGTTTCTCATTTTTAAGTGTTTTTTTTTTTTCAGAAAACAATATCAAAAATAAACTGTTGTTTCAGCAAACGTTATTTGAAAACTCTTAAATCACCATAAAATGTTATGAACTGGTGTTTGAACAATAAAAAGAACAGTTTCAGAATAAAATCGATAAATTTGCCACCATGTTCTTGTTTTGTTTTTTTTCTCCTGCTTTTTCTATAATTAACTTTAATATTAACTGTGTGGTATCTCTTAAAACAGTCCGAAAGGTATATATACGGATAGAGATTTTCCTTTTTTATCCTCACATTCTCAACACCCCAATCATCTTTGCTTCCAAATTAAGTGGGGCAAGCTTTAACTAGAAACAAAATATTTACACTGGTATTTTTGATTCTGAAAAAAAAGATTGAAAAGTGACATTCAATCAGCCGATCTTCAATATACAAAAAACAGGAGGCGCTCTTTGCGTAACAGTCACGATTGTAGAAAAGGGACGTGATGACCCGAGTTCAAATCTTGGACGAGGCTGTTGGTGTTTCACTTCTCGCTAAAACTATTAGCAAAAACATGGATCTTGATTTTCTCGTCTAACTTTGGCTAAATAGTAAGATAGACTAGACACTTTTGGCAACCTGTTTTGGAGAAAAGAAACTCTGAATACAAACTAAATT
Organism: Sepioteuthis lessoniana; assembly: GCA_963585895.1. Classification (NCBI taxonomy): domain Eukaryota; kingdom Metazoa; phylum Mollusca; class Cephalopoda; order Myopsida; family Loliginidae; genus Sepioteuthis; species Sepioteuthis lessoniana. The sequence continues at coordinate 8,230,440 of OY757920.1, forward strand.
TAATTCTCTTGAAAATTGACCTTGTGTCATACCCCACCTGTGACGAAGGGGTTAGGTAAATAAATGCTCAAAACTTTTTATCGACCCCTTCCTTGTGAATTATAAAGATTAAAACAGAGATTTTCGGTCAATTTTTAACGTACTTTAAAGTCCCCTAAATTTAATAAGGACTAGCTGATTGATATATGGAGGAATTTACTAAAACTGCTTACCCCTGTAATGAAATGGTAAATGCATCAGAAGGTTCACTTGAGAGTGAAAATACGGACCAGCAAGTCAGTAATAACCTGACACTATTGAATTCGACTATAGTCGCGCATAGCAGTGAAAGGATAGCATTATTTAAGAAGTATGTATTTACCCAACCACCCCGTTTCACATCAATGACTCCGTTACCAGATCAGTTTTGAGCGGTTTCATGGTAAAGCTAAACAGGGATTGTTCAAGAATACTACGAGTCATATTGAACAAATCCTAGAAGCAGCATTCCACAAAACAGCAACTGTACGGGCACCTACCTCCCATCTCTAAAACCATCTTAATAAGACGATCAAGACATGTAGGATTCTGCTGAAAAAGTAAGGACGAATTTATAAGCGACATTCTCCTATGAACCCCTTCTCACGGACGTGCAAGTGTCGGCCGACCAACGAGAACTTATCTACGACAGCTCTGTACAGATACAGGATGTAGTATAGAAGACCTGCCGGAAGCGATGGAAGATAGGAACGAATGGCAAGAGAGAGTCAGGGAAATAAGTACTAGCAGCACGACATGATGAAAGTTGGTTTAAATTCAGTGTTTTCCTTCTCCCAGACTGGTTGTCTAATCAAAGCTAAAGAACCAAGTCTGCTCTTTTATTTACCTGTCTGGGGGAGAATAGTTGGATTTTCCAACGGTATTGGTACGAAGTGAATATCAAACACCCTTGTCCTTGATTTGAACTTGGGTCACAGATAACATTTTCTCCTTGCTATTTTATACGAAACAGTCTATGAAATTCTTATATGGAACCTTGTTCTCGCAAGCTCAGTAGGCGGTAGGAGGTGCTGTAAAATACGCCGCATTGGCCTAGTGGGTAGAGTATTCACCAATGGCCCGGGAAACCAGGGTTCACTCCCAGGTAGAGTCATTCCAAAAACTTAAAAAATGGTACTTGGTACTTCCTTGCTTAACACTCAGCATTATAAGGTAAGGATCAAGGTAAAGTGGAGCAACCCAGGGAAAGAAGTCGCGCCCTCCCCTACACCTTGGTGTTGTAGCTATCGAAAAGGGAGCCTTCGGGTCACCCTCGACAGGGGTCGCCAACTTTACTTACTTTTTTACATCTCTGCAGGGAGGTAAAACATCTCCAACAAGTGTCCTGTATATAACAATAAACCATCTGATGGTGAGGCTCCAGTCCGGAAACTTTGGGGAATATCGTGTACCACTTCATTGGCATTGCTTCCAGGTCCACTGACCTGGTGTGATAGTATCTGTTAGGATCCCATCTATGGCTTTAAAAGAACTGTTTGATTGTTTACTATACTAGAAACTATTTTACAGTGAGCAAACAAATGATTAATATTAAATTGAATAACTTTTAAATAGCAATACTTGAAACCATTTACTTGAGTACAAATAGAAATGTTTTGCGTTAGACAGCGACACTTGAAACCCTTTATTCTTACGCAAATAGAAATATTACCGTTAGATAACAATACTTGAAACCATTAAACTCTATGTAAACAAGAAATAGCAATATAAAACAAAGTAAAGTTGACGACCTGAGTCGAGGGCGACCAGAAGGCTCCCTTTTCAATAGCTACTACACCGAGGTGTAGTGGAGGGTGCTACTCCTTTCCCTGGATTGTTCCACTTTACCCTTGATACATACCTTATAATGCTGAGTGTTTAGCAACAAGGTATCAAGTACCATGTTTTAAGTCTTTGGTAGGACTCGACCTGGGGTTGAACCCTAGTCGCCTGGACCATTGGCAAAAACTCTACCCACTTGTGACTTAATGTGAGATGTTTTCACTTTAAGTGAAAATCAATTTTCTATCTGCACAATAAAAAAATGTGATGGTTTACTAACTAGTGATATTTACCTAACCCCTCCGCTCGGGCAGGATATGACACAAGGTCGATTTTTTAAGCGGAGTTTAACAGGTTTGAATTCAGAGTTTTCCTTCTCCTAGACTAGTTGCCTCACCAAGGCTGAAGAACTTAGTCTGCCCTACTATTTACCCATAGCTGGAGGGAGAATAATTGGATTCATACCTTTCCCAAGGGTATTAGTGCTATGTGAAATGCAATCAGTCTCGTCCAGTATTTGAACTCGTATTGCTGTGTCCATTTCCTTCGACGATAACCATTACTCCACGGTTTAATAACTAGTAAGTAAGTAAAGTTGGCGACCATAGTCGATGGCAATCAGAAGGCTCCCTTTTCAATAGCTACTACACCGGGGTGTAGGGGGCGCTACTCTTTTCCCTGGATTTTTACACTTTACCCTTGATACGTACCTTATATTGCTAAGTGTTAAGGAAAGAAGTATCAAGTACCATTTTTAAAGTCTTTGGTATGACACGACCTGGGATTGAACCGAGGTCTCCCGGACCATTAGGCGAACACTCTACTCACTAGGCCAATGAGAGGCATGACAAATCCTTTTTATTCAAATATTATGATTTTAAGAGAAGAGTTTAATGGTAACTTTATTTTTAAAGCCGGCTCATTAAAAACAATGTTACCATTAAACTCTATGTAAACAAGAAATAATAATATATGTTTAAAACAAAGTTAGCATTAAACTCTCCTCTTAAAATCATCTTAAAAAACACCTGCAATATTCAAAAGTCGTTCAAGAAGTTTTTCGTCTCAACCGGAAAAACGAGCCTTAGCAATACATTTTAAACTCAGATCTTACGAATAAGCAAACTGTCTGAAAGATGGATCCGATGAATGCTGACACCTTACCACAAGTCAAAAAGGGATGACTTTTCTAGGACCCTTTTAACTCATCCACTTCTTCTGAGTGAGGAGAAGAACTTTTAGAACCCCCTGATTTGTAAAGTTTTTTTTTTATCATTCCAATGTTTTTACTACTTTTTATAGCCCCGTCGGTTGGGGTTGTGGAATACACCAACTGCGTCTCTGCAGAGGGGTAAGAGTTCACCAACGATTGTTCTGTGGCCCAGTCGGCTAGGACTGTAGAATACACCGACTGCATCTCTGCAGAGGGGTAAGAGTTCCCCAACGATTGTTCTGTGGCCCAGTCGGCTAGGACTGTAGAATACACCGACTGCATCTCTGCAGAGGGGTAAAATCCTTCCTACCAAAGAGTCCTAAATATTACATTAAACAATATGATTATGAGCCTCCAGTCATGCTAGAGCTTTGAGAATTGCGGGGAACACCTTCATTGAAATTGCTCCCATGTCCACTCTAACCTGGAGTGGTGGTAGCATCTTATAGAGTCATATCTTTGGGTCAAGTAGAACTGCTTAACATTTAAACTAAGTACAAATAAATGATTTAGGCTGAATTGAATTGTTTGAAATAGAACTGTTTGATCATTTAATTGTGTGTAAACAAATGACCGATGTTTAATTGAATTGCCATTGATACATAGCAATATTTAAAACCATTTAGACTTGTTGAATTATACTAAACTGAATCGTTAGAAATATAACTGTTTGATCATTTAACTGTGTGTATCAGCAAAATGTGTTAGCAAATCCTATATTTGAAATATATATATATATATATATATATATATATATATATATATATATATATATATATATATATAAACAGGATTTGGCATAAAATAACAAAAAATGGTTGATATGGCATAAAATAAACGAAATCAAACTATTTTCATATCTTATCACAACACTCATTGATTAAAGTTCACATCTCACAGGAGGTGTCTAAATTTTTGACCATGGTTTTTTATTTAGTTGTTGAAGAATAAATCCCCAAGTTAATTATAAAAAGCAACTGAAGTAAGATCAAAAACTTCAGAAAGATATTGATTATTTTGTTCTATAATATCCCAATTGATGTATTTTCATGATATATGATAGATTTGCTTTGTGTTCAATTATTTTCATTTTGTATTGTAGTGTTTTGATTATTCGAAATTTTACAGGGTTTTTCATTTCCTTGCCTGTGTACTGTTGTAATTCTCATATTTTTTCCGTCATTTTGGGCTTCCAATTGATTCTATCGTATTTTATTAATATTTGTTAATGTAATTCTTTTATCAAGTTTTTGCCAGCATTTACTTTTAAAAAAGACTTTTCACAATTCGTACCCCCCCTCTCTCACTCTCTCTCTCTCTCTTAAGGCGACTATTTTCAGTTATTGAATTATATTTCAAAACTCACCAAGACATAATAATTTCAGACTTAGCTGTTCACTATCGCAGATCAGGTAGACATCATTAAAGATCACCAATTATTCAGTTGCCGAAATTATTTTTGACTTATTTTTTGGCAATTCTTTTCTCGAGAGACTTGGCTCTTCCTCCAGTCAGCCTGCAAATCCCCTGAAGGAAAAACTTCTGTTGAACAACGGTGATAGATAGCCGCTAGCAGTATATTCAGATTTTTATACATTGTTTGGCTTTTTTTTTTTAATTTTACTTTTGTCTGTAGAAGGAAAACACGAACTGAACTAGAGGGTGAGAAAAATGTCTTTAGACCTATATCTAATTAGTCACCCTCCATATTGTCAACATTTCTGTTATCTTCTTGTCAGTTTTTATGTTTTTTTTTAATATTTTTATAATTTTGTGTGTGTGTCTGTGTGTGTGTGTCTGTGTGTGTGATTAGTGTTTTTCTAAATGGCATCGTTAAGATGGAGGATATATATTTTCTGCTAGTTAAGAATATCTTTCCTAATGGACACGATTTACGAGTAAGTTTCAACGTATTTGGGTTTGTTTGGGTTTTTTTTTTGTATTTTTTAACCCCTCGTAACAAAAAAGAAATCCGCTTTGTAAAATACCACATATTGGAGTGTACACTAATATAAATCTTATTTATAAAGATGTTTTTTTTTCACATTGATATTCCTGAAATCAAATAACAATCTTAGAAAGAAAAAAAGGACTAAAAAAGTGAACATTGTTGAGCCATTTATATTAAGATGTTCGGAAAATGAATACGTTTTATGAAAGAGGATATAAAGAAATGTAAGATAAATTTGATTATCATTAAAGATGGAATTACGTTCATTTCAAACTTTTCCCTTTTTCAAAACTGATTTCTTTTATGAAGGCTAAACATTCCAGACTACCTTAATATTTCCTCAGAGCTGAGGAGAAGAAAATTAATTTCTATCGTATCAATAGTTTATGTGATTCACACACAAACCAGAAATCATTATTTTATCGGATAGTCAACATCAATCTAATGTTTTTTTCTTTGCTTTTCTATCAAGTGTTACAACAAGCAGCCTATTTGATTTCTTCTTTTTTTTTATACCAGCCCTCTTTATTTTTATCATTTTACTCCTTTGATAGTTTTTCTCACCAGCATTAGAGTCTGAATGACTGAAAGTCTCCGGGACTCTCCTCAGTATTCTAGCTGATTTCAACACTGCTGTAGTTTGGATGGTCTCCACTCGCTCTCTTATTTCCAAGTCCTCCAATCCCAGGACAAATTCTTTGGTGACTGTACCGAGGTTGCCAATTACGATTGCTATCACCATGACTTCAGCATTTTTCATTCCTCTAGCAAGGTCTTGGTACTTATCTCCCTTTTCGCTTTCGTTCAGTTTTACCCAGTGGTCTGCAGGAATGACAAAGTCCACTATTCGGCAGGTTCTCCATTTTTTCTTTTTTTTTTTTAATCCCTAGGTCTGGTCGTCTGGCTGGGCTTAGGTGATCCGTTGGTATCTCAAAATCATAAAGAATTTTGTGCGTCTCATTTTTTGTCTGCTCAAGTCTCCAGGACTCCTCTAACCTATTTTAAGAAAACATTTTGGATAGTGTCAATTCGTCCTCCGATTCCCAACTCTTTCCGCGCTTTAGGGAACTGTTCCAAGTGCACCGACTATAATTGGTATCACCGTCATCCTCATGTTACACAGCCTTTTTAATTCTTTGACACGGTCAAAGTACTTGTCTATGTTTTTGCTTTATTTGCTTTTCACTCTATGAGTGAGCAACATCTCCTACACAGCAATTTCTTTTCTTTTTTTTTTTTTTGTAAATTATCACTCGCTCTTGTCTTCTAGCTGGTATTTGTATCTGTAAATGCCAGAGAATTCTCTGCGATTCATTCTACAGGACGAATTCCGGTTTTTGTCTGTACTATTTAGTTTGATGGTCAAATTTCACTTTCTTTCACAATTCCCACAGGATCACCTTCCGCATTCAGTTTCGTTTAGTCTTATAATATTTTTACACTAGTTTGCAACATTCACTAAATATATGAGTAATGGTTTTTTCTCTTTCACCATGTAGCAAAAAGAATTTCAAACCATTATTTAGTGCGGGAATTGTTTTGCCATTGGAATATTTCATCCAATGAGAACGACCCATGCCATTTCATCCAATGAGAACGACCCATGCCATTTCATCCAATGAGAACGACCCATGCCATTCTGCCCGGGCACACCTCCCCGGCACCATAAAAAGGCAGCGCTAACCATGCTCCTTCTCTCTTTTCTTTTCTCACTTCTCTTGGCTGGCAGCTAGGTAAGACCAGCCGACACGAGGGATAACATTTCTCTCTCTAACTCGGGACGAATCCAACAACAGACAGGGACTATCTATCTCGAGAGAGCACACTTCAACAATTGTTACCCTGCGTACCTTCCTGGTCAATTATTTCTCCTTCTTAAACAAAAAGGACCCGATGCCTCTGGCTAAGCACTAAACTCCTGTATAACCATGAACTGCGGAATCGTAGTACGCGAGTTCGTACTCCAGTCGCGCTATTACGTTCACTTTAGGGCAAATACCCTTGGGAAAGGTATGAACCCCCTTATTCTCCCTCCAGCTATGGGTAAATAGTAGGACGGACTAGGTTCTTCAGCCTTGGTGAGGCAACTAGTCTAGGAGAAGGAAAACTCTGAATTCAAACCTGTTCAACTCCGCTTAAAAATTGACCTTGTGTCATATCCTGCCCGAGCGGAGGGGTTGGTAAATAGTAACTCCTGTATAACCATTTACAAGTGTTTCGTCATTCTCTTCAACTCACGGCATAAGGAAAATTTCCTCTCAAGCAGTCATTACACTACTAGATTGAAAACCATCAGTATCTACGCGTTCATTATTTGTTTCCTTTCTATAAAAATAACAAGAGACAACAGAACGATACTGTGTCAACTACCATTTATGCCAAAATGGTAATATCATCTGCCCTCTTGTTATAACCCCATAACCCACATATACAATTTTTTTCCTGTTATCGATTTTCACTTTCATATAATTGGTTCTTACGGCGTTGTTTTGAACTACTGTTTGAAGAGAATTAGTTTCTCTCTTAAGGTTTTTCTTTCGTTGCAATGTCTACGTATTTTCATGTGAGATTTCGCCAGTTGTTGCTTGAAATATCCAAACTGTTGTTTTGTTGTTTTTCTGACCGTTGCGAGTTTCTTACACCAGCTCTGATGGGTTTTACTGGAATCTGAGTGACAGTAAGTGATCTCATTTCTTTATGATTCCTCTCAGCTCTCTCTCTCTCTCTCTCTCTCTCTCTCTCTCTGATTTCTACACTGCTACGGTCAGAACTGTTTCAATTCTTTCTCAGATCTGCTGCTATTCCAATATCTTTTTCAGTCTCTTTCATTAGTATCACTCTCACCTACATATTCCCTAATTTGTTCAGTTCTCGGGTGGGTGATTCGCTTTCCTTTCATTTACTTCTGTGATATAATGGAACGACGAAAGCTATCATTTTCTTCCGTGTTCTACTGGAACGGCGAATTTAACAAGATGATTGGTTTTGGTGGGCGGTATTTGAGGGGTTGTTAACTATGATTATATCTGGTTTTATATTTCAAGAAATATAATTTGTTTATGTCAAATGGTTAGCACTAAAGACTCAGTGCCCACAAAATCTTCAAAAATCTCCTCACTTTTTCTTTGGATAACTACGGAACACCGCTATGGTCTTGAGAATCTAAATCCTTCCTCTGTTTTTCACTCGACTATTTTTGGCACGGTTCCAATAATTATAGGCAGGAATAGACCTTTTATAGATTCCTCAGTTCTCGAGCTAGGTACTGATATTTTTTCCAATTGATCTATTTCTTTTATCTTCGATTATGTTCTTTTATCTCCACTCTTTAGTACAGTCAGTTAGGATATGTTTTTTTTCTTTTTTCCTTGTTTAAGAAAATCAGCCCTGGTCTTCTTACTTTAGAGATTCGTCAGTCTGGATCTGAACGTTATATGTTTCAAGAACGACTTCTGATTTATGTTGATCCTATTTACCAACCCCTCCGCTCGGGCAGGATATGACACAAGGTCAATTTTTAAGCGGAGTTTAACAGGTTTGAATTCAGAGTTTTCCTTCTCCTGGACTAGTTGCCTCACCAAGGCTGAAGAACCCAGTCTGTCCTACTATTTACCCATAACTGGAGGGTGAATAATTGGATTCATACCTTTCCCAAGGATATTAGTACTATGTGAAATGCAATCAGCCTAGTCTAGGATTTGAACTCGTGTCACCGTGTCCATTTCCTACGACGATAACCATTACACCACGGGCACCTCCTGATTTATGTATCTACCAAATAAAGTCGTTTTTACCATCACCCGAATATGGCAGTTGTTCTCTGTCTTTGAATTCCTTTTGGGTCGACTTATATTCGATTATTTGGTTTTGTCTCATCTCTTTCTCATAAAACAATGACATTATTATTTTGTATCAATGAGCCGATTATGTAATCAGTATGATTAATCCGTTTGCCGTCGAGAAATTGCGTTGGATTATCAACGCATTTTTTAAAAAAATTCTATTTTTATTTTACCATTTTCATTCGTTTATTCATTTTTATGAGCTGGGGAATATTTACATGGTATAAATTTCGAAAGATACATATAGAAATTCAAATGATTTTTTTTCTTTTTCAACTTACTCTAAAAATTCCTAACATCAGGAAAGTCGATTCTTTTTCCGCAAGCCAACGCGGCGGCCATGTTGAAAATAGGTTCATTGTCTATGGACAAGAATAAATTATGAAGTGAAGGAGTCAAAATATGTTTTTTGGAAGCACAGAGGAAAAAAAAAGAGAATGGAAAATTTTAAGAATAGAAAAACTGAGATTTTATTGAAATATCAGAAGCAGGAATATTTTTTATTTCATTTTTACGAAAAAATAGATTCATTTTTTGTTTTTGGTTTGTTTTTCGGTTTGTTTTTAGTTTTTTTGTTTTTTTGTTTGTATTTTTCTTGTTTGGTTTTATTTTTTAGTTTGCATGGTTTTCAATTCAAATTCGTCTTCCATTTCTCTCACACATGTTTTCTAGTTCCCCACCCGCCATTTTTTCTCTGACACAGCAGGCAGAATAAAAGAACCAATGAAAATAGCTGAGTTGTTTTCAGCATTTAGTTTCTGTTCCGTTTTCAGACTTGGAAACAAGAGGCTGAAATTCTGTAGCAGTACAAAAATTCTGGCTTTTTTTTTTTTCACCTCAATACTTTACATTTTGATTTTATCTTTATTTTCTCAGTTTTAAAATATCTATACAATTCACAGTTGGTTTAGGAAGTACAATAGAGGATAAAAGATACTATCAACTTAATTTTTTTTAACTATAAAACCAACATACATACATAAAACAAAGCCTTGAATAGTTCACAAATAATTTTCTATCAATAAACACTTTTGTCCCTGAATTCCATGATGTAAGAATTTTGATTGATTTCATATAAAAACAGCAATATTTTAATTATAACCTGTAAAAATCAGAAAGTAATAATTACCTAGCATATTTACCAACCGCTCTGCTCAGGCAGGATATGACACAAGGTCAATTTTTCTATAAGTAATATGCACAGTTCTTTGGTATCAAGTATTTCTATCTAAAAAAATAATTTTCAAACAGATCTCTTTGATCCCTAATGGGGACTACCACTTCGAGTTAGAGTGGATCTGAAGATAATGGCAATGACGGGTCTACTTCACTCTTTAGAACTGGAGTATTCATATTTACCAACCCCTCCGCTCGGGCAGGATATGACACAAGGTCAATTTTTAAGCAGAGTTTTACAGGTTTGAATTCAGAGTTTTCCTTCTTCTAGACTAGTTGCCTCACCAAGGCTGAAGAACCCAGTCTGTCCTATTTACCCATAACTGGAGGGAGAATAATTGGATTCATACCTTTCCCAAGGGTATTAGTGCTATGTGAAATGCAATCAGCCTCGCCCAGGATTTGAACTCGTGTCGCCGTATTCATTTCCTACGGCGATAACCATTACACCACGGGCACCAACAATTACCGAACATTCCGCTTAAGTTTGCGTATCTTACGTGCGCAATATTAAGTCCCAACGAAACCTTCTTGCTTAATTAAAGTCGTGACTAAAATTTGATTAATGGATTAATATTTTCGTTATTGGTTAGAGACAGATCTTTATTGGAATGTATCTTAGTATCCAAATGATATTTTATGAAGTTTTGATGAAATCAAATAAACAAGTGCTGATTAGTTAGCTTCTTCGTTTAATGGGATATCAATCTTCGTAGATATACGAGGTGCATACGATAAGTTTCCAGAGTTTTTTCGTATGGGCACTTTTATTGATAGTACACACATGAAACTCGAAGTAATCTCCTCCAGCTGCAATGCATTTGTTGTACCGTTCCAACAACCTCTGGAAGGCCCCATCTAAGTCCTCTTGTGTGAGCGTGTCAATAACCTTCGTCACAGCCTCTTTCCTCTCCTCAATTGTCTCATAACGACAGCCTCTGAGCTTAGGGAATAACCAAAAGTCACAGGGAGCAAGGTCTGGTCTATAGGGATGGTGAGCAACTGTGTTGATGCCCATCTTGGTCAAATAGTCTGTGACAAGGATGGAGTTGTGGACTGGTGCATTGTCCTGCTGGAAATGCCACTGACTCGATTTGAAGAAGTCTGGCCTCTTCCCAAGGAATCTCTTGCTGAACTCCCTTAAAACCTCAACATAATAACCCTAACCCTAACCCTTTGGCCAATCAACTCTGGTGTATTGACTTCTTTACTCCTCCCACACCTCTCATCATCCCTCACAGACTCCCTGCCTTCTTTGAATGTCTTATGCCACTCAAAAACTGATGTTCGATTCATGCAAGATGGTCGAAAAGCAATCTGAAGCATTCTATACGTTTCTGTGGCATTTTTTCCAAGTTTGAAGCAGAAATTTTATTGCATATCGTTCTTCTAAAGTGTCCTCACGTCCAGATTGCATTTTGAAATTCACCAGCTGTGACAATTCCAATTGCTGCTGTAGCTGTTGATTTGAAGCTGAAATCATAAAAATTGGTCAGTCATCTCATAAGATGTATAGCAATAACTTACTGAATTTCCAAGAGTCTACGTCAATTTTAAATACCTGTTCAAAAAAAAGTCTGGAAACTTATCGTATGCACCTCGTACTTAATGACTCTGACATCCTTGTAGAAAAACACCAGGGATAAAATTTAACTCAAATTTGAGAGAATGTTTGTTAGCATGCCATTGAAGGACTTTTTATCATGACACGATGAACTTCATAACGTTCCCTATAACCAGGGTCAGTAGAAATGGTAAACGTCATAAAAATAATATACCTCTTTTTTTATTTCACGTGTAACTCGGTCAATGTAACTCGGACAAGTTCCAACGAATCAGTTTTATGCGTATAGAAACCTGGTTTTCTCATTGAGTTAATGAAAAATAAAATGAAGTTCCAAGCGACTTTTAAAGACTGGCTGTAATTCAAAGATGGGTAAAACTTTGCCAAGGTTATTTGTCCAAAAGTGAACGAAATAAAGTGACAGGAGTTGGAAATCGTTTGGTTCGAACCGGCAGTCCATCACTTTAACTATTACTCAACTCAAATTGAACTGACACAAAATTTATTTCCAATAATTTCCCTTACAAAAAGGCACCGAACAGTTTAATAAAATTCTGTAATTATTGCAATTATATTCTATGATTACTGTAATAATTTAATCCTTAAAGAACTCAGAGATAAACCAAAAATAATAAAGACAACATTTTTTTTTACATTTTTTTTCCAAAAGTTTCTAGGGTTTTTTTTTTTTTGTTTTTGTTTGTTTGTTTTTGTGCATACTCACCATAATGACTGAACTTGAAAGATTACAATAACATATCTGATTTAGTATTGTCGTCATATTTTACTCGGATAATTGACATCGGTATCTTTTTTTTTCTAAAACTAAATAGCTTCGTCATCGTTATATAAAACTCCTGCATATCTCTCTCTCTCTCCAGATCAATTTTTACAGGAAACATGCCACAAATAAAACCGCAACTCCCCCCACAAACAATTTTCTGCATAGTCTACTATATTGCTTGACAGAGATAGCAATTTTTTCCCTAAACAGATTAAATAATTTGCATATTTTATTTTTCAAAATGGCTTACCAAAAAGTTATTGAAATAAGGTTGAAAATTAATAATTGCTTTATTCATAATTTTCAATATTTTTTGAATATGTGATTGTTTTGTTTAACTTTAACTTCTTCACCAAAGACCCCCCCCCATGAGTATCCTGGATATGACACTAAACAATCTGAGGTTGAGGTTCCAGCAATGCTGGAGCTTTGGGGAATGCGGTGTACCCCTTCATTACCATCGCTCCCAGGTCCACTCTGGCCCAGAGTGGTAGCACCTGATAGGGCCCTATCTATGGGTTAAATAGAACTAACGTGCCCGTAGTGTAATGGTTACCGTCCTAGGAAATGGACACAGCGACAAGAGTTCGAATCCTGGACCAGACTGCATTTCCCATAGCGCTAATACCCTTGGGAAAGGTATGAATCCAATGATTCTCCCTCCAGCTATGGGCTCTACAACCTTGGTATAACAACCAGTCTAGAAGGCAAAGTCTGAATTCAAACCTCTTAATCTCCTCTGAAAAACTGACCTTGTGTCACATCCTGCCCGTGCAGAAGGGGTTAGGTAATTTTTTTTCACTAATCAGCAACATCAAGTATTCTTTTTTCTGGAAATCGAACTACCCACTTAAAAAAATCAACTAGTATTTTTTTATTTCTCTCAAAAATAAGAAATACATTTACCAAAAAAGTGAGGGCGTTTCCTCGTGGTGTAATGGTTAACGAGATGGACTGCGGAATCGTAGTAAGCGAGTCCGTACTCCAGTCGCGCTATTACATTGACTTTCAGGTAAATACCCTTGGGAAAGGTATGAACCCCCTTAGCCTCCTAGCTATGGGTTAAATAGTACCACTACTGTTCTTGTAGAAGGAGAATGGCTTTGGCATTAAATAACCTACAAAGGTTGATATGCCATTAAACAAAGAAACCAAACAAACCAAACCAAACCCTACAAAAGATAACTTCTTAAAAAAACAAACACACAAAAAGCAATCTTCGTGTTTTCCATTCAAACCTTCTTTACTTCCCCCCCCAGTCCTTTTTTATTACTTTTCTTCTTTTTCTATTGTTATATAATTGCAGAATGATTTTTTTTATATTATCATTTTTCGTTGGTTATATCTTATCATTCGGTTTGGTTAGGCTTAGAACTATTCGGCTTAGTGCACGTGCAGGTGCACACATTGCGCGCGGAGGATATGACAATCACATATGTCATAATAAAAACCCCAGATAGAAATGAGACTGGCGTGTGAATAACGTCATGCCCGGAAGCGATGGGCTGGGAATTTTGGTGATTTTTGAAAAAAGCAGTTAGTTGAGATTTGAACCTGGGGGAAGCTAGTTGATTTTTGAGCCTGGGCGAGGCCAGTTGGGGCCTACGGGATGCGCCGTGATTTTGTTGGGTCAGATGGAACGGTCAGCATAGTCAAAATTGTGTCTCTCTCTCTCCTCGTGTCGAAAGACTAAACTCAAGAAGTCAATAAACGTTTCGTACCCGAACTAAAGAAAGTCGTCAGTGTTTCGGGATTCCTATGCATGCGAACATTTCACAAATCCGTATATTTTATATATTCTCATTATGCATATGTATCATCATCATCATCATCATGTCATGCGGCTAGCACGGATATCCGAGACCCTCTCTCTCCACTTCTCCCTATCATTCATCGCCTCTGGCAGGTCTTCAGGGTTACATCCCGTATCATCACATAGCTGCTATATGAATGTTCAAGCTGGTCGTTCTGCTTTTGATTGGCCATATGCGGGGGTCCACAGGAGTACATCACTTACGATCTCGTCCTTGCTTCTCCAGCAGTGTCCTGCATGTCTGGTTCGTCTAGCTTGTATAGTTTTCGTGATAGGTGGTAGGTGACCGTATAGTTGGCGTCTTGTGGGGTGTTGCTGCCAGGACTTGTTCAATATTGCTCTTAACATTCTTGTATAATTGCCGTCTAGCTTCTTCTCCAACCGTTTAGTCAGCGTCCAAGTAGTGCATCCATATAGTAGTATCGACACGACCGCGGCCTGGAAGAAACTGCGTTTCATTTTATCGGTCAGGTTTGATGTCCATATGATTGAAATCCTGGAAATCAAACCTGACCGATAAAATGCATATGTATATGTTACACTATTATCAGATTATATTTCATTTTTTGGGGCATATTTGCTTTAGAGATACTAAATTTTAGAATAGAAATCGACAACGATTAATCTAAAAAGGTGTTTATTCCTAGTTTAAATTCGTGCCATTTGAGAAATGTTAAGTATGTCAGGAAGTAACCTCTGATCCTATTTACCCAACCCCTCCAAGGCCAATTTTTTTAAGCGGAGTTTAACAGGTTTGAATTCAGAGTTTTCCTTCTCCTAGACTAGTTGCCTCACCAAGGCTGAAGAACACAGTCTGTCCTACTATTTATCCATAGCTGGAGGGAGAATAATTGGATTCATACCTTTCCCAAGGGTTTTAGTGCTATGTGAAATGCAATCAGTCTTGTCCAGGAATTGAACTCGTATCGCCGTGTCCATATCCTGTGATGATAACCATTACACCACGGGCACCTCAAAATAGTAGTAGATTTCCAGACTTTTGATCATATGGAAGAAACCTGTGATGATTTATTTAAATGGAAGTGCCAGAGAATTCGTACGTTTTCTGTGAATGTGAGCCGAAGAAGCTAGGGAGAGATGGACAGATAGAAAAGAACAACCGTTAGGAATATAAGCAGCTGGAACAGCAGCCGCAGTCAATATGTTATCTTGGCATCACAGGACTCTCACGTGTACTAAAGCATGAAAGAGATATGATATAGTGGAGAAAGGAACAGCAAACGTACACTGTGATAAATTAAATAGATTTTAAATCATGAACAAGACAGCAAACTTTCGCGGAAAGAAATAAACAAAAATGTAACAAATAAATAAATTAGAAGTAAAAATAGAATGAATAGGGAGAAGAAAATAAAAATCTCGCCACTGCGAAAAAGGTGTGAAATAAACTGAGACAATGTTGCATCATAACAGTGACGATGGATGCCTGTTCGATGGACAGAGACAAAACACATGTGATACCATTCAGGTTAATAGCGAGAGTATTACAGTATAACTTCTGACTGTTTTATATAACGTAAGTACCTACGTAGTTATAGACATAGTTGCTGATTGGTTGATTTCATTTTGCTTATACCGGTCCATTGGCCTTAGGAGTAGAGTGTTCGCTAATGGTCCAGGAAACCGAGGTTCAATCCCAAGTCGAGTCGTACCAAAGACTCAAAAACGGTAATTGATGCTGCCTTGCTAAGTACTCAGCACTATAAGGTGAGGATCAAGGATAAAGTAGAGCAATCCTGGGAATAGAGTAGCGCCCTCCCCTACACCTTGGTGTTATAGCTATTGAAAATGGGGCCTTCAGCTCACCCTCGACTAAAGGGAGACAACTTTACCTTTTTTACATATTGGCTCAGAACTTTTTCTTTTTGTCTTTGTTGTTTGTTTTTTTGTTTTTTGTTTTTCTTAATGTCACTGTATACCAAGCTTTGTTGTTGCTGTTGTCTTGATTTATTTTTTTGTTGTTTTTTTTGTCTTTTTTTGTTTTGTTTTGTTTTTTTGTGTGTTGTTCCACACAAACAGATAAGTAAATAAAAAAAGAAGAAATATAAATGGTCATTACTCAATTATTTAGCATGCATTCCGTAAAGTTTCCTTTGAGACCAGACGGCTGGGGCTTTAGAATACACCGACTGCTTCTCTGCAGAGAGGTAACATCCGCCCCCACAAATGTCCTGGTTAGTTGATTCTTTTGTTTTATTTCATATTAACCCTTTTCGGGTCATTTAACGCCAAATTAAATTTCAAACAATTCAGTTTAGTACAGTTTTTGTTTACAAACAGTTAAATATCAAAACATTTCAGTTAAATATCAAAAACAGTTATATTTTAAACAATTCAGTCCAGCATAAGTAAAGAGTTTAGTTCTATTTAAAACAGTTCTATTTCAAACAGTTCAGTTTAACATAAGTACGCTATTTCAATGTCAAAAACAGTTCTATTTCAAACGATTTAGTTTACCATAAGTACGGTTTAGTTCTATTTGACCGTTAGATACGACCCGATCAAGTGCTACCACTCCAAGTCAGAGTGGACATAGGAGCAATGGCAACGAAGGGATACTCCATATTCCCCAAATCTCCATGCTGGAGCTTTGCGATCAGAAGGTTTAATGTCATATTCAGGGCACTCGTTATGGGGTCTTACTCATTTGCAGAGAAGCAGTTAGTGTATTCCACAGCCCCAGCCGACTTTACAAAACAAGTGTCCAGGAAATGATACTAAACAATCCATTGCTGGCAATACTTTAACCATTTAATTCGGGAAACATTGACAGATTTTCGCAAGCTTTAGCATGAGTTATAGCAAGAAATTTGAGCTGTTGACTTCTGTTTCCGTTTTAAGATCTTCCTCTCAAAGCAGTTAAGAACCACTGAGTATAAACTTGAAACGTTTTTAGTTATCTGTCTTATAAAATCTGCAAAAATCCTTGTGAAGTGTGAACTAAAAGGGGTCAACTTGGTGCAAGCGATCGTTGTGTTCATTCAAGGTTAAATTAAATAACCAATAAAATATTTGTACCTTCATTGCATATTTTCTGATGATGCAATGTTATTGTTGTTGTTGTTGTTGTTCCAGACGATAAATATTGAATAAAATAACAAGAAGCATCAAAAATTATAGTACTATATTATATTGTGAAATTGTACTACCACCGACCACTCATCTCACAAACGATTCAGGTAAGACGAACAAGACATGCAGAACATTGCTGGAGAAGCAAGGATGAACTCATAAGCAACGATCTCTCATATCTCCTACATATGGACCCGCCGGTGTTGGCCGACCAGCAAAACCTTACATCACCACTGTGAAGACACTGAATACAGCCAAGAGGACCTACCAGGAGCGATGAATGATAGGGATGGAAGGTGAGAAAACACCAGGGAACTCTGTGCTGTAAGCGCGACTTAATGATGATGATGATGATGATGATGATGAAAAAGAAAAACATCTCAAGTTCCGAAAGAAGTGTATTTTTACTTCATATTTTTTTGGGCTATTGTCGTTTTCTGCGTTATTTTATATCCTCGTTTCTGCTAATATCTTTCAGTTTCACCCTGCTTTGAATGACAACTGTTATATAACATATAACATGGATTTTCGGCTCGTTCCTAGTGACCCCGTGTGCTTTGACAGGCTGTCACGTTGTGATTAGTAAACAGGAAGATGACAGCGCATCATGGCAGTCAGGTCCAACAGGTGTGTAACCGGAATGAGACCACGTGATAACCATGCAGTCAGATTTAGAGTTCTGAGAATCGGAGTCGAGTGTGGGACTCGAAGCCGATCAGAGGCGTCTCTGATGAGCTTGCAAGGGGGTGCAAGCGTTGGCACCCCCTGGCTCCCGGAAGAGATATGGGAAGAAGAAGTCCTCTCTCTGAGTATATTTTTCTCCATCTATCTCTCAACT
This sequence comes from Sepioteuthis lessoniana, assembly GCA_963585895.1. Taxonomy (NCBI): domain Eukaryota; kingdom Metazoa; phylum Mollusca; class Cephalopoda; order Myopsida; family Loliginidae; genus Sepioteuthis; species Sepioteuthis lessoniana. The sequence goes on from OY757920.1 coordinate 8,248,514, forward strand.
AACAACAAACAGTGAGCCCCAATAAGATGAGAGATATATTTTCATAAAGAAGTGCGTTTCGTTCGTTCATTATCGTTGATTATGTTCTTGCTTGGGTGCATAAGACTCTACAACACAACCAGTTTTTAAAAGTCACTAGGAACTTTATTTTCGTTTTTCTTTACTTAATGAGAAAACCAGGGTTCTATTCTATTGTGGGATCCTTACCCATCTTACCATAATGGACTCTTTTCACCGTTATTAGTACGGAGAGATTTCGCTGACAGGAGGCAGATCAATATCGGTGTTATCCGAACAGTGCGAGACTTCTTACCGTTTCTATGTAACTCTATCTTTCTTGTGTAATATAATCTGTTATCTAATATCCGTGTTTGTATTTACATTAGTGACCCTTTCCGTTCATATACCCATAAAACTGATTTGTAGGAACTTGTGCTAGTTGCATTGACTTAAAAGACGAAATTAAAATAGTTATATTACCCTTTGTGAAGTTTACCATTTCTATTGACCCCTGTTATAGGGAACCACCTATCACGAAAACTATACAAGCCAGACGAACCAGACATGCCGGACATTGCTGGAGAAGCAAAGACGAGATCGTAAGTGATGTGCTCCTGTGGACCCCCGCATATGGCCAATCAAAAGCAGGACGACCAGCTCGAACATTCATACAGCAGCTATGTGATGATACGGGATGTAACCCCGAAGACCTGCCGAAGGCGATGAATGATAGGGAGACGTGGAGAGAGAGGGTCAGGGATATCCGTGCTAGCCGCACGTCATCATGATGATGAGATAGGGAACGTTATGAAGTTTATTGTCTGGATAAAAGTCCTTCAAGGGCATGCTATCTAAACTTCAATACAGATGTTCTCAACAGGTAAAGTGTGTTGTTAAAATGTGCCCTATCTGATACATTTATCTTTGACAAAAAGTCGATCAGTCCTTGGAACCGAGAGAGTTAACTCCTCAATTCGTTATAAGAGAACAGTTTCTTTTTTTAGAATATACTGAACAAGAGAAAAAGTGTTAACAGTAAAATCTTTGTCTTTTTTCTGAAGTGAAGTTGAATATCACAAGAAAAATCGCTTAATTAGTTGTACATACATTATCCAAAAACGAAGTAAAAGATATCGGAAATACCTGTTACGTCAGTAATTTATGTCATAAAATCCAATTCGAATCCTTAAAAGTATTTTTGTCGATTTAATGAGCCAATTTACGTATGTATTTATATTTCTAGCGTTTATGGAGCTTTCTGAATTTGTTTTATTGTGACTGGAAAATTCCTAAGATGTCATGTAATTCTATAAGCATATTAACCAGTATGCAATAAAAAAAAGTTCCTATCACTTTCTTCGCTTCACAACGCAGCGTGAAGGTGTTAGATTGTCGAATGCGAGGGTAAACTTTAAAAAGATACATACAAGTACATCAAAAGGAGGCCCGCTGTTAATCCAATGATGTTGAATAAACGTTATATATATATATATATATATAGAGAGAGAGAGAGGAGAGAATGAATAACGTTACTTTTCGTAAGTTTTCTTTTATTCATATGTCATGCTAAAGCAAACATATGAAAGAAAAAGGCTGATCCTAAATGTCAGGTAAGTGACATTAACCCATTATGCATAAGTTCGTTTGAGAAAAAAATCAACGTTGGAATAATAAACAAAGTTATTAGCACTTCACTTCACGTTAATACTTTTTAGAAAGGCATGGATCTTTCTCTCCCTTTCCACAATATTTAAACGGTTGGGCAGACTGTGCTCTTTATTCTTGATAATGCAACCGGTCTTAAAAAAAAAACAAACTCTGAATTCAAAATTCAGCGTTGTTCAATGTATGTATATACCCAACTCCTTCTCACGGGCAGGATGCGACACAAGGTCAATTTTTTAAGCTGGGTTTAACAGGTTTCAATTCAGAGTTTTCCTTCCCCAAGATCGGTTGCCATACCAAGGTTAAAGAGCCCAGTCTACTCCATATTTCTAGCCAAAGCCGGGAGGAGGATACTTAGATTCATACCTTTCTCAATGTTATGAGCGCTATGTGAAATGCAAGCAGCCTCGTCCAGGATTTAAACTCGGGTCGTTGTATTCATTTCCAGTGACGATAACAACGGGCAGCTCCGTTGTTCAATGTATTTGCTGCACACTAGTGTTGCATTGTTCCGTTGTCAGTTCATCCAAAACATGCAGCTGGCCTTACACAAGAATTTTATACTACAAAACAAAATCCCCACCATGTAAAAAAGCTAAAATAAAATGTTGGCCACTTATAAGTCGTTTACGGCTTAGGATCATTAGCTGGCGGCCTTAGTCGAGGGTGACCCGAAGGCTCCCTTTTCAATAGCTACAACAACGAGATGTAGGAGAGGGTACTACTCCTTTCCCTGGATTGCTCAACTTTATCCTTGATCCTTACCTTATAATGCTGAGTGTTAAGCAAGGCGGCATCAAGTACCATTTTTAAAGTCTTTGGTATGACTCGACCTGGAATTGAATTCCGGTCTCATGGTCCATTGGCAAACACTCTACTCATTAGGATATATATATATATATATATATATATATATAAATTCGTGCGCTTAGCGTAATGCACATCCTCGAAGAAAAGCGAATCAGTGGCTTAAGTTCAAATCCAGGACAAGGCTGTTCGCGTATCACTTCGCGCTCATTCTCTTAGAAAAGGCATGAATCTATCTCTTCTCTCTCAAGCTATGGGTAAATAATAGGACATGTTTTAGCTTTCATTAGGCATTTAGTCTAGCTGAAGGAACACTTTAAATTGAAACTAGCTTTACTCCGTTAAAAAGTGATCTTGTGTCACATCCTGTCTGTGGACGAGGGGTTGGACAACTAGATACAATTTAAAATTCGCAGAATGTACAGAATTTGGGTGAGCATGTCCACATTTTCGTTGTCATAAATACAATATTTTAGTTATAGTTGTACCAACAGATTTAATGTTGTAATATCTTCGGGTGCCTGTCGTTGTCGGTAGACTTCCCGAAAATTTTGGATTGAATCTTCTTAGAATTTTCACGTGTTTGAAGAAGGGGATATTTTAAGCCAGTTAAATCGTCCTCAGGATACTGCTTTTCTTCTTTCCTCAAAACCAGAATTGTGGATTAAAATGCTCGTTAAATTCATTGTGTCCCCTGAGAGTCGTGTGTTAAATCTCGAGATCCATAAATGCGAGTCATATTTTCTATCTGAGTTAAAAGTTAACAGCGGCATTAAAAGAAAATCAAATTATATAAATATATTCTTTAGACAACAGAATGAGAAAAAATTACTTTCACGAATTGAATAACAGATTTGGTTCGTAATTTCCCAAATATAATATAACGAACAGAGTATGGGTATTGCAAATGGCGGAAGAGTATAACAGTAGAAACGTTGTGACGAAACTAATCCAAATCGATTGATATATAAGGATTAATCTCGGAAAATTTAAGAAATATGTAGGAGGCTGACTTGGCGTAACGGTTATCGTCGTGGATAATGAAATTGGTGATTCTCGTTCAAAACCTGACGAGACTGTTTGCATTCAATTTTACTCCAATATCTTCGGGAAAGGCATGAACCCATCTCTTTTACTCTCAGTTATCGGTAAATATTAGAGCAAACTGGGTCCTTTAACCTTAGTAAGTCAGTCAGTCAGTCTAGGAGAAAGTAAACTATGAATTCAACCCAGGTTTACTCGGGTTAAAAATTGACCTGGTGTCAAATTCTTCTCGTGGCGGAGGGGTTTGGTAAATGCATACGGGTGGAAATATGAGAGAAAGCTTTTAGTTTCATTTATAGAAACTAACGTAATCTGTGAAGTTCAGCTATAAAAAAACATTTTGAGAAAGAGTGTGGAAGTATTTAAAAAGTTAAACGCTAAAGATATTATTTTAAAAGAATTGAAAATTTAAAGTTGAAAGAATCCAACTAACAGGTAAAACTTCTGCTTCAAAAATGTATAACTTAATATGCTGATAAAAAGGTTTTTTTTTAATCTTCAAATTACTAAAACAAATAAAAGTTTGTTTTTTTTTATAAAATGTTAGCGGCAATTTTGAAGCATGAAACATGTGCAAAATTAAAAACTGTCAGTACATGTAGAGAGACTGAAAAAGTCTTCCTAAAATATGTGTCGGTCTTAGCGCGTGTTTTAACATAACAAACACTGTATTACCATAATAAACATTGGCTCAAATGACCCATTTCTCTCGATGTTGAAAGACCTTTTATTCACAGAATAACGTTTTGATTCATGGGTGGTCTAAGAAAATGCTAGTGTTCTTTATAAAAGCCCCATGGGTCTTTTTTATTATTTTTTTCTTTCTTTTACTTGCATTTTAGAAGCCAAAACAAAAACACACAGCAACATGACTGTAACAATCAGGCATTCTGTGTTGTTGCGGTGATTATAAATTTATTGGAAAGCGTCTTGTTTGGTACAAGGACAAACTAGCATCTATTTAAAATATTAAATTACTTGCTGAGTCAGCTGAGCGAGTATCAAGTTCCTGTAGCGGTCTTGATATTTCCATTCCGGTGATAGTCAATAAGAAAGCGTCACGTGAACCAGTTGGCAACCCTAACCCTAACCCTAACCCTCCCATTTAAAAGTACGACGCTACTCTCTATTGCAAAGAGCGATAATTGCTGGGAAAATATGCTTTTAATTTAAATGATTTAATTTAGTCTGTTTAAGGTACATTTTATGGTGCCAGAATATTCAACTCATTATTCTAGTGGGTAGAGTGTTCGCCAATGGTCTGGAAGACCGAGTTTCAATCCGAGGTCGCGTCATTCCAAAGACTTTAAAATGGTACTTGATACCTCCTTGCTTAACACTCAACAATATAAGGTACGTATCAAGGGTAAAGTGAAGCAATCCAGAGTAAGGAGTAGCACCCTCCTCCACACCTCGGTGTAGTAGCTATTGAAGAGGGAGTCTTCTGGTCACCTTCGACTAAGATCGCCAACATTTACTTTTACTTACGTATAATTAGTTTATTTACAGCCAAATAAGAAAAACTTACGTGGTCCCTTCAATAAGTTTCCAGAAATTTTTGTACAGGCATTTAAAATTGTTGTAGACTCTTGAAAATTCAGTATGTTATTGCCATACATCTTATGAGATGACTGACCAATCTTTATGATTTAAGGTTCAAATGAACAGCTACAGCAGCAATTGGAATACACCCTACTAAACCCTGATTTTCACAGCTGGTGAATTTCAAGAATGCAATCTGGACTTTAGAAGAACGATATGCAATAAAAGTCTGTTTTAAACTTGGAAAATGCCATGCAATGACAGCTGGGTCTACTGCTATGACCCAGAAACCAAGAGACAGAGTTCCCAGTGGAAGCATGCTGGCTCTCCCAGACCCAAGAAAGCCAGACAGAACAAATCGACCTACAAACTTTTGATGACCCCGTTTTTGACAGCACTAGCATGATCTACAAGCACTGGGTTCCCACTGGACAGACAGTCAACAAGGAATACTATGTTGAGGTTTTAAGGGAGTTCAGCAAGTGATTCCGTCGGAAAAGGCCAGCACTCTTCAAATCGGGTAAGTGGCATTTCCACCAGGACAATGCACCAGTCCACAACTCCATCCTTGTCACAGACTATTTGACCAAGATGGGCATCAACACAGTTGCTCACCATCCCAATAGACCAGACCTTGCTCCCTGTGAGATTGGGTTATTCTCTAAGCTCAGAGGCTGTCGTTATGAGACAATTGAGGAGATGAAAGAGGCTGTGACGAAGGTCATTGACACGCACACACAAGAGGGCGTTCCAGAAGTTGTTGGAATGGTACAACAAGTGCATTGCAGCCGGAGGATATTACTTCGAAGGGGACTAGAGTTTCATGTGTGTACTATCAATAAAAGTGCCCAAACGAAAAAAGTCTGGAAACTTATTTAATGATCCTCGTAACTCTTAGAATAGCATTTCTATAAATTTTGTTTGGGGTATTACTCGCCCAATCGCGACACTTGCCACTTAGTGATCTAACTGTTTCTTCAAGACTACCTTCATGATAGTAATTAAATTACTTTTGTCTTTTGATAAAAAGACAAAAGAACATCAGGTTCATGAACTCAATTGACGCGACTTTTTTGAAAGTTTGGTGTCAGTAAAAAAAGAAAAGAAATATTCTATGTTTGAAAAACTATTCTCAGATTTTAATCACTAGTTGAAGTTCAGAAAATGGCGCTTCTGTTTCAGACTAATTTTCAATAATTTGTGGCTCTCAAAAGAATCATCAGTGATCACTTTGCGATTCTCTGCAATCCATTCTGTGGATATTCCGAGTAATTTAATCGATATATTACTGCCATTTTTTTTTTTTTTTTTTTTTTTTGGTGGGGCGTAAAACATTTCATTTACAGATCTAGACTGAAAGCTCAGCCAGCCGTCTCATCAGTTCTTAGAATACACTCCCTGAACTTTTTACCGAGGAGTAAGGTCCTATCACCCCCCAAAATTGTCCCCTTGGTATGAGACTAAACTGCCTCTGGTGATGAGTCTTTAGTCCCAGCTCCACTCGGGCCCGGAGTGGTAGCACCTGATAGGGCCCTATCTATGGGTTGAATAGAACTAACGGCATACTTATGCTAAACTGAATTGTTTGATTAATCTGAATAGCTTGAAATAGAAATGTTTTTCACAATTAAACTGTACTTACATTTAAACTGCGTGCTTATGCTAAATTGAATTGTTTGAAATTGAACTATTTTTGACATTGAAACTGTACTTACACTAAACTGAATTGTTATATATAACTGTTTGAATAAACTGAATGGTTTGAAATAGAAATTTTTTTGACAATTAAACTGTGTACTCATGCTAAACTGAATTGTTTTGAATAGGAGTGATTGTTTACATAAAAACCGATTTGGTGTTAAATAACCTACAAAGGGTGATATGCCATAAAACCCAACCAACCAAACCAAACTATTCGTTTACAAATCACACTCACACACATATATATACATATATATATATATATATATATATATATATATATATGTGTGTGTGTGTGTGTGTGTGTGTGTGTGTGTGAACAGGATTTGGCATTAGATAACCAACAAGGGTTAATATGCCGTAAAACTCAACCTCCCAACTTATTGTTTTTAGTAAAACCATTTAACTTTGTATATACAAATGATTATTATTTAATAATAGTTACTCGAAAATGTATAATGGCGTATATATTGGTATAAGATTGGAACACTTAACAGTATATAATTGTGTGCAAATTATTTGTATCAGATAGGAATACTTAATATATTTCTGGGTGTAAGAAACCACTATACATTTTTTTTTTTTTTAGTATAAACGTCCATAAACATGATTCCCTAATTGCTAGGCGTTAAATCAATCGAGATAAGCCGATACAATCAATCTATCAATCATAAAAGTTCTGAGACTAAAAGCCATGAAGTTATCTCAGCTCAGCACACTTCCGGCTCCCGGCAAGCAAGCCAAATTCGACAGGAAATGAAATGACATCAAGTTTGGTTTTTTAATCAATCTAATCCGCGAAATCTGATTTCAAAACACCAAATCGATTAACACAATCAGTATATACCTTCTGAAACGCCGACTAACTAAAATCCACTTTTTTAGTTCTAATGACATATCAACCTTCGTGGGTTATTTAATTCCAAAGTCATCCTTGTAGAAGTACAGCAGTATTACTATTTAATACATAGCTGGAGGGATAAGGGTGTTCATGCCTTTCCCCATGAATATTTGACTGAAAACGAACGCAACGGCAGTTCGAAGTCACAGGGAGCAAGGTCTGGACTATAGTGAGGCTGAAGAACTGTGTTGATGCCCATCTTGGTCAAATAGTCTGTGACAAGAATGGAGTTATAGACTGGTGCATTGTCCTGCTGGAAATGCCACTGACCCGATTTGAAGAGTGCTGGCCTCTTCCCAAGGAATCTCTTGCTGAACTCCATTAAAACCTCAACATAGTAACACTGACCCTAACCGTTTGGCCAATCAACTCTGGTGTATTGACTTCTTTACTCCTCCCACACCTTTGATCATCCCTCACAGACTCCCTGCCTTCCTTGAATCTCTTATGCTACTCAAAAACTGATGCTTTATTCGTGCAAGATGGTCCAAAAGCAGTCCAAAGCATTCCATACGTTTCTGTGGCATATTTTCTAAGTTTAAAACGGATTTTTATTGCATATCGTTTTTCTAAAGTGTCCTCACGTCCAGATTGCATTTTTGAAATTCACCAGCTTTGATAATCAGGTTTTAGTAGGGTGTATTCCAATTGCTGCTGTAGCTGTTTATTTGAACCTGAAATCATAAAAAAATGGTCTGTCATCTCATAAGATGTATAGCAATAACATTGTGAATTTTCAAGAGTCTACGATAATTTCAAATGCCCATAAATGTCTAGAAACTTATCGTATGCACCTCGTATTGAAATCACTTTTGAATTGTCGTTACGAATTTATGATTACAATAACTGTATAGCTATTTTGATTGTTAACTTCTTATTGCATTTCTTAATCCTCACGTCAGTATGACTTATAAATTATTGCCCGTATTTCAATTTTTACGCCTTTATCACGAGTATTTTAACTGTTTTGTTATTACAAATCTTTATATCTACTGTAATCGTATCTCTGCAACTATAGTAGAGTTCTTATTACGGTTGACAAAGTGAATGCTTGGCAATTGCTATTTATGTCTGACAATCAAAGTATTAACAATATTGCTACTATATTATTCTATGATTGATTTGAATGACCAACGATTCCGTGTTTTTATGACTGTATTAATAATACGGTCAATCTGTCACTATCGGAGCAAACATTTCAACTGTTCCGCCCATTTTTCGAACTGATATATCAATCTATTGTTTGTAAAATATCCTAACAATGTCTGACGTCTCAAAATTAAGTATTCGTATAAATTCTCATATTTTCTTTTCAGCGTCCTCGAGTTGAGAGACAGGAATACATTAACCCTATCCTCTGCGGGGGGAGTAAGACCCCACCAAAGTGTCACATCCTGGGTACGATACTAAACTGTAACTGGTGGTTAATATCCAGTTTTGGAGCTCTTGGAAGTACGAAGTATCCCTTCATTGCCATTACTCCCAGGTCCACTCTGATCTGGATTGCCCAGTCGGCTGGGGCCGTAGAATGCACTGACTGCACCCCTGCAGAGGGGTAAGACCCACCCCTAACGAGTGTCCTGGATATGACACTAAACAATCTGATGGTGAGGTTTCAGCAATGCTGGAGCTTTGGGGAATGCGGAGTACCCCTTCATTACCATCGCTCCCAGGTCCACTCTGGCCCGGAGTGGTAGCAACTGATAGGGCCCTATCTATGGGTTAAATAGAACTAACGTGCCCGTGGTGTAATGGTTATCGTCGTAGGAAATGGACAAGGCGACACGAGTTCAAATCCTGGACGAGATTGATTGCATTTCACATTGCACTAATACTCTTAGGAAAGGTATAAATCAAATAATTTTCCCTTCAGCTATGGGTAAATAGTAGAGCAGACTAGGTTCTTCAGCCTTGGTGAGGCAACTAGTCTAGGAGAAGGAAAACTCTGAATTCAAACCTGTTAAACTCAGCTTAAAAAAAATTGACCTTGTGTCATATCCTGCCCGAGCTGAGGGGTTGGTAAATATGGTTAAATAAAACTAACGGCATACTTATGCTAAACTGAATTGATTGAGTAAACTGAATAGCTTGAAATAGAAATGTTTTTGACCATTAAACTGTACTTACATTTAAACTGCATACTTATGCTTAACTGAATTGTTTGAAATAGAACTGTTTTTCGACATTAAAATTGTATTTACACTTAACTGAATTATTACATATAACTTCTTGAATAGTTTAAAATAAATGTTTTTGATAATTAAACTGTGTACTTATGCTAAACTGAATTGTTTGACTAAACTGAATAGCTTGAAATAGAAATGTTTTTGACACTTGAATTGTACTTACATTTTTATTATGTATGATTTTTTTACCTTTTTAAAATATTCAACTTGATAGTTTAAGCAGAATTTTAGTTAATATACTTCTTGGTCTTCCTCTGGTGCATATTGCATTTCATCTTTAAAAATGGTTCAATAATATTTTTGTCTTTTTCTTTGCTTCCTCAGAAATTGAGAAAAACGTTAAAATGTGCAACGAATATGATTCCCTAACGTCTTGGCATAAAATAATCCCAGACAAGTTGATGTGCAATTAAAATCAATCAATATTCAATTTGATAGTTTTAGCAGAATTTCAGTTGATATACAGTTTGGCCTTCTTCGTGTGTATATTGTATTTGATCATTAAAAATGGTTCAATAATATTTTTGTCTTTTTCTCAGAACTTGAGAAAAACGTTAAACTTTATAACTGTAGTTGTTGCTATGATTGCTAACAGAGTGGTTCAGCTGGTAACGCAAGTATTAAGACAACAGAACTACTTCCACTTCTACATCCGTCTTGTTATTTCGTTTTTATCATTACAATCGAAGTGAGATTGTATCATTGATGCTGTGGCTGCTGAACTAATTATGCAATCATTTTATTGTTAGAGGAACAGCATCATTGACATTGTTATCATATTAGGAATACTGAGACATTCCTCAGAGACACTGAGGCATTTCTGAATATTGTAAAAAAACTTACGTTAGTATGGTTCAAGGTCAGAGTAAGAATTTTCTGTCACGGCAGTCTACTAACTTGAAAGAAAATAATTGTCCTACCTTGAAAATCTTCATTCGAAATATGTCTTTATCTGAGCCGAACTACAAAAAATACAAAGTATCTACAAAGCTTCGCTTAAGTTTGGCACAATATCATGAGAGGCAAGTACTCAGTACATCAACAAGAGTTCTCACTTATGTAAGTGTTTTATTTTCTATGTTATAATTCAACTTGGTTTTCGCATGTTCAGCTTATCCATACATCCTCCCCGCAGTCAAGTGGGATATTCTGTGTCCAACTCCGGTGAAATTGTTCTGTGCTAACTTTATTGTCATAAGTATCATAGTAAACAAATTATTTTATATTGGTTTGCTGAGGATCAGATGAGTTCAGAAGTTCTGATAAGTAACAACGGTAATCGAAGGCTGAAAAAGAACAAGAAAAAATCTTCAAAAATTCATCAATACCAGCAATACTATTATACAAAAAATAGAATATGTAACTATATCTTCTTGAATTTTCGGTAGAATTAAATTCTAACAAGATATATGTGGAGGAGTGTCCTCGTGGTGTAATGGTTAAAGCGATGGCCGGCGGAATCGTAGTAAGCGAGTTCGTACTCCAGTCGTGCTATTACGTTCACTTTCGGGCAAATAACCTTGGGAAAGGTATGAACCTCCTTGTCCTCCCAACTATGGGTTAAATAGTACCACTACTGTTCTTCGAGAAGAATGGCTTTGGCATTAAATAACCGACGATAGTTGATATGCCATTAAACAAAGAAACCAAACTGTAACAGCAGCAACTGGGGCCAAAAATCATAGACACGAGTCTCGTACTGATGAAGTTGTATATCTTTATTTGCACACGTGTTAGGTGTAAAATGCGTACGTTGTCCAATTATACATTCTCCAACGTGAAAACTGAAACAAAACAAACGCACTCGTAAATGTTCCAAAAGAGGCAACACACCACGAAAGTGATGATTTAAATCAAATCAATTCAAGAGAATTCCCATGCTTACCTCTTTTTGCCTTGCTAGTGACCCACGAAGAAAAACGTCAGCCTCGCATGCCAGTCGATTTGAAAAAGGCCGAATTCGCGCCAGCCGGTGTTCCAGCCGGAAGTCCCTCCTGCACCTTCCACCCGGAAGTGACCGGTGCGGGAGGCAAAATTCAATCTAAAAACTATACCGGCTGAAACGCAAACTCTTACATTAACACAAACCAAGATATATGTCTATTAAGTATTCAAATCTTTATACCATTTATTGTAAAGTCAAAAATTTGATTTTTATGTAAGAAAATAGCAAATCATCCTCCCTTGCTAAGATACCTCCTCTTCATTTTTTTCGTCCCATTGAATTTCCACGCGTCCGGCTTGTAGCTTAGTAAGCCAGATGGCTACATCTTTGGGGACCTCGAATGATGTAATGATTAGAGAACGAGATTAGAGAGTTCGATGCTCACTTTTCTATATTCCAGAGCACATGGCCAACTAAGCTTAGTTATGATTATGACATAACTAAGCTTAGGACATGACGATCACATAATTACATCTTGGATATTCACTGTAATTGAAATCGTTGCAGTAGCCATTAGATTAGTTTGCAAACCACTGTTTTACTATCACACACACAAACACATATACATACACACACACACACAGACACACACACACACATATATATATATATATATATATATATATATGTGTGTGTGTGTGTGTGTCTGTGTGTGTGTGTATGTATGAATATTAGTTTTCAAAATAGTCGTTTGAACTATGTTGAATATTCTCCCGACTTTCTAATATAAGTTGACGTTGTCGTCTCATCTTATACTCAAAATTGACGCAGTGGAATACCGATTCATTTTCCGTATCTTATACACTGAATTTTACCAAAAATTCTATTCTTGTTCAGTGTATTGACATGTTATCTAGTCAATACAAAGCTTCCGTTATTGAATTAACCTTTCATTCCGGAAAAGTTGTGAATACAACAAAATAACAATTGTGATACACTCAGTGCGGAATTACACCTGGTTGTTATAGTCTGAAACGTTAGTTTTTTCGCCTATTACCATTTGCAAAGTTATCTTAAAACGATTCTCTTAACGCATTTCCACCCCCACTCTCTCTCTCTCTCTCTCTCTCTCTCTCTCTCTCTCTCTCTCTCTCTTGCTCTCAGATTAATCTGTTAATTGTTGAACACTTTAACTACCGTAAATGTGACAGTACCAGTGCTGCTATCAAGATGAACAATCAGCAAATATTTTTTGTGACGTACAACAAATTTCAACGATGACTTTGTTCTTAACGGTTGTTTGAACCTTTGTTTAAAAATAAAAACAACTTTTAAATACGCAAAATAAATGCAATTTCAAATAAACATATTCTGGGAGAGGGTGACCTCGTGGTTTAATGATTAAAATCGCTGGACTGTGAAATCGTATTGAGCAAGTTCGGAATCCAGCCCCGCTATTACATTCACTTTTGGACAAATACCCCTCGGAAAGGCATGAACCCCCTTATCCTCCCAGCTATTGGTTAAATAGTACCACTACTGTTCTTCTTGCACTACTTGGACGCTAACTAAACGGCTGGAGAAAAAGCTAGACGGTAATTACACAAGAATGCAGCCAGCAATATTGAACAAGTCCTGGAGGCAACACCCCACAAAGCGCCAACTATACGGCCACTGACCTCCCATCACGGAAACTATCCAAGTTAGACGAACCAGACACGCAGGACACGGCTGGAGAAGCAGGAACGAGCTCATAAGTGATGTACTCCAATGGAACCCCACATATGGCCGTGCAAGAGCAGGACGACCAGCACGAACATACATTCAGCAGCTATGTGAGGATACGGGATGTTGTCCTGAAGACCTACCTAGGGCGATGAACGATAGGGAGGAGTGGCGAGAGAAGATCAGTGATATCCGTGATGACGGCACGACATGATGATGATGATGATGACTGTTCTTCTAGGAGGAAGGATTTGACATTAGATATTAAATAACCCAAAGAGGTTCATATACCATTAAACAAAAACAAAAATCAACATATTCTGCTTTTACGTAAACTCCCCTGACGAAAAAGAAAAGGTCCTTACTTTTAGCATGAAGAGGGATGACAAGAATATCATTAGTTATTAAATCCAACAGATTTTTTTTTCTGGCTGCGTCATTTTTAAGAAGAAAAAATAGAAGATTTGAAAAGCAAGAAATTTTCGAAAATAGACTAAACAACGGAAGTGTTTTTTAAGCCATCAAACAATATGTATCTACAATTGCCTTAGCCCTTTCAAAACTGCAAAAAATTGCAGAATTTTTTATTAAACGTATGTAAACCGTTTATACTTATTGTAACGGTAGCACCATGAGGCAAAAAAAAAGGTAAAAGGCTCGACTGGTAAAGAAGTTGCTTATTCGCAATGGGTCTTCGTTTCTTCTTTTGACTCTTCTTTCACTGTTAAACTATAAACAAAATAGAAAACAACTTCTGTAATCCCTTTCACACAGATCAATAATTCGGGCAAATACAGATACAGTGTGTGATTCTTACCTCTGTTCGCCTCAAAGAATGCCCCCTTCAGAAAGTCTAAAATCGCAGCTGTCAGGCAACACGTGTGTTCCGCTTGGAGAAATGGTAATAAAATGGTCAACCCTTCCTACCGTGTCACGTGTGTGACTGGTCGGTGTATAATGGTAATATGTACCCAACTCTAAGGACGCCCGTACCAAACAAGGGGGATAGCTCCCTCATTTACACTTATTTTATGCGTAGAGGTTAGGGAATTGCGTTTATTGTATATGTACATTTTTTGCGAAGTTATTTCTTAAGTTTTTTTTGTTTTTTTTAGTTATGATATCAAATATTACAAATACAATTATTTGCACTCAGTTGTAAGGTTTCAAGTATTCGATTCTAACACTAATAACTATATGGTTTCAAATAGTTATTTCTGTTTTATAACAGTCATTTCGTTGCACACATACTTTCAAGTAACGAATAATAATCCTTAGTAAACAGTTCTTCAACTATTCTTAATACAAATAATTTAGAATTATATTGCATCAAGAATTTCTATTTAATACGAATCATATTTTCAAGCAGATCTCTTTGATCCATTGATAGGACCCGAACAGGCACTACCACTCCGGGTCAGAGTAGACCTGGGAGTAATTTCAATCAAGGGATACGCCACGATTCCCAGAACTTAAGCTGACCATCAGATGGAATTTAGTGTCCTACTCAGCAACACCTTTTTGGTGGGAGGGTCTATTACCTCCTTGTGGGGATCATCTTCATCGTTATCATGGCGTGCCGCTAGCACAGATTTCCCTGGCCCTCTCCCGCCACTCGTCCCTATGGTCCATCTCTCTCTGTAGGTTTTCCATGCTTCATCATGTATCAGATCTGAGCTGTTGTAGATAGGTTCTAGCTAGTTGCCCTACCTTTGCACATCCATATAAGGAGGTCCACTGGATTAGAGCACTTATGAGCTCGCCCTTACTTCTCCATCAATGTCCCGCATATCTTGCTCGTCTAATCTGGATGGTTTTTGACATGGGTTGTAAGTGTCCATACAGCTGCTGATTTATGGCATACTGCCTCTAGGACTTGTTCAATACATTATCATTCATCATCACCATGTCGTGCTGGTAGCACGGATATACCTGACCCTCTCTCGCCACTTTTCCCTATCGTTCATCGCCTCAGGCAAGTCTTCTGGACAACATCCAGTATCCTCACATAGTTGCTGAATGTATGTTCGTGCTAGTCGTCTTGCTTTTGTACGGCCAGCTTGCAGTATTATTGTGCAATTGCCGTCGAGCTTTCCTACATCCACTCAATCAGCGTCCATGTGGTGCATCCGTACAGCAGTATTGACACGACCGCTGCTTGGAAAAAAACTGCACTTCATTTTATCTGATAGGGGATACAGACAGCGTATTCTACCACCCACCCCCCACTACGAGATGGGCACTTGTCATGATTTTGTGGCTTTAATTAAAGAAAGACTGTCAGTCAGAGATATATGTAAGCCGGTAGATATTGTCTTTTGCTTTTAAGAAAGAAAGTTTCTTTGTGTCACTGAGGTGCAAATGGAGCTTATAAACTGAATGAAGCCAGGCAAACAACAGCTCCTTCAAACAAACAAAAAACAAAAAAACAAAACGATGGTGGTTTATGTGACGGGGATTTTTCAAACAACTATATTTTTGAATGTGATACCAAGATTGGTCTTTGTCTTTAGGGACAATTTAAAAGGCTCCATTCATCCTTTTTATTTTGTCCTCAGCTGCCACATTCAAAGAGTATTCATTCTTGTCTTCAACTCTCTAATTAAAGACGAGTCATTACAGCTGCAGTTTCATCTCCCACAATGATATTCAAAATTTCATGATTCTTATGTAAATTTTCTGTCAGAATGAAATTCACTTTCTATTTCCAACAGAATATTAATTTTTCTCCTTGTTGAGTTGACTGATTATCTCCCTTGTTTTCCTCTACATGCACTGAGTTTAAATTTGAATTTACATTTTTTCTTGCCAATCATCTTCATCTCCACAATTTTTCTGAAAAATGTATGAAACCAATAAAATTCACACAAAGCCAAAATCTCAAATTCGCCTTCTTCACTTGATGGGATGAACCGTGTAAATTCTTCTTTAGTTTCTTCTCTCTTGATTGATTTTAACAGCATGTCAAACCATTACGGTTATTTTATGCTAAGAGGTTAGGGAATCGCCTTCATTATTCACATTTTCAGTTTTGTATAGTTCTTTCTTAAGAGGTTTCTTTTTTTACACATAGTCCTGTCGAATACGAATAAATTTTGAAAAATATCTGTTTGACCCATAGATAGGGCCCATACATGCACAACTACACCGAGTCAGTGGACATGGAAGTAATGACCATGAAAGTGTACTCCACAGTTCCAAGATTTTTAGAATTGAAGCCAAACCATCAGATGTAGTTTAGTGTCATATTTTGGACACCCCTTTTTGGGGGGACCCTATCCCTCTGAAAGGGATACAGTCACCGTATTTTAAGACCTGTTGACAGGGCGCTAAATATCTTGAAGTCAACCCTTAAATATTTTACATCGCGGTTTATAATTTGTAAGCTGACTCTCATTATTTCCAAAGGTTTCTTTTGTCTCGCACAAAGTTATAAATGGTGATATTCTTAAATAGTCACTCGTTTAAGTATTGATAAGTTTCGTGTTGCTTTACTTCAGTGATCAAACAAGAAAAAGTGCTTTCGACATGACTGTAAGTTGAGACACCAATTTAAACCAATGAAAGTAAAGTAAGTAAGGTTGGCGAGTTTAGTCAAGGGTGCCCAAGGGCTCCCTTTTTAATAGCTACTACACCAAGTTGTAAAGGAGGGCGCTACTCCTTTCCCTGGATGAAACCAATGTAAATCGCGATAAATACAATGGATCCGGGCCAAAAACGACTAAATACAGGCTGATATATATATATATATATATATATATATATATATATATATATATATATATATATAATTGCTGCGATGGGTAAATTGTCGTCTGAATAAAAAAATCAATGGAGGTGAATTAACTAGCAGACGCCATGTAAATCACTTATGGAGCTATATTTCTTTATTTTTTTATGAAAAGCTTGGTTTGGTTGGTTTTATGGCATATCAACCATTGAAGGTTAATTAATACCAAATCATCTTTATACAAATATATTAACTATATATAAAATTTGTAAACTTTTTCTCTCGCGTACAAATCGGCCTGTTTGTAAATCTTGGAAAACTCTGACTGCATTCCCAGCAAAGGGGTACGACCTCTCCAAAAAAGAGGTGTCCTGGTATGACACCAAACTCCATCTGGGGGTCAGGCTCCAGTTTTGGAAATCTGGGAACTGAGGAATATTCCTTTATTACTATTACTTCCAGGTTCACTCTGACTCAGAAGAGAAGTAAATTTTTGAGTCCTATCTACTGGTCTGTTTGAAAATTATTTGTATTAAATAAAAATACTTGATACCAAGTTACTTGATGCTATAATTGTTTACTAACGATTTATCATTTTTCACACAAGCATTAGATGATGATTTTCCACTGGAGTCTGAGTGACCGCAAATCTCCTCAAATCACCAGGACTCTCCTTCGTATTCTGCTCGATCCACTTATTTCCAAGTCCTCTACTCTCAGTAACAATCTTTTGGTGACTGGCAATTACAATTGGTATCACTGCAACATTCATGTTCTACATCTTTTTCAGTCCTCTAGCAAGGTTTAAGTTTTATCTCTCTTTTCGCTTTCCTTCAGTTTCACCGTGGGGTCAGCCAGGACGGCAAAATCCTCTACTCGGCAGTTTTTTTTTTCTTTTTGTAGACTATCTCTAGGTCTGGTCGTCTGGCCGAGATTAGGTGATCCGTTTTTATCTCAAAATCTCAAAGAATTTTGTACATTTATCAACCCCTCCGCTCGAGCAGGATATGACACAAGGTCAATTTTTAAGCGGAGTTTAACAGGTTTGAATTCAGAGTCTTCCTTCTCCTAGACTAGTTGCCTCACCAAGGCTTAAGAACCTAGTCTGTCCTACTATTTACCCATAGCTGTAGGGAGAATAATTGGATTCATACCTTTCCAAAGGGTATTAGTGCTATGTGAAATGCAATCAGTCTCGTCAAGGATTTGAACTCGTGTCGCCGTGTCCATTTCCTGCGACGATAACCATTACACCACAGGCACCTCCAAATTTTGTACATTTATTATCATTATCATTATTACTCATTGCAAGTTTTTCCCACCAGCGTTAGCTGATAGTCCTTCACTGGAGTCTGACTGACGAGTTTTCTCTGGTCTGCAGAACTCTCCTCAGCATGGTAACCGACCTCACCAATGCTGTAGTTTACACAGACTCGGCTCGTCCTTTGATTTCCAACTCCCTAAGCCTCCTTACCAAGCCCTTGGGAATCGTTCCGAGTGCATCAATTAGAATTGGTATCACCGTCATCTTTATGTTCCAATACTTTCTTAGTTCTTTTACAAGGTCTTATTATTGTTATTATGATTGTTATTATTTGTGACTTAAAACTATAACTGTGTATACACAATGAGTCGTATTAAATAGAAATAATTGCATCAATTATTTGTATCAGATAGGAATACTTGAATCTATAAAAATGTGTAAAAATTATTTCTATTAGAGCGGAATATTTGAGATCATATAACTGTGCAAAAAAGATTTTAAGAAACAATTTCAGAAAAAAATGTACATATGAAAGTACAATGAATGCGCTTCCCTGACCTGTAGACATAAAATAACCCCAGATGAGATGACATGCCGATAAAAACAATTAATCAAGTTCTAACTTAGCAATTTATCTTAATCCGTTTCAGTTTAAAACATTTATTTTTGAAAGTGTAAACAAGAGAAAGAATAGTCGCAATAAAAACAATAAAAAACAAAAATAAAAGCTATAAAACAATAAGAACAACAAGAACAATATAAAGAAAAAGAATCTACTCATTGACGAAGTCGTATAATACTTCACGAGATTGTTAATGTCATTAATATTTTTCTATCATGCAAATGAAATATTGTTGTTCCAATTTTTCCCTGTTTCTTTTCTCTTTTGACACAAATAGATTTAGATTCTTTTTTCCCCTAAAAATTTCATTTCTATTTTAGATTTTCATGCACAGTATCTCACAGCATTGATATTTTTCTAGTTAATAGTTATTTTTTTGAAAAATTTCCTATCAGAATTGCTAAGATTCAAGGTTTTATTCATAAGTCGATAGTCGGCATCGAAAAATCCTCTTTTCGTATTCTTTTAAGATGCATGTTTACTAAGCTGAGGAGCTTATTCTAGATCAGGGCTAAAAGTATGGAGCAGTCAGCAAATATCAGCCTCATTACAGTCGTACTGATTTGCAAAGCTAGCTTACTAACAATTACTCTGCGGTAACAGTTATTAACAAAGTTGAGACTATCATGACATAAGGCCACAAGTATTGGTGACTGAACGTGAATTGCATTCATACTATCATTAGTGTGAGATGCGATGTAATGATTGTTAAATTTGCCTTAGATTGAGAATTAATTTTTTTTCCGCAATAAATAAAAACTAATTCTCAGATTAAGAAGCCTCATCTCAAAATGATTCCAATTAAAGACAATTGCCTTAGGTTGCTTTACTAAAAACACTACTAGCTTGATAAGAAACTCAGCCACTCCCACTGTTACATAATGAATAGGTCACTTATTAATTTTGTAAATTAAGTGTAAAATTCAAAATATATAAATTCAAAAGTGAACTGGTAATTCGTTAAAAGAGTCATGGAAAATAACCGGCAATATGATAGAAAAAACTTGACTCTTGGCTGACCTTTTCCAGCTGGTTAGTTATGTCGTGAGAACGGATCAATTAGGCAGAGTTGATCAGAGTGAGTTCCGGCACCGTAAGGAACGGACGCCTAAAATGGCTCTCTCTCCAGCTATACGGTTGACTTGGGAAATTGGGTGAATAAAGCCGTCGAAACTCAAACAAAGTCTTTATGGCCATTTATAAAAACAGAAGAGGACACGGAGACCAAGATAAACCCAAAACCACCCGAAGAATAAGTCCCAGACAAGATCAGAGAATCCAGTCAAATACATAAGTGTAGGAAAAAGAATAAGGTGTAAATCTTCGTGGTTCCTTGTATGTCCCGACTCTCTCTTCACGCAACATTTTCGCCAACCATTTCGACCTTTTTCGTAACACCATGTCCCTGGACATGGACCTGATTGACATGGCTGGGATCGTTGTCTATCTAACTAAAAAATCCGGGTGTTCTTTTCTTATTAGAACAATTAGTGTGAGACTTCTGTGCTGATGTATTTACCTTCATCGCCATTGGACACATCCAACATTCTAGGAAAAACCCTCAGATTGATACCCAAACACTGAAATTTTGGGATTACAGTTTCTGGCATGAATACCAAGTAATACAGAGAACCAATTCCAAATTTCTGAAGAAGAGAATTGCATAATGGTGCTTTTTTCTTCACAGACAGTGCCCAACTGACACTAGTTTGCTTCACAGTAGATAAAACCTGAAACAAGCAAGGTACACACGCAAAATTAATAATTCAAAATGGTGATATTTTACTCATTGCATCCAGTAAATATTGAGTGTGATAGTAATTTACGAAGCTCTTTGCTTCGATTTGGCACAAGGCCGAATGAATGGGGCACCCAATGAGACTCGAACTCACTCGTGTTGGTTTGCTAGTCAAGCACACTAACCATTACACCACCAGAGGTGCCCTAAATATTGAGTGTGATAGATGAATTGTTGATATTTCCCATACAAGATGACAAAGGGCCAATTTTTATCACAGGTTATGAAGGACTAGAGGAAAGAAAGTAAAACAAAGCTTTATACAAACACAAGTATCCCCTCAACTGAATATGCTTCGTTTTTTTCTCCGATGAGAAACATTTCTACAAGGATCAGATAATGAAATCACAGAACAAATGGTGGATTACCCTGTCCCTACAAGCTGTACCGATATTGATGAAAACCCAACACCCAGTCTACATTATAGTGTTTAAGATGATCACTAGCGATGGGGACGTCGAGCCTCCCTCTGTCTCCCTACCTGGCCACAAACTCAAGACAGAGGTCTACTTCAAGTGCCTGGAGGAGGTGGTGCTGCACTGGATCAGGAAGGTGACTGCTAGAAGATGTTTCTACGTTGGCCGTGAGATAATTTCTGCGAACACACCAATCCAAAAATCGTCCCGCCTAGCTCCTCTGATTGAAATTCCCATGATTATTATGTATAGGATGCAGAGACAAACAAAACTTCTTGTAACACCAGAAATGAACTTAAGACACGGATAACGGCAGCATCTACCAATTCAAGCAATTTGACCGTCGGAAATGCTTGCAGGTGATTAAGAAGTCATCTGGAGGCCAGGGTTGAAGTCAATATTGATTTCTTTTAATAAATATTATATATAGTATTTCAAGATATCTTCATGTAATTTTGGTAAATATATCTAATAAAGTGAGATGTCGGGCTAATTTTCATTTTGTGTAATTAAGACAATCTACCCATCGCACCATTTATATATATATATATATATATGGGGGGGGGTATGTGTGTGTGGAGGAGGTCTCAAACTTAGATGAAATAGAATGACTATTTTTCATAGGATTATTTTTAGATGGTTTTAAAACGCTTGAAACACGATTTGATAAATGTGTTGCATTGTATGATGAATATATGGAAAAAGAAAGCATGTACGCTTCATACCTCTTGGTTGTTTCCTTCTCATTCGAGTTAGGAACTTTTCAGCAACATCCTCTATATATATATATATATATATATATATAAAGAAGTGCTTCTTCATGTTTTGTTTTTTTGCACTGATCTATCGTGTTTCTCACGATTTACATGGGTTTCAATTAGTGTCTCAACTTACAGTCATGTCGAAAGCACTTTTTCTTGTCTGATCACTGAAGTTAAGCAACACGAACCTTATTAATACTTAAACGAGTGACTATTTAAGAATATCACCATTTGTGACTTTATGCGAGACTAAAGAAAACTTTGGAAATAATGAGAGTCAGCTTACAAATTATAAACCGCAATGTAAAATATTTAAGAGTTGACTTCAAGTTATTTAGCGCCCTGTCAACAGGTCTTAAAATACGGTGACTGTATCCCTTTCAGAGGGATAGGGTCCCCCCAAAAAGGGGTGTCCAAAATATGACACTAAACTACATCTGAGGGTTAGGCTCCAATTCTAAAAATCTTGGAACTGTGGAGTATACTTTCATGGTCATTACTTCCATGTCCACTGACTTGGTGTAGTAGTGCATGTATGGGCCCTATCTAGGGGTCAAACAGATATTTTTCAAAATTTATTCGTATTCGACAGGACTATGTACAAAAAAACTCTTAAGAAAGAACTATACAAAACTGAAAATGTGAATTATGAAGACGATTCCGTAACCTCTAAACATAAAATAACGGTAAGCGATTTGACATGCTGTTAGCGCGAAATGAAACGAACAGGATTCGAACTCTGGTCGCTGATTCCATTTCATATAACAATAACCGTTACGACAAGCGTGCCTCATATTTGCAGATGTAAGACTAGCAGTAAGTATAACAGTTTTGCGTTTCTATAATTCCAAAAATCAGTGACTGACGGGAAAGATAACGTGCTCCAAAGATAAGAAGTTTCCAAAAGTAAAAAGTAATTTACTAATAATTACTTGATTTCCACCGAATATCCCATTGATGTGTCCCTGTACCAGACTAAAATTCTTAAATAAAAAAGACACCAGCGACAGAGTGATGGCTAGTGCTAATCTCGCTGGCCATCGTTAATAATTTTCACCTGTTACTTCAGTGCTGTGTCTTTATGTCGGATCAAAATTCTTAAATAACAAAAGCACCTTTTATATAGCCATGGTGAGAGGGCTAATCGCACTGACTATTGTTTTTAATCCTCACTTGTTGTTTCACTTCTTTGGCAGACTAAGGTAAGATTAATGAAGATTTGGATCGAAAATTAAAAACCACGACTCTCCACCGATTTGTAGTGAATTCCTTCCTTCCTGTGTTTGGAATCTTTGAGGACTTGGGTCAGGTTTAGCTCAGTAAACACCTGAAGGTTATGGGGAGCAAAGTGCAAAACATTGATTTCAACATACGGATGAAAAGACTTCATTTTTTTTTGTCCGTCAGTCAAGTGCCGCTTCAACGTACAAGAGCTAAAGTACACAAAATATTTTCAAAGTTTCGCGATTTAATTCCTTTTTTTTCCTCCGAAATCTTGGCTTTCTAATTCTGTTCTTCGTCTTGACTCCGATGTTAACTTCTCTCATCTCAGTTCTCGAGTCAATGAAAAGCGTTGCAAGTGCACGCGCAAATTTGATAGGACCAAAATAAATTGAACAAGTCTTTTGTCCGACTTCCCTTATGTTCATAGTCACACGATTTCTATCAAAATTTGATTTGATTTCTGTTAATTTTTTTTTCTTTTGCTTTATGGTCTCCATTTTCATGCTTCCTTCACAAAGAATGCAGTATGCTTGCTTTTCTTTTTTCTGTCTATCATTTCTTTTGTTTATTTATTTATTAATTTATTTTCTTTTTCTTTTTTATTTAATATTTTCCTCTCTTTCGTCTTTTGGTTATTGAGAAAAGAAGTATATGTAATTGAATTAAATGACAATACAAAAAATAATACATTTATACACAGGCACACAGAGACGTGTGTGTGCTTGTACCACAGTAAATACGATCTTACTCTCAATTCAGATACTCTGTGAGTGTAGATATTTACCAAACGTAGCTTATTTTGTTACAAAAAAAAAATCATGGCAGGATCTTATTTTGCCGCGAAACAATCTTCACCCTGTTTGTCTTAAAAATCAGTCCGAAACCTGGCTTATTGGTTGTGATTAGATACCAACCACAGAAGCCAGGGAGAATTAAGCAACTTTTTAAACTACCAAGTCGACCCAATTTCTACGTAATATTTAGTGCAACGGTTATCATTTGTCGCAAATCGAATCGGTGAGCCGAATTTAAATCCTAGACGAGGCTGTTTATATTTTCACTTCATGCTAACACTCTCAGGAATGGTATGAATCCATCTCTTCTCTCTCAGCTATAAGTAAATAGTCGGACAGACTGAATTCCTTAGCCTTGTTTAGCCAACGAGTCTAGAAGAAAGAAAACACCAGCTTTACTCCGCTTAAAAATTGAAATTGTGTCACATTCTGCACATGGTGGAGGAGTTCGACAAGCACATAGCACAATGTCTACGTTGCACGACGGTCAGTTTCTGAGTGTAGTGAGTTCAATCCTCAGCAAATTTCTCTGTGTCTGACTCCGGCCCAAGTTGGTAAATAATTTGTTACTTGGTTAGCAAGGCATTCTAGCAGATTATTACTGCTATAACAAATCCGATCTTCACTGAGAGATTTATTCTTATCACATTGACCTAGATAAAAATAATGTTAGCTAGTACCGTATATAGTCATGTTTAAGTCGATAAGCTGACCCTTTGTAATCAGAAAATCACTAATTTATAGAATAATTTTTTAAAGACAAAGTTTCTCTTCCTCCTTCCCTTACCCAGTCTGCAGAGGGAGAAGAACCTATCCCCAATGAGTGTCCTGATATGATGCTAAACTATCTGTTATGGCCCTTAGAAGGGGTCGCAAAGAGAACAGAACACCACGGTTATAGTATAGGTATATATTTACAAGAACAACGGATATTTACAAGAACATAGGACGGTAAGCTAGTTCGCATAACCGCGCGGGGGTGAGGTTAGGTTCCGGATCTAGACTGACTTCGTATTGCTGTGTCTTCCGGTATTAGGGAGTGTGGTTGAGTCCATTAGTAGGTGATTCCGCCACAACACTATCGAATTGTTCGGGTCCACTTCTAGTACTCTGGGAAATGTAGAGTACCCCTTCATTGCCATTACTCCCACATCAACTCTGACCTTAAGTGTTTGGGTCCCATCTATTGATCGAATAGAACTATTTAATCATTTACTATATAAGGAACAGAAGAAGGTTGTTATTCGTAGCTGACGGGGGTGTTGAACGATCGGCGAATTGTTGGGTTTTGTTTGGATGATTCTGAGTTTCGTATTTAACTCCGTTTTATTTTTCTTATTCCATTCACTTGTTGTCTTCTTTTGCCTGTGTGAAGCTGCAAGAGAATTAAGGACACTTTTATGTGAAAACTTTATTTTAGGATTCACGACTATACTGTGGCGTAGAAATAGTTTCCTGGGCCATCAGAAATAGTTGCGTATGCTAGACAAGCTATTGAAATACATTAGAGTCATTTTCGGTGAGTTATACGTTTGAAGTTCCTTGTGTGTCCAAGAGGCAGCTCCTAACAGTAGATACAACTTACCGCGAATCCCGAGACTTGGCGAGCACGGGTGCTACCTTGCTAGAAATCGAGAGAAAGAGATCCATCTAATAGCAATAATTAATGATTACTGAGAGAGAACCTTTCTTCGGCGCCAGGAAGCACATATTTTCAGGCATGCATGGATTTTGCTTCCTGTTAGATGACCCCTGGGAAACCGTTACTTTTGAATTTATCTATTTCATTTTTTTCTTTTTTTAGCAACCCCACCCCCGTTATTATACTTGAAACCATTTAATTATATGCAAACGAATGAATAATGTAAAATAAAATTATCTGTGTTTTGTTGGAATACTTGAAATAATTTAACTGTGTGTAAACAAATGAGCCCAGGCTCGTTTAAAAATAATGAAACCTACACAATTTTGTTACAAATGATATATATGATTAATATGCACAAAAGGGATTTGGTATTAAATGACCTACAATGGTTGATATTCCATAAAACCTATCCAATCAACCAAACCACCCTTCTTCCTACCATATTTGGATTTCCACCTTATATAGTTATTATTTGTGTAAAAGTCGAATGTAATTTTTTCCTAAAAGCTAATTCTTCAAAATTCTATCATACTCAAGTTTCTGCGGTCCCAATGGTGTATGATGGGACTTAGTCCGGATAAAGAAAAAGGAAGATTATACTGAGCTAATTTTTTAAGAGGGGACCATTTTTTAAAGTTCAGCAATCAATGAATATTTGCTTTTATCTGAACTTTAGTTTAAACAAACATCCAACCCACCAAGAATTGAAAAATGTATAAAATAAAAGATAAAGCAAATAACTAAATAGGAAAATAGAATAAGATACAATATCCCACAATTCCACTTCCGCTGAAAGTTAAACTTTCGATGCCAAACAGAACTTTTCTTCGGGTATTGCTAACCCACTGGATAACACGTACGTTTGCAGCCTCCCAAAATGAGCAGTCCATTCTCTATTTGTGTAATTGTAATTCATACGTTTAATGGAAAAAAATTCACAAGAAAACATTGTTTGCTAATAATATAGGTAAGGTTTTTGGCATACCACTCTCTGCTTGCAGTAGACCAGTGGTTAAGGTTTTTGTTTACTGATTTAGGTTCAATTTCCACTGTGTGCTTTTATGTTACTGAGGTAAACAAATAATCACCGTATATACTTTCATTTCCTAAGCACGTTTTATTCTAATGAATTATTCGATGCCAATTTTTGTCAAGAAGTAGTCTTCAGAATTCGACCTATGCATGAGTATCGTTGGAAATCTGGAGTAGAGTAAGTGTGCAGTGCCAGGAACATCATTGTAATGACTGAGTATCCTATTATTCTTGGTTTGGTCCATACCAAGATGGTGCCTGCTAAGAAAACAAAAGTAATTGGTTTGTTTCCTAGCAACGCTAATGGTCTGTATCAAGGCTGAATTAAACAAACTAGCATTTTTAATTTATTTATTTATTCATTTTTTGTGATGCATTTCCTATTTGAAAGACTACCACAACACATTTTTTTTAACTCTTGATTCGTTCTTATGTAACATATACCAGACTAAGCTGCGTAAATATCTATAAATAATAAAGATACGTACCAAAAAATAATTTTCAGGAGTCGATGAATAGAAATTTTAACAGAAAAGTAACATTTTGTTCCGTTTTCTATCAGTGTGTGATGATGAACCAAAATTTTATTATTAAGCTATTTCTTACGTTTTTATTGATGATTTAAATTCGGAACATCTTTACACGTCAGAATAAAGAAACATGTTAAATTTGCAATGTCTTCCAAATTAAGCAAAAAAAAGCTTTATTTTAGCTCAGGTTGCGTCTTTTTTAAAGATTCCTTTCTTTGGTTTTATTCATTGGTGCTACTTCTCTTCATCATTTTCAAAGAAAGCAGCTGAAAAAGTCACGCGACAAGTCACGGAACGTGAATTCTATTCATATGATCACATGAAGAGGAAAAGGGGGAATGGCAGTTCTTTATTTGAAATCCAAAATTTATCTTATTTCTCTCTCGCCTTTTTATTAAGATGTTTTTGTTATATTCAGTTGCAGTTCGGTTTGCAAAAGGATCTATTCACACAAATAGTTTTCCTTTTCTTTAAAGTTTCTTATTTTCGTTCTTTTTAGGGTTTTTTTTTTTCTTCATCTAAGTTTTACCTTCATTTCATTTTCAGCACAAAATAATGCCTTTATTATTTCTAAAGTTGATACAACTTCATAGAATATATATATAAGCTATAAGATTTGAGTTATAAACAGTGAAATTTGCACAGGATTGCGCTAAAAACCTTTTTATTCCCTTTTTTTTAACAAGGTCTTACTGATACTGAGTTAGTAAAATAACGTGAAAATGTCTTCTATATAAAAGGAAGTTGTGGCAAATGCAGAAAACAGAATAATAATTAGTTTGACTCAATTGCTATAATTTGGGACGTTCAATGCAAACCTGGTGCCATAAAAAGAGCGTTGGAAGGGAAAATATCCCCAAGAATATTTATACTATTTCTAGCACGTTTAGGAAAATGGCTGAAATAAAATTTTGGATGAATACAGATATGCTTCCTAAACGAAAAGTTATGTCCCCAAATCAGATATGGTTTCGGTAATCGTCCAATGTTTTAGATTTTGTACAACATGAAACTATTTTATTAAGAGATCAAGCTCATGAGATGCTCCTTTAAAATATATCAACTGAGAAAAAGGATTTAAGACGCTGAAAATAACCTTTCTGCTTTGTGAAATTTTCAAGTGGTATTGTTATCTGGTGAACTAAGCAAACTAATATGTTCATCTTTGTTTTGATCGTAACCAATCAACCAATTAGCTCTTTAGCTTTCCAAGGAAATTCTGACGTTTTGATGTTAAATCAGTTGACAATCTGTCTTTCTTGGGGCGTATATCACATCCAATCATTTTCAGTTTCCTTTTTAAGGATCTATTTGGGCGCTATTTTTTTCCATTTAAAAATTTGCAGTTCTTTTCAAATATTTGTCTGGTTCAGGAAGTAGAAAAATACTGTAGCTAGATAAGATTATGTAAGATTAAAAAACACACTGGTTAAAACGCTCTTATTGAACAAATTGTGTGAGTTTAACTAGGTTCAATGAATCAGTGGAGGATTGACCTGGTGACAGTATAAAAGACTTTTAAAACCAGTTAGCTATTGCAAGTATCAGCGTAATGTATCCTCAGGTATAAGACTGGGTGCTGAATAAGCATTCAAAATCACACAAACTTTCTCTACAGCGCAGCAAATTCTGAAGTAAAACGGATATATATATATATATATATATATATATATATAATGATACTATTTTATATTACATGGTAATGTCTGCGACCTTGGGTTTCATGCATTTGCATTGAATACAAAAACCATCAAATTCAGAGTCACATACACTACCATATATATATATATATATATGTAAATGTGTGTATGTATGTGTGTGTGTGTGTGTGTGTGTGTGTGTGTGTGTGTGTGTGTGTGTGTGTGTGTGTGTGTGTGTGTGTGTGTGTAAAGGCTCTCTCATTGATATTGAGTACTATTTTAACAATACTGCAATATTTGGTCTGTCATTAACTCAACAAGTCAGTAAGAATCCTAAACATCTTATATATACATATATACTTATATATATACATATATATATATGTACTTTATATATATATATATATATATATATATATAGATAGATATAGATATATGTATATATATACATTGCGTAGCGAATTGTTATCGAGATGACAGTTTTGCATTTTGTCCAAAAACTACTGGTTGAGATTTAACGAACTTTTCACAGAATTATGGCCACAGTTATATGAGCTTGCAATGTAAAAAACTTTACAGCTCTGTCCAAGTGTAAACAAACCTAACTATTTGCATGAGTAACACGATATTTCAGTCTTCCACTCATTAACGAGTGACTTCATGATCCTTTAATGTTGGATCACAAATGTGACTTGACCACTTCGGATAAATCTGATATTACACTGGAACTTGCAAAAGATAAATCAACAGTAGAAATATCAAAAATAATTGTAAGATATTACCAAATTAGGAAAAGTTTGTAACAACTCCTACGTGAGATACGTAAGAGAGTTTTTTAAAAACGTTACCTGTTGCAAAATAAACGCGAAGCTGTGAATAAACCAGGCCAGACAGCGAAAGTTTTTAGGCGCATTGAACAAACAACTGTGTCCAGAACTACTCGATGTCTCCTGAAGCCAAGCATGGGTCTCTTTGGACTAGAGGGCCGGCGCTGTGTCCTGCTGCCACACCCAGGGTCTGCCACCGGCCACCTGATTGCACCAGGGGATCACCACACTCTTCAGCACATCCAGGTACACTTTGGTGTTGACTTTCAAGACGACTTCGAAGATGTGAGGTGGCATGATGTGGCCCTCACTTGAAATCACACCAAAGACTATAACCGTAGCCAGAGACTTTGTTTTCATCACCCTGGGCACGTCCGTTATTCGTGGCAATCCAGCGATGGTTCTGGCTGTCATAACTTGGATCGGTAGAGATCATGAGTTGTATAGCGGCGCATCTCTGATCTCGCTCGTTGAACATTGTGTCACTTTCAGACATGAAAGAAGGCTCCTATCGCACTTGGGATTTGTACACAACTGGCCAACTAGTAGATGGTCGGCAACAAAAAAAAGAAAACCCGTTTTCATTAAACAGAAATGGAATCATGTCTTTTCTACGGCGACAATCTTATCGTTCCACCCTGGACACGTAAAAAAGCGTCTTAAATGGTCAGAAGATAACATGAAGTAGACTTCTCGAAGGATTTATTATCTCATGCTATCGTTGATGGCCTTGACAGTTCAAGCAAAGGATGGGTCGCAAACAGACGAAATTGTCATCAGTCCTTGAGACTCCGAAAGACGTTGTAATTTACTAAGCTTTTTGCTTAGATGTGGCACCAGGACGAATAAATAGGGTACCCAATGAGACATGAACTCACTCGTAAAGGTTTGCTAGCCTAACTTACTAACTATTACACCCGAAGTGCTCTACAAACAGAAAGATGTATCATAAATTGGGCTGGTATTATTGGAAAATGCCTCATAGTATTAAAATGACTGCAGATTCTTATATAGCTTTCCTAAGAAAGCACCTTTAACCTTCTTTAAAAAACCAAAAGATTACTTTCAGTTTGAACCACCAGATTTATGCAAGATGATGCTCCTTCACATACAGTGCATAAGAATATGGAGTCACTTCAACAATTAAGCTTCTATGGACCTCGGAACCTGAACTGGCCAGCAAAAACTTCAGACTTAAACCCAATCGAAAACTTGTGGGACATACGAGTTGACAAGAATAGACCCCAATTTATAAGCAAGGAGACTTCGGGCAAGTCATTGTGGATATATCACATAGAATTACATCAGACAAGATCCAGAAGTTGATACATTCCAAAGACTAACATCTAATCCAAGTTATTTTAATAAAAGGATTGCATATCCTTTATTAACCAGTTCTACTATTATATATTTTAAACTTTGTTTACTTATTGATTTCCATTTCTTTTATGTTGGTTACTGTATCAATCTATAACAATCTGTATATGAAGCAATTGAAGCATTATTTTTGTTTATATAAATTTTCATTACACTTCGCTAAAATTTGGAACAATTGTAATTGAAGTAAATCAGATAAATTAGTTTAGTTTCTGTGTATTTATGAAGAAGTTTATATATTTTATACAGCACGCACATGTTAGTGTTTTTTATCATTCAGTGAAACTTTTGCCAAAACCAACTTGTAGGTTTTAGACAAAATGGAAAATTATCAACTATTCAATCATTCGTTGCGCAACACACACACACACACACACACACACACACACACACACACACACACACACACACATATATATATATATATATATATATATATATATATATTATAGTACATATATTTATAGTATCGTATAAATATATATTTATATATATCATATATATATATTAGATAATATAAATATGTATATAAATTCCACACACACACAGATGCACAAACACACACACACACACACACACACACACATACACATATATATATATAGTATTGTATATGTATATTTCATATATGATATATATACATATATATATCACAATATATCATTTATATATATTATATATATACATATATGTGTGTGTGTGTGTGTGTGTGTGTGTGTTATATATAAATAAATTTATACAATGAGGTGTTGCTTTCAATAAACACTTCATAAGATGATGGTTTAGTGTCGAAGCCTCATTACCAGTATCCCAGATTATCCCAGCTGTACCTCACGATACCACTAGACTTTGTTAG
The DNA here is from genome assembly GCA_963585895.1 of Sepioteuthis lessoniana. Lineage (NCBI taxonomy): Eukaryota > Metazoa > Mollusca > Cephalopoda > Myopsida > Loliginidae > Sepioteuthis > Sepioteuthis lessoniana. Next base: position 8,280,486 of record OY757920.1, read on the forward strand.
TTTCTTTATCAATCTGTGGGAATAGCGATCCCTATCGATGCAGTTAGGGGCTTATTCCCGATATTTTTTAAGCATTCATTTCCCCTTCTTATATATCTGGTCACCCTCGTCAACGCTCGCTAACTTTACTTTTACATATGTATATATATATATATATAAGTAAAGTTGACGACGGTAGTCGAGGGTGACACGAAGGCTCCCTTTTCGATAGCTACAACACCGCCGCTTTACCCTTGATCCATACCTTTTAATGCTGAGTGTATACGCAAGGAGGCATCAAGTACCATTTTTTGAGTCTTTGGTATGACTCGACCTGGGATTGAACCCATTATGGAAGTAAATAATGGAAAGGAATCCGACAATATGGGGAAAATTGAAAAACAAAATAATTCAAGAGTGATGGATTTATTAGGAAGTAAAGTCGACGTTACAACGTTTCAGTTGTAATGAACCTTCATCAGGACTTTAAAATGGTTAAATGAATATTGATAGAACAATGACGGATGTTTAATAAAACGCTATAAAATTATTTTTGTTTTTCTTGTTATGGAACATCTATTATTGTTCTATCAATACTTGTTTCACCATCTTAAATTCCTAGTAAATGTTCATTAAAACCAAACTTTTAGATTACTTTATTTTTTCTCTTATATATATATATATATATATATATAAATTTATTATATATATATATATATATATAGGGTCAGGGATATCCGTGCTGCCAGCACGATATGATGATGATGATGATAAATATATATTATTTGATATATATCAAAAATACATTATATATTATATACATCATATATATATATAAATTTATTATCTATCTATCTATCTATCTATCTATATATATATATATATATATATATATATACTATATGAATATATATTAAAAATACATTATATATTACATACATCATATATATATATATATATATATATATATATATATATACTATATGATATATATTCAAAAATACATTATATATTACACACATCATATATATATATATATATATATATATATATATACTATATGATATATATTAAAAATACATTATATATTACATACATCATATATATATATAATATATATAACTGCGTAAAAGGTTTAGGGGGAAATCAACTGTTTTAATTAACTGAAAAGTGTGTTTATTAATTTAGCAAGGTAATTTGGATTGGGAAAAACGGAATATATTTGCTAACATAAAAGATAATAATTAAAAGTTGGTTTCAGAAAATAGACACTTAAAAAAGAACTCATTAAAAAAAAAAAACATATGTAAGCTTTTTTTTCTTTTTTCTTTTCTTTTTTTTTTTTTGCTTTTTATTTTTTCGTTTTCTGAAAAGAATAGAATATTAATTCCTCCCACCTCCTCCTCCTCCTGCCACCTCCTCCTCCTCCCACCTCTCCTCCTCCTCCCACCTCCTCCTATCTCTCCTCCTCCTCCCACCTCCTCCTCCTCCCACCTCCTCCTCCTCCCACCTCCTCCTCCTCCTCTTCTTCTACTAAACGAAACAATTTTTTTTTCTTACTCTTTATGTACTTAGGAGAATATAAGTGCTGATTAATGAAAGAAGGATTCAGAGAATTCTTAAGAAAAAAAAAAAAAAAAAAACATTTTTTTTTTAAATTTTCTTATTAGCAATGAATATTTTTCACAATTTCTGCATTATTTATTAATTTATTTATTCATTTATTGATTCTTTTTGTTGAAGTGGGGTACATTATTCATTAAAATTTTAAAATACGACAAATTTTGGCTGCTAATGGACGCATTTTTCCCCAGAACAAGTCGTTGAATGCATCCAGCCAGATTAGTCCCTTCAGAGAATTTCTTCATGATACTAAAATTATTACGAGAAACCATAATTTTGGAGGAGTTTAAAATACTTTGAGTGTATGCCCTGTTTCTTCCATAAATTATCATTTCAACACTTTCCCTTAAAAAAAGATATTTCCTATTTGATGGAGTCTTGTGCCCTTGGATATTGATATAATTTGTTTAGAAATCATTTTATTGATATTAAACAGGGTTCAGATTCACTTTCCAATTATCCGTTGAGAAACTACAGCATTTAATTTTCTTTCTTGAATTAAACAAGTTTTATTTTCCGTATTTTGAAGATACGTTGCTCCTTTTGTCTTCATTGTTTAAATTCTCTGGTTATGATTATTCGTTTTTTAATCTGCCATTTATATTCTCCATTTTCATTGAAAGATAAAACGAAATAATCTTTAAAACTGATTAAATTTCTTTATCCTTCTTATTTTTCATTCTATCAACAACCTCTCTAAGATGTCGGGCTATATACACGGTCATTCAGTTTCTTTTTCACTGATCCAAAGTTCCAAGCCCTGTCTAGGGGACAGTGACTACATCTTTTGCAGTAGAGTAAGACTCCCCCAAAATGGGTGCGTTCTGGGTACGACCCTAAAGAACACCTGATGGTGAAGCTCCACGTCTGAAGGTCTGAGGAATGTGTGTTGTATACTCAAATGCTGATTCATGCAGAACACAACGACACAATAAAGACGCAATGAAGACGAACGACACAGTCTTTTAGAAAAATATACCACTCACTTTATTTGTAAGGTTTGTGTGTGAGAGGGAGTTGGAGACCGAACAGAACTGCAACATATTGACCCCCACTATTATGGCCATCAGCGTTGTGTCTTTCTCGTTCTCCAGGGTTGCTCAAACGGAGGCCCGGGGCCCGGCTCTCTGCTGGATGCTGGCTTTCTCTACCGCATCTTGTCACCGACGGGTCTGGTCTCCAAACTGGTTTCCAAACTAACTGACTTCCTGTCTTCACCTAGTTATATAATACTTCAATCACCCACTCAATATCTTCCCATAACTGGCCATCGGGATGTGTCCTATCCGCTGTCCTTGGAATGGCATGTTTGATTGTCATCGAGCAGAAATAACTGTCATGCAGTTCACAGGTCACTCTCTTCCGGTGCATCAGTCTGACTGTACCGTGGGATTTTACCTTGTCCCATATTGTCAGCCAAGTCCGCCTACGTCCATGGAATATGCAACTTCTGCGTCTTTGGAATGGCATGTTTGGCCGGGTCGAAGGTCAATATACAACATGTGGAGTACCAATTTATGGTCATTACGCAAAGGTCCACTCTGAGTCGGAAGGGTAGTACTTCTTCGGCTCCATTTAACTGATCAAATTGATCTGTTTAGAAATTTATTGTAATCGAAAGGACCGAGTGCAAAAAAAAAAACTCTAAAAATAAACACACAAATTTTTTTAAATACGAACATACAATGAATGTGATAGGTATAAAATAATCCGAGACGTGTTGAGATGCTGTTAAAATCAATCAATCATTTATTTACAAGTTCTGTAGGTAGGGTATTAATTGAAATCTAGCTTTTGAAGAAAGCAGGTTTTGAATCATTAAAAAATACTACCAGGTCAAAGTCGACCAAGGAGTATTCCATACTCCCCAGAGCTCCAGAAAAGGAGCTCACTGTCAGATAGAGTTTGATGTCATGCACAAGAAACCTCTTTTTTTTGTGGAGGCCTTATCCCTCTATAAAGGATATAGTCAGTGCATTCTGACTACTGCCGGCAGAACGTAATTCACAAGGAAAGTAATTTATAATTAGTTTTTAAGACATCTCTTGCGCAATTATAACAATCAAGGTAAACGCGAACAAAGACCACTCACTACAAATCTTACATTTTTAAGATAAAATGGAAATTGCATTATCCTCTAAATTTGAAAATTATAGTGTCAACAAAAATGTCGTGGTGCTATTTTTATTTATGGTCTCATAAAAATCTAATCAATAATAACTGGTTCAGTTTGTTCTAATTCATAAAAGAGGTTTGCTTAATGGTTGAGATAATTTCGAATTCCTTCTGATGTCAATAATGGACGTTCGAGCCTTGGTGAAGCAAAATATTTTGAGTGTTTATTTTCAAAGCTATTTAGTTAATTTCAATAGTTTTTGATTAAAAGTTTCGATATGTTATTTCTAATACAACGTTGACGAGCACGGCTAGCGCCCACCCCTACACCTTAGTGTAGTAGCTATTGAAAAGGGAGCCTTTGGTCGCCCTAAACTACTTTACTTTTACTTTATTTATGATACTTTGCTAACTAATTTTATCCTTTGAGCCTAAAATATGCCGATTACTTCAGGTTATTGCAATTGTCCATTATTTCATTTCACTGGGTAATCAGCAACCTCTTCACTTCATATCATTCGGTAAACAGCACCCTCTTCACCCTCTAAGCTTCTGCCTTTTCTATCGAGTTCTTTATCCATTGTAGTCTTTCGATATAACTCCAGCCTTTATTTAAATTTGGTCTATTGCATTCAGTCAGGTGTCTCAAAAATGGCTGACATCGACCATCAGGAATCTATATGAAAAGGATGAAAAATTATTCGCGGTAAATTCGGCTGTAGTAGTTGAAATCAACACTCAAATAATTTCAGAAATTGAATATATGGTTGAGGCGAGATTAACTATTTAAATGTTGTTCCAATAAAACAAAACAATAAACAGAATCTTAGAAGAATTATAGTTATCTCCCTTGCAAATCATGTCAGCCATTTTGAACGTTTCATTGGCATAAATGTAGTTTCACTATTAGAATTACAAAATTAACTGTTCTTAGCTGTGTTGTAGTCACACACTTAAAAAAAATGCGCAGAATCGCCTCGTCAGTGATGTTCTTGGGGTCCTTATAAGTTTCGGGCCTTCAAACATCATACTTGCTCTCCCAAATGACCCTACCGAAACTATTGTTCCAGCCGGCGATCCTGCAGTAAAAAGTTCGCCAAGCCCGCAAAACCGCACAGCACACACACAAAAAAATTCATATGCTACTGCTAATAAGCTTTTGGAATTGGTCAATGAGAAACGATATACGTCACTTCCCTCCCAGTGGAGACGAGTTAAAAAGGTAAACAAACGACTTACTCGTCTTTCTCTTGATCTTGTATGAGTATACTCACACACACTGGGCAAGATTTGGTTCAAGATAACAGGTAAAATCCGACGGAAAAATGTCTTTACAAAAAGTATTATAGCTGATTATAGTTTAAAACTTTTTCAGGGATGATCGTTACAATTTATAAAAGTTTTGTTGAAATCTGTCGAAAAATGGTGCTCATTTCCTCAGTGCGTTCTACGTACAGTTTATTCTCCTACAAAACTTAGTGTTTAAACAGTACTTTTCGGGGGAGTGGGGGTGGGTCAAAAATCCATACACATAATCTTTGTTTGGCCCAGTTCAAAACAAATTTCTTTTTGTATATTTATTATAGATTTATGAAATTCTAGCTTTTGGTTAAAAAGGGTGATGGGTGTTAAAAGTCATTAAATATGATACCTGATTATTCAGTTTTAGTCGTTGATATTACGTGAAGTCCCAACCTGACCTCCCCAATTATATAAGAGTTGTATAATCAGTACAATATTCTAGCCTTGTGCGAAACTAAACCCAGTTTTGTAAATGACCACCAAACGTTTGATCTGTCATATCTCATCGACAACAGCGAATGCGAATTACATTGACACATCCACATGAAAATCAACTCTCTTATATAAAATATTTAATCAAGCACCTTAGTCATTTACATATGGGGGTGTCCTCGTGGTGTAATGGTTAAAGCGATGAACTGCGGAATCGTAGTACGCGAGTTCGTACTCCAGTCGCGCTATTACGTTCACTTTCGGGCAAATACCCTTGGGAAAGGTATGAACCCCCTTATTCTCCCTCCAGCTATGGGTAAATAGTAGGACGGACTAGGTTCTTCAGCCTTGGTGAGGCAACTAGTCTAGGAGAAGGAAAACTCTGAATTCAAACCTGTTAAACTCCGCTTAAAAATTGACCTTGAGTCATATCCTGCCCGAGCGGAGGGGTTGGTAAATAGTACCTTAGTCATTTACAAAGATTAGCTTAGTTTTAGCACAAGGTCAGTATTATAGAGCAACCAATAATATTCTCACTTATAAGGAATAGTATGATAGCCTAGTTCATTTCAGCCCAGTCAATGTAATACACCACCAGCATGTCTACAGATACGTAAAACTCTCTCAACGAATGTATTGGAACCATCCGGTGGTGAGGTTCCAGTCCTTGAAGCTTTGGGAAATGTGGCGTGCTCCTTCATGGGCATTACTCCCAGTTTCAAACCCGGAGTGATAGTTCCACTTAGGATCCTATCAATGAGTCAAATAGAAATATTTAAATGATTTCAAGTATAGAAAATAATTAACTATGTGCAAACAAATGAGTGATGTTAAATCGAATTATTTGTATTACATTGCAATATTTGGTATCATTTGACTGTGTGCAAACGAATGAATAATGTTTAATTGAATTACTAAAGTTATGTAGCGATATGTGAAACTATTTAACTGTGTGCAAATAAAACTACTAGTGTTAGAGAGCAATACTCGAAACCATTTATCTGTGTAGTAGCAAATGAACCCAAGCTCGTTTAAGAATTATGTTACCAACCAACAATTCGTTTACAAATCCTATTCAATATGAATGTATAAACAGAATTTGTCATTTTAACCTACAAGGGTTGACATGACATAAAACACCACCCAGCAACCAACTTAATTCATAAGCCGTTGTACCACAGGAGGCGCCCTAAAATACTAGATTCAGCTTTGGCCTATGGCCATAAGTATAGAATACTCAATGAAGATCGAACTTACAATTCAATAATAATGAAAAGCTCAGTAACTGTTAAGCCAATACAAGACGCCCAGTCAATACTCACTATATTTAGAACTTGTGCGTGACGAACAGGACACTTTACCCAGACCGTAAGAACAGTTCAGTGAGACTAGCAACATGGCTGAAACAAAATGTAGCTCTCCTGACATTCAACAAAATATATTTTCGTTTTGTTGTACTGCTGCTTTTTTGAATAAATCTTTTATCATCTCTTAATCGGGTGCAGAAACGACCCAAAAAGGAATTTCATAGAAGCAGCTGCAGATCTTGATTCTTTGATAGAGAAATTGATAGACTCATATAAAAAGTGCTGTCAAAAAGGACTTGAAGTGGACAAGAATCAATGTGAAACCTGAGGAGTGACCATTGAAAGAAGAAAAATGCGTTGGAAGCAAATGCACAGTGAAAATGCAGCTGATGCTAGATTGACTGAACAGGAATTCTGTCGCACCATGAAAATGTTATTGATCGCTTGATTTGCAGAACTGGAAGATTCTTCTCTCTTTCGTCATTTAGATGCAGTTCGGATTTCTTCGAGGTGTGCAAGACTATTGTTCCTGTGAATATGAAAGAAGGAAAGTTGCAAGAGAAATGGTCTGGCTAACCAAAGAGTTATCATGTTAATATTGATGGGCCAGAACTATACAGACAACTTAAAGACTATATAGAAACTTGATTAAAAATAGATTCTCATAAATCAAAGGTTTTAACTTTGGTTAATTTTTATTATGTGATTAAGTGAATATCAAATATATCGGTAGAACTTAGAATACACTGACTGTTATGGCCTTTTTGGTTGGTTTAGAGTGTTACAACATACAATGAGAAAAACTTCATTTAAAACAAGACAAACAAGGAACATCTAGAATTTAAACAATTTTTTTATACAACAATAAAGCGTCAACTTGGATTTGAATGTTCAGAAGTTCTCTAGTAGTAAATTTTCGAGGTGGTGGAAAGTCAGATATTAGGAAAAAAGGGGAAAAGAGGGAGAATGTTTTTAAAGAGCACTTATTCCTTTTTTTTTTTTCTTTTCTTTTCTTTCTTTTATGGTCAGGTAGTGGAACAAGCAGAAAAGTAGTTTCAGCTCTTAACTCGAGGGCGGACGTTACTTCTCGACTGATCACTGTATCTATGTGCTTCCTTGGGTCTCTTTTGTCCTCACGGACTCGGTTCACAGAAATCCCGAGAATTTATATCTCCCTACCGGCTCCGAACTCGTCATTCCACAATCCTTCTCATTTTTGGCGCGACCACTTCCCATTGGCTACTTTAATTTTTATTATTTTTCTTTTTTCTGATTTCTAACCGGATGGGTGCGTGGAGCCGATGCGTAGCGACGCGTTTATACATTTTGTATGTGGCAGCCGACGAGTCAACATCCGGTTGGGAGTTTTATTGTTAATTCCTAAATCCCCACACTGTGTCTCCTTTAGAGGAGTTAGGCCTCCTCGAAAAGGTGTGTTCTATTAATGATACTAAAATTTATCAAACGAATCACGGGGTGGGTGTAAAGTACTCCTTCTTCATCATAAGTCCAACCTAGTATTGTGGTACGCGATAGGGTCTCATCTATGAGTCAAATAGATCTGTTTGTATTAGATAGGAATACTTGGTACCGTATAGATGTGTAAATTATTTGTATTAAGAACTTAAAGCTGAAATTTTTTGCTAAGGATTAACTAATATTACTGGAAACCATATAATTATGTGCAAACAAATTACAATTATTAAATAGAAATAATTACTCGAAACTTTATAATCATTTTGGCTTGTTGGGCCTGGGCTGCAGAATACACCGACTGCATCTCTGCAGAAGGGTAAGACTCCGCCAACGTGTCCTGGATACTACATTAAACAATCTGATGGTGAGGCTTCAGTAATGCCTGAGCTTTGAGGAATACAGAGTATTCCTTTATTGCCATCGGTCCCGGGTCCACTCTGGCCCGGAGAGGTAACACCTGATAGGGTACTATCTATCTAACAATGTCTTTATGCGAAACTGAATTGTTTGAAATAGAACTGTTTATATGCATAAAAATGGATTTGGCAATAAATAACCTATGACGATGGATATGCCATAAAACTAAACCAAGCCAAACCAAACCAAACCATATTATTGTTAGTATTCGATTGGAATACTTGATACTATATAACAGTGTGCAAATTGTTAGTATCAATAGTTTTTTTAAGCTATAATTGTTTACTAAGGGTTATTACTGTTAGTTGCTTGAAGCAAACAAATTATTGAATAAAGATGATTAATTAAAATAATGTAATCATCTATTAATTGTTAGCATTACATTGGAATACTTTGAATCTTACAACTGTATACTTGCCCAGTCGGCTGGGGCTGTAGAATACACCGACTACTTCTCTGGTAACCCCCACCCACATGGGTGTCCTTGATATAACAATAAACAATCTGATAGTGAGGCTCCAGTGATGCTGGAGCTTTAGGGAATGAGGAGCTCCTCATCATTGCCATTGCTCCCAGATTAACTCTGGCCCGGAATGATAGCACCTGATAGGGTCCTATCTATGGGTTAAATAGAACTAAACTGCATACTTATACTAAACTGAATTGCTTGAATTAAAACAGTTTGACTAAACAGAATAGCTTAAAATACAAATGTTTTTGACAATTAAACTGTACTTACATTTAAACTCTGCGTGCTTATGCCAAACTGAATTATTTGAAATGAAACTGTTTTTGACATTGAGACTGTACTTACACTAAACTGAATTGTTATATATAAAACTGTTTTGACACTTAACTTTGTAAAGAAAATCTATACTAATACAAAACTGAATTAGTTGAATCAGAACTGTTTGAATAAACTGAATAGCTTGAAATAGAAATGTATTTGACAATTAAACTTTGTACTCACGCTAAACTGAATTGTTTGAAATAGAACTGATTATTTTCATAAAAAGGGATTTGGCGTTAAATAACCTACAATAGTTGATATGCCATAAAAACCAACCAACCAACAACTGTATACAAAATCATCTTTAGAAACAACTTCATAAAAGACGTAAATATAAATGTACGATGAACAGAATTCCCAAAGCTCTCGACCTAAAAAAAACCCAAGAAGGGATGACATGGCATAAAATCAATCAATCAATTATTTCCCATTTTGTTGCTAGTTCCGTGAAAGTTCTTTAAGCAAGCTGAAAATAAGTGTAAGGTACTTGAAAATTACAATTACTCAAAGGAAGTCTTAATTACATGGCAATATAAAGTAGTGAAGTACACATTCTTCAAATTTTCATATCGTAATGGATTCATTCACAACAGAAAAGATTTAAAAGCTTCATGCAGTAATGGAGATATAAAGTTTATCATGAATTCTAAAAATCGTCTCCTACAGAGTCTTAAGTATATTTATAGTTTTCTAAATAAATAAAATGTATTTGTAAATTTAAGTATTATTCTATCAGCTTGTTTAAACGCAAACAACCACGTCCAGTGTTGGAACTTTGGTCAACGATCCCATTTCTTATGTCAGCAACTGTTCAATTAAGTGCCGATGAACACAACACGTGACTGGTATCTTATACGTATTTATCAACTCCTCCACACGAGCAGGATGTGTGACACAAGATCATTTATACTTGCGCTCGACAGGTGTAAAATCAAATTCTTCCTTCACTTCGATTGGTTTTCATAGCTAAGTTAAAGAACCCATCCTAACCAACTATTCAACGATATTTGGAGGGTATTAGCACAATAAGAAATGTAGCCTTGTTCAAGATTTGAAATCGGTTCGGCGTGTCCATTTCATACGATGATAACCATTACAGCACGAGCGCCTCTATTGGCATCTTTTATTTTAAAAAAATTTAAAACAAGGGATGAAAGATTTTTATTCTACATTTTTGCAACATTACGCTTCCTTTTTGATATGGATAATCTCAACGAACTGCAATGTATGTGAACCTAACCCAAACCCTAACCCCTAACCCATACCATAACCATAATCCTAACCCTAAACCTACCCCTAAACCCTAACCCTAACCCAAACACTAACCCTAACACTAACCCTAACCCTAATCCATACCATAACCCTAACCCTAACCCATACCATAACCATAACCCTAACACTAACGCTAACCCTAACACTAACCCATACCCTAACACTAACCCATACCCTAACCCAAACCCTAACTTAACCCTAACCCATACCCTAACGCTAACACTAACCCTAACCCATACCCTAACCCCTAACCCTAACCCATACCATAGCCCTAACCCTAACACTAATCTTAATCCTAACACTAACCCATACCCTAACCCTAACCTAACCCTAACCCTAACCGATACCCTAACCCTAACACTAACCCATACCCTAACCCTAACGCACTGCCATAGGAAGGATGCAGCACAAAGTCAATATTTAAAATAGTTCGAATTAAAAAATTTTCCTTCTCCTAGACTCGTGGCCAAACCAAGGCTAAAGAATCCAGTCTGTTCTTTTTATACGTAGCTGAGGAGAGAACAGTTGGATCTATGCCCTTCCCAAGAGCATTGGTGCGATTTGAACTCGTACCACCGTGTTCATTTCGAGCGATAATAACTGTTATGATAAGCACGCTTCCAAGTTCCAATGTACTGCAATAACATTTGGTGGAACGGTTTATCATAGCTTATAGAACTAATTACATTTTGGGCCGGATCAATCCAAAGGTACTTCTCTCCTCAACCGATCTTTATGATACAATATCTTCGACGATTCTAAATGGATTTCAATAAAATTTGGTTGAAAAATATGCTATGAGCAATAGAATAAGTGCTAAAACTTCGGAGAGGATCCGAGAGTTTCCATAGTTACCTCCCCTGCAAATATCTCTAACAACAGCGACATCGTCATTCTCTGAGTGCTTTTTTTAATTCTTAAGGTTATTTTTATTAAGTGGGTAATGATTCATAAAACCAATTAATAAAAGTTTCAGAGATGTGGGTGCCAAAAATATCTTAGCCCCCCGGGTGTTGAGATATCTTGCATATTCTCTTTTTCAGTAGTAAATATTTCTGTTTAGAGTGCCTCAGACTGGCACAAGGTAAAACGTGAATGGAATGTGAATTCAGTACTCAGACCAAATAAAGTAGATATCTATTATTAGGTCTCGCTTTGTTTTCTTCCATTAGATATATTCATTTATTTGTCAGTCAGTATCCCCAGCGGAGGGATAAGACCCCACCCAAAAAAGGGAACAACTAGGAATGTCACTAAACTGCATCTGATGGTGACACTCGCCTTCAAGAGATATAGGGAATGTGGAGTACTTCTTCATTGCCATTACTCCCAGGTCGAATCAGACTCGGAGTTGTAGTACCTGGGTCAAATTACTATTTACAAATTAATCGTATTTGATTGGACCGTAGGCTAAAAAAATGTAAATATGAACTTTCAATGATCGTGATTCTCAAAACTCAAGACATAAAATAACCCTAGACGAGTTGTCACGCCGTTAAAATCAATCAGTCAGTCTAAGAATGTAACAGCTATTGGTTTTGATACCATGAATATGTGAATTCCGGACGGACCCCAATGAATATATTTTTAGGGTCACTTATTTTACGAACGTTGAACATGACATATTCGAATGCAAATTACTTCAGATTTGTTATTCAGATTTTCTTTTCCTAACTGCATCAGTCACATAGAATTTTTATCTGTAATTTGCTTGGCAATTAAAAATGTACATCAAATTGTTACAAAAAGCAATTGTTGCAATAAAAGAAAAAACATCTTCAAAAAAAAATAAGAGATTTAAAAATGATGTTTTCTACTATCTTATGCAGCCAATATTGATCTCTGAAAAACTTCCTAACATGCGACATAAAGCATATATTTCTAAGCTGCAGCGACTGTTGTCGGAAACTATTTGCATTTCACTTCACAACGCGTGAAGCTACGAGGTGCACACGATAAGTTTCCCGACGTTTTTCGTAAGGGCACTTTTATTGATAGTACACACATGAAACTCTAGTCCCCTTCGAAGTACCGTTCCAACAACTTCTGGAAGGCCGAATGGAAGTCCTCTTGTGTGAGCGTGTCAATGACCTTCGTCACAGCCTCTTTCCTCTCCTCAATTGTCTCATAACAACAGCCTCTGAGCTTAGGGAATAACCAAAAGTCACAGGGAGCAAGGTCTGGACTATAAGGAGCGTGAGGAACTGTCTTGATGCCCACCTTGATCAAATAGTCTGTGACAAGGATGGAGTTGTGGACTGGTGCATTGTCCTGGTGGAAATGCCACTGACCCGATTTGAAGAGTGCTGACCTCTTCCCTAGGAATCTCTTGCTGAACTCCCTTAAAACCTCAACATAGTAACCCTAACCCTAATCCTTTGGCCAATCAGCACTCGTATATTGACTTTCTTACTCCTTCCACACCTCTTATCACCCCTCACAGACTCCCTGTCTTCCTTGACTCTCTTATGTCACTCAAAAACTGATGCTCGATTCATGCAAGATGCTCCAAAAGCAGTCTGAAGCATTCCATTCGTTCCTGTGGCATTTTTTTCCAAGTTTAAAATAGAATTTTATTGCATATCGTTCTTCTAACGTGTCCTGACGTCCAGATTGTATTTTTGAAATTCACCAGCTGTGATAATCAGGCTTTAATAGGGTGTATTCCAATTCCTGCTGTCGCTGTTCATTTGAACCTGAAATATGATATATGGCAATAACATACTGAATTTTCAAGAGTCAACGACAACTTTAAATGCCCATACGACAAACGTCAGGAAACGTATCGTATGCCCCTCATATGTCTTCTCCTCCAGCTCTGAGTAAAGAGTAGGGCAGGAGGGGTTCTTTAAGCTTGGTAAGGTAACAGGTCGAGGCGAAGCAGTATTGTGACATCGTAGTAAGCGGGTTCGGCTCCAGTCTCTCAATTACATTCACTTTCGGGCTAATTCTCTTGGGAAATCTATGAATTCCCACGTTTCCCCAGCAAGAGGTTAAATAGTACAAATACTGTTTTTCTACAAGGATGGCTTCGGCATTAAAAAAACCCACGGTTTATTTGAAAAAAAAACTCTCACTGTTGTTGAGAGGTTGAGTAAAAACATATTTTTTAGTCGGATCCGACTGAGACATTACCAGACAAACAGTCTAAACAATTTATTCAATAAAACTCAAAAGAAGCGTTACGTTAGAATTGCTTAAAGAAATAAGATTATACGGAAAAACCTAAGCCCAGCAAATAAAATTCAACGAACATAAAGTATTTTTAAACACACTTCACATTCACTAATTTGTATGAAATATCGAGATTATATGAAAACAAAGACTTAATTCTTTTTAAACCATTGTAATTGCTCTTTAGCGTAGTCTCTGACGACTGCTATGTTGATGATGGCTTACAGTTGGATTAAGAGGAGGAGAAACCACTATAGAATACAAATTTTTTTAGCATTAAAATAATCAACAAAAAATATATAAGAACATTCTAGAAATTTTGGATCAAAACCTCATTAGCATTGAAATTACATTTTTATATTTTTCAACCAATCAGCTAAAAACGTAGAATAAGAACATTCTAGAAAAACAGGATAGGAAGTCAATTAACAGAAAATATTTATGCTCTAAAATAAGTAAGTAAAAATACAAATCCGATTGGTCAGTAAATGTCTATGCGCTAAAATTTTAGGACGATTCTTTGATCCACGACTAAGGTATTAGTAACAACGAATTCAATCAACTCCGTCAGTAATTTAGTAAGTCAGAAACAGTAGGCAATAGCTAATAGGAGTCAGCTATCCGTCAGTCAAATTCCTTTCTTCCATGACCTAGCTGCAGATGGCCGCGATTAAGGTTCAAAAGGAAAAAAAACTGGCAAACCTTATTTCATCAATGCGACACGCTGTCGCCTCAATCAAAAAACACAGTGTGGACTTAATGTTAGTAAAGAACTACTTATTTAACAGACTCTGTTAACCTTCAAACACACACACACGTGTGAACAATCTTATTTTCTTTCAAGTGGCCAAACTGTATTTTCCACACAGGCTATTCACACATGTTTTTCATCTATTTATGAATATTAAATTGTTTGTTTTTTAATGTTCTTTGTGTCATGTTCCATTCCTTTTACGTGATTATAAAATTTTGTGTTGTATTTGTGATGGAACTAAACTTGAGAGCAATACCCATAAAATACGGATGAGAACTTACTCACATGCACCCCCTACTAATTGAAAAGAACATATTCATTTAAATATCCAATTACACTGATTCCCTCCACACCACAACTCGCCTAAAGCGTTAAGACTGCTGTTGTTTTATTCTCTCTGTTAAGTTTCTGAGGCCGTGGGAATCGGTGCCAATTGTTAAGCGAGTAGTTTCTTCATTAAAGACAGAACTGGCTTTTCCTGAACCTTTGAATTGTCCCTCGTTCTCTGGTCACACGAATGATTCTCTCTTCGTATCCCAACCACAAAAAGAGCGAGTAAATAAAGGGAGATCACCACACACGATCGGCCATCTAAGTAGTGACGGGAACTGGCCAGACAATATCACTCATGAGAGGCAGAAATGAAGTGAGGTGGTTTTCTGTGAACTCTGATATAAGATGATTTTCAGTTCGGTCGTTTTAGTGGCTGGGGTGCAAGGAAACGACCGTTTTGGAACTGAGTGAACTTTTTCAAAGATATGGTAAGAGTTGGTTCCAACTATAATGAAGAAATTACGCTGCATAGAGTCTGTTATTCATTTCCTTTGACTTCGACGGCCTAAAAACGTGGAATGAAAGAATAAATCAACAGAGGTCCTTACTCTTAAGATGAGCTTTTTTTTTGTTTCTTTCCCACCTTCTAACATTTTGACATTACCAACATGTCAGTCGTCGGTGACTATGCTACATATGTTGATTACATAAAACTGGTTGGTTGGTTGGATTTAATGGCATTTCAGCCTCTATAAGTTTTTTAATGCCAGAGCCTTTTTACACATATATATTATATATATGATTTGTAAACGCATATCTTTAGGTTGGTTGGTTGGTAGGGTTTTATGGCATATTAACCTCTTAAGGGTCATTGAATGTCAAATTCTAATATGTATGTGCGTGTATAAAAATATATATATATATATATATATATCAATTGTAAATAAATTGGCCGGAATTAGTATTTTAAAATAAGTCAAAGCTTTTTGTTTGTGCACACTTGATGGTCGAAGGTGTTGGTAACACAGCCTATACCTTTATAAAACTGGTGACTTCTATTCACTTCCAACTCCAGTTTTGGCCAAACATTTATCAGATTTAAACTCAAAAGAGAATGTCGAGGACATGTTGCAAACTTCACTAAACTCCTTGAAGTTACACAACAAACATAGCTCAGTTATGGACTACCCTCGAAAATCAGCATCTCATGGACTTTATGCCATGTTGTATGCAGGTGAGCGGAAGTTACTTGATATTGAGTTGCTGTTTCTAAGTTTTTATCTGGTTATTTTCATTCATAAGAATATTAAGAGTAGCATTTCTATCAAAATCTTTCTCTTAACACAGAAAACAAGAATAACATAGATAGCAGTCCATTCAAGATTATTTTGTTGACAGAATTTAGTATAAACAAAAAAAAACAACAACATTTTACTTAATATGAGCCTCCCGCCACCACCACCACCCCTCTGATGAGGGTTCAGTCTACAGTTGATGTTCACGATAATTCTTTTATAAAGATCTTTTTTATTTATTTCTATCTATGAAAATTTGAGAAACACAAAACAAGTCAGAAGGACATTTATTAGAATACGAGCTTAGTGATAAGTTAACCTATAAACATTTTCGATTGCAAAGGAGGAAGACTATGCCTAATGAGTTAAGAAGAAAGGGTTCTCTTCGTATAACCTCAAGCCATTTCAAACAGACTTACAAGAAATAAAGGAGTGGTAGGCTCATTGTCCTAGTGGGTAGAGTGTTCTGGGAGACCTGGCTTCAATCCAAGGTCGCGTCATACCAAAGACTTTAAAAATGGTACTTGATACCTCTTTGCTTAACATTCAGCAATATAAGGTACGTATCAAGGGTAAGGTGGAGCAATCCAGGGAAAGGAGTAGCGCCCTCCCCTACACCTCGGTCTTGTAGCTATTGAAAAAAGAGCCTTCTGGTCACCCTCGATTACGGTCGCCAGCAGACGTAAATGATTTTCATCTTCAATCTTTAAGCAGGATTCTTTGAATATATATATATATATATATATGTGTGTGTGTGTGTGTGTGTGTGTGTGTGTGTGATTTTGGTTTCTTCTAAAGAAAATTGAAGATATTGCACAAGTTTTTAATTAACAATATTGCTAGTCTTGAGCCAGATTTGACAAATTTTATTTAGCCCTGTCAGCTGGGGCTGTAGAATACACTATCAGCATCTCTGTTGGGGGGTAAGACTTCCACCCACCCAAGAAATGTCCTGAATATAACATTAAATCTTCTGATTGCAAGGCTCCAGCATGGAGATTTCGGGAATACAGAGTACCTCTTCATTGCCATTGCTCCTAGGTCCACTCTGGCCTAGAGTGGTATCATCTGATAGACTCCTATCTATAGGTCAAATGGAACAAACTGTGTGCAAACAAATAACTGATGTTAAATTGTGACTGTTAGATAGAAATACATGAAACCATTTGTGTCCAAAAAAGAGATCAGGCTTATTTAAGAATGTTACCTAAAAAATGTGCCAACAATTCATATATATATATTTAATATATATGGATAAAGAGGATTAGGCATCAAATAACCTACAATGGTTGATATGCCATAAAACCCAACCAAAGCAAACTTTATAAAATATACATTTTTGTTTCCTTCAACAAAGTTGGATAAATTTGAAGCTTCACTTATTATAAGTTAAATTTTGACCTAAAGTGTTTAGTGCATGCATAATGTTCCATATATGTTATCAATATTCACTGCTGAATTGACGTGGCCCTGTCGGCTGGGACTGTAGAATACACCAACTGCAGCTCTGTAGAGAGGTAAAAAAAAACCCTCTTCAATAAGTGTCCTTGACATAACACTAAACAATCTGATGGTGAGGCTCCAATAATGTGGCTGCTTTGGAGAATGCAGAGTACGCCTGCATTGCTATAGTTTCCATGTTCACTCAGGGCCAGAGTAGTAGCACCTGACAGGGTCCTATCTATGTGTCAAATAGAACTGTTTGACATTTAAACTGAATGCAAAGAAATCACTTATTCTAAACTGAATTGGTTGAAATTGAACTGTTTGATCATTTAACTATGTGTAAATAAATCACTGATGTTTAATTGAATGGTTAGCGATGCATAGCAATACTTGGAACCATTTAACTTGACTTACGCTAAACTGAAATGTGTGAAATAGGACTGTTTGATCATTCAAAAGAATGTCAACAAATGACTGATGTTTGATTGAATTGTTTGTGTTACATAGCAATCATCATCATCATATCACGCTGGTAGCACGGATATCCCTGACCCTCTCTCGCCACTCCTCCCAATCGTTCATCGCCCAAGGTAGGTCTTCAGGACAACATCCCGTATCCTCACATAGCTGCTGAATGTATGTTCGTGCTGGTCGTCCTGCTTTTGCACGGCCATGTGTGGGGGTCCATAAGAGTACATCTCTTATGAGTTCGTCCCTGCTTCTCCAGCAGTGTCCTGCATGTCTGGTTCGTCTAACTTGAATAGTTTTCGTGATAGGGGGCAGGTGAAGTCCTACATAGCAATACATGAAAACATTTAACTATGTGCAAACAAATAATTAAAAGTAAATAGAATTATTAGTGTTAGATAGAAATAAATTAAACCATTTAACTGTGTGCAAACAAATGAGCTCAATGTTGTTTAAAAATGTTATCTAAAAAATGTGTTTAGAAATCATATATTTAATATATACGTATACAAAGGATTTGGCATTTAATAACCTATGATAGTTGATATGCAATAAAACCAAACTGAAACCAAATATATGTATAAAGAGGGTTTTATATAACCTATGTAATATAATTGCGGAGGGATTTCGTTTTATATATTTTGCCTTCCGGTTTAGTTAGGCTGAGAACCCTTCGCTTAGCGCATGGGTTAGTTAGGTGCAACATTTACGCAGCTATTCACGGGCGCGCGGAGAGGATGTGTCATTCAGAGATGTCAAAATAAAAATCCCAGATAGGGATTGAGACCAGGCGATGTGGGTGACGTCACGAACCGGAAGCGTGTGCTAAGGATTTTGGGATTTGAGAGAAAACAGTTAGTTGAGTCCCTGCCTCCGAACGAGAGAATCGAGATTCAGAGCTGGGCGAGGCCAGACGAATTTGTGCGCTACGGGCGCCGCGCGTTGGTTGACGATGTAAAAGCAGTCAGCATAGAAAGATCGTGTCTCTCTCTCCTCATGTCGAAAAACGTTTAAACTCAAAAAGGTGAATAAAAGTTTCGTAAATGAACCACACATCCGTATATCTGGCTATGTAACACCTACAATGGTTGATATGTTATAAAACCCGTGCAGGCGCCCGTGGTGTAATGGTTATCGTCGTAGGAAATGGACACGGCGACTCGAGTTCAAATCCTGGACGAGGCTGATTGCATTTCACATAGCACTAATACCTTGGGAAAGGTATGAATCCAATTATTCTCTCCCTCCAGCTATGGGTAAATAGTAGGACAGACTGGGTTCTTCGGCCTTGGTGAGGCAACCAGTCTAAGAGAAGGAAAACTCTGAATTCAAACCTGCTAAACTCCGCTTAAAAATTGTCCTTGTGTCATATCATGCCCAAGCGGAGGGGTTGGGTAAATATGGATATGCCATATAACACAATCAAACCAAATCATATATATTTAATATATATGTGTAAACAGGATTTGGCATTAAATAACCTACAATGGTTGATATGCCATAAAACCGAAGCAAATCAAAATAAATATGCGTTGACTACAGAAGTAGTCAGAAACATATACTCCAAATGACGAATATGAGAATTTTTGACAATGTTCTCTTAGAAGCAGCAACAAAATGCATACGAACAACTTTTTCCACATAACCCTTGATATTTATTTTCCTTGAGGTCACTGGAGAGATGTAATGTGAAAGTTTTCCGTGATGTTAGTTTAAAATTCAGTACAGTTATAACTGGCCTAAGCTAGCCAAACCAACATCTTTGTAAATTGTTTTTTTATCGGTCTAAAAATAAATGTTTGTATTCACTATTCCAGTCTTTATCAATTTAGGCCCTAAGCAGAAGAGATGAAAAAAGTTGAGTGGATGGGTCATCTCAATGATGCAATTCTGCAGATTTTCAAAATATAACTTTACCGTTCTCTCTCTCTCTCTCTCTCACACACACACACACACACACACACACACACACACACACACATAGGTCCTTGACGTTTCTCTTGATCTCCTATCAAAACATAGTTCCATACATTCCCTTAGGACTCTGCCTACACAACTGATCCTTCTGTACCTCTGGTTGAACGAAACCTGCAGTTTTTCGATATTTTAAACCTTATTGGTTATTCCACTGGTTTGCTATGACAAACTGTGTCTTGGGATTCCTTGTTGAAGAGTTAAAGTATAAACATCACTGTTTGCAAAGAGACACCTGTCAGCATGCCTCTGTCATTTCAACAAAACGTTTTCAAAACATTGGCCACTCAGTCGCATATCTTAACATATGAAATAGTGAAAATACTTCCCCTCAGAATTTCAATAGAATTTAGTTTTATTGTTAAGGTACAGAGTTCAGTCATATTGAAGCCAAAGGCAGAAGTGGAATGATTTCAGAAAGAGAAACCTGCACAAGCGTAAAAGCTATGATCACAGTGATATATATATATATATATATATATATATATATATATATATATATATATATATATATACGTTAGACTTAGTATCCTATATATATATATATATATATATATACGTTAGACTTAGTATCCTATATATATATATATATATATATATACGTTAGACTTAGTATCCTATATATATATATATATATATATATATAAATATAAAGAAACCTAGTACATTATGCCTTATAATTTCGACTGATGGCTGAGCGGTAGGATGCTAAGTCTAACGTAAAGTTGGGCGGATTTCAATCCCACCTCGAAGTGGCCTGTGTGTCTAGCCATACTGAAGAGTTGTGATACAACGAAAAAGCCTCTCAGTGAATTACTATATATATATGTGTGTGTGTTTATATATATTGCACAGCTCGTTCCTCTGGTTGAATTTGTTTGTTTTTTTTTATAGTATATCAACTTTCATGGATTGCCAAAACCATCCCTGTAGAAGGACAATAATGATACTATCTAACTCATAGCTTGGAGAATAAGGGGTTTCAAACTCTATTCATATGATTGCGGATATCGGTTAAAAAGAATTAATTTCTATTTATATTATGCTATCTCAGGTAGGTGTAGAGTAGTTGTTTCCAACCGATTTTAGATTATGTTTCACTTTGGTATTTCTAAAATTCTGATCCCCCACCCTGTATTATTTAATTCTTACCTATTGAAAATTTTGCAACAATTCACGTGAAGGAAGCTTAAGAGGCCATTGCCTTCATCTCTAAACAAACCCCATCAAAATATTACCATGCTCTACTTGTTGGGTATGCCCTCTATGTTGAGAATTTATGGGTTTAGAATAAGCAGACCCAGGTTGTATCCCCGGCAGAGAAGTAAAACTCGGTGCAAGAAAGGGATGTTCATTGTATGATATTAAACTGCAGCTGCTTGGGAGACTCCAAATATGGCTTCATTGTCATCACTCCCAGGTCCACACTGATCTAGAGTGGTAACACCTGATAGGGTCCTATCTGTAGGTCAAATAGAACTTTTTGACATTTAGACTGAGTATAAACAAATGATTAATGCTAAACTTAATTGTTTGAAATATAACTTTTTAATCCTTTTTACTGTGTGAAAACAAATGACTGATGTTTAATTGAATTGAATAGCCTAACGGTTATAGGCATTGGTTCCCAAAGCTTCTAAAAGAGACAATCATACGGAGGTTGCAAGTTCAATTCTGACTGCAGGTGAGTAACAATACAGGAATAATTAGCACTTATACCCAGTTATGGTTAACGAAATTAGAACAAGCGACACCCGTGAATAAGATAAGGGACGTGTTTTGAAGTTCTGTGTAGGCTCCCAACTTCGACAAATACATGAAGAAGGCCGGAGGATATATTGGCCAAAACGTTGTGAATATAACAATAAAGACAAAAAACAATAGTCCGAAAGCCCAGAACGATAAATTGAATTGAATTGTTAGTGATACATTGCAATATTTGGGACCATTTAACTTTGTTAACGTGTTAAACTGAATTGTTAGAAATAGAACTGTTTCATTATTTAACTGTATGTAAATAAATGACTGATGTTAAATTGAATTGTTAGTGATATATAGCAATACTTGGAACCATTTAACTTTGTTGATTAATGCCAAATAGAGTTGTTAGAAATAGAACTGTTTGATCATTTAACTGCGTGTATCCCCAAAATGGGTTTACAGATCATATATTTAATATATATGCAAAAACCATTGTTAGTTATTTAATACCAAGTATTAAATAACCAATAATGGTTGATATGCCATTAAACCAAACCAAACAGAACTAAGCCTATGGTTCAGGATATTTAATTTCTCTGTGGTTGAATCGTTAAGATGGGGAAAGAGTAATTGTCATCATGATAAAAATCTTAAAACTCCCCAGGAGGTGCCCGTGGTGCAATGGTTATCATCATAGGAAATGGACATGGTGACCAAACCTAAAACTCCCCACATTTCACCCACAAACTTATCCGATATCTATACATATCATTATGGTATGTTGGTGCAAAAAATAATTGCTATTTTTAATCATTCAATTTAAGATAGAATATTTTAATTAATAATAATTAATAATTAATGAGTTTAATCAAAATAAGAAACATTAGAATCTATAAATAAGGTAGAAAGAACAAACAAAAACTTTTGAGAAAGAGCATGTATATAAAGATTTTTTAAAGATATTATAAGGCTCATTAAATAAGTTTCCAGATTTTTTCGAATGGACACTTTTATTGATAGTACACACATGAAACTCTAGTCCCCTTTAAAGTAATTTCATCCGGTTGCAATGCACTTGTTGTAGCATTACAACAACTTCTGCAAAGCCCCATGGAGCTCCTCTTGTGTGAGCGTGTCAATGACCTTCGTCACAGCCTCTTTCATCTCCTCAGTTGTCTCATAACGACAGCCTCTGAGCTTAGGGAATAACCAAAAGTAACAGGGAGCAAGATCTGGACTGTAGGGAGACTGAGGAAATGTCTTCATGCCCATCTAGGTCAAATCGTCTGTGACAAGGATAGAGTTGTGGACTGGTTCATTGTCCTGGTGGAAATGCCACTGACCCGATTTGAAGAGGGTTGGCCTCTTCCGACGGAATTTCTTCCTGAACTTCATTAAACCCTCAACATAGTATTCTTTGTTGACTGTCTATCCAGTGGGAACCCAGTGCATGTAGATCATGCCAATGCTGTCAAAAAAAGGGATCATCAAAGGTTTGAGGGTGGATTTGCTCTGTCTGGCTTTCTTGGGTCTTGGAGAGCAAGCATGCTTCCACGGGGAACTCTATCTCTTGGCTCATAGCAGTAGATCCAGCTTTCGTCGCAGGTCACCAGAGCATCAAGAACTGCGGGATCTGAATTGATCAGCTCGGCCATCTCACTGCTGTCATGACAACGTCTTTCTTTCTGATCTTCTCTGAGCATCTTCAGTTCCTTGCGAATAATTGTGTGTACAGTTCCCACACTGACATCAATTTGTATACTTATTGTCTCTATAGACACACGACGGTCCTTATCCATGAAATTCTTTATCTGGCCAATCAACTATGGTGTTCTGACTTCCTTACTCCTCCCACACCTCTCATCATCCCTCACAGACTCCCTGTCTTCCTTGAATCTCTTATACAACTCAAAAACTGATGCTCGATTCATGCAGTCTGAAGCATTCCATACGTTTAAAACAGAATTTTATTGCATATCGTTCTTCTAAAGTATCTTCACGTCCAGATTGCATTTTTGAAATTCACCACTTATGACAATCAGGCTTTAGTAGGGTGTATTCCAATTCCTGCTGTAGCTGTTGATTTGAACCTGAAATCATAAAAACTGGTCAGTCATCTCATAAGATGTATAGCAATAACCTACTGAATTTTCAAATGTCTACGACTATTTAAATGCCTGTACAAAAAAGTCTGAAAACTTATTGAATGCACCACCTATGTTGGTGCAAAAAATAATTGCAATTTTTAATCATTCAATTTAAGATAGAATATTTTAATTAATAATAATTGATAATTAATGAGTATAATTAAAATGAGAAACATTAGAATCTATAAATAAGGTAGAAAGGACAAATAAAATGTTTTGAAAAAGAGCATGTACCTTTTTAAAGATATTATCAACCAGTATACAGAACAAGCAGAAAAGCAAAGATAAAAACTGTTGTGACGGTGCATAAAATATTTATCCCAGGACGGGAGTTTATTTACACACATGTGACGTTGGGGCAGTCTGACACTTGATCCCTCGCAAAATAAGTCCTAGTTAAGATTCCTTTTTCGGGCATATGGGAACTGGCAAATAATGTGGGGGTTAATTTGGGGTCGGACTGACCGCCGCTGGCAAGGGGGTTTCCAAATTTCACGTTACACACACCTACCAAGCCACTTCGTCTTCCTACCTTTAAGGATAACGGAAGACATAGGCTTTTAGGTTGGGATAAAATATTATTCACTGTAGTCGGCAATTCCAATTTCCTGTGTGATATTTTTAAAGGCGTGAATAAATTGAGGCGAATGAAGCTGAAAAATATATACATGCAAAAGAAGGCAACTCGCTGGGTAAATAACATAACAAATAAATTTCAACGAGGAGACATTTAAAATATAACCAAAATTTTAATAGTCGGGGTCCAAACAAACATTTATGGTGGGGGGTCTATATTTCCCCGGGAAACAGTCTCCAACATAAATGTCTTTCTTTCTTCTTTTTTCTTTTCTTTCTTCTTTCTTCCCTTTTCTTTTCTAGTACTTTTCTTTCTTCACTCTTGAACCTTAAAAAGATAGCTAAGTCCACTCATTCATTAACAGTTTATGAAATGAATCTTTTCATTCTATTTCTCTTCTTTTCTTAATGCATATAATTCTTTATATGCTTCTTTCTTTAAATTGAGAGAGAGGGCATATAATTGCAATACTTAGGAAGGGTGGAGGGAGAAAACGGTTTTAAGGTTTACTTAGCTTTTTCGACGGGTTTCTTCGGAGATTTCTTTTCTTTTACGGCTAGCGGGATTCTGTGGATCTTGGCTCGAAGGCACCGGTTATCTCCTGTTCAAGGACTCTGTTCCGCTTCTTTTCCCGGAGTTTTTGGCTACAGCTTCAACACATCTTGTCGCGCCGACTGCTGTTCCAGAACTTAATTCTTTTCATGGGCGAGCGAGCCCGGAGTTTGTTTTTTTTTTTTTTTTTTTTTTTTGGCATCAGATCAGCACGTCCTCTCACGGCGACCTCCGTCCTAAAAACTAAATTCTTTTTCCTTCTTTCCTCCGACTAAAGGGGTACTACTTCCGGCGCTAAGGCTTCGGCCAATCATTTGGCTCCTTCTTCCTCCTCCACCTCATCCGGTCAGGCTACTCAATAACCTGCATTCTCTTTGTTTGGGTTATGGAGTGCAGATAGCTTGACCTACATTCTAACTGGATTCGTTACTTTGTCCAACAGGCCGGCCGTAAAGAATTGACCTTCATTCGTATCCCTCTCTTAACAGTCAATTTTTGGGGCTGGTTAATTAAAACACTGAAGAGTAGGGGAAATTGATTTTACTTCTCTCCTCTCAGGAGCATAACACGTGACACTGTCTATTCATTAAGACATGACGTGGAAACGAAATTATATTATCTCCTCCCTGATTCTGGCTAATAATCAAAGAATACTTAAAAGATAAATGATGATCATGTGATTCTTTAAAGGCTAAATGAGTTTGGGTACCAGAGATATTTACCTGTCTGGAGTTGGCCTTGGAAATGAAACTGTAACTCTGCTTTCATTTGACCCAGGTTTTTGTCATGATTATCAATTACCATTTGAATGTCTATTGGCTATATGAGTACAATTGGACCAATAGCAACAGTTCAGAAGTTCTATAATTGATGAATTCTTTGAAGGTATTTTGAGCAGCTGCTTGGTTGTAGAAGACTTTTTCTTATTATAATCCGAGAGAGGTCTGAGAAGTTGGATGGGTGAGGTAGTTTCATAGCCCAATTAACTCAATTTCAACAGTGTCAGTTCTTTGACATATGGTCAGATGTTGCCGTAATTCTTTTTTATGGACTAGTGTTGGGTATAAATGTTGCAATTCTTGTCTATTTCATTGTATTACTTCTCTACTGGAATTGTTTCACCTGGATTCAATCAGCAGAAGTAGATGATTCCACATGTCAACCACTAAACAGGGACTATAAGCTTTGTTTTTTGTTTTTTTTTTGCCGCATTTGGTTTGGGAAAATTTTTTAGGGTTTTACCACGGTCCAACCACTATCAAAAATTGACAATCATTAATGTATGCAATCTTTTTTTTTCTGTCAAAAGGTTCAGAGAATAAAAGAAGCATAAAGAAGGCTTTGTGACAGGAAACCTTTTTTTTTTTTCATTTTTATTCACTTTGTGCAGCATCCATTTGTCGTCCATTTTTTTAATCTTCCAATTTGGGGCAAATTCCAAAGAATTTTGAAATGGTTACAGTTTAGTTGTTCTGCAGCCTCTGCAACTGTTTTGCATGCATTTTCTCCATTAATGGCTCTAAATTAATTGCCAATCAATTGCAAAATGACATCTCCAACCCTCTAAATCCTCAAGGCTTTTATTTCTATTCCAAAATTTTGGGAACTAATCTTTAGCTATATATGTGTAAACTCTCTTGACGTAAAATACTTAGTTGATATTGAGAGCAGTTTTCTTTGCTTCCGATTCCATTTTGAACTTGTACAATAAAAGCTTCTATCTTGTCATACTACATTTATTTTACTCAATAAATATTGTATCGTCGATGTAACAAAAAGGCATCTGATAGTGAGTTTCCTAAATCGGCTCAGACCTGTAGCTGTAGTAGCTGTAAGGATCTCATCTATGGATCAAATAACCATCTGATAGTGAGTCTCCTAAATCGGCTCAGACCTGTAGCTGTAGTAGCTGTAAGGATCCCATCTATGGATCAAATAACCATCTGATAGTGAGTCTCCTAAATCGGCTCAGACCTGTAGCTGTAGTAGCTGTAAGGATCCCATCTATGGATCAAATAGGCCTCTGATAGTGGGTCTCCTAAATCAGCTCAGACCTGCTTGATACCCGACTCCTAGCTACTTCTTAATAAGTGAGTTCAAACTCTAGTCAGGCTATTGTGTTCTCTTTTAAACTAATACCATCGAGAAAATTATGAACCCTCTCACCCCCTAGCTATGGCTTAAATAATATCACTGCTGTTCTTATAGAATGAAGGCTTTGGCATTAAATAACACATGAGGGTTGATATGCCATTAAAATAAAAAAGCGTGTGCTAAAAATTCTAAAGAAAATACACTAAAAATGTACTATAAATATACAATGTACATAATTCCTTAACCTCTTGGAATAAACTAACCCAAGATGGGTTGATGTGCCATTAAAATAGATCAAATTTGTTTGTGTTTTTTTCTGTCTTTTATTTGCTCACATAAATGTTAAAACAAACGCATTCACATAAATCAGAGGAGAGAAATCTATGCTTTCAAATTATACATTAAATAAATATAATTACATAATACTTTATTTCAAAATACACGTGAAGTTTAAAATGATATGAACACAATGAATTTGCCCTAACCTTCATTAAAATATTTATATTCAAGTGTCATCTTAGTGAAGAAGATGAACACTAATTTTATATTTGATGGATACTTACTACTGACCTCAATGAACAATCTGCAACTAAGAACATTATAAGCAGCTGTCTACTCAAAATGATGGCTTTATATCTTCTTTGTTATGTAATGAAAAGGTAAATCTTAACGAACAAAAGAAAAAAATGATTTATCTCAGGATATGTTTGTCTAAGATTATTTTAAAAGTAATCAATGGAAATTAAAAAGCGAAATGAGATTTTGTAACAGGTGTTTTTGAACAAGTTTGTCATGCTTCTTTCCAGAAGGATTTCTTCAACAAACAGCTTTATATTCATTTCCCAAATTGTTATTATTCATCACTCTAGCTGATAAGTTCTTATTAAATTATTGCAAATTAGATTTACAAATATTATCTTTTAATGAGATAATGTGAAGAGAATATCTTGCGAATGACTGCTTGCTTTTTGTAAAAAGGTTTTTGTTTGATTACTGGTTCCATAGACCTTTTGTTTCTTTTGATTAATTCCACAGACCTTTTGTAATCATGTCATTTACAGTCTTTTTCTTTCAAACAAAATTTTAGTCTTAACTATCAAAATATTTTCATATTAGTAACAATGCTCTTTCTTTTGCAGTTTTAGTAATTTTTTTAGATTATATCTAAAAGATTCACAAAAGATGGGAAAAATAAACTTATTGGTTGGTTTGATTGTTTAATGGCATATCAACCTTTGTAGGTTATTTATTGCCAAAGCTATTCTCCTAGAAGAACAGTAGAGGTACTATTTAACCCATAGCTGGGAGGATAAGGGGGTTCATACCTTTCCCAAGGGTATTTGCCCGAAATTGAACGTAATAGCGCGACTGAAGTACGAACTCACTTACTACGATTCCGCCGTCCATCGCTTTAACCATTACACTACGAGAACACCTCCCAAACTTATTGATAATACAATATTTGCAGGAGACTTGACTTAAATGAACTTTTTTTTAAATAAGTGTTGGTTTTCCTTAATCATAGTTCAGGGTGGAATGATAAAATTGTCACCCTAGAAAAGACGACATGATTCCATTTCCGTTTAATGAAAACCGGTTTTCTTTTTTTGTTGCTACTAGTTGGCCAGTTGTGTACAAATCCCGAGAGCGATAGGAGCCTTCTATCATGTCTGAAAGTAACACAATGTTCAACGAGCTAGATCGGAGATGCGCCGCTGTACAACTCATGCTCTCTACCGATCCAACTTATGACAACAGGACCATTGCCAGCACCCTCAAAATGCAAATCTGGATTGCCACGAATAAAAGGATAATGAAAATGTGCCCAGGATAATGAAATCAAAGTTTCAGGCTACGGTTATGGTCTATGGTGTGGTTTCAAGTGAGGGCCACATCATGCCACCTCACATCTTCGAAGTCGTCTTGAAAGTCAACACCAAAGTGTACATGGATGTGCTGAAAAGTGTTGTGATCCCTGATGCAATCAGGTGGCCGGTGGCAGAACCTGGGTGTAGCAGTAGGATTTGGCGCCAGCTCACAAGTCCAAAGAGACCCAGGCTTGGCTTCAGAAGGAGTGCTACGACTTTGTACCCTTCTCTCACTAGCTCCCCTCCTCCCCCGACCTGAACCCGCTGGACTACTTCGTTTGGTCATACGTCGAGAACATCACCAACATGACCTCCCACAACATTAAAGCCAGCCTGATCACCACCATCCACCGAGTATTCGCCAAGCTCCCCCCGGCGCCTGAGAAAAAGGCACGCTCCCAGTTCCGTATCCGTATCAAGGCAGTGATTGAGGCTGAAGGAGGCAGCTACATTGAATAGATGTCAGCTCTATTACATAATCAAGTTAGCTGAATTGATTTTTTCAATAAAAGTTTTAAAATAAAGCAGTAGTGTTGTTTTCTTTAAGACGACAATTTTATCGTTCCACCCTGTAGATGTCAGCTCTACTTCATAATCAAGTTAGCTGAATTGATTTTTTCAATAAAAGTTTTAAAATAAAGCTGTAGTGTTGTTTTCTTTAGGACGACAATTCTATCGTTCCACCCTGTATTTCTTCAATATTTTATGATGTTCACGAATCTTTATTTTTATGAAAACATCAGCTACGTAATTGTTTAGTTTTTAAGATGGTGACAAAAGGACAAGAATGTTTATATGAATACCTGCATTTTCTGTTTATGATATTGTTATGGTACCTACTTTACGGGCTATAATGAACTCTTCCTATTACTATGAATACCGGGAGAATATTCATCTCGGTGTTGAGTTAACTGCCGCCTTGCGGTTTATGCGCCCAATATCGCTGCGGAGAGGGTTTCCTTTTTTCGTCGGTTGGCGTCGTTCCTGGACGATACGAAGCGGCTAGTCTTAATGGGTGATTGGAATGCGATCCTTGATCCCAAGATAGATAAGGTCGGTCGGGGAGCTAGTAGTGCGGGAAGGTGTGAGAGCAGCCTTGTCGGCTTCGTGACTCGTCACGGTCTCGTCGACAGGTTTCGTCTTGATCACCCAGGGCGGGAGATGTGGACGTGGCTAGATAGCTCGCCCTCTGCCAAAGTAGGTTCCTACTTGGACAGAGTGTTAGTGAGAAGAGCTGACATTGATTTTGTTAGTTGTCCCACGTTCCACTTGATAGCGTGGACTGACCATAAACTCATTAGAGTCAGTCTGCGGTTAGTTAATAGACCTAGTCTAGCCGGCTACTGGAAGTTCAATACCTCCTTACTGGAGATACGGGACTTCCGGGACCGGCTGGAATCCCTAATCCCTAATTCAGCGGGCGTTAGTGGGGGCGGTTACCGGGAATAGGTGGTGGGCTTCTCTTAAGCATAGAATTAGAGATTTCGCCACCAAGTACGGTCGACAGCTCAACTTAGATAGGACCGCGGAGGAGAAATCTATAGATGATAGACTTTCCCGGGCGGTGGCTGGGGGGGACTCCCTAGGTGTAGAGCTAGCTAGGAGGGACCTTGAGCGTGAGAGTAGCGAGCGCTACAAGGGATCAGTAGTTAGATCTAGGCTAAAAAGAGTTCTCAACGAAGCTGTGAAATCGAACGCGACTGCGCGTGAAGAAGAAGTGCGAAGGTTCCCCGATCGGTACATCGCATCTGTCAAGACCCCGGACGGGCGTCTGCTGCGATCAGGTCGTGAGATACATGACGCCTTTCGGGCGCACTTTCGGGATCGCTTTGCCCGCTGCACTGATCTCCCGCTCCGGGAGTTTCGTAGCTATCTGACCGACTTCCCCCGTCTTGGGGCGGCTGAAGCGGCTAGCTGCGAGGGTGTGGTTACTGAATGCGAAGTCCGTGATGCGTTGAAGCAGGTCGGCCTCAACAAGTCGCCGGGACTAGATGGTTTGCCGTACGAAGTGTACTTGAGGATGTCGCACATGTTTGTGCCTATTCTGACGGATATGTTCAACCATTGGTTCGCCCAGGGAGCCATCCCTGGTAGCGTTACCAAGGGCGTGATCACATTGCTGAACAAAGGTGGCAGGCATGTTTGGGAGGGTTTAGACGATTACAGGCCCATAACTCTGCTTAACACAGAGTTAAAGATTTTGGCCCGGGTCTTAGCGAATCGTTTACAGCTTGTCATTAGTGATCTGATCGGCCCCGAACAGACCTTTGCTGTGAAGGGAAGATCGATCCAGGACAACCTGCACTTGATTCGCGAGGTCCTAGAGGGGATAAAAGACGACACCGAATCCGCGCTGATCAGTTTAGATCAGTCCAAGGCCTTCGATAGGGTGGACCATCGGTTCTTGGCGTCTGTTTTGGAGACTGCCGGATTCAAACCGGAGTTCCGCAGATGGATTAGCATGATGTACCACAACCCTCAGGCAGTGGTGCAGGTGAACGGAAGGCGTTCGGGGGTGATCGCGATCGAGCGATCGGTCCGGCAGGGCTGCCCCCTGTCTCCTCTTCTCTATGTCCTCGCGTTGGAGCCCCTCCTGCGCAGGCTTAGGGATGAGGGGACAAGTCTGGCACTGCGCGGTATCCCATTCGTTGGCCGCCTTGCGGCTAGGGTTTCCGCGTTCGCTGATGACGTCACAGTTTTCGTATCCCGCCTCCGGGATATAGAGGCTGTGAAAGAGGCGGTTGTCGAGTATGAGCGGATTGCAGGGGCCAAGGTCAATTTTGACAAAAGCGAAGGTTTGCGGCTGGGTGCTTGGAGGGGTAGCAATACTCTTCCAGGGCCCTTCCGCTGGAGTGACGGACCCATCCGCATCCTCGGGGTGTGGTTTGGGCCCGACCTCCAACTGGAGCGAAATTGGTCGGAAGTACATGCTAAGGTGAATGCTCAGGTGGGAACCTGGCTTTCAAGGAGGTTGTCCTTAAAGGGCAGGGCGGAGGCGTGCGCCGCGTACGTCTTCCCCTTGATCCTTTACCGATTAGCTGTACTCCCTCTGCCTAAGGCACATCGGTTGGCACTGCAACGATCCCTCTCCAGACTTGTCTGGGGAGGTGCAAGGCCGATGGTCCGTAGACAGGTCTGTATCCAACGTACACGCAACGGGGGTCTAGGTATGCCTGATCTGGAGAGCCACTGGCTTGCTGAAAGACTTGCATATCTGGGCCGTGTCTTGACGGGGGACTCAGTGTGGAGACGAAAGGCGAGTCGGACTTTTCCTCGCCTCAAGTCAGACCCAAAGGCTGAAGGTCGACGTAGGCCTTTGGGCGAAGCACTGTTTGTCTGCGAGTGCCGAAAGGCCCTTCGTAACCATCTTGGGTCCAGTGACCTTTTATGGCCTCGGAAGGAGCTGTATCGGGAATTAGTGGTGGGTTCCGCTTCTGATCCTCTCAGCGTGCGGCACGGCTGGACGGCGGAGGAGATCCGCTCTCACTGGAATTGGGCGCCAGGATCGAGCTTCTTGAACAACTCCGAGTTCTCGCTCACCTGGCGACTTGTTCGGAATGCGTTATCCCTTCGCGGCTTGAACTTCAAGGCGGGCCTGGCAGACATGCCTGATTGCCCTCGCTACAGCAGTGGCTTAGAAGAAACGGCTGAGTACGCCTTCTACTACTGCGAGCGAGTCCGCCCGTTTTGGGATCACGTCGGGGAGTGGACGGCTCGCATCGAACCCAAACAGCTCGTGCTGCTCGACGTTGGTTACGTCGTAGACAACGTTCTTCTTCCGTATCACGGTGAGAAGCGTGTGGTGTTTCTCGCGATCCTAGCTGTAGCTGGAATGGTGATTTGGACGACGCGAAACAAGGGATTGTATGACGATGCAAACTTTTCTCATCGTGATCTGGTCTTGTATTTTCGGCATCAGCTGAGGGTCAAAATCAGATGCGATAGAAAACGCTTGGATCGCATAACATTCAGCAAAAGGTGGGTGACTGCAGCGAGCTTGGTCGTACGAAAGGGGGCAATGTTTGAGTCATCCTTCCCGCCTCTGCCGACCCATGGCGTCTATGGTACGGGTCCCTAGGGACCCCACCCTTGGTAAGTAGGATTTTGCTTTGTTTTGTTTTTTCCCTTGCAAACTAGTTAGCAGTATGTTGTGAGTCATTGTCCCAGTCATTTAGTCGCTAGCACTCAAGATCTTCCCCAACCCCATTATTTTTGTACCTCAACCTGTATCCCAGTCCGCTTTTTGAAGATCTTGAACATTCATGTGTAAAAAATCAAATTACCCGCTTCTATCGACCCATGCCGAGCCCGACCCTTTTTATTCTTTTATCCTTGTAGAGTAGGAACCCCGCCCCACCTAGGGTAGGTCCGGCTTGTTTCCGGTATTTTCGACCCGGAAAACAGTCGGCCTCCAAATTTATAGACGGGGGGATGGGAGGGAAACCAAACGGGGAATTTTTTCCTTGTTTTTCGTATATGTATATGTTTTTTCGGGGTTTTTTTCTCCCATTCCCAGCATATCCATCAAAATCATACATTGTAAATAAAATCATGCATAAGTTTCGGGTTTTAAGTAGGAATTTTTCATAGAGCAAATGCGGTATTTTGGTGGTTGCTGCGTGTATGGCGATGGACGAGTGATTATATATTGTATTGTTGAATGGGTCGGCGAATGTGGCTAGCTAGGTTCCCCATAGAAAATACAGTTAAAGCATGACCGCTCCCTTCCCCTCCCCCAAAACCACAAGGCCTCGTGCCTTCTTGTATTCATTACAAGAAATAAAGTTGAGTTAACTGCCGCGTAACACAATTGATGTTACGTTTTCTTTGAATTCTAAGTGACAACAAGCAAGTGAATCTTTGGACTTCTTGGCAAGACTTGTTATTCTCGGTAAGACTGACTATTTTTCGTAAGACTTGTTTTTTTTTTTGTCTTGGACATTGGCCCAGCGGTTAGAGTGTTCGCCAATGGCCCGGGAGACCTGTGTTCAATCCCAGGTCGAGTCATACCAAAGACTTTAAAAATGGAACTTGATACCACCTTGCTTAACACTCAGCATTATAAGGTACGGTTCAATGGTAAAGTGGAGCAATCCAGGGAATGGAGTAGCGCCCTCCCCTACACCTTAGTGTAGTAGCTATCGAAAAGGGAGCCTTCGGGTCACCCTCGACTATGGTCGCTAACTTACTTACTACTTTATTCTAATTTATTTTCTGTCGTCTTACCGGAATATTTCTTGCAAGTGACTTTTTTCAATTCTTTAGTTTGACTTGTTTTTGATTTATTTTTTGTCATTGACTAGTCTAATTTCCGTCACTTATTCTTTGTCCAAATTTGCTTAAACTTTTTTGACATCCGTTGGACTTGTCTATTTTTGGCTTTTTTTTATCTGGGGTTCTACCATTCGATTTTCTACGTTGAACTTTTTTCATTTTTCATCTTGTTTATGTAGAAAGTAGAAGCCCCCTCAATTCTTGCAACAGTTGGAGGTTTTTAAATTACCCTCCTGGCTGCTATTTCTACTGCAGCTATGGAGGGTTCTACGGCTTCTTCTCCTACTTCACAACCCTCTAGCCCGTCTCGCCACAATATTCTACCGAAACCAAAGACTGACAAACCAGAAAAAAGGCCGTCCCGACGCAGTCGGAAGAAACTCAAGGAACACAAGTAACGAGCCTTATTGGCTCTAACTGGCCATCTCTTCCTTCGGAGTCAGGGAGCCCTATTCCACCAGGACAGAAGACCAAGCCAGAAAGTTCGTCGCCGTCGCCGTGGAAGATTCAACAGAAAAATCCAGAAGATTATGAAAAGGACCGGGTAGGCAAATATGCCGACTACTTCAAAGGCAATGAGATTTTGCCCATCCCGGAAATCCTTCAAAAAATCGAACCAAGGATCGTTTCACTGATAGTGACAGATTTAAAGTCAAGGCGGCTTGTCAGACTAAAAAAGGAAGGGTTCGAATATTTACTACGGAAAGCGGGCGTCCCATGCCAATACTTCTGCAGGAAGAGTTTCGCGACATGGGACATCCTGCTCCCTTCCAGTGACCAAGCGGCAAAGGTTGCCTCAAGCAACATAAATACAAAATTCTTCCGACTGCAGCCGGAGTATTTAGGGACCCGTAGGATTCGGGTCACTGTCTGTAACGTCCCGGCGTTTATAACAGGTGAAGTGCTGGCCTTGTTCCTCAGCACGTATGGACGCGTTGAAGAGATCAACCTGCTTAGGTCGGCAGCCGGGACGGCCAACGGGGACTACGTATTCCGGATGTGCCTAACTCGGGAGGGTTTTCAGGCAATTCCTGAAACCATTGTCAGCAGAGACAGGCAGATGATGGTGATTGTGGAAGGCAGACGCCCGCGCTGTTGGAGCTGTAAGCAGTTGGGGCATACATCAAATTTTTGCCCCCAAAAGGATCCACCAACAGCTCCAGCTGCTGCAGCTGCCACAGTCACCACAGAAACCGCAGCATCAACAGTTTCCACAGTCACTATCAGCGATGCTACACCTGAAAAGTAGCCAGACCAAGCCCAGCAGAAGAAAGCGGACGATTGGATTGAAGTCACCCGCAAAAAAAAAAGAAATCCCCGAAAAAAGCGGAGGATAAGTCGACATCTGCCTCTCCTGCAAAAGAAATGGAGCCAGTCCCTGCAAAAGCAACAACATCAGCGATATTTATACCCAGGTCGGTGACGGCGCCCATTCCCGCGCACATCACCGAGCATCCTCCTACAACCAAGGCTAGAAAGAAAGCCAAGAGCAAACCAGTTTCCACCACACCAGTTCCCACTACTCCAGAAGCACAAGAAACACAAGAAACTCCAATGGAGACAGCCACAAATCTGAAGAGGAGAAGGAGCAGCGGAGAAGGAGCCGCCAAGAAAGTATGTTCAGGGCCACCCTATCCTGAGGATCCCCTGGTAGGCCCTTCTAATGCCTTTCCACAAAAACCTCCACCTCAACAAGCCCCACTGCATTTACCATTCCCACCTCCTTTGTTATCACTTCCTCCTCCACTTCTTCCCCTACCACCTCTTCCTCCACTACCTCTTCCTCCACTACCACTTCCGCCACTACCCCCCCTCAATCCCATACTCCCCCTGAAAAACAATGTTCACAACCCTCACAATCCTCTGAACTGTTACATCACCCTCCCCAGCCACAAGGAACTCGCTCTCACCAAATTTTGCACACGGCAAGATCTCAGTCCCAAGAGAGACTTTCCCCCCAAAATCTGCTGAGGACTTTTTCCCTTCCCTCTCTAAGCCCATCCCCCTCTCCGGAATTGTTTCCAGCAGCGACTCCCGCAGCGACTCCCGCAGAGAAGGAACCAGTAACAGAACCAGCGACAGCAGATTCTGCACCAAAGCGATCCCGGCGGAAGGTGAAGGCAACCAACCAAGACCTGACCGAAGAACAGTGCAGGAAGGCGGTGGCTCTGTGTACTGTCGGGCTGGAATCCGTGACGGATCACCAGCTCCGGAAGTCACTGAAGCCACTGCTGAACCTGGAAAAAGTAAATGGCAAGAGAGTTTGTAACCCAAGCAACTTTAGGGGTGCACCCATGGTGACCACCTTCATCCGTTCGGCTGGCGACCGTTCGAAGGGCGTATGGAAGTTCTTGGATACGGTCTGTCAAACCGACACGGGTGTTGAGCTGGCGGAGTTGGGGCACCCCTCTTTAAAGCGATGTCTGCCTTATTGTACTGGGAGGGTCCCGATTTTGGTTCACCCTTCTCTTTATTGGTCTTTAAAGGTGCGGTTCCCGATGGATTTTGGCGGAGTGTCCAGGAATTGCCGAATGACTACTGAAATCGGCTCCGGCTCGTTGAGACAGGCTGTTGGCATCCTCACCCCCGGGGATTGCCGGCCCATCGTCGACACTGATTAGGTAAGTGCGCCAGGATGGCTTTAAACGTTGCTAGTCTAAATGCGAGGGGACTGAGGGACGCAAGCAAGTGTGCGCTGGAGACTCACTTCGTTTGCGAGGAAGACTGTCGGGTGCTGAAGGACGACTTTGTTGTTTATTCAGCATTCGGCAGCCGCTTCGGCGCTGGGGTGTCTCTGCTAGTTGGACGCAGCCTTGATGCGGTTGTTAATGTTGTCTTTGCAGGTGACGAGGGCCGGCTGCTGGTGGCTGATGTTGCCGTGAAAACTTTCGAGTTTCGGATAGCTGCGGTTCATGTGCCTAATTCTGCTGCGGAGAGGCTCTCCTTCCTTCGGCGGTTGGGGTCGTTCCTGGATGCTTCGAGACAGACAGTTCTAGTGGGCGATTGGAATGCGATCCTTGACCCCAATATAGATAGGGCCGGTCGGGGCGCTAGCAGTTGGGCTAGGTGTGACAGCGGCCTGTCGGACTTTTTGACTGAGTTCAATCTGGTCGACAGATACCGTCTGGATCATCCCGGGAGGGAGATGTGGACGTGGATAGGAAGTTCGCCCTCTGGCCAGGTCCGGTCTTACCTGGACAGAGTGTTAGTGAGTAGAGCTGACAGTGACCTAGTTACTTGTCCCACGTTCCACTGTTTATGGTGGTCTGACCATAAACTGGTTAGGGTCAGTCTGCGGTTAGCCAATAGGCCTAGTCTGGCTAGCTACTGGAAGTTCAATATCTCCTTACTGGAGATATGGGACTTCCGGATGCGGCTGGAAAACCTAATTCAGCGGGCGTTAGTGGGGGCGGTTATTGGGAATAAGTGGTGGGTATCCCTTAAGTATAGGATTAGGGATTTCGCCATCAAATACAGCCAACAGCTCGCTCTAGATAGGGCTAAGAAGGCGAAATCCTTAGAAGATAGTCTTTCCCGGGCGGTGTAAGTGGGGACTCCGTAGCCATAGATCTAGCTAATGGGGACCTTGAGCGCGAGGCTAGCGAGCGCTACAAGGGTTTCGTAGTAAGAAATAGGCTAAAAAGAGTTCCGAACGAAGCTGTGAAATGTAACGCATTTATGCGTAAGGAAGAGTTGAGAAGGTTCCCTTGTCGGTACATCGAGTGCGTTAACGCCCCGGACAGGGGCGTGCTGAGATCGAGCCGTGAGATTCGTGAAGCTTTCCGGACACACTTTTGAGATCTCTTTGCCCGCTGTCCTGACCTCCAGGCTCAGGAGTTTCGTGACTATTTGGCCGACTTCCGGAAGCGGCTAGTTGCGAGGGTGCTGTTACTGAATGGGAAGTCCGTAGTGCGTTGAAGCAGGTCAGCCTTAACAAGTCGCCTGGACTGGATGGTTTACCCTACGAAGTGTACTTGAGGATGTCGCACATGCTTGTCCCTATTCTGACGGATGTGTTCAACCACTGGCTTGCCCAGGGAGCCATCCCTGGTAGCGTTACCAAGGGTGTGATCACATTGCTGAAGAAAGAAGGCAGGCATGTTCGGGGGGATCTAGATGATTACAGGCCCATAACTGTGCTTAACACAGAGTTAAAGATTTTGGCCCGGGTCTTGGCGAACCATTTGCAGCTTGTCATCAGTGATCTGGTCGGCCCTGAACAGAACTACGCTGTGAAGGGAAGATCAATCTGAGACAACTTGCACTTGGTGCGCCAGATCCTAGAGGGGATAAAAGACGACACCAAAGCTGCGCTGATCAATTTAGATCAGTCCAAGGCCTTCGATAGGGTGGACCACCGGTTCTTGGCGGCGGTTTTGGAGACTGCCGGATTCAAACCGGAGTTCCGCAAATGGATCAGCATTCTGTACCATAATTAGCATGGATTAGCATGATGTTACACAACCCTCAGGCAGTGGTGCAGGTGAACGGGAGGCGTTCGGGGGCTTTGCGATCGAGCGATCGGTCGGGCAAGGCTGCCCCTTGTCCCCTCTTCTCTATGTCCTTGCTTTGGAGCCCCTTCTCCGAAGGCTTAGGGACAGAGGGGCTCGTCCGGCCCTGCGCGGAATCTAGCTAAGCGGCAGCGTCCGAGCGAAGATTTCCACGTTCGCTGATGATATCACGGTCTTTGTGTCCAGGCGTCGGGACATAGTGGCTGTGAAGGAGGGGGTCGCGAGATACGAAAAGGTAGCAGGTGCCAAGGTCAACTTTGACAAAAGCGAAGGCTTGCGGTTGGGTGCCTGGAGGGGCAGCGTTCCCCTGCCAGGGCCCTTCCGCTGGAGTGACGGTCGCGTCCGCATCCTTGGGGTGTGGTTCGGGCCCGGCCTCCAGCTGGAGCGAAATTGGTTGGAAGTACGGGCTAAGGTAGAAGCGCGGGTGGTTGCCTGGCTTCGATTGCGGTTGTCTTTAAAGGGCAGGGCGGAGTTTTGCGCCGTGTACATCTTCCCCTTGATCCTTTACCGTTTGTCTGTACTGCCTCTGCCTAAGGATCATCGGGCGGCACTGATACGATCCCTTTTCAAGCTTCTTTGGAACGGTCGAAGCCCATTGGTCAGTAGGCAGGTCTGCTATCAACTTCCTCGCGATGGGGGTCTGAGGATGCCGGATCTCGAGAGCCACCGGCTCGCTGAGAGACTGGCTTACCTGGGCCGCTTGTTGATCACGGACAAGGTGTGGAGCCTCAAGGTCAGGGTCGCCTTCCCTGAACTGGGGTTGTGTCCCTCGGCTGAAGGTCGTCGTAGGCCAAGGGACGAGCCACCATTGGTCATCGAGTGCCGCAGGGCCCTTCGAAAACTTCCTCGGTTCAGCGACCTCTCATGGACTCGTAAGGAGCTATAAAGAGGGTTAGTGGTGGGTTCCGGCTCGGATCCTCTAGTAGATCGGCTCGGCTGGTCGGCGGAGGAGATTCGCTCCCAGTGGAATTGGGCGCCAGGTTCGGGCTTCTTGAACAACTCCGAGTTCTCGCTCACCTGGCGGCTAGCTCGAAACGCGTTGGCCCTCAGCGACTGGGCTTACAAAGCGTGCTTAACAGATATGCCTGACTGCGCCCGCTGCGCCAATGGACTAGAGGAAACGGCTTTGCACGCCTTCTACTACTGCGAGCGGGTTCGCCCGTTCTGGAGCCACGTCGAGGAGTGGACGGCTCGCATCAGTCCCAGAGAGCTTGTGCCGCTCGACGTTGGTTACGTCGTAGACAACGTTTGCCCTCCGTTTCTGTTTCTCGGGATCCTAGCCGTGGCTAGAATGGTGATTTGGCAGACGCGAAACAAGGGATTGTATGAGGGTGCAAACTTTTCTTATCGTGATCTGATCTTGTTCTTCTGGCATCAGCTTAGGGTCAAGATTAGATATGATAGAAAATGCTTGGACAGCATAACATTCAGCAAAAGGTGGGTGCATGCAGCAAGCTTGGTCGTATGCAAGGGAGCAACGTTGGAGTCATCCTTCCCTCCTCTGCCTGCTCATGGCGACGATGGTCCAGGTCCTTCGGGACCCCACCCCGGGTAAGTAGGAAGTTTACAAATTTCTTAGAATCTCTTGACCCCCTAGCTAGTTGAGTGATGTGTGTCATTGTCCCCACCATTTAGATGTTAGTTTAACTCAAGATCCTCCCCATTCCCAGTTTCTTTTTTCTTACCCTTCTACCACTTGTGAGTCCCGGCCCTTTTTTGAGGATCTTGGCCGCATATTTCTGTATTTCATGTTAATTTCCTTTTCCTGACCGACCCCCTTGTTCCGTTTCTTTCTTTTATTCCGTTTAGTCATAGGTTTTTTCCCCTATAGGGAGAGTCTTGGGCTTGTTTTTGGGCCTTATCTAGGTACCAGAAAACAGTCAACTCTCCACAGCATAGAAGGGGGGATGGGAGGGAAACCAACCGGGTTTATGTTTTGTTTACCTTGGGGCTTTTTTTTCTCCAATCCCTCATCATCTTTAACTCGCCGTATATAAGTCATTTCATTTTATCGAATTTTAAGTAGGACTTTCATGGAGCGAATGAAGATATTTTGGTGATTGTAGCGTGGTTGGTGGATGAATGAATTTATTGTATAGAATGAGAGGAAAAAAACAAAAACAAAAAACTGATTAAATGATGATTGTTGGCGATAAGTGAGACTAGCTAGGGCTTCATAGGAAAATACAGTTTTCGTCACTTTCCCTTTCCCCCCTATTTGGGCCTTGTGCTCACTGAGAGTTGTATCTCTTCGGAAATAAAAACTCCAGCCTAACACTTTGTCAGTCAGACTGACGTTCAATACTCTTTTACCTATGCTGTATTTATACTTTCATTCAATATACTTGTTTCATGTAATCCTGAGTTTGTGTCTTTCTTTCGGACATTTTACTGGTCCCCGACAGATAGATAGAGAATTATTCACAAACTAAAGTCATAGATGAAAGATACTTATCAATATCTCTGAAAGAAAAGAGTTTGGGTATTCGTTTGGTAAATGTAAATTTCTTGATATTTTCTGAATTGTTTAAACCAATCCTCAAGAATCTAGAAACAAAAACTAAATAGCTCTAGATTGAAAAACTATATTTTTGGTCACAGACACCAAATATGAATATGACACCAGTGATGAAAAGTACTCATAATTGGTTGAGTGGTTATTTCTCTCATCAACTTTCATTCACCTAGTCCCCTCTCCAGCACATGTTAAATTTTTTTTGATACTGAAGAAGTAAAAAAAGGGCAATCCGTAGGCACTCTGACTGCAACTAAAGAATTATTAAACTTGAAGTATTGAAAAAAGTCTTGTTGGCACTACAAACTAGTGCATCAGACTATAGAAATATGGAACTATGGACTCTAAAAATTAAACAAACAAAAAGTAATAATGGCACTTTGATACCTCTCTGACTAATTTATCAGTAGTCTTGGCTAAGTTCACTTTGTCAACCCCTCTTTTCTCTCTTTCTATATCTTCACTTTGTCAGAGATCATAACTTATTAGCAAACTTCTTAAAAAAATTGACTTTGTGTCACATCCTGCTTGTATTGACGTATTGAATAAATACATACGAGGATCATTAAATAAGTTTCCAGGTTTTTTTCGTATGGGCACTTTTATTGATAGTACCCACATGAAACTCTAGTCCCCTTCGAAGTAATCTCTTCCGGCTGCAATGCACTTGTTGCACCGTTCCAACAACTTCTGGAAGGCCCCATGGAAGTCCTCTTGTGTGAGCGTGTCAATCACCTTCATCACGGCCTCTTTCATCTTCTCAATTGTCTCATAACGACAGCCTCTGAGCTTAGAGAATAACCAAAAGTCACAGGGAGCAAGGTATAGACTATAGGGATGGTGGGGAACTGTCTTGATGCTCATCTAGGTCAAATAGTCTGTGACAAGGATGGAGTTGTGGACTGGTGCATTGTCCTGGTGGAAATGCCACTGACCCGATTTAAAGAGTGCTGGCCTCTTCCGTAGGAATCTCTTCCTGAACTCCCTTAAAACCTCAACATAGTAACCCTAACCCTAACCCTTTAGCCAACCAACTCTGGTGTTCTGACTTCCTTACACCTCCCACACCTCTTATCATCCCTCACAGACTCCCTGTCTTCCTTGAATCTCTTATGCTACTCAAAAACTGATGCTCGATTCATGCAAGATGGTTTAAAAGCAGTCTGAAGCATTCCATACATTTCTGTGGCATTTTTTCCAAGTTTAAAACAGAATTTTATTGCATATCATTCTTCTAAAGTATCCTCACGTCCAGATTGCATTTTTGAAATTCACAAGCCGTGACAATCAGTAGGGTGTATTCCAATTGCTGCTGTAGCTGTTCATTTAAACCTGAAATCATAAAAACTGGTCAGTCATCTCATAAGAAGTATAGCAATAACATAGTGAATTTTCAAGAGTCTATGACAATTTTAAACGCCTGTACAAGAAAAGTCTGGAAACTTATTGAAGGCACCACATACATACTTCTTCTGGATGTTACCCAAACTGCAGCATCTATAAATTGTTTCCAAACTGTCCCGCAACTGGTTTGATCTTTATTATGCCCCTGATTATATGGGGAACACCAAACCAGCTCAACAAATTTCTCTGATCCCCACTAGTCTATCTGGATAGACTGAAACCTATCACATAATCTCCCAAGGGGGAAGTCCTTTTCCTTCTATGTAATTCCATCTGTCAAAACTAATTTTGCACACCTGCAAATTTATTTAGCAAATATTTCCTAACTAAATTTTATTTTCCCACACCAAATCCATGAAGATTTGTATATTTGACCCCTTCAGCAATATAGTAAAAATATTTCCATTGTTCGAAGCAATATGATGTGTTCCATTTCCTTTGATCACACACAGCTGGCCTGATAACAGGTTCTGACATTTATTCACATTGTTAACTCAAGCTGATATTTTTCTAGCTTGGTTTAGAAATCTAGTTTTCTCTAAAGATCCTTTAACTCTTTCTAGCCTCGGATATTTTCTTAATTCTCATTAGCTTTTAAATTCCTTTATTTGTGACTCCATATAGCAACAGTTTTCTGTTTTATAAAACCCACTTTTAAAATGTTACATACTTGAGAATTATCCAAGGATAGGAAATTATTCTCTGTCAGCTCAAATTATACAGGTAGAAAGTCAGAATAAGCAGCGGTGAATTCAATAATGTTACCTTTGTAAAATGTGAAACATATTAAGATTTAACTATCATCGTTGTATTTTATTGCATATCAACTCCTGAGGGTTATTTAATGCTAAATACTGTTTACACACACACACACACACACACACACACACACACACACTATCAAATTCAGGTCAGTGTCATAGCCAAGACACTAAATTGTTTTCAAGTATTGCTAACACTAATAATACAACTCAACATTATTCATTTACTTGCACACAGTTAAATGGTTTCAGATATTGCTATCTAATACTTATAATTCTATTTATGTTGGTTTGTTTGGGTTTTATGGCATCTCAACCTTCGTCGGTTATTTTATGCCAAATCCACTTTTATACAAATAAACAGTTCTATTTTAAAACAATTCTGTTTAGCATATGTAGATAGTTTAATATTCAAAAGCATTTCTATTTCAAGCTATTCAGTTTAGTTTGTTCTAATTCACACAATTCAGTTTAGTATAAGTATAATTTTTGTTTACACACCATTAAATGTTAACAGTTCTATTTCAAACAATTCAGTTTAGCATGCAAAAACAGTTCCATTTCAAGCAAGTCAGTTTAGCATAGTTTAAATGTCAAAACTGTTCTATTTCAAGCAATTCAGTTTAGCATAAGTACACTGTTTAGTTCTATTTTACCCATAGATAGGATCCTATCAGATGCTACCACTTCGAGCCAGAGTGGATCTGTG
The DNA here is from genome assembly GCA_963585895.1 of Sepioteuthis lessoniana. Lineage (NCBI taxonomy): Eukaryota > Metazoa > Mollusca > Cephalopoda > Myopsida > Loliginidae > Sepioteuthis > Sepioteuthis lessoniana. The sequence goes on from OY757920.1 coordinate 8,324,696, forward strand.
ACCAAAGGCTATAAAGGGATACTCAACATCCTCCAAAGCTCTAGCAATACTGGAACCTCACCATCAGATTATTTAGAGTCATATCCAGCCCTAGCCGACTGGGCAATAATTCTATTCAATATTAATCCTTTTTTGTACCCAGTTTAAATGGTTTAATGTATTACTAACTCAGAGCAATTGAGGGTGTGTCTTCATGGTGTAATGGTTAAAGCGATGGACGGCGGAATCGTAGAAAGCGAGTTCGTACTCCACTTGCGTTATTACGTTCACTTTCGGGCAAATACCCTTGGGAAAGGTATGAACCCCATTATACTCCCAGCTATGAGTTAAATAGTACCACTACTGTTCTTCTAGGAGAATGTCTTTGGCATTAAATAACCTACAAAGATTGATATGCCATTAAACAAAGAAACCAAACTATCAGAGCAATTGACCGTCAGTCACGGCCTTCTAGTACCTTTAAGATAAAATAGGGTTCGGTATTTGCCCCTTGGGCCATTTGAAGAATACAGTAAAGACAATGATATCGGGCTTGACATAACCAGTCAGTTGATTGGATTGTGCCTCTCTGTCTACCTGTCTAGCCCTGTAAGGGCTAAAATACAGTATTGCACATCATATGACCACTTTGGCTGCTAGGTCATGAACTGCTCAGCCACCAGGATCCTATCTTCAAGCATTACAACTCACAGATGGGTAGTCGGCATATTCTTAAGCCCTAGCCAACAAGACATATTGATATTCAAGTGTTTTGTGATCAAGAAACGATTTCAAGAATAAAGGATGCAAGTTGAAATTTCTCCAGATGTTTATTCTTTATTTCTTCTCATAAATAAACAATGGCTTTAGAGTTGCGGTAAAGTATAACAGATAAGAGAATAAATGTTAAATTAATAATTTCTATGTTTCATTAAAGCATTTCTAAAACAATAACATGTTTTCTTTCAATAATATAAAGGATGATGCATGAACATATTTATTAAGTGGATGCAAAACTTCCTACTACACCGTTTTCTTAAAAAGTAATGAATAAATACTTTATAGAAAATATTAGTTCATTTTAAAGGATTTTTTTTTTGTAAGAGGAGGATATTTATAACCCCCCCCCCAGGTTTTTTTTTGGTGGCCATTGATCTCAGTGTTAAGTTACTTTCTGTTTGTTTGGTTTGGTTTGTTGGGTTTTATGGCATATCAACCTTTGTAGGTTATTTAATACCAAATCTATTTTTATGTAAATAATCAGTTCTATTTAAAACAATTCAGTTTAGTATGAGTACACAGTTTAATTGTCAAAAACATATCTATTTCAAACTATTCAATTTATTCAAGCAGTTATATATAACAATTCAGTTTAGTATAAGTACAGTTTCAATGTCAAAAACAGTTCAATTTCAAATAATTCAGTTTAGCATAAGCACGCAATTCAAATGTAAGTACAGTTTAATAGTGAAAAACATTTCTATTTCTAGCTATTCACTTTAGTCAAGCAGTTCTAATTCAGCTAATTCAGTTTAGTATAAGTACAGATTTTGTTTACATAGTTTAACTTTATTCAAATTATTATTATTATTTACTCTTCTAGAGTTTTTCACCTCAGTATTAGCTGATGGTTTTTCACTGGAGTCTGAGTGACAGCAAGTCTCCTCAAGTCTCCAGGACTCGTGACAGTATTCTGGCCGTCCTCAGCAATGCTATCATTTGGATAGTCTCTACCTGTCTGCCAACTTCCAATTCCTCCAGGCCCTTTAATAATCCTTTAGTTACTGTGCCTAATGCACCATTCACAATTGGCACAATCGTTACTTTCATGTTCCACAGCTTTTTCAATTCTCTGGCAAGGTTGAGGTACTTATCCTTCTTTTCACTTTCCTTCAGATTTCCCGGACAGCAAAGTCAACAATTTTGCAGATTCTCTTCTTTTTTCTTTTTTTTGTTGATTATTATGAGGTCTGGTCTTCTGGCTGGGATTAGGTGATCCATTTGTATGTTAAAGTCCCATAGGAGTTTATGCGAGTCATTTTCTAGGACAGGTGCCGGGTTGTGCATATACCATTTGTTGTTATTATTATTATTTACTCCTTGAAAGGTTTTCACATCAGTTTTAGCTGATAGTTTTTCACTAGAGTTTGAGTGACAGAAATTCTTCTTAAGTCTCCAGGACACTTCTCAGTATTCTGGCCGTTCTATATAATGTTGTAGTTTGGATGTTCTCCACCCGTCCTCTTATTTCCAAGTCCTCTAGTCCCTTCATAATTGGTATAATTGTCACCTTAATGTTTCAAAAACTATGAAACATGAAGGTGATGTTTGTACCAATTGTGATTGGTGCTTTTGGTACAGTAACTAAAGGATCAGTAAAGGGCCTGGAGGACATGGAAATTGGCGGACGAGTGGAGACCATCCAAACGACAGCATTATTGAGAACATCCAGAATACTAAGAAGAGTCCTTGAGACTTGTGGAGACTTGCTGTCACTCAAACTCCTGGGAAAGACCGTCAGCTAATGCTGATATGAAAAACTCTAAAGGAGTAAAAAAAAAATAATCATTTGTATAAAGATAAAGAAATTACTGATCATTGTAATATAAAATAAAATGTCATAAAATTGTTACATAGCCATGATATGGCTACACGAAACGTACATAGAATGTTCATAACATATATACATAGAACATAGGAATCTCGAAAACACGAAAAACACTTACGACTTCTTAGTTCAGGTACGAAACTTTTTATTACCTTTTGAGTTTAAAGGTTCTCTGACATAAGGAGAGAGATACACCTTTCTATTCTGGCTTTTTCATCTGCCCCCACATCTCGTGCGGTGCTTGTAGTGCTCAAATTCGTCTGGCCTCTGCAAACCCCGAAGGTCGACCCTTCTCGTCTGGTATCTAGTTTTCAACTCAACTAACTGACTTTTTCAAATCTTCATAAATCCTCCGCACGCTTCCAGTGCATGATGTCACCCGCACTCTGTCGTCCTGTTTCCCATCTGGGCTATTGTAACATCTCTGAGTGACACGTCTGTTCCGCTCGCACGCGTGAACACCAGCGTTAATGTTGCACCTAAGTAACCTATGCACTGAACTGAAAGGTTCTCAGCCTAACTAAACCCAAAGGCATAAAACGAAATCCCTCGGCCATTATATTACAAAATTAGGAAAAGGAAAATTATATGGTTTAACCCCTCTTTTTGTAAACTTGCTAATATAAACATTGGAAAATAATTCAGTTTAGCATAAGCACACAGTTTAAATGTAAGTATGGTTTGATTGTCAAAAACATTTCTATTTCAAGCTATTCAGTTTAATCAAACAATTCAGTTTAGCATAAGTAAGCTGTTGGACCTGGGAACAATGGCAATGAAGGGGTGCTCCGTATTCCCCAAGGCTCTGGCATAACTGAAACCTCACCATCAGGCTGTTTAGTGTCATATCCAGGACACTTGTTGGCGGGGGTGGGTCTTACCCCTCTGCAGAGGTGCAGTCAGTGTATTCTATAGCCCCAGCCGACTGGGCAAACTTTCTGTTTGTAGGATTTATATTCTAATTAATTTCAAATAAATGGAAGGATTCTATTACTTGTATTCAGTAATTATCTCCCATGAGAAATAGTCACTGGATAAGTATAAAAATGCACAACACCAATATAATCAAATTTGATTGGAAATCACTTATTATCTAAGTCTAAGCATTTTAATGCTATTTTGCAGATAAACATTTCTCTACAAAGAACCACCATTGTTGTGTTAAGCATCTCATATTAATCTATGTTAAAAGTTTTGGTAAAGCATTGCCTGTTCTTCAACACTTTTCTCATTACCATAACCACACTGTTAACCTGGAGTCTATGTTAAATAGACTGCACATTGGCATAATAAGACTGGATATTGGTATAAGACCAGACATTGGCATAATGGTTAGAGTGTTTGCCAATGGCCCGGGAGACCTGGGTCCAATCCCAGGACGATTCACACCAAAGACTCAAAAAATGGAGCTTGAAACCTCCTTGCTTAACACTGAACATTATAAGGTACAGGTCAAGAGTAAGTGGAGCAATCCAGGGATAGGAGTAGTGCTTCTCATACGCCTTGGTGTAGTAGCTATCAAAAAGGGGAGATTTTGGGTCACCCTTGACTACGGTCGCCAATTTTACTTATATGATAAATGATATTTGTGAAACTGATGGTACTTTCCAGTATTTTTCTGAAACTGGTCTATACTGCAGAAAATCAATGTTTTTGATAGCTGACCTCTCTTCTATTGGATGACTTTGTCGGAAAATATGTTCAGTGATCCTTCTATTTCTTCGTCAGGTATCAGCTGAAATAGATGTGGAGTTTTGCATATATGTTAATTTTCTGTATGAGTGAATTCATTGAATGCTGTCTTTGCAAACAGCAGTAAACAAATAATCTTAAGGTTCTGGCTTTATTTTTATCTTTGCAATTCCTGCATCCATTCAATTTTATTTTGCTGACTACAGAATCAAAGTCCCACCTTTCAAGAAGAGAGTCCAACCTGAAGATGAAATTAAGCTTTTTTTTTTTTGTATTTGATCAAATTATGCAGACAAATATCCCAACCTTATTTTCTATTACAACATTTCAGCTGATATTTTCTTTAGCCTTTTCCAGGTTTGTTTTGCATTTCATGTAAGGTTATGGTTGTAAGTGATAAAGGAGAAACCAGTGCCTTCCTAAAGATCAACATTAAAACATTCATAATCCAAGGTGGGATGATAATGAAATGAAAATATACAACTTTCTTTTCTGGAATAAAGATTAGACAAATTTCCGAAAAAAAAAAACAGATTTGTTGGGAATAGCCAAGGGCATATAAATAATACATCAATGTGATTCTTATTTTGGAAGGCCGGATATGTACAAAGTTTTTCAAAAAGGATGCCAAATAAAAAAAAAATACATTTTGGTTAAAAAATTTCTTAAATAAGTCATCTAAACTACAATTAATTTTTAGTTAGAAAATAATAAAGCATTTATTTATTTGTGTAACCACAATACGGATACTCACTTTAGCTAGAATAAAAGTAAAGATTATGACATACATATTGTATTATTAAATCTCTAAGTTTATGAAATGCACACAAAACTGAATACATGTGCTTTAATCAAGCTGGCGACATTTCCACACTAGACGGAACCTCACGGAAACTGCTTGACGAATTCACCTACCTAGGAAACAGTGTCTCATCAACCGAAAAAGACATCGACACACGGCTAACGAAGACATGGACAGCTATCAATAAGCTATTGGTCATATAGAAATCAGACCTGACCGATAAAATGAAACGCAGTTTCTTCCAAGTAGCGGTCGTGTTAATACTGCTGTATGGATGCACCACTTGGACGCTAACAAAACAGCTGGAGAAGAAGCTAGACAGCAACTACACAAAAATGTTGCGAGCAATATTAAACAAGTCATGGCAGCAACACCCCACAAAGCACCAACTATACAGCCATCTTCCTCCCATCACGAAAACTATCCAAGTTAGACGAACCAGGCACGCAGGACACTGTTGGAGAAGCAGGGACGAGCTCATAAGGGATGTACTCCTATGGACCCCCACATGTGGACGAGCTAAAGCAGGACGACCAGCTAGAACATACATACAGCAGCTATGTGAAGATACGGGATATAGCCCTGAAGACCTGCCAGAGGCGATGAACGATAGGGAGAAGTGGCAAGAGAGGGTCAGGGATATCCGTGCTAGCGTCACGACATGATGATGATGATGATGATGATGATTGAAAAAACAGGACATTTTAGCATTAACTTTTCTACGATAAGGTATCCCAAGATTTGCCAAGTGATGAAATTAAAATTGGTCAATCCAGCTACTGAGAGCTGAGTTATGGGTACTTTTTAGATATCCCAACTTTTCATGCCTAACAATTATCCCACATATCTCTCACTCTTTCAAAATCAAATCACGTGCGATACCCTAGCCTCATCAGCTGCCAACCAGGGTGATAACACAGTTTCGGTAGCTCAAGGTGGTACTGCCACTCCTGGCGCTACCGAGCAGCTTTTGCCACCGGATAGGGTATTTAAAAAAAAAACTATGTATACACAAGATCAACTAAAAGCGGACATTACATTAGACATTCGTTCATCTTCATTTTGGTGCAGTTTGTGATTTAAAAAAGCGTTTACTTACGGCCGTTAGATGTCATAGCAACCGTTTCTTGATTTTGCGTAATTACACGAGAATGGTGGTTACACGTGTATAACATTCGTGTTGAAATCCTTTCTATATCCGTTATCTTTTCGATTCGTTTTCTTTCATTTATGCGTTACTGCCCAAAAGCACTCGAGACAAACGTTATATGTAATTCCGCTAAAAGATTTTATTTGTTGATCAATGGGCCCTCAAGATGGGTGGTGAGTAAAAAGAAAGCTCCTGGTCTAAGTTAGTCCAGGTAGCTATCTGATTACCCTTGGGCCACTAAATTCTTGGCTTGCAAAAAATGTCTCCAGGACGCTGATGGTCAGCAATGGGCTCGTGAATACTGTGGGGGTAAACCTGATTCATAGGCCCATCATTCGATTTACATTCTCCGGCAGGAGAATTACGTTGTTCGAATACTAATCTCAAAAATGGTAAAGAGAAACAATACATCTCTACACTCGTTTAAACAACTGTAGAGAAAACAATTTTTAAATTGTCAGTGAATTGCTTTAAATACTTTTGTATATGCATTTGTCTCTAATATCAGTTTCATAGTTTAGGTTGATTATATATTAGGATAAAGTTTAATACCTAGAGGTTAATCTTAAATGTCAGGACTTTAATTTAAAAAGAATACCATAAACTTAGGTTTTATTGCTTTGTTAACTTTCTGTTTTTCTTCTTTTTTGTTAACCTTTCCTTTCTTTGATTTTCTTTGTTTTTTTTATTGTATTGTTTTGTTGTTTTTTTTTTTGAGTGGGCACCGGCTCCTTGGTCTTGTGGGTAGACTGTTCGGCAATGGTCCAGGAGACCTGGGTTCAATCCCAGGTCGCGTCATACCAAAGACTTTAAAAATGGTACTTGAATACTCCTTGCTTAACAATAAGCAATATAAGGTACATTTCAAGGGTAAAGTGGAGCAATCCAGGGAAAGGAATAGTGCCCTCCCCTACACATTGGTGTAGTAGCTACTGAAAATGGAGCCTTCTGGTCGCCCTCGACTACAATCACCAACTTTGCTTTACTACCTAGAAGATTAGGTAATAAGTTGAGACCACATTCCCTTTAAAATGATCACATTTTGTTGTGGGATCTTTTGATTAAAGATATTTTTTATTATCATTTTGCTGCTCACAAGTTGTTTATACAAGCTCTTCTGGGTGGGGTTTCTCTGAATTCTGAGTGACAGCAAGTCCAACTGTCTTTACAAATTACATTTAAATTAGTCTAACTAATTTGCAGCGCTGAAAACAATAGCTGTTGACAATCTGGTTTATGAAAATAGTTTTCTAAGAGATTTTTTCCCTGATCAAGAAATATATCACCAAGAACTTTGGTAATTAATAAAGATTGACAGCTTGCCCAGATGGCTGGGGCAGTAGAATACACTGACTGCACTTCTGCTGAGGGATAAGACCCCGCCAAATGAGTGTGCTAGATATGACACTAAATAATCTGATGCCGAGCTTCCAGTGATACTGGGGCTTTGGAGAATGCAGAGCACCCCTTCATTGCTATTGCTTTCAGGTCCACTCTGGCCCAGCGTGGTAGCACCTGATAGGGTTAAATAGAACGAAACTGCATACTTATGTTAAATTGAATTGCTTGAATTAGAACTGTTTGATGAACTGAATAACTTGAAATAGAACTGTTTTTTTTGACAATTAAATTGTGCACTTTAATTTATACTGCATACTTATGCTAAACTGAATTGTTTGAAATGAAACTGTTTTTGACATTGAAACTGTACTTACACTAAACTGAATAGTTCAATATAGAATATTTTTGACATTTAACTGTGTGTAAACAAAATCTATACTCATACTAAACTAAATTAGCTGAATTAGAACTGTTTGAATAAACTGAATAGATTGAAATACAAATGTTTTTGACAATTAAACAGTGTACTCATGTAATTTGACTTGTTTGAAATAGAACTGACTATTTCCATAAAAACAGATTTGGCATTAAATAGCCTACAAAGGTTGATATGCCATAAAACCAACCAACCAACCAACCATTGACAATCAGGGGCTACCACACCGGGCCAGAGTGGACTTAGGAGCAATGGCAATGAAGGGGTTCTCCATATTCCCCAAAGCCCCGGCATTACTGGGACCTCACCATCAGATTGTTTAGTGTCATATCTAGGACACTCATTGGTGGGGTCTTACCCCTTTACAGAGGTGCAGTCAGTGTTTTCTACAGCCACAGCCAACTCGGCAAACTACTATCTTCATTATATAGAATTTGCATTTTCAATTTTAATGATAGTTATTGTTATAATAATGTAAAATGAAAATGCTGTATAAAATTTAAGATCAGAATAATTTTATTGTTGAATAATGTCCCAAAATCAGATATACATCATCCTACACAACAGATACGACTCCCACTGGTACATTATTTATCTTCCTCTAGTTAAACTAAGCAATTACTCTAATGGCTGAAATAGAATTAAATTAATAGACTCAGCACCATATTGGACATTGTGTAAAGTGAAGGAGATTTGACTTCATCCAAAACTGTCGGGGTAAATAGTTGAATTTAGTTTTACATAAAGAATATCAAAGAGAAAAAGGACTAAATAATGCACATTCATAATACACAGGTCTGTCAGATCTAAACAAAAATATTATTGCCCAGTCAGCTGGGGCTGTAAAATACACTGACTGCACCTCTGTAGAGGGGTAAGACCCCACCAATGAGTGTCCTGAATATGACATTAAAGTCTAATGGTGAGGTCCCAGTAATGCTGAGGCTTTGGGAAATATGGAGAACCCCTTCATTGCCATTGCTCCAAGGTCCACTCTGGCACAGAGTGGTAGCACCTAATAGGGTCCTATCTATGGGTTAAATAGAACTAACGATTGCTTGAAATAGAAATGTTTTTCACAATTAAACTGTACTTACATTTAAACATCATGCTTATGCTAAATTGAATTGTTTGAAATTGAACTGTTTTTGACATTGAAATTGTACTTACACTAAACTGAATTGTTTTATATAACTGTTTGAATAAACTGAATAGTTTGAAATAGAAATATTTTTGACAATTAAACTGTGTACTCATGCTAAACTGAATTGTTTTAAATAGAACTGATTATTTATGTAAAAATGGATTTAGCATTGAATAAACTACAAAGGTCGATATGCCATAAAACCCTACCAACCAACCAAAAATATTATCACGAATGATACTTTTTTTTTGTATACAAAACCTGCTCTCAGGTCCATCTTGCCAAGAGTGGGATTACCTATTAGGGTCCCATTTATGGGTCAAATAAATCTGTTAGGGTCCCTTTTATGGGTCAAATAGATCTGTTTAAAAACTAGTTCTATTAAATAGAAATATTTGATATCATACAAACTGCATACAAAAAACATTAGAAATTACATCACAACTGTAAATGGCCCTTTTATTCATAGTTAGACATGCCCCCCTCTTGGTTAGCCTTCTGCAACCATGGAGGACTCTCCTGGAGGATCACCAAAGTGTTCACAAGACCTATTTAAGGCTTCTCCAAAACCTAAGCCATTGACAACTTTGACCCAACCTGGAACAATACAATATATACTGTAGCCAAATGACAAGGGTCAACAAGCCATTAAAGTCTATCAAGCAATCATTTTTTTTTCTGATGTTTTGTAAATTGTTGTAGTTGAATTAGTGCCTGATTATATAAAAAAAATATTCCAGATATGATCCTAAACTGCATCTGGTGGTGAGGCTTCTCTTCTGAAGCACTGGAGAGTGCGGAGACAACTCTTTTTGCCATTACTCTCATGTCCACTCTGACCTGAAGTATTTGTAGCTTTAAGTGTCCCATCTTTTGGTCAGGTAGATCCCAGATAACATTTAAATTGATTTTGAAATACATTTGATCTTAAAACATGAATATTGTTGCTAAATATAAAGTGTTTTGAATGATTAAACTGTATCAATATTTTCTCTTAAAATATTGATATTGCAATTTGATAGAAATAGTTAATTGAAGATATGTAATTGTTTGTTGTTGAATAGTTGAGTCTGGTAGTTTATCAAAGTCAGCACTTGGTCGTGTTAGTTCTGAGTTAGATCTGAAGTGAGATCTGCCTAAACTCTGAAGAAGCAGAGTTATTCATGGCACATTGGGATATTCCATTATGCACATGTGGGCAAGTCCATTCCTTGAATGGTGATTGGTTGCTGACCTGGGAGTGAACATATTAGTGTAGATATACCAGCTTGTTTAGTAGTAGCACAAGGATTGTATTGGGTTAGAGCCAATCTTCACAGTCTGAGTCTGACCACATTTTGAGCGTGCACAAGACGGCTTATTTTTATTTTTCTGTGGTTCAGTATTAAGTTACTGCCACCATTTTGTGTCTGGCGACTGGATGCTAGTTGCACCTCCCTTTCCTGCACTCGATCCAGTTGTTAGATTTGTATCATCCAACAGTTGGCCGTGAATATTTATTTATTTCTAAAAAGAAATAAATAACTTTGTAGCTCTCATCAGTGTTTCCATTTCATAACTCAGCTATAGTTAGACATTTTTTCTTTTTTTATTTAGATAGGTCCCTTTTATTCATAGTTAGATACGCTCCCTTCCTGGTTGCCTTCTGCAACAATGGAGGACTCTCCAGGAAGATCCTCAAAGGGTTCACAGGACCTATTTAAGGCTTCCCCAAAACCTAAATCATTGACAACCTTGACCAAACCTGGAACAGCAGCCAAACCAACATCTGGAGCCACTACAAAAGCCTTCCCTACCCAGCCGGAAGAATGGAGGAGAACAAGGTCTTGATAGGCCAATTATAAAAGTAAAAGTGCCTCTCCAGGCAGCACCATTGGGAGTAATTAGCCATTTGTCCTGGTCCAGAAGTCTAAAGAAATGGCTTTCATGTCCAGTCCAATACCTCCTGGGCAGAGACCACAAAAAAACTGTCCAAGTCTTTCAACAACACCAGCCTCCTGGAAAATCCAGCAAAAGGGTCTAGAGGATTATGAGAGACATAGGGTGCGTAAATATGCCTAAAACTTTCAAGGCAATGTCATCTTGCCCATCTCTGAAATCACTAAAGCTCTGGAACCCCAGATCCTGTCTCTAGTCATCACCAACCTTAAAACCAGGAGACTAACAGGGCTGAAAAAGGACATGTTTGAAGAAGTCCTCCTTACAGCCAGCTTTCCATGCCAATATTTCTGCAGACGCAGTTTTGCAACATGGGATGTCTAACTGCCAACGGAGGAGAAGGCTACCAAAATTGCAAGTAGCAATATAATGACAAAATTCTTCCGAATCCAGCTGGAATACATGGACACTAGAAGAGTCAAGGTCACAGTTTGTAATGTTCTAGCATCCCTTACAGGTGAAATCTTGGCCTCATTTCTCAGCGCCTACAGCCGCTTTGAGAAGATGTTGCAGTTTTGGTCTGCTGCCGGGATACCTCATGGTGACTATGTATTCCAGATTTGTCTGACCAGGGAAGGCTTCCAAGCCATCCCAGATACCATACCTAGCCAGGAAAGACAAATGATGGGGGTGGTAGAGGGTTGGCATTCGCTCCGCTGGAACTTGGTTTTTTGCCTGGCACCTGAGGTGCCCCAATTAAAAGTAGTGCCAATAGGTCTCAAGGCATTTTTGGAACTGCAGGGCATGTGTGAGCTACCGCCCTGTGCCTGGTTCTCATAGTAAGATGGCTATGTGCTATACTCATGCCTACATGGGGCACTCGGCAAATACTGGGTCCATATTGAGTTACAGCCCATTTTTGTCTGTCAACTGGATGCTAGTTGGAATCCCTGGGCTAGTAAATGTTATTATTATTATTATTGTTGTTGTTATCCTACACATTAGAGTGGTGACTTCTATATTGGCAAATAATGTTATATCTTGAAAATAGCTACTTGATGCTATAATTGTTTATTATCATTATTATCATAGAGTAATGGTTAAAAAAAAAATGACTATAACATAAAATAACACAATAATCAACTATATTGAAATATTCTCAAGACTATATTTAAAGATAACAAGATGCAACATTAAAATGATAGAAGAAAGAATCCAGGTAAAAAAAAAAAATCTCATACAAAAAATTTGCAGGAAAAAATATGAAAAAGAACAATCTTAAACCAAAATTCTTTACACAATAGATCCCTTACATTTTATTTGAATTTCAAAAAATATTCTCTACTAAACCCTAACCCCTAACCCACACCAACCACCATAAATTGATTGTGATTTTTTTCTCTGATGTTTTTTCGAAGCCTAACTTTTGACTCTTTTCTCATAACTTCATTACAGGGCGCATGGAAGAACATTTTGAAGAAAAGCAAAAAAGAAATGAAGATACCAGTCGATTCGATGAAACAAGGCAAACTATACATTTGCTCAAATATGGCAACAAGTTTCAATCCCTGACAGGTTTAATACTTTAGTTTTTTGTATACTTCTTCAATGTCTTTTTGTAATTATATTTGCCTCTTTGAAGACATTTTTTTAATGATGTATTGTTGTGTACCCGGAATACTTATTGTATAAAAATATCTTCACTTACTCTTTTTTCCAAAATCGTGGTCAAATTGGTTTTGAGCGAGAGAAAGTCAGGAACTGCTAAGATTTACTACAGGTTGAGATACATCATCAGAAAGTCTTTCTTCTTCACTCTGCCTCCACGAGGCTGGCACAGGGCTGACTTAAAGTATTTAATCATCTTCATTTCTGCTTTATTCTAGGATCATACTCACTTTTGACATTAGCGAGTCTTGTACATTTAACCTTTTCTCTACTTCTTAATCCCTGGCTATCTGACCCTCTCTCGGCCAACACCCAGTGTGATGTCTAGTGTCAATACCCCCTCCTTCCTGCTCAATCTACTGACTGTGCGAGGTTGAAAACTTTTGTCATTATATATTTCTTGGACGCCTACACTCTCTTCCTATACAATTCACATGGCATTTCCGCTGTCTTTTGTTTACCTTGAGACACAGATCCTGTTTTGAAATCCACAAACTAACACCGCCTGTCAAAAGTCAATATATAACAGTATACTCTCAGCTTTTGTATAGAATTTTAGAAAATTCATCTTTTTGTCTAAGAATTTTTATCATATTAAACTTTTTAATCGACTCAGTTTAAAATCAAAGTTGTTGTTTTTCAGATTAATATTGTTTTGTCCATTGATCAATTAACAAATCTTCTTTTATTTATTCATTCAGTTTGGCATATCTAATCATTTCATTTCATTTGGATAGAGGAAATATAAAAAAGAAATTTAAATTAACGACTTTAAGAATTCATGCTTTTGCTCATAAAATTAATTGAATTATCTGTAATTATCGGCCCATTGGCCTAGTAGATAGAGTGTTTGCCAATGGTCCAAGAGACAGAGGTTCAATCCCAGATTGAGTCATAACAAATATTCAAAAAATGGTTCTTGATGCCTTCTTGTTTAACACTCTTCATCAAAAGGTATGGATCAAGGAAAAGTGGAGTAATCCGGGGAAAGGCATAGTGCCCTTCCTTGCACCGTGGTGTAGTAGCTATTGAAAAGAGAGCCTTTGGGTTACTCTCAACAATGGTTAGACAACTTACTATTCACTAAGTTTAGCTAAGTTTAGAGCAAAGCAAGAAATATGGAGTACATGGTAAAAATTGAACATACTAACAATCATTTACAAGCATAGTACACTAACTATTACACAACGTGAAGAACTGAAAATTCAATTAAGTGTGTGTATTTACCCAACCCCTGTTAGCAAGAAGTGATACAAGGTTAAATGTTTAAAGGAAAGTACAGCTGGTTTGAATTCAAGGTTCTTTTTTTCCTAGATTAGTTGCCTTGCTAAGACTGAAGAAATTGGGGTTAAATTGGATGAATTTTGGTAAATTCATCCACTAAATCCAACCTGAAACCAAGACACTTATCAGGAAACTTGAACAAATCTTAATAAAACTATATAAACAAAATGAGTCTTTATTATTTAATCAAACATGCTTACATATATATATATATATATATATATATATACGAAAGTAAAAATGGATCAATGTGCGACAGTATGATGTTTGTTCGGATTTTATGGCATATCAACCTTTGTAGGTTATTTAACGCAAAATCCATTTTCATGCAAATAGTCAGTTCCATTTCAAACAATTCAGTTTAGCCTGAGTATGCAATTTAATTGTCAAAAACATATCTGTTTCAAGCTATTCAGTTTAGTCAAACAGTTCTAATTCAAACAATTCAGTTTAGTATAAGTATAGATTTTCTTTACACACAGTTAAATGTCAAAACAGTTCTATTTTAAACAATTCAGTTTTGAGTAAGTACAGTTTCAATGTCAAAGACAGTTCGATTTCAAACAATCCAGTTTAGCATAAGCATGCAATTCAAATGTAAGTACAGTTTAATTGTCAAAAACAGTTCTATTTCAAGCAATTCAGTTTAGTCAAACAGGTCTATTTCAAACAATTCAGTTTAGAATAAGTGTGCAGTTAGTTCTATTTAACCCATAGATAGGACTCTATCAGGTGCTACCACTCCAGGCCAGAGTGGACCTGGGAGCAATGGCAATGAAGGGGTGCTCCGCATTCCCCAAAGCTCCAGCATCACTGCACTCTCACCATGAAATTGTTTAGTGTCATATCCAGGACACTCACGGAGGGAAGGTTTAACCCTCTGCAGAGAAGAAGCCCCAATACACAGAGTTAATGTCAAAACAGTTTTATGTCAGATAATTCAATTTAGCATAAGTACGCAGTTTAGATGTCAAAATGGTTCTATTTTTAACAATCCAATTTAGCATAAATATGCAGTTTAAATGCAAAAAACAGTAAACTCAAGAAACCATGGTTTAGTTCTATTTAACCCATTGATAGGACCCTCATCAAGTGCTACCACTCCGGGTCACTGTGGACCTGGGAGCAATAGCAATGAAGGGGTGTTCAGCATTCCCCAAAGCTCCAGCATTACTGGAACCTCAGCATCAGATTGTTTAGTATCATATCCAGGACACTTGTTGAGGTCGGGGGTCTTATCCCTCTGCAGAGAAGCAGTCGGTGTATTCTTAAGTAAAAGAAAAGTTGGCGACCTTAGTTGAGGGTGACCAGAAGGCTCCCTTTTCAGTAGATACTACATTGACGTGTAGTGGAGGGCACTACAACATTTCCTGGATTGCTCCACCTTACCCTTGGTCCTTACCTTATAATGGTGAGTATTAAGTAAGCTGGTAGCAAGTACCACTTTTTAAGTCTTTGGTATGACTTGACCTGGGATAGAACCCAGGTCTCCTAGAATATTAGCAAACACTAGACTCATTCGAACAAAGTCAACAGTATGAAGAAAGTAGAAAAAAATGATCACCAAAAAATCCAACATTTTTCAAACATCATTTCACGTGCCAAACACGTACTTAATACTTTCAAATTAAGAATACAAAATGTACATTTAAGAATCTTTCATTATAAACATTTTCTTTATTCCTGTTATTCCGAGAAGCATCCATCATTATGTGAACATCATTCCTCATGATATCAAAGTCCTGATGAAGGTTATCGAAACCGAAACATTTAACGTTGGTTTTACATCAAAATATATTCATCTAATTTGGATTATTCTGTTTTTTCTACTTTCTTCATATACGTGGTGCTTTCAATAAGTTTTCAGACCTTTTTGTTCAGGCATTTAATATTGTCGTAGACTCTTAAAAATTCAGTATGTTATTGCTATACATCTGATGAGATGACTGACCAATTTTTATGATTTCAGGTTCAAATGAACAGCTACAGCAGCAATTGGAATACACCCTACTAAAGCCTACAGTGAATATGATTCTCTAACCTCTAAGCATAAAATAACTCTAAATGGGTTGACATGTCATTCAAATTAATCAATCCATCAAAATAATTTGCATATAGACACACACTTTATACTGCCATATTAATTGTATACTTTTATACCTGATTCCTGCAAATATTCCGGAATTATTTGTACATATGTATATAAGTGTATATATATATATATATATATATAACTGACCTATTAGCATAATGGTTTGTGTGGTTAACAATGACATGGGAGACTGGGACTCAATCCTAGGTCAAGCCATACGAAAGACTCAAAAAAATGGTACTTGATGCCACCTAGCTTAATACCCATCATTATAAGATATGGATCAAGAGTAAGTGGAGCAATCTAGGGAATGGGGTAGCGCCCTCCCCAACTCCTTGGTATAGTAGCTATTGAAAAGGGAGCCTTCGGGGCACCCTTGACAATGGTTGGCCAACTTACTACTACTTTCTCTCTCTATATATATATATGTGTAAGTATATTCACCACTCTAAACATGTCTTACTAGAATTCATCTGATATCTTCTGTCATATCAGTCTGTCATCATATACAAGGTGCATACGATAAGTTTCCAGACATTTTTTATGGGCATTTGAAATTGTCGTATACTCTTGAAAATTCAGTAGGTTATTGCTATATATCTTATGAGATGACTGACCAATTTTTATGATTTCAGGTTCAAATCAACAGCTACAGCAGCAATTGGAATACACCCGACTAAAGCCTGAGTGTCACTGCTGCTGAATTTCAAAAATCCAATCTAGCGTGAGGACATTTTAGAAGAACTATATGCAATAAAATTCTGTTTTAAACTTGGAAAAAATGCCACGGAAATGTATGAAATGCTTCAGACTGCTTTTAAACCATCTTGCATGAATCGAGCATCAGTTTTTGAGTGGCATAAGAGATTCAAGGAAGCCAGGCAGTCTGTGAGGAATGATGAGAGATGTGGGAGGAGTAAGGAAGTCAATACACCAGAGTTGATTGGCCAAACGGTTAGGTTTAGAGTTACTATGATGAGGTTTTAAGGGAGTTCAGGAAGAGATTCCTACGGAAGAGGCCAGCACTCTTCAAATCAGGTCAGTGGCATTTCCACCAGGACCAGTCCACAACTCCATCCTTGTCACAGACTATTTGACCAAGATGGGCATCAAGACAGTTCCTCAGCCTCCCTATAGTCTAGACCTTGCTCCCTGTGACTTTTGGTTATTCCCTATGCTCAGAGGCTGTAGTTATGAGACAATTGAGGAGATGAAAGAGGCTGTGACGATGGTCATTGACACACTCACACAAGAGGACTTCCATGGGGCCTTGCAGAAGTTATAGGAACAGGACAACAAGTGCATTGCAACTGGAGGAGCTTACTTCGAAGGGGACTAGAGTTTCATATGTGTACTATCAAAAAAAGTGCCCATACAAAAAAAGTCTGGAAACTTATTTAATGATCCTCATATATATATATATATATATATATATAATGAACCAGTCATTGGATAGGCAAGAAACTTACAATCACCAAGCACTATTGATTATCCTAATTTATACATATATATCCTAATTTGTATATATATTAGATGTTTGATTTCCTTGAGTTGCATTGGCCTGCAACCACACAATGTCTGCACAGATTAAGTTTCATACCAGGCCCATTTTTATGAGTTGAAGTTGCTATCCTAACACCCTAGGTTAGCAACTTCAGAGTTTTTCCTTCTCCTAGACTGGTAGCTTTACCAAGGCTAAAGAGGCTAGTCTACACAACTGTCAATCTGTTTTTGGGTAGACCAGAGCTGGCTTCATGATTTTTTTCACCGGACATTAGCACAAAGTGAAATTTAACTATGTATAGCTACATTTTAAAACTTAGTATCTGTTACCTGTGCAATGTGAAGAGAAGCAGGAAATCATCAAATAAATCATTCAAGAATGTATTTATTTAATATTTTAATTTTTGAAAATTTCAATTGATTTGAAGCTGTTATTGTAAACATTCCTGCCTCTTAAAGTGGCAAATTTTAAGCAATGAACTGTTCTTAAATTCCTCCTGGCACTTCTATTTCTTCTTTCGTATAGGTTTCTCCATTTCATTCAAGCAAAAAGAGATGCTATCATTGATATGAACAGATTATCTTGATGGCAACTTGCTCTGAAAAACCATGATAATCCCATTTTCCATCATTCTTTACACACACTCATCTATGTTTTGGCCATTTTCAATAATTAATTGCTCAGAAGAGTAAAGACTGCATTGTTTTTATCTTTTAATCCTGATGAACAGAAACTCCACTTTATCTAAATCTCAGCTGTTTCCATATATTTCTTTTGAAATGAACTGATATTAATGTTTAAAAACATTTAAAAAAAAATATTGTCAACAATATTTTATTTGGAAATATATTGTAAATTTCATTTTTTTCCCCAGTCAGCTGGGCCTGTAGAATACACCAACTGCTTCTCTGTAGAGGGGTAAGACCTCCCCAATGAGTGTCCTGGATATGACACTAAACAATCTGATGCTGAGGTTCCAGATGTGCTGGAACTTTGAGGAATGCAGAGTACCCCTTCTTAGCCATCGCTCCCAGATCCACTCTGGCCTGGCGTGGTAGCACCTGATAGGGCCCTATGGGTTAAATAGAACTAACAGCATTCTTATGCTAAACTGAATTGTTTGAGTAAACTGAATAGCTTAAAATAGAAATGTTTTTGACAATTAAACCGTACTTACATTTAAATTGCATGCTTATGCTTAACTGAATTATTTGAAATTGAACTGTTTTTCGACATTGAAACTGTATTTACACTTAACTCAATTGTTACATATAACTTCTTGAATAGTTTGAAATAAATGTTTTTGACAATTAAACTGTGTACTTATGCTAAACTGAATTGTTTTAGGTAGAACAGATTATTTACATAGAAATGGATTTGGCGTTAAATAACCTACAAAGATTGATATGCCATAAAACCCAACAAACCAAACCAAACCATTCAATACAAGGCAATGAGACTCATAAAACTGATAAAACCCAAAGTATAAATTATTTTCTACCATACAAAATATAAAAAAAAAACATTACACTGACACTTATAAATAAAAATTAATCTTCATCCAGATCTTCTTGTTTTTGTGGGTTTTTTAGGGGGGGTAGTGGGGGAGGCGTCGTTTCTCTTGTCACCTCAATCTTTGATTGAAATTCATGTATGTACTTAAAAATAGAAAATATTGATTCTTGAAAATATTTTCGTTGATGCTTTCGGCGCAGAACTTTACTCAAAATAAATCCAAATATATATTTGAAAGTTGTTTTGAACTCCCTTGAATGCCATAATTATTTTGTGTATAATTCAAACAAAAGTAATCAACTTAAAAAAAATCATATCTTTAATTGTTAGGTGGATCAAAAGTATTTTTATTTCTTTTAAAGACCTTTCATTAAAAGGCTTATTCTATGTATACATCTGATGACAATAAAAACTTTATTATTAGGAGGTGCCCGTGGTGTAATGGTTATCCTCGTAGGAAATGGACACGGCGACACAAGTTCAAATCCTGGACCAGGCTAATTGCATTTCACATAGCACTAACACCCTTGGGAATGGTATGAATCCAATTATTCTCCCTCCAGCTATGGGTAAATAGTAGGGCAGACTGCGTTCTTCAGCGTTGGTGAGGCAACTAGTCTAGGAGAAGGAAAACTCTGAATTCAAACCTGTTAAACTCTGCTTAAAAACTGATCTTGTGTCATATCCTGCCTGAGCAGAGGTGTTGGTAAATATGATAAAAACTTTATTAGTTTTACTTATTTGAGAGATTTTTACACCAGCATTTACTGATGGTTTTCCACTGGAGTTTGATGGACAGCAAGTCTTCTCAAGTCTCCAAGATTCTTCTCAGTATTCTGGCCAATTTTGATTATGATGATGTCTGGATGGTCCCCACTCGTCCTCTTATTTCCAACTCTTCCAGTCCTTTTACCAAACCTTTGGGGATTTTTTCGAGTGCATCAGTGACAATTAGTATCACCGTCACCCTCATGTTCCATAGTTCTTCCAGTTCTCTAGCAAGGTCTAGGAACTTATCTCTCTTCTTACTTTCTTTTAATTTTACTCAGTGGTCTGCTGGGACGGCAAAGTCTACAGTTTGGTAGGTTCTTTTTTTTTTTTGTTTACTGTCACTCGATCTGGTCACCTGGTCAAGGTGCAAGTATTTCAAAATCCCAGAGAACTTTGTACATCACATTCTCCAGGATGAATACTGACTTGTGCATATACCATTTGATCATATGGTTAAATTTCAATTGCTTTCATAATTCCCCGTGGATCTCCATCAACGCCCACCCATGTCTAGTCTTATACTCTTTTTGCACTAATTTGCTTCATTCAGTAATTATTATTATTATTATTTCACTCTTTTGGGAGTTTTTACACCACCTTTAGCTGATGTTTTTTGCTGGAGTTTGAGTGACAGCAAGTCTCCTCAAGTCTCGAGGATTCTTCACAGTATTCTGGCCGATCTCGATAATGTAGTAGTTTGGATGGTCTCCACTCGTCCGCCAACTTCCAAGTCCTCCAGTCTCTTTAGTAATCCTTTAGTTACTGTACCAAAAGCACCAATCACAATTGGTATCATTGTCACCTTCATCTTCCATAGTTTTTTTCAGTTCCCTAGCAAGGTCAAGGTACTTATCCTTCTTTTCACATTCTTTCAGTTTTATTCTGTGGTTAGCCGGGACAGCAAAGTCAACAATTATTATACTTAAATGATTTTGAAAAACAAAAGGATCACCCAATTCCAAACGAAAAGATCCTACCTAATATTAATTGACTAAATTTCTGAGACGAAACTTGTTGATTTTTTATCCTTAAGGGTTTTTGGACTATTGTCTTCATCTTTATTGTTATTTCCACGTTTCGGCCAATATGTCCTCCGGCCTTCTTCAAGTGTTTGTCGGACTCAGGAACCTTCACGGAACTTCAAACTATGTCCTTTATTGAATCCACAGGGATTGTCTGTTCTGATTCCGTTAGCCATAACCGGATACAAGTGTTAAGTATTCCTGTATTTTTACTCGCCTGCAGTCAGGATTGAACCTGCAGATGATTGTCTCTTTAGAAGCTTAGGGAACCAACGTTTATAACCGTTATGCCATGTGTCCTGCTGGACAATTCAGAGTGAATTTTGGGGTATTATAAACTTAATATTCTTACTTGACTAGAATTACTACTATTATGTATGATTTTTAACCTGTGCTCATATTCAGATTTTTTTTTTCATTTAACCTTCTTAATTATCGTTCCCATATTGTATTCAACTCTATACTTAGTCTACTCAATAGGTCATTGTAGCCCAACATATGTGCTGATTCCTTGAGGCGTCTAATCTTCCAATGTTTAGCCCAATCAATTATTTCAACTTTATCCCATAAGGGCAGATGGTTTCCCTTTTCCTTCCATATATTGTTTGCCATACCCTACTTTTCAATCTCACCTCATATTACTGCCTTCCGATGTTCTTCTAGCCTTACTTTTAGTGAGCGACCTGTCTCACCTTTGTATATTTTACCACAACTGCAAGGGATGGAGTAAACACAGTTCTTGGTCATGTTGAATTTCGTTGGTGGCTTGACCCGGAAGAGATACCTCCGGAGAGTTGAACCACTTGTGAATTCTGTCCTGATGTCGTATGGACTACATATCTTTTGGATCCTTTTGGCTAGTGCTTTGACAGAAGGCAGACATACTATGGTGAACTTTCGGGTATTGTCCTCCATCCTCCTATCTAGGTTACTTGGAGCCGATTTTATGCACTCTAGATAATTGTTACGATGGAGGTTGTGTCTCAGACTAATCATTTCTTCTTGATATGCCTCAGAATTGCTACTAATGGTTTTTGCTCGATGTTGTAAGCAACGGACTATTCCTTTCTTTACCGTATATATGGATGATGGGAGCTGAAATTGAGGTACTGTCCGGTGGTGGGCTTATGGTACAGAGATGACCTGAATCCTTGCTCTGTGCATGTTACTAATACATCAAGGAAGGGTAATTTGTTGTCTTGCTCTTTCTCCATAGTGAACTGTATAGATGGTCGGATTCAGTTCACGTGATCAAGTAATATCTGAACATCTTCCTGATGAGGCCAGAGAATGAATGTGTCATCTACGTATCTAAGCCACATAGATGGCTTTAGTGATGTAGATCCTAATGCCATTTCTTCGAAGTATACCATGTATATGTTAGCCAACACTGGTAACAATAGCAAACTCATAAAAAATGGCGAACCCATAAAAAAATTTAAAAAATTATATTTATTAACAAGAAGAAAAGAACCTGTGGATTTTACTTTTCCAATGGACAATGGAGTGAAAATAAAAGAAAACAAAAAAATAAATAGACAAAAACTTGAATATTTCCAGGGCAGAAAAAAAACAGGATGGAGATCATATTTACCCAACCCCTCCGCTCGGGCAGGATATGACACAAGGTCAATTTTTTAAGCGGAGTTTAACAGGTTTGAATTCAGAGTTTTTCCTTCTCCTAGACTAGTTGCCTCACCAAGGCTGAAGAACCTAGTCTGCCCTACTATTTACCCATAGCTGGAGGGAGAATAATTGGATTCATACCTTTCCCAAGGGTATTAGTGCTATGTGAAATGCAATCAGTCCAGGATTTGAACTTGTGTCGTCATGTCCAATTCCTGCGACGATAACCATTACACCACGGGCACCTCCTAAGATGGAGATGGTGATAACAGTTGTTGTTGGTGTGTATTGAATGGTCCCCAAGAGTTTGGAAAGAAACCAGGAGGAACTAGAAATCAGAAGTAGAATTGAGACTATTCTGATCACAGCTAAAATACTTAAAAGAAGAGTCCTGAACACTTAAAGAAATTTACTGTCACTCAGATGTCAGTAAAAAATCAGCAGTTAAAAGCTGATGTGCTAAACACCTCGGAAGAAAAAAAAAATATCATATCATATCATCAGTAGTATTAAGCGATTATAATTCTTGTAACCGGCTCATTAGTCTAGTGGGTAGAGTGTTCGCCAATGGTCCAGAAGACCTGGCTTCAATCCCAGATCGCGTCATACCAAAGACTTTACAAATGGTACTGGATACCTCCTTGCTTAACATTCAGCAATACAAAGTATGTATCAAGGGTAAAGTAGAGTAATCCAAGGAAAGGAGTGGTGCCCTCCCCTACACCTTGGTGAAGTAGCTTTTGAAAAGAGAGCCTTCTGGTCACCTTCGACTACGGTCGCCAACTTAATTTTTACTTATAATTCTTGTAATTTTGAGGTATTATTTTAAACAGGACACCAAAGCCAATCAAACTACTTGTAGAATTTGATAAACATAAAAAAATGAAGCTGTTTCTAATTGCCCTGTTGAAAACTGAATTAAGTACTTTGAAAGTGGTGAATTGTCAGTTAGAATACAGTCCAGAAGTGGAAAAACATGACGTATGAATTATGATGCCTTAAAATACTTGGTAACTTTCAAAAGGGCTAAAGTGATCAGAAGATATATATGTATTTTAATTGAATTTACTCAAAAAAGTTCAAGAAAAACCTCTTGAGATCACCTGAAGCTGCTGGTCAGCTTCACCTTTGAAGACCTATAAATGACAGCATATAATGATCCAATATATATTATTATATTGACCCAGTGGGTAGAGTGTTCGCCAATGGCCTGGGTTACACCAAAGACTCAAAAATGATACTTGATACCTCCTTACTTAACACTCAGCATTATAAGGTACAGATCAAGGGTAAAATGGAGCAATCCAGAGAAAGGAGTAACATCCTCTCCTACGCTTTGGTGTAGTAGCTAATCAAAAGGGAGCCTTTGCCTTTGACTTCAGTCACCAACTTTTATTTTATATATTATAGCATTAGTGATAATATATTAGTCGTAGAAAGCTTTCTGATAACTTTTAGAATAAACGTCTGTAAAATAAAATACTTTTGATATACTCTTATACATTGATTTGAGAGTGAAAAAATACCTATAACATGGTTGTTTTTTCCTAGTAATCATAATGAGATTCTTGCGATTTCATTTGATACCTCAACTTATAATGAAAAAAAGTAGTTTATAGAAAATGATAGTTTAAGCCGAAGATTAACAGACAATCTCTTCCTTATTGTAGAATTGTCAATGGTTTAATACTTAAAAGCATTGTTGCCAATTCGATTCTTAGAGCAAGAATTATATATGTACTACTTCTACAGACGGAAATAAAGCCAAGGTTTTCTTTTATCCTATTTTAAATAAAATGGCTTTTGATTTGATGGCTTTGTTTGATTTCTTTGTTTAATGGCATATCAACCTTTGTGAGTTATTTGATGCTAAAGCCACCCTTGTGGAAGAGCAGTGGTGGTACTATTTATGCCATAGCTGGTGGCGGGGATAAGGGGGTTTATACCTTTCCCAAGAGTATTTCTCCAAAAGTTAACGTAATGAAATTAGTGGAGTTTTAACTCACTGTGATAATGTCACATTAGCCACTACCCCACTGGGACTCTCATGTGGTTTCTTTGTTTAATGGCATATCAATCTCTGGAGCTTACTTAATGCCAAAGCCAAGAATAGTAGTGGGACTATTTAACTCATCGATTGGGGGATCAGGGGGTTCATACCTTTTCAAAGGGCATTTGCCTGAAAATCAACATGATAGCTATATTAGAGTTTGAACTTGATAATATAATATCACAGTCTAACAGATTAGTCAATATGTCACAGAGATGACTTCCTTTTGATTTGAGTTAAGATAAACAGACCACCAAAATGAGGATCAAACACACTGATAATGGCTTGAGAGATTAGCACTCAAACTTTGGGTCTGACTTAATTTAATATGTGAATTTACTTATGGACACTTACCACACATTAGTTTGTTTTTTGATTTTGTTTGTTTTTTGTGCCCTGACTGTGAAGCTTAGAATATTGGCCGACTGTTTACCCTGAAGAGGAGTAAGAAACCTCCCAAAAAGGAGAGTACTTGGTATGAGACAAAACTGAATTTGGTGCCGAGGCTCCAGTTCTGAAGTCCTGGGGAGTGTGGAGTACCTCTTCATTGCTATTACTCCCACGTTCACGTTGATCTGGAGAAATAGTACTTGTTAGGGTCCTCTCTATGTATCAAATAGATCTATTTGAAAATTATTAATATTGAATAAGAATACATGAAACCAATTAACTGTGTGCAAACAAATGATTATTAATGTTAAAAAGACTTCAAGCTGAAGGATTATAATTATTAGTTGCTTGAAACCATATAATTGCTTACAAAGTAGATACACGTCACAGTGTACAAAAAATTACACAATCTGTATAAATGGTAAATGAATACAATTTTCTGACCTCTAGTTATAAATAAACCTCAGATGGATTGGAATATTGACAAAATTGATAAATCAATCAACCATTATTCTATTTTCTTCATCCAAAATGTCATAATAAAATTAAGATTAGAATCTGACTTAAAACAATCTATAGAATAAGGATAATGTTTGAACTTCCAACAGCATTTAAACATTTTTTTGACATAAGCAAAATATTAAGTGTAAATTCTACAAATTTCCGCAAAGTTAATATTCACAGCCTAAAATTGTCATAACTTATTTCAAATGTGTTTCTTGATTCAACTCCTTCACAAGATGTCTGGTCAATATGATCGTAGACAAATACAATTATCTCTATTTTCTTTAGTGAATATCTTGGAGCCACCGTATCTTACATTATTTTCAGTCACACAGCTGTTGCAACAATAGTGTGCTCACATTTTTTTACTACTTTTTATGATCAAAATTGATAAGTTTTAAGCTACCAATTTTTTTAAAAGCTCATAGATTTCTTCTTGAAAATAAACAAAATACAAGAAAGACATTGCTCAGTTTTAACGAGGAGAATTCATCTGATCTTTTTTTTCATTTCTTTTTTTCATTTTTTTAATTTATTGATTGTTTTAACTTTATACGGAATAATTTGGCAAAGAAATAACTTTATGATATTTGTATTACATGCATCTATGTTTGCATACATGTATCTGTGTGTGTGTGTGTGCATATGCATGTGTGTGTGTGTGCGTATGCATGTGTGTGCGTGTGTGAGTGCGTGTGTTACGAAAGAAATAAACATAGGTTTTGAGTGTGTGTGTGTGTGTGTATATATATATATATATATATATATATATAGAGAGAGAGAGAGAGTGTGTGTGTACATGAATATATACATATGCATTTTGATATATATATATGGGTGTGTGTGTTTATAAGTATATATGTTTGTGCATATATATGTGCGTGAATGTGTAAACATATGTAGTTGTGCGTATGCATGTGTATGTGCATATATATGTGGTGATGTTCATATATATATATATATATATATGTATATATATATATATATATATACATATATATATATAAGTATGTTTGTGTGTGTGTGTGTGTGTGTGTGTGTGTGTGTGTGTGTGTGTGTGTGCATATGCGTCTGTGGGCATGTGTGTGTGTGTGTGTGGATATGGGTGCATATGAGTGTGTATATATATGAATGTATGCACATATATATATGCGTGTGTGTATGTATATAACATGCTTGTAAATATATATATATATATATATATATATATATATATATATATACTCATACATACATACATACATGCATACAAATATTTGTGTGTATGTATACATATATGTGTGTGTATTGGTGTGTATGTATCCTTATATAAGTATATACATATATACATATGCATGTATATATATATATATATCTATATATATATATATATATGTGTGTGTGTGTGTGTGTGTGTGTGTGTATGTATTTATGAATGTATGTGTATATGTGTGTAAATGAATAGAGAGAGGAGAAGGAAGAGAATATAAAAATTAAGTTACATGAAAATATATGGACTATATATATATATATATATATATATATATATATATACATATATATGGAGGTGAAAATCCTACTTTTGTGCCTCATTGTGGCACAGCAGTACCAATAGTCGTTTGGTAGCTATGGTAGCCAGACATCTGCCCAGGCAGGTTGAACTAAGCTACAAATGAACAGAACTACCAACGCTGTATCAAGAATGATTTACATATATAAGCATGTGGTCGTATTCACTTTGAATGTTGAAGCTAACAAAACTAGAGGTGTAATAATGACTTACTCCCCAACCCAGCAGGGTGGTGTCAGAAAAGGTTAAAGCATGCTCACACACCCATATATATATATATACATATATATATATATATATATATATATATATATATATATATATATTTGTTTTTGCACAAAGTATGGAATAGGAACTTATACACACAACTTATACTTATGCATAAATATTAATTATAAAATCTTTTATTGTTTTATGTTAGGGATAGAACTAGGCCATCTTGATTAGCAGAATCTTTTTTAAATATCAGGGTTAGACAAAATCAACAATTCTAAAAAAAAAAAAAACCAGATATCGAATTAAAAAATGTTTCAAAAGATAAATCTCTCAACTTAAGGGCTTTCTTTAAGCGACTAGAATGACATATTTCCCCAGAGCAAAATTGTTAACTGTCTTCCGTACAACCAACAAGAAAATGGCAAAATCATTTTTAATGCTATATACAAAAAAACAAGTCAAGTGTAGGGAAGCGGCTCTATAAATTTAGCCTTATTTTCTTGCAAAACATTGCCAGAAATGCTGAAAATATACTTTGGAATTAAGTAGCCTTCATACAAAAAGGTGACAGCTCTCTTATTTTTAAAGATAAAAAAGGAGGATCAGAATAATCTAATTTTATTTTCAACCCCCATGAATTATTTTTTACTTGCTTTTTTATTTCTCCATGATAGCGAGGGGGACTCATATTGGCATTTCTTTGGAACAAAGCCAGTCAGTTAAACTTCTCTTCATTCTGTTATTGTCATGGTTGTTGTTGTTGTTATTATTATTATCATCATTATCATTATTATTATTATTCAAATAATAATTTATTTCTGAGATGAATACAGTCAAGTGTTACAGTTATTTGCTAAGCCTCATACAACACAATCGACAGCAGATACCTAAGACTCAAATCCAGTGTACCACAGGCATCAAGAAATGGCTTTATCTTTCTTGTACAGCCTCGTGTCAAGAGTCAAGTTTGTCACGAGAATTTATTCGCACAAATAAGGACATATAAATGTATGTCTCATTTGGATGGAAAGTGGTTTTTAATCTCAAGTTCACCAAATTCCAGCATATCCATTCATATATACTAGTCAAAGAGTGAACACTTGATGGCTGACATAATGTTTACGATTGAAGTGAAGGAAAGAGAGATACCAGTGCAAACTCGAAGGAATCTCCTTCTCATCCTGCTTTTCCGGTATGAAGGTCTTACAACCTATATGTTTATTGTTACCAACCTCCCCATCACTGGCAGGATATGACACAAGATCAATTTTTAAGTGGAGTAAAGCCAGTGGAATTTAATTTTCCTTCTCCTAGACTGGTTACCGAACCAAGACTAAAGAACCCAGTGTACCCTACTATTTTAGCATTGCTTGGGAAAGAAGAGATGCTAGGGAAAGAAGAGATGATGAATAAACACAAACTGCCTCCGGGATTTGTACTCTGCTTGTTTATTTCATATCTTACAATGGTAACAGTAATGCACAACTCACCTTCACAAACACGTGTTTATTTTTCACTGTTATCAATTACTCATATGGCATAGATTCAACCATATAGTACCCCATTATTTGTACTATGATCACCTTGGATAGTGTAATGGTCAGTAAGTGAGGCTAGCAGACCATTTATAATGAATTGAATCCTCAAAGTTTCAAATACTTCTCTTGTCCAGTCAGCTGGGGCTGTAGAATACACCGACTGATTCTCTGCAGAGGGGTAAGACCCCCACCCACCCAACGAGTGTCCTGGTTATGACACTAAACAATCTGATTGTGAGGTTCTAGTAATGCTGGAGCTTTGGGGAATGCGGAGTAACTCTTTATTGCCATCGCTCCCAGGGCCACTATGGCCCAGAATGGTTGCACCAGATAGGACCCTATCTATGGGTTAAATAGAACTAACTGCATACTTATGATAAACTGAATTGTTTGAAATAGAACTGCTTAACTAATGTTTTTGACAATTAAACTGTGTGCTTATGCTAAGCTGAATTGTTTGAAATGGAACTGTTTTTGATATTGAAACTGTACTTACACTAAAATGAATTGTTTAATATAGAAATAGAACTGTTTTGACATTTAACTGTGTGCAAACAAAATCTGTAGTTATACTAAACTGAATTAGCTGAATTAGAACTGTTTGACTAAACTAAATAGGTTGAAATAGAAATGTTTTTGACAATTAAACTGTGTACTCATGCTAAACTGAACTGTTTGAAATAGAACTGATTATTTGTATAAAAATTGATTTGGTGTTAAATGATCTACAAACAATCAATGAACCACATTCTTCTGGTCTTGAACCAAACTAAGCTAAGCTTAGGAAATTACAACTTTAATTTGTTTTTTGTCTTATATAAAAATATTTAGATTGATTAGTGAAAATAAAATGATTTAACCACAATTTTCTTTCATTGCTTTGGCTCAAAGTGAAACATAAAAAGCCTCATTCCAAGTTGCCTATTCCATTTTACATCATGCAAAGCAAGTCTCCAACCTTGCATTTTCGAAATGCCTGACAACCTACATGTTTAAAATATCTTACAGCCTACATGTTTAAAATGCCTTACACCCTACATTTAAATGCCTGACAACCTACATGTTTAGAATGTCTCATGACCCACATGTTTAAAATGCCTTACACCCAACGTTTAAATACCTGACAACCTAGATGTTTAGAATGCCCTATAATGTATGTGTTTGAATTCCTTGCAAAAGCAGGTTTCTTGCAAAATAAAACATTATACATTTTTAGTAAAATATCAAATGAAAAATGTAAGAAAAAATTGTTTAATTTCATTGTTTAAGTGTATACTTAAGCAGAGTTATCTGAATTTCTGAGACAAAGCTTGATGATTTTTATCATTAAGGTTTCTCAGGAGACAATCATCTGGAGGTTGCAGGTTCAATCCTGACTGCAGGTGAGTAACAATGCAGGAATACTTTACACTTGTACCCAGTTATGGCTAACGGAATCAGAACAGGCGACCCCCATGGATTCAATAAAGGATGGAGTTTGAAGTTTTGTGTAGGTTCCCAAGTTTGACAAACACCTGAAGAAGGCCAGAGGACATATCAGCCAAAATATTGTGGAAATAACAATAAAGATGGAGACAATAGTCCGAAAACCCTTAATGACTTAGGCAGAGGCTTATCATTAATATGCTTGATTAAACACTATTGATAAGGATTTTTTTGTTAACTTATGTCATCAGCAGCAGCATCAAGGCATACTAACAGCATGTATTCTATTGACTCCCTCTTGCCATCTATCCCTATCAGCTATTGCTCTTGGTAAGTCCTCTTGTACCATATTCACAATTAACGGTGTGTGCGAAATGGACATATAATGTTCATTACTATAGAATATATAAAGAACATAGGAATCTCGGAATTCGAAAACACATAAAGACTTCTTCTTCAGGTACAAAACCTTTTTATTGACTTTGAGTTAAAGGTTTTGACGTAAGGAGGAGAGACACAATCTTCTATGCTGTCTTATTCATTTGGCCCCCAACTCGAGCGGCCCCCCATAGGGTGCATGTTCACCTCGCACCTGCGAGCTCCAAAATCGATCCTTCTCGTTTGGTGTCTAAGTCCCGACTCTTATTTTCTTCAAATTCTCACACAAACTTCCACGTGCTTCCGGTGCGTGACATCACCCGCACCTTGTCACCCAGTATTGTCTCGGACTGTTATGACATCTGAGTGACACCTCCATCCGCCCGTGCACACCCCCGTTAACACCTGCCTCAATTGCCTCTAACTAACCCATGTGCTGAGCCGAAAGGTTCTCAGACGAACTAAACTCATAGGCATGAACTGAAATCCCTCGGCTATTTTATAACACTCTCAGTGACATCTACTGTTTACATTAAGGTAATAGACAAAATTTTTGGCTGAGTAGCCAAACATTGGTGTGTCCACATAAAGGAGTCTATAGGAGGATGTTGCTTATGAGGTTGTCATTAATTTTCCTGTATTGGCCTGTATGTCTCGTTTATGTCTGGATTCAATGAATGTAGATATTGTAAAAAACTTTTGTCATAGAGCACATGACCCTACTTCTTGTGATTATCAAGATCAGGAAAAAAATATGGATGTATTCTTTTTTTAATCTTTATAAACTATTGAACAACATTTTATAACTTGATATTGGTCCATTGCAATGAAATTACTGTTGATGACATCATCATCACGGTTTGGCTTCATGAAATAAAGATCAAGAAGGGGCCAGTCCATCTTGATGGAAGGCACATTTGAGGCAGTTAAATCCAATGTGGGACAGGCAAGTACAGTCACAGAAGCTGCAGTTAAAGGTCTGGTCAGAGCGAGATGCCATTGTGTTGCAGTTCTTCCTGTGCCATTTGCCCTTGAAAGCAGCTCTGACAGTGTTTTTGAAGAAGGAAGCAACATGGTTAGTAGTAATACATATAAGTATTTGCCATCTGCAAGGGTCGGATGAAAAATTTATAGGCTGACAAAGATACTCTCAGAAACTGTAACTAAAGGAAGTTTATGTTTCAGCATGGTTTCCCTCATGGTCTACATACATCTTCCATCAGTGTTGGAGTACTTGAATCTCATTGGTCAAAAAATTCATCTACAGCAGATATGATGATATCAAAGGAACTTTTCAGCTGACCCCTGTACTAATATAAATATCAACTTTTTTACAATCTGTTCATGAATATGGCCACAATTGCTAATTTAACAAATAATGACCACAATCTGTTTGCAAATATGGCCACAATCTGTTCACAAATATGGCCACAATAGGCATTGGACCAAACTAAACAAATAGAAAATGAATGTGTTGAGTTGAGTGGTAGTTGCATTGTCAATGTAGATATTTGATGCCGGTGCATTATAAGATAGACAATCCTTATTTAATTTTCTTTTTTAAATAATTGATTGTAACTTTCAGATGACTAAACGTTGAGTGAAAATTCAGTTGAAACTTTTGTTAATATCAGCAGAAATGGGGAAAAAAACTTTATGCAGAAATTGTTTGCTCTTCTTTTTCATCTTCATCAGCGTAAACATTGGACAAACTCATCAAGCAGAACAATTTATAAATCTTGTAAGTTAGATTTCCACTTACTGCCCAGCATTTACTGGGTTATTTTACTAAACTTTATTTGGCTAATTTGCCCAGTAAGATTCTTTTTCTATTCACCCGAAAATCCCTAGTTGATTTATACACAATTCAATTTTTGGAATCAATTCAATTGAAGTTTCAGATTAACATCCGCATTTTAATGTTGATCTAGATGGTTAGAAATCAAAATTCAAAATTCAGAGGTCTATGATTCCCTTATGAGCATTGAACTATACCAAAATGGTACACATACGCGAATTTAAAATCAGCTCAGTGAAATCAAATTCAGGCCTTGGTTGTTGATGTATGCTTAAACTTGATGACACCAGTAATTTGTATTCAAGTTGTTGCACTCTGGAGACCTCATCGCGTAATGTTGTGTTCCCAACTCTTTCTTGTAGCAGTGTTTGCTAACACATCAGTGGACCATGACACACATGGCAGACCTTTCTGCGACTGTCTTTTGAGCAACCTTAACTACTCATCAAACAGGAGGAAGTCCTTATGGCATTGTTACTAAAATGTTAGACTGCAACATTGTAGTACACGTTTACCAACCTCTCTACATGAGCAGGATGTGGCACAAGGTCAATTCTTATGCAGAGTTTAACAGGTTTCAATTTAGAGTTTTCCTTTCCTTTCACCAGTTACCATACCAAGGCTAGAGAGCCTTGTCTGCCCAACTATTGTAACCATAGCTGGACAGTTGAATTTATACCTTTCCCAAGAGTATTAGCACTATGTGAAATGCAAACAGCTTTATCCAGAATTCGGGGTGTCCTCGTGGTGTAATGGTTGAAGCGATGGACAGTGGAATTGTAGTAAGCAAAATTGTACTCCATTCGCGCTATCATGTTCACTTTCGGACATATACCCTTAGGAAAGGTATATGAACCCTCTTATCCTCCCAGCTATGGGTTAAATAGTACCACTACTTTTCTTCTTGGAGAATGGGTTTGGTATTAAATAACCTACAAAGGTTGATATGCCATTAAAACAAAGAAACCAAACCAATCAGCCAGAATTTGAACCCTGGCCATCATGTTCATTTTTTTTATAATATCCATTCTACGTTAAATGCCATTGTCTTAAGTGAATTAGAACTCCAGCTGTGCTATTACACTCTCTTTTGGACTAATGCCCTTGGGAAAGGTATGAAACCTTTTATCTCATCCCCTCAGCTATGGGTTAAATAGTACCGCAACTGTTCTTCTACAATGATGGCTTTTGCATTAAATACTCCATGAAGGTTGATATGCCATTAAACAAAGAAACCAAACCAAACAAAACCAAACCAAATGGAACTTTTTGCCAAACAGACCTTTCAACTATATGAATTGCTTGTTTTATAGAATTATAAATACAATTTTCTTTGTCTTATATTACAATCATTTTTTTCAATCCCCCAGTCAAATAGCAAGTGATACAGTATTGTTCTCATCAGGATATCCCTCTTCTCTCATCTCTCATTCTCTCTCACCTTGCATCACCATAAATGAATATAAAAAGGTTATTTATTCCATCAGATAGCCTCCCAAACACTCTCTTGTAACTTTTCATTTTAATATTGTGTTTTTCTATTTCTGGATGGTGATGATGAAGAAAATACTTTTGACTCTGTTTTTCAGTCGCATTCAAAGTAAAATAAATTTTATCCCGTTTCTGTCTTCTTTTACAGTTGAAAAACAAATTTTTATTTTTCTATAAACAAATCTGCACAGAACCAAAATAGAGTGGACTGAACTCTCTGCATACAGAATAGCCCGTGAGACAAGCTTGTTAACCATCACTATATGACGGCCACCCTAAAACTACAAAAGAAAGGCATCCACAGTAAAACTGAAGAATTATAGAATCCCTACCCTAAGAGGATGCTCACCCAGCTTTTTTCTGGCCCAGTCAGTGAGACATATAATACATTGACTTTAACCCTTGCCGAGGGATAAAAAACAAAAAGGGTGTCCTGAGCCACACACTAAACTGCATCTGATGGTCAGGCTCCAGATTTTGGACATCCACCATACCCTTTCATTGCCATTACTCCCAGATCCACTCTGACCCATAGTGGTAATACCTGTTGTTGTCTCATCTAATAGACCTGTTCAAAAATTACTTGCATTTATTTAGACAATACATGAAAAAACAAAAACTCTTGATACAAATATAGAATGAACATAATTACCTAACTTCTAGGCATAAAATAAACCTAGATAGGTTGTATTCCATAAAAATCAATCAATTCACCAGCTTTTTTTTTTATTCATGATTGATAAACTCTTCCCTGTAGATTTATTTGTATATTTAGTCTTACACTGGCAGTGGCTTTAGAAATGAAAATTACAAGGTAATTCCATAATTTTTTTCATAATTAACTTGAAAGAATTATGCAATTAATTTAGATGATTTAAACATTTTTTAAAGTATATTTCATGAAGCCAAAATGTTCATTTGTTATAAAATTGGGATTTGTCTACTTGCTTTAAACTATAAAAGAAAGTCTTGGTAAATATCCACTGTGATGAATACAGTATTTTTGTCATGAGTCCGACTAACAAAAGCCTGCAAAATGAATTTCCTTCATACAACTCAAAGAAATGTGTTTAGAATAGTTTATTTAACATTCTCTTCTTATTGCAGAATCTCTTTATCAAGATGAAGGAAAACTTATTTTATTGATATTCCTTAACGTCTTCGCATAAAATAATCCAGTACAGGTTGACAAAATCAATCATTCTACCTGGTTTCTTTTTTAAATTTCCAATAAATTAACTTCTCCCAGCAGACTCATTTGCATATTTAGTATTGTACTGTCAAGGGTTTTAGAAATCTTATTGATATTTACTACATTGACTTTATACCAGACATTGGCATAATGGTTAGAGTGTTTATCAATGGCACGGGAGACCTGGTTCAATCCCAGGTCGAGTCATGCCAAAGACTCAAAAATGGTATTTGATGCTACCTTGCTTAACACTCAGCATTATAAGGTAAGGATTAAGGGTGGAAAGGAGTTGCACCCTCCCTTACAACTCGGTGTAGTAGCTATTGAAAAGGGAGACTTCGGGTCACCCTCGACTATGGTCGCTAACTTTACTTACTTACTACATTTGACTAAATACGACAACAGAAAAAAGAATTCCTCTGTCATTCTATCATGTGAGGAAAGTTTGCCGGGTTTGAAAATTCACATTTGGAATCCTCGTTTTTATTCAAGCTTAAATACCAAATCCTGACGCTTATTAGGAAGCACATAGATATTTTATTTCGATGACAGGTAATGTATTTACCCCATCCCTCCTCCATGGCAAGATGTGACTCGAGGTTGATTTTTACGTAAAATAAAGCTGGTTTGAATTCTAAGTTTTCCTGCTCTTTTGTGTCGCTAAGGCTAATGAGCCCAGTCCTCCCTACTATTTACTCACTACTGGGATGAGAATAGTTTGATTTATTTATTTTCCCTGGGCATTAGCATAAAGGGAAATGCAAACAGCCTTGACCATGATTTGAACTTTGATTACTGATTTTATTTTCTCTGACGACAATCATTATATGAAACCACAAGGCAGCATAGGGACATTGGCATAATGGTTATAGTGTTCGCCAATGGCCCGGGACACCTGGGTTCAATCCCAAGTCGAGTCATACCAAAGACTCAAAAAATGGTACTTGATGATACCTTGCTTAACACTCATCATTATAAGGTAAGGATCAAGGGTAAAGTGGAGCAATCCAGGGAAAGGAGTTGTGCCCTCCCCTACACCTCAGTGTAGTAGCTATCGAAAAGGGAGACTTCGGGTCACCCTCGACTACGGTCGCCAACTTACATATATAATTGGAGTGGAAAATTTAGAAATTAGAATATACTAAAATTAAAATCCAAAAAACAATGAAAAGTACAAGAGACGAACAGGAAGGAAAAATCATGTACAGAGAAAAAAATGAAATAGGCTGATTTCGATGGAATAAACAACACAAGAAAATAAAGAAATAGAAATAACTGGTCTTTATGCCATACATAAAATACTGAAAGAAAACTGGACGTAAAAAGAGTGTCTCTATGGAGAAAGACACACATAAGGTTTAAGGAGATTTTTTTCTTTTTTTTTAATTCACTCGTTGAGGAGTAATATTGATCTAGATAAGCACAGGTTCCTGATGTGATGTTCTATATGGTCTTGAGTCTAATACCCCTGTTGAATAGTGGGAATGTACACGAGCTCAGTGAAAATGATTGATTTTTATGGCATATCAACCTGTCAAGCGATATTCTGTGCCAAGATGTTTAGGAATCATGCTCATTATACATTCTTATTTACATTTTTGCTGTTGTTGTTTCTTAAGAGGTTAATTTACACGCAGTCTAATCAAATAAAAATAATTTTCATTCAGGTTCTGTTGAACATAATCGATAGATTAATTTTTTATACCTGAAAAAATTACTACAAAACTAGATGTTGATTTATATGGTAGAACTAAAATCCAAATCTTTTTTAGTGGTTGAATAGACTGTGATGACATAGTGATTCTGGCAAATACACCTGCTCAAGACACCTGCATAATCTGGAACGAGCTGTCACAGGCATTGGGCTCCATATCAATGCACACAAAACGGAATGGGTGTGCTTTAATCAAACAGGCAACATTTCCACACTAGGTGGTAGTTCTATGAAACTTGTAGACAAGTTCACCTCCCTAGGTAGCAGTGTCTCATCAACCAAGGCAGACATCAACATGCGCCTAACAAAGGCATGGACAGCTATCAATAAACTATCAGTCATAAGGAAATCAGACCTGACCAATAAAATGAAACGCAGTTTCTTCCAAGCAGCAGTCATGTCAATACTACTATATGGATGCACTACATGGGCGCTAACAAAACAGCAACTACACAAGAATGCTGTGAGCAATTTTGAACAAGTCTTGGAGGCAACACCCCACAAAGCCCCAACTGTATGGCCACCTACCTCCCATTAGGAAAACTATCAAAGTTAGAGGAACCAAACATGCAGGACATTGCTGGAGCAGCAGGGACGAGCTCATAAGTGATGTTCTCCTATTGACCCCATCATATGGCTGAACAAAAGTAGGATGACCAACTCGAACCTACATACAGCAGCTCTGTGAGGATATGGGATGTAGCCCTGAGGACGTGCCAGAAGCGATCAACGATAGGGAGGAGTGGCGAGAGAAGGTCAGGGAGGTCCATGCTGCCAGCACGACATGATGATGATGATGAAGATAAGTCAATCCCTAATTTTATGGGGATTTTTTCAGTAATAAGATTAACTTATATTCCGTAACTTGTGGTGTATTTGACGAATAGATGGGGTCCTAATAGGTACTATCACTTCAGGTCAGAGCAGAAATTCAGTGAAAAGATCGAAGATTTGGTTGGAAAAAGTGATTTGTTTGTTGTAAATTCAAATCCCTCAGGAATATACTGGATATGACAGAAAACAAGTGATAGGAATAAAATGTCCCACTTGGATGAAATAAGTTTCTGTTCAGAATTTCCTTAAAATTTCTGGATGAAGCAGACCCCCATGGAAATGGACAAGGCAACACGAGTTCAAATCCTGGACGAGACTGATTGCATTTCACGTTGCACTAATACGCTCGGGAAAGGTATGAATCCAAATATTCTCCCTCCAGCTATGGGTAATTAGTTGGACAGACTACGTTCTTCAGCCTTGGTGAGGCAACTAGTCTAAGAGAAAGAAAACTCTGAATTCAAACCTGCTAAACTCCGCTTAAGAATTGACCTTGTGTCATATGCTGCTGAAGTGGAGGGGTTGGTAAATATATATATGGGTATATAATTTTTGCCAGAGCTGCTTTTCAGAAAATTTTCTGCTGTAACTGATGGAACCTTGGGGCATGATTTTAGAATATTCATGTTTTTTTCCTTTAATTCTTTTTAATGTTTATGGTTATTGTACGTGCTATGAATGTAAATTTTGCATTTTTTTCAGTTTTGATTTTATGGTGACTGAGAAAAATAGCATAACTTTAGTTTCTAGTGAACAAATATTCAGCAAGATGTTTACTTTATATGCTTCAAAAGAATGGATAAAGATTTAGTTTAGTTAATCTGTAGGTCATAAAGTAAGAATCCTGGTTAATATTATAATAACTTTGTAAATTAAATCTCTCATTCAAAACGAGAATGTATGGGAAATACTTGAAGGATGTTCTGGGGTCCTATTTGGTAGTCATGTCTCTAGGCAAATAGGAGTTACAAGGGGCATACGATAAGTTTCCAGACTTTTTTGTGTGGGCACTTTTATTGATTGTACACATGTGGAACTCTAGTCCCCTTCAAAGTAATCTCCTCCAGCTGCAATGCACTTGCTGTATCATTCCAACAACTTCTGGAAGGCTCCATGGAAGTCTTCTTGTGTGAGCATGTCAATGACCTTTGTCACAGCCTCTTTCATCTCCTCAATTGTCTCATAACTACAACTTCAGAGCTTAGGGAATAACCAAAAGTCACAGGGAGCAAGGTCAGGACTATAAGGAGGCTGAGGAACTGTGTTGATGCCCATCTTGGTCAAATAGTCTGTGACAAGGATGGAGTTGTGGACTGGTGCATTGTCCTGGTGAAAATGCTACTGACCCAATTTGAAGAGTGCTGGTCTCTTCTCAAGGAATCTCTTCCAGAACTCTCTTTAAAACTCAACATAGTAACCCTAACCCAAACCCTTTGGCCAATCAACTCTGGTGTATTGACTTCCTTACTCCCCCAACACCTTTCATCATCCCTCACAGACTCCTTGCCTTCCTTGAATCTCTTATATTATTCAAAAACTGATGTTTGATACATGCAAGATGGTCCAAAAATAGTCTGAAGCATTCCATACGTTTCTGTGGCATTTTTTCCAAGTTTAAAACAGAATTTTATTGCATATCGTTCTTCTAAAGTTTCAGATTGCATTTTCAAAATTTACCAGCTCTGACAATCAGGCTTTAGTAGGGGTATTCCAATTCCCGCAGTAGCTGTTCATTTGAACCTGAAATGATAAAAATTAGTCAGTCATCTCATAAGATGTATAGTAATAACATACTGAATTTTCAAGAGTCTACAACAATTTCAAATGCCCATACAAAAAAGTTTGGAAACTTATATGCACCTCGTATATGATGACAGACTGATATGACAAAAGATATCAGATGAATTCTAGTAAGACAAGTGTAGAGTGGTGAATATACTTACACATATATATATATATATAAATATATATATAAAGAGAGAGAGAGAGAGCAATAGTAAGTTGGCCAACCATTGTCAAGGGTGACCCAAAGGCTCCCTTTTCAATAGCTACTATACCAAGGTGTTGGGGAGGGTGCTACTCCATTCCCTAGATTGCTCCACTTACTTTTGATCCATATATATAATGATGGTTATTAAGCAAGGTAGCATCAAGTACCATTTTTTGAGTCTTTCTTATGACTCGACCTGGGATTGAACCCCAGTCTTCCAGGTCATTGTTAAACACACAAACCATTATGCCAATAAGTCAGTTATATATATATATATATATATATATGCAAATAGTTCTGGGATAATCTGCATGAATTAGGTATAAAAGTATATAATTAATATAGCAGTATAAAGTGTATGCCTATATGCAAATTATTTTGATGGATTGATTAATTTTAATGACATGTAAACCCATTTAGGGTTATTTTATGCCTAGAGGTTAGAGAATCATATTCTCTGTAAAGGCATATTTACATTTTTGGGGAGTAATTATTACTTAAGATGATTTTTCTGGACATGGTCCAATCAGATACGAATAATCTTTAAACAGACCTATTTAAACAATAGATAAGACTCTAACAGATTCAATCACATCGCGTCAGATTGGACCTGGGAGTAATGTCAGTGAAAGGGTACTCTACACTCTTCAGATCTTTGGAACTGGGGTCTGACCATCAGATGCATTTTCATATCATAACCCAGATCTTTCTGGGGGTGTCCTCATGGTGTAATGGTTAAAGTGATGGACTGCGGAATCATAGTACGCGAGTTCGTATTCCAGTCGCGCTATTACGTTCACTTTCGGGCAAGGTATAAACCCTCTTATCCTCTCAGCTATGGGTTAAATAGTACGCTTACTCTTCTTCTAGGAGAATGGCTGGCATTAAATAACCTAAAAAGAGTTGATATGCCATTAAACAAAGAAACCAAACCAAACCAAACCAGATATTTCTAAGAGGGTGTCTTACCTCTCAGCAGGGGACAGAGTTGGTATATTCATGGCCCCTCTGCCAAAACATGTGAAACATTTTGTGCAGGTGAAAACATGTCAATAGTAGTGTATGCCTTCACTAGGTATACAATGACAAACCATTTTGTTGATGAGATACTGCTGCTGAAGTATGTGAGCTTGTCTGCTAATTTTAAAGGTCAGCCACTTAACGCGAAGATGGCTCCTTCTTGTTTATAGCATATGAGGTGCCCGTGGTGTAACGTTTATCATCTTAGAAAATAGACACGGCGACACAAGTTCCAACCCTGGATGAGACTGATTGCATTTCATATTGCACTAATACCCTTGGGAAAGGTATAATCCAATTATTCTCCCTCCAGCTATAGAAATAGTAGGGAAGACTGATTTCTTCAGCCTTAGTGAGGCAACTAGTCTAGGAGAAGGAAAACTCTGAATTCAAACCTGTTAAACTTCACTTAAAAACTGACCTTGTGCCATATCCTGCCCGAACGGAGGGGTTGGGTAAATATGTATAGCATATGAACTCGTAGAGTTCATGCTGCTTGCTTCAGGCTATGTAGTAGGGATTTAGCTTGATAAGTGTATTTGTGAGAAGCACATGATCATCTACATAATCTGCATCTTATGTAGTTTCTGCAGGATATCGTTTACCTCTAGAATTTTTTTTGAGCAAAGCCATTTTCTTTGATTAAATTTATCAACATTCGAAAAACACAGTCTAGGCAGACTATAAACAAATATGGGGCTAATGTATCTCCTTGCAGAACTCCAGAGAAAATGTTGAAGAATTCGGTATTGCCATCAGGTGAGTGAACCATTGCTTCCATGTTTTTGTTAAGAATCATCAAGCGGTAACAATTTCTTTTGGAAGACCATGTACTATTTGTATTTGCTCTATTTTCCCTCTGTATATGGAATCAAATGTTTTGGAAAAATCTACAAACAATAGTGTTGCCTCAAGATGTTTTGCACATACACCTTCAATGATTTGGCAGAGAGTCAAAATTTGTGAAGTTATGAATCAACTTTTCCAAAATCTGTTCTGATTTTTCCAGAGAATTTTTTTCAATTTCAGGTTTGATACAGTAGAGAAACAGGGCATATAAACCTTTGCAGCCATTGCAGTAAGAGTCGTGCCTGTGTATTTCTTATTGATTCTGAGGTCACCTTTCTTGGGAAAGGAAGGATGCAGCCTTTCATCCATTTCAGTATTGTGTTTTGTTTGATTGCCATGACTGATTCTGTAGTAGCCTTAAAAAATGTGTTACCCTTATTATCAACCTTGACAACGTCCGATTATATAAAGTACATCTTTGATATCATATCACACAACATGGGCAAATGTCCAGTGGAACAAAAACAATGAAAAGATATTTGCAATCGATATTTGGAAGAAGGATTTATGTACAATAAACACTAGATTGTTAAATATATTCCTTGACGATGGTGTTCACTTGCCAATGTTGCAAAAAAATCCAGTTGTGAAAGCCGAGTAAGAGGGTGGGAAGATTTGGCCAAAAGATTCACTGATGGATGGACAAGATATGCTTGCGGATTGTGGGGGAGGGCTGACTAGTTCTGGCAACAAAATGAACAGACTTAGTGAATGTCAGCAGAAAAACAGTGATTAATAGGAAATGGAGAATGCAAAAGATGCCATTTGATGATTTGCGACAAACTTTTGATAATGAAATGCACAGAAAATAAAATGCTTTTAATATAAGCTCCTAAAGAATATGTATTTACAAGTTTCTCTTTATATACATTATATACATAAAGTTGTTGAACGCAAAATCATTAGTCTTTTTTTAAGCCAGACATGGTTAGAATTTTGTTAAAATAATACCATGTTTTATAGTAGTATTCTATTTCCATATATTTATGAATAATTCATAAAAACATTTTAAATATATATACAAAATATACTTAAATACATCTATATTAAAAACATATTTCTCTAATGTGTAAATAGGAGTGTCTGTGTGCATGAGTATATATATATATATATATATATATATATATATATATATATATATATATATATATATGAGTGTCTGTGTCTATGTGTATTAGTGAGTATATATATATATTATATATATTACATATATGAGTATATATATATATATATATATATATATATAAGTGTCTGTGTCTATGTGTATTGGTGAGTATATATATATATATATATATATATATATATATATATATTATATATATTACATATATATATATATATATGTGTATACATATGAAAGTAAATATACATCAAAATCCGACAGTATAAAGTATATATATATATATATATATATATATATATGAGTGTCTGTGTCTATGTGTATTAGTGAGTATATATACATATATGTATATATACATATATATATATATATATATACATATTATATATATTACATATATATATATATATATATGTATATGTATATATATATATATGAAAGTAAATATGGATCAAAATCCGACAGTATAAAGAAAGCAGAAAAACATAATCCAAATAGGTGAATTTATTATGATGCAAAGTCGACGTTAAACATTTCGGTTTCAGTAACTATCCTCAGGACTTTGATATCATATATATATATATATATATATATATATACACACATATATATATATGTATATATATATATATATATATAAGTATACACTTTTGAGTTTTTCATACTAGCATTCACTGGTGGTCTTTAACAAGAGTGTGAATGACAGCAAGTCTCCTCAGGTCTCTGGGAAACTTCTGAGAATTCTAGCCAATGCTCTGGTCTGGATGGTCTTAATTCTTCCTCTGTTTTCTCATTCCTGCAGTCTTTTTCAGAGCTTTCAGGAATTGATCCAAGTGCACCAACTACTAGTGGTATTACCATCACCCTCATGCTCCACTGATTTTAGTTCTCTGGCAAGGTCTAAGTATTTGTCCATCTCTTTGCTGTCCTTTATTTTCAGTCTGTGATCCATCAGAATGGCAAAATCAACAAGATGACGAGTTCTTGCTTCTTGCTAATCAACACTAGATCCAGTGTTCTGGCTGGGATGGTGTCATCCATTCATAACACAAAATATTTGAGAATTTTATGTGTCTAATTCTCTTGGACAGATTCTGGTTTGTACATATATCCCTTGATAATACGGTAAAATTTTAATCTCTAGCACAATTCCTGTTAGATTACCTTTCCCACCTAGTCTTGCACTCTATTTGTTCAAGTTAGCTGCATTCACTTATACTGTGATTAACCATTTCATCTGTGTCGACACATAACCAACACTTGCTATTCTGTTGCGTATTATCAATTTTCATTTTAATATAATTGGTCCTGATGGCGTTGTTTTGTGCTGCCATGAAAAATGATTTAGCTTCTCTCATAAGGTTTCCTTTTCTTAGTCATGTCCGGATTTCTTGTATGCAATCTTGTCATTTTGTCTCTTGAAATATCCATCCAGTTAGTTTTCTTCCCATTCCTATTTTTTAGGTTTTATTGTTGTTTTTTTTATTCTTATATTGTCATTGCTATAACTGGCTACTTTGTCAGCTCTTTTTTGATGTTCTCTGCAAGACCTTGTGATAAAATATCGAGACAATCATCAATGCTGACAAGTTCTCTTCTACCTACCTTCCTTGACACGAATAGTTTGTTTATCTCATCTCTTGGATGTAGAGCCTTGTGTTTAGTCATCAATTTTCTTGTCCTTTGATTCATTTGTCAGAGTTTTCCTTTTGTCCATTGCAGGAATGGTTTGATTATCCAACTGCCCAGTTTTTTATTCCTTTGAT
Organism: Sepioteuthis lessoniana; assembly: GCA_963585895.1. Classification (NCBI taxonomy): domain Eukaryota; kingdom Metazoa; phylum Mollusca; class Cephalopoda; order Myopsida; family Loliginidae; genus Sepioteuthis; species Sepioteuthis lessoniana. The sequence goes on from OY757920.1 coordinate 8,369,032, forward strand.
GAGATTTCTACTGCAGAACGTGGAATACGGAGAACCCCTTCATTGCCATCGCTCCCAGTTCCACTCTGGTAGCATCTGGTAGTGTCCTATCTATGGGTCAAATAGAATTAAACTGTGTACTTTTGCTAAACTGCATTGTTTGAAATAGAACTGTTTTGACATTTAAACTGTGTACTTATGCAAAACTGAATTGCCTGAAATAGAACTGTTTCAACATTTAATTGTGTGTAAATAAATGACTGATGTTTAATTGAATTGATATTGATATATAACAATACTTGCAACCATTTAAATTTGTTGATTAAACTGAATAGCTTGAAATAGAATGGTTCTTCTAAGGTACTGATTTTTTTTCTTTTATGGTATCTGCTTCCAATATTCTCAAATACTTGTATTTTTCCTTTTCTCCAAATACTCTCATGCTTTCCTGATTTGCATTTCACATTGCACTAATACCCTTGGGAAAGGTATGAATCCAATTATTCTCCCTCCAGCTATCGGTAAATAGTAGGACAGACTAGTTTCTTCAGCCTTGGTTAGGCAACTAGTCTAGGAGAAGGAAAACTCTGAATTCAAACCTGTTAAACTCCGTTTAAAAATTGACCTTGTGTCATATCCTGCCCGAGCGGAGGGGTTGGTAAATAGTACCTTGCCTGTCTTCGTTTATGTTGAACCAAGGAGTCCCTCCTTAGAGACTCAGATACATTTGTGTAGCACTTCATATCTCCGAGGTTGAGTTATTTATTTATTGACCCCTAATAATCGGTCATAACAATTATTATTTTTGTAGCCTATCCACGTCCAAAAATACGGCTTAGATATGAATACGTGAAATAGACATACAGAAAACATTCACAATGTTCAAAAAACATACAGGAATGTTCATACGCATATAGGAATCTGAAAAACACTCGAAATTGGTTCCAGTACGAAACTTTTTATTACCTTTTTGAGTTTAAGGTTTTTTGACATGAAGAGAGAGAGACACAATTTCTTCAGCAAACATGCGGCACATTTTGTAGACCCCCCAACTGGTCTCGCTGAGGTGAGACCAAAATTCGACTTGCTTCCTCAAGACTCGAATGTCAATTAACTGCATTTTTTCAAATCCCCAAAATCCTCCGCATTTCTGGGCATAATGTGATTCAGGTCCCCTGTCCCATTTCCTATCTGGGGTTTTTATAGTGACATCTCTGATTGTCACATCCACCCCACGCGTGTGTGAACACCTGTGCTCAATCTGTGCACCTAACTAACCCATGCACTAAGCGAAAGGCTCTCAGCCTAACTAAACCAAAAGGCAAGATATATAAAACGAAATCCCTCCGCAATTATATTACATTATCAATATTATAAATATGCGAATTCTCCACTTTATCATTTCAGCTGTCTGAAGATTGTTGTGTTTCCATATGTGAAACTTTTAGTAATAGCCTTTGATTTCATTTGCCAACTTTTTGAACTTATATATATATACATATATATGGAATAGAAAGTGTCATATCCCTACCAGAAATTTAACAGGACTATGTGTATTATTGTTTTTGGGAGAGATAGTAAAGTGTTTTTTATTGCCTTCATAGTTTAAATTTTGTCATTCTCCAGAACATTGTCCCACACCAGGTCAAGAGGGCACAGTTTCCCCTGAAATAGCTGACGAGAGAAGTAGATGAGTGTCTTTCCAAAGAGCATTAGAGTGAAGGGAATGGAACTGAACATCAAAAATAAGCTCACCAATTAAATATTCCATATTCTACGTTGATAGGTTATACCATGCAACAGCTCCCATATAAGATGGACTCTGCCCTCGATCGTCACACTCAAGGGTACAACAGTTCAGTTAAAGATATGAACTGTTGGACAACCTACATAAGTGATTTGTTTATTGGAGTGAAGGCTTGTATAGAACCAGCCACACTTCTTGGATAAGTTAATAACTTGAGAATGGTGCATCAACATACCACACATTCTCTAGTTTCAAATTCAGAGTTTTTTTCCTTCTCCAAAACCAGTCACCTTATATATATATATATACATATATATTTATATATATTGGACAACAAAAATATATGTTGGTTAAAACCATACAAGCTTTTAAAACCTAAAACAGTGCTGTCTCAAAATTAAAACAGTGTTGACATAAGATATTAATTGCTAAATTTATGTAAGAATTCAAATCTATAACAATAATTTTCAAATATTGTTTAAGCAAAAAACATCAAACCACATAATGAAGAGGAGATTATGTTCATATTCATATTTTAAAAAATAAGATCAGAAAATAAATTTCAAAAAAATCACTGGATTTACCTCTGTTGTCTAGAGCATGATCTTGGAATCTTACTTGACCATCAAAGTTCATGCAACCAAAACATTAACTCTTCAATCATCTGGTTACTGTGTTGCGATTAACCGCAACTTCACCTTTCACACAACAAATATTTTTGGTTGCTTCCACAACGTAATGGCTCAATTCCAACTTGTAAGGCATAAGTTCCTGAATTCAATGACTTTACATGTTCATCTGTGTAGCTTTCAAAATACACTAGCAGTGAAGCAATATATAATGTGTCAACATACCAACTACCACAATACTACCAACCACACTGAGTACCTTCCACAGCTTGAACTGATTATATGATATGAATGCCACTAACAATCATGTACCAAAATATTGCAAAAGTTTTGACTCACATTAGCGTATGTGAGTGTATATATATATATATATATAATAAAGACACATGTTGCAAAAAGTATATATATGTAGCAAAGTTGTAAATATGTGAATAATAATCAGAGATCTACGAATCAACAAATTTCTATTTCTTTTAGTTGATAGAAAAGTTTGTTGAAAAACAGACATTACAAGGTCTTTTCTTGTAAGAAAAGATATTATTAGTCAAAGCATAAATATTCTAAGAGATAAAGGGAAGATTCATGCATGAAATATAGCAGTTTTTGTTAGCCTAATTCGAAATGGACATATTTTTTGCGTGTAAAAGATCTGTATGTGAGTGAGTCATTATGTAGTGGGAAAATACTAGCATGTGTAGACCGGGCCATTGGCCTAATGAGAAGAGTATTTGCCAGGAGACCAGAGTTCAATCCCCGGCTGAGTCATACCAAAAACTTAAAAAATGATACTTGATACCTCCTGGCTTAACTCTCAGCATTATAAGGTAAGGATCAAGGGTAAAGTGGAGCAATCTAGGGAATGGAGTAGCGCCCACCCCTACACTTCAGTGTGGTAGCTATTGAAAAGGGGCCTTTCAGGTCACCCTTGACTAGGGTCGCCAACTTTACTTTTAGCATGCATAGGGCAGCAACTGAAATCTTTCATCAGCAAACAAAGGCTGTAATAGCAGTTCAAATATTTATGTAAACAATGACATATTTGTTCAATTTAATATAATTAAATGGGGTTGAAATGAAATGTAATCTTGAAGAAAAAGAATGCAGATTTTCACTCAAAAGAAATAAACTGAAAGTCATTCAGTCGATACAGACTAAGTCCATACCAACTGAAGAAATGTTTATTTCTTCATTATTTATAAAATTAAAGTAGGCTCAAAATTAGATAAAAATATAGATCTATCCATGATTCTCGCTCGTCAAAAAAATGTATTTTAAACAATGTTAGAGGGAAATAAGTTACTTGAATTATTTTTGGGTAAATACTTCAAATTTTTCATGGCAAGTCAAATAGAGCTGTCCAGGAATTCTCCAAGAAATCTTAAGGTGCACAATATAAGGCATAGGTTGGTTGTTTTGGTCAGTAGTAGTGGGTACTGGGTTTAGCATATCTGACCTCATTTGTTTTCTTCTTCTCACTCTATTTAACTTGTTTCTTGTTTTCTTTGTCTGAGAACTCCGCAAAAGAATTGCAGAAAGAAGGAAGGTCAGAGATAAAGATACCTTTTATATTTCAACTTTATTTTAGGGTTTAATATGGCTATTCTATTGTGAGAAAATGCTTTCCTAGACTATTGGAAAACAGATACATCTCCCAAACAAGGCGTTGTGATATATTAGTCCTTTTGGTGAGTCGTGAGTTTGAATGTCTGTCCTGTTTTCTTGTAGATATATTCAGCAAAGGATGCTACTGGTGGTAGAGTGAGCCAGCATGCCGCTAAGCAGACATGTGGTCTTCACCACCAGCAGCAGGAGAGAAGTAGTTCTTACCAAGTGGTCACGGCTGAATGAGTAAGAGTTTCTTTTTAGTGCTGGTAAGTCTGTCTTTCAGGCATGCATGAATTTTGATTCCTGTCAGAGATTTCTGGAAACTGCTACAGTTTTGAATTTCTTCATTTTTTATTTTTGATTGATCATAAAAGGCAAAAATAGAGAAGCAAAAATTACTGCTTCTTGAGCCTAATTTTTGCACAGAGATTAATATTTCTTTTGTATGGAAATCAGTTGAGTTCACACACACATATATATATATATATATATATTACAAATGCTTGATATAAATTCAGCCCACCTTAGGTGAGTGGAGACCAGCATCGAGGAAATCAAGAAGAGAACAAGTTGTTATATCCCGATTGTGAATTGGTCATACAAGGCTTACTCACTCTTTCATTTTGAAACAGGAACCACAACCACAGTGTTTAATCTGCCAGACAACTTGCACAGTTAAACACATTCTTATAGAATTCAGAACTTTCGCTGTTATCAGAAAGCGATTTTTCAAAGTAAATAACTTAACTGATCTGTTCGAGAACATCAAAATAGATGACATTCTGTCCTTCTTGAGAGAGACAGAGTTGTACCAAAAAATACGACATCTTAAAACTGGTTAATCTTGTGCAAACAAATGAAATCCTGCTAATAGAAAATTCTACCTACCTTAATATTCGTTTTGAAATCTTTGGTTGAATATGTATGTATATATAGACAGAATTTGGCGTTGAATGACCTACAAAGGTTGATATGCCATAAAACCCAAACAACCAACCAACCAACAACAAATGCTTGATATATATATATATATATATATATATATATATTAAAAATACTCAATCACATTACATGGTTATGATTTATAGGTCAAAGTCTGAATTCAAAGATAACCTATTGTGCCACTAGCTGAAGCCGCAATATATTTTCCTTGTCATCTTCTGAATTCAATGTTAGTTGTAATTATTTGCAGTGCGATGATATATGTGATGTCTTTGTCTTGCAGCTGAGAGGTATCCAATTAGCAAAAGATCTATCCAATAGTCTCCAGTCAGGATGTTTACATTATTGACAACCAAAATCTCTATGGAAGGAATTTTATTCATCTATTTTAATGTAGCCAACCATTCAACAGAGAACATATGATGTTGCAATCCAAAATAATGATATATTATAGTGATACAAGGAGTAGAGTAGATAACAGCTTTCAATACAGTTAAAAACAAGAAAATGCTTGTTGACGAAAAAGCTGAATGCTAAAGAAAATCATCTTTAAAACTATAATAAACTCTCTAGTATTTGTCAGATTGATATATGAAACTATGAATATACAATGCGAGAGGATTGATCAATCAGCTGGGGCTGTAAAATACACCGACTGCATTAAAGCAGAGAGGTAAGACTGCCCCAACAAGTGTCCCGGATAGGACACAAAACCATAAGTTGGTAAGACTCCAGTCTTGGAGATTTGGAGAAATTGGAATACCCCTTCATTGCCATTACTCCCAGGTCCACTTTGATTCGGAGTGGTAGCACCTGATAGGGTCTTATCTATGTGTCAAATAGAACAAACTGTGCAAGCAAATGACAAATATTAATTTGTGACTGTTATATAGCAATAATTGAAACCATTTAGCTGAGTGCAAAAAAGAGCTCAGGCTCATTTACAAATGATGTCTAGAAAATGTGTTTACAAATTATATATATTTAATATATACATATAAAGATAATTTGGCATTAAATAACCGACAATGGTTGATATGCCATAAAACCAAACCAACCTAACCCAGTTCAAATAAAATATTAGCGACTAATACAAAAGATTTCATGTGCTCTTTTGTAGCTGATTATATAAGCATTGTTACCAACCAAATAATACAGAAATAAGTTAAGGGGGAAAATACAGGGTGGGTGCTGAAAAGTTCATGGTACAACCAAGAAAAAAATAACTTTCTTCAAATATTTTACTGAATTTGATTTTTTTGTTTTTTTTTTAAAGATTAAAGAAACTTGAAAAACAATGTACCATTTTGAACTGCGGAATAGCAAATACATTTTCTGGATCAGTCATTTCTTTCTTCATTAAGCAAAGAACATTTTTGCAGCAACTCGCAAGGAATGTCTATATGAGTAAAAAATTTGAGGTATTTATTTTTTTTATATTCAATTCTTAATTGTCAATGTTTAATTATACTTCTACAAAAACTATTCAGCAAAAACATTTCTGATACATCACAGTCCACATTTCCCTGAACAATATGTGATGTTATACTATATTTCTGAACAGCCGTGTGAATGTGTGTATTTATATATAGATATATATATATAAGGGTAAGCTAAAAATTGTATATGACGACATCATATTTGCTGTTGATGACTTTTTTACCAAAGAGATCCAAGCACTACAATAGTGATGAAAAAAGTGTGTATATCACAGAGGGACAATGTTGAAAAATATACCACATTTTGTTACATATTGACCTTTGACAGCATATTAGTTGTGGATTTCTAAAGAGGATGATATCGCACCTTATGATAAATAAGGGGAAAACAAAAATAATCACGTGAATTGGGAACCAGAAAGAAAATGTGCGAGCATTATAAATATCATATAATGACAAAAGATTTGCTGTCAGTGGCACACAGATTCACAGAACAGGCAGTCACTCAGGAGAAGCAAACTGTCAGAGCAGAAGCCACTGGGAGCCAGTGACACTGTGTTGAGAAGTAGCCCTGATCAATCCCATCAAAGAAGTACTAAGTGGGGGTCTGATTATTGATCAATCTGAACGTGGTGTAAATATGAATATGTGTCCCCAGTGTGGTGTCAATGATAGCAGTCATCCTTCTCTTGAGTCTCTCTGTCTCTCACTTACAACCATTTCGATCCTTTTGTGACAAAAATAAAAAGAGATATATTTTTATAAAAAAGTATTGTCGTTCCTTCATTCAGGCTATTTAATAATTTAGTCACATTTCATGAGAGTATTTTGGTCAGCCTATGAACTTTTCAGCAACCCCTCATAAACACATATATATATGTATATACATATATAAGGTGCAATGTGTTAGTTGTCATATAAATCATGCAAAAATGAATATAACACTGACATCTCATTTTAACAGAAATATTTACTGAAATGAAAATATCCTGAAATAATATACATAAAGTTTATTCAAAGAAACTGCGATTGGCTTCAACCTTGTTTCCAAATAACTTTGCAATATCCTCCTAGTCTTTCCAACAGTCTCCTTGTTTAAATTATTAAATGCTTACATTATACTTGCCTTCAATTCTGTGATGTTTTAAGAAGTTTTGCTGGTCATATCCTGATACATACAAATTAATTAAGGGGATTACAATCTGGAGAGTTAAGTGGGCAGATGTTAGAGGTGATGCCATCATAGAAATTTTCTCCAAACAAAGACTGGATTCTTCTGCTTATGTGGCATCATGCATAATCCTTTTGTAAGATTAGGGTCTTCTAGCCGCTACCCTTTTGACCCAGGGAAACAAATCCTCCTCTTGATACTTGATGTAGGCCTTCATGTTGTCTGAGGCCAAGTGGGAAGATGAATGGTGCCATAAAATCACCATCGCTAATGAACACCCCAGATATCATGATGTGGACAGGGTATTTGGTTTTCATGAATATGAATATGAATCTGTCCGAAGATTGACACCCAAAATTTCAGAAATATTTATACTGGTGCTTCCAATGTGAATGCCAAACAGTACAGTATGTTGTTTACCAATTTCTGGAGGAGCAAATTGTATCATGGTACTACTTTCCTCACAAACAGTATCCAACTGATTATTGATTGTGGAACGGTAAACAAAAGCTGAAAGAAATAAAGTTTGTATGCAGAATTAATAATTTAAAATGATGTCTATTTACCCATTACACCTAGTATGTTTGTGTGTGTATTTGTATATATATATATATATATATATATATATATATATATAACACTTTAATTTTTTTCTAAATGATCAACAATATTAGAATAATAAATGTTTCTTACCATGATGTTCACACCTGCTCAATATTTCTCGTCTTCCAGTTATACTTTGTAATACACTTTCTTTGTTCTTGACTCAAATTTTTTGCCAATATTGATAGTAACAATGAAAATTAATATATATTCTAAATTAATCAAAGTATACCTACTTTTAGTTCACCCTGTATATATATATATATATATATATATATATATATATATATATATATATATATATATAATGAAAATAATTCCTACATGGCCAAAAGTGAGTCTACCTAGGATTTACTAAACGCCTCTTTGATATCAGTTTGTAGAATTAGCAAATTGTACATTCTGGATTATTTTTCACACCAACAGAATTATAGATTAGATATAAAAATTAAGATATATATATATATATATATATATATATATATATATAGTTTAGTAGTCAATCCTACTAAACTATTAGTTTAGTAGTCAATCCAAATGTTTTTGACAATTAAACCCTACTTACATTTAAACTGCGTGCTTATGCTTAACTGAATTATTTGAAATAGAACTGTTTTTCGACATTAAAACTGTATTTACACTTAACTGAATGGTTACATATAACTGGTTGAATAGTTTGAAATGGAAATGTTTTTGACAATTAAACTGTGTACTAATGCTAAACTGAATTGTTTTCAATAGAACAGATTATTTACATAAAATGGATTTGGCATTAAATAACCTACAAAGGTTGATATGCCATAAAACCAAACCAAACCAAACCAAACCTGCAATGAAACTGTGCCATCAGATGCATATTGTAGCTGCAGACCTATGCTATTCAAGGATGAAGGTATATTTAAAATAAATAGATATAATTCTTTATATTTGTTTGTTCTGGAGAATACAAAGTGTGTATGTGTGTCTATATATATATATATATACACACACATATATATATATATATAAGTATTTTTTTTTAGTCTTGTGCTTTCTATAATCATAATTGAAACACTTATTATAATTGAGTTATATACATATGTAAAAGGCTATCCATTAGTCTTCGGAAAATACTAACAGGAAGAGAGAGCAGCATTAGATATTTTTAAGGATGATGATTTATAACATAAAAACACCAGTAATAAAAAGAACACATTTTATATTTCGAATGAATATATAAATACAAATTTTCAGTGAAAACTAACCAAAATGTAATTAAGAAGATAACACACAAAGGAAATAGAATGTTTTATACATCTCCAAAAATTCATTTTTAATCTAATGTTTCTGTAACTACCCTAAAGGCAAGAAGTAGACAATAACTGGCAAAAACAATAAAAGGTGCAATCTGTGCAGATGATCTAGCGCTTCTTGCAAATACACTTACCAGAGCCAAATCTTTATGATATAGCCTGAACCAAGCAGCTGGAGATATTGGTTGCTATGTAAATGCAAATTAAACAAACTCTTAAATAAAAAGAAGCCATTTTTATCATTAAGGGTTTTCAGACTATTGTCTTCACCTTTACTGTTATTTCTGAAAACATTTTGGCCAATATGTCCTACGGCCTTCTTCAGGTGTTTGTCGAATTTGAGAACCTTCACGGAACTTTGAACTACGTCCTTTATTGAATCCACGGGGGCCGCCTGTTCTGATTCTGTTAGCCATAACTGGGTACAAGTGTTAAGTATTCCTGTATTGTTACTCGCCTGCTGTCAGGATTGAGCCTGCAACCTCCAGATGATTGACGTCCTTTATTGAATTCTCGTGGGCTGCCTGTTTTGGTTCCATTAGCCATAACTGGGTACAAGTGTTAAGTATTCCTGTATTGTTACTCACCTGTTGTCAGGATTGAGCCTGCAACCTCCAGATGATTGTCTCCTTTGAAGCTTACGGAACCATCGCCTATAAGCTGTGTCCTGCTGGAGAAATTTAGACAACTAAAAAGAAGCCATTTCCACTTTAAGTGGCAGGCTTCTAAAATTAGTTGACAAGTTCACATACCTTGACAGCAATATCTCATCTACTGAAAGAGATATCAGCATACACTATACAAAGGCATGAACTGCCATTGACAGTTTATCAATCACATGGAAACCTGATCTCACCAATAAAATAAAACAAGATTTCTTCCAAGCTGTGGCTGTGTCACCAACTAGATACTAACACTAAATATACCAACAAGGTGCTAGCAAAATACTTGGAGAAAAACCTTGGGGGTAACTACACAACAACACCATGTGCTGTCTTAAACAAACCCTGGAAGCAATATCAAACAAAACAGCAGTTGTATGGCCACATACTTCCCATCTCAAAAACCATCCAAGTAAGAGGACTAAGACATGTGGGGTACTGTTGGAGAAGCAAGGATGAACACATAAGAAATGTTCTTCTGTGGATCCTTACACATGGACACACAGGTGTTGGCCCACCAACTTAGATACATCAGCTCTGTGCGGACATAGGATATAGGATAGATAATGATGCTTGGAACGATTGATGATAAGGATGGAGAGAAACAGTCAGGAAAATTCATGCTGTCAGCATGACTTAAGGATAGTGATAGCATACAATTATAAAAATGAAGGAATTCTTGTCTATATTCTTCTAAAATAATGGGAAGGTACTCCTTGGAGAAGGAATCTCCAGTATAGATTATTGATATCCCGTGGGTCCTTGTACCAGAAAAACTTTATACTGAATACTCCAAGAGGTAGGTAAAGGTCAAGTGATATATTCATAAAAAATAGTTATAAGAATTTCAAAGCCATGAGTATACCCTAATGTTTCCAGCAAATACCAAGGGATCCAAATAATTAGGGGACCTGATCACACAAAAAAGGTCATATTTTCAACGGTAGATACACAAATTGAATACTCCTAAGTGTATGAAACGTATTTTATTTTTTCTAATTCGTGCCTAAAGTTCAGTTTCTATTCTACCTTGCATTTTAAAATAGTATAAGTAAAATTAAAGTTGGCAAACTTAGTCGAGGGTAACCCGAAGACTCCCCTTTCGATAACTACTACTCCAAGGTGTAGGGGAGGGTGCTTCTCTTTTCCCTGGATTGCTCCACTTTACCCTTGATCCCTACCTTATATTGCTGAGTGTTAACCAAGGAGGCATCAAGTACCATATTTGAGTCTTTGGTATGACACAACCTAGGATTAAACCCAGAACTTCCGGGCCTTTGGCGAACACTCTACCCTAAAAATGCTTACAACAGATTGGTACAATAAGACATTACTTCATTTCTTTTCACTAAGTGAATTTTGTGAGCAGCTACAGTGGCTTTGAGGCCCAGTTTGAAATAATTGCTCGAAATTACCAGAATCATTGCTGGCAGCTAGCTTTGTCTCCACAATATACTGGTGGTTATTTTTTACAGTTATGCTGCTTACATCAGGTGGTCAACCAATATTGTTTTTTTTAATTTTCAAACAAAATAAGAAAGATATGGGCAATGAACTGGAGAATAAAATTCAGTAAAAATAAATAAGACTCTTTCCATACATCAGCAATTTTCTTTGACCTCTCGATATACAGTTAAAAATTCCCCACCAGATGAATTATGAGGTGCATACGATAAGTTTCCAGACTTTTTTTGTATGGGCATTTAAAATTAACATAGACTCTTGAAAATTCAGTATGTTATTGCTATACATCTTATGAGATGACTTACCAAGTTTTATGATTTCAGCTTCAAATGAACAGCTACAGCAGCAATTGGGATACACCCTACTAAAGCCTGATTGTCACAGCTGGTGATTTTCAAAAATGCAATCTGACACCTTAGAAGAACGATATGCAATAAAATTCTGTTTTAAACATGGAAAAATGCCACAGAAACGTATGGAATGCTTCAGACTGCTTTTGGACCACATTGCATGATTAGGGCATCAGCTTTTGAGTGGGATAAGATATTCAAGGAAGGCAGGGAGTCTGTGAGGGATGATCAGAGGTGTAGTAAGGAAGTCAATACAACAGAGTTGATTGGCCAAAGGGTTAGGGTTAGGGTTACTATGTTGAGGTTTTAAGGGTGTTCAGGAAGAGATTCCGCTGGAAGAGGCTAGCACTCTTCAAATCAGGTCAGTGGCATTTCCACCAGTCCACAACTCCATCCTTTTCACAGACTATTTGACCAAGATGGGCATCAACACAGTTCATCACCCTCCCTATAGTCCAGATCTTGCTGCCTGTGACTTTTGGTTATCCCCTAAGCTCAGAGGCTGTCGTTATGAGACAACTGAGGAGATGAAAGAGGCTGTGACGAAGGTCATTGACACGCTCACACAAGAGGACTTCCATGGGGCCTTCTAGAAGTTGTTGGAATGGTACAATAAGTGCATTGCAGCTGGAGGAGATTACTTCGAACGGGACAAGTTTCATGTGTGTACTATCAATAAAAGTGCCCATACGAAAAAAGTCTGGAAACCTATTGCATGCACATAAGCAGTAATGGTGGGAAATTCAAGAACAAAGATGTGAAGAGTAGTCAGAATAACTTGGAGGTGCCCGTGGTGTAATGGTTATCGTCATAGGAAATGGACCCGGCAACACGAGTTCAAATCCTGGCCGAGACTAATTGCATTTCACATAGCACTAATACCCTTGGGAAAGGTATGAATCCAATTATTCTCCCTCCAGCTATGGGTAAACAGTAGGACAGACTAGGTTCTTCAGCCTTGGCGAGGCAACTAGTCTAGGAGAAGGAAAACTCTAAATTCAAACCTGTTAAACTTCACTTAAAACCTTGCGTCATATCCTGCCCGAGCGGAGGGGTCGGTAAATATGAGTAGTCAGAATAACTTGTGGAATTTGAAGCTTAAATTTGGATTGTCAGCCCAGAATTTGGCTGTATGCCAATGAATGTGTTAATCAATTTCTTTTTCTTTGTGGGATTTTATTGTTATCACGATTTATTACTTAAAGTATAAAACCGTAATAATTCATCATAATGTTAGGTCAGAGATATGGCATAGGTACTTGTTACGTGATATGACAAGGTTTTAATTTAAACAAATTTGAATTTATCTTTTCTGTACAAGAAAAATTACCAAATTAATTTTAAAAAATCAAATGATTTAAATGTGTTCTGAAGTACTGAGATCTAATTCTTCCATTTGCTTTGTCCATGCTTTCTTTTCATCTCTTCAATAAGAATACAAAGAATATATATATATATATACATATATACACATCTATATTTTAAAATAAGTAGGTCCACAAAGAGATTTGTATTTTTTTAATTTATTTATTTTCTTCTTACATACGTGTTATATATACATATTTTTCCGGCTTGTTGCTTTCGTCAGAGAACATATGTGGCACAGGGCCTTTTTAATGGTGTACTCAATTAAACTTGAACCCACTCTTGTTTCCAGTATAAATGACCTTTGGTTGGTCAAGTTGGTTTATATAAGGGTTGATGTTCCTCTTTCCTGGAATGTGTTTACTTTGGTCTACTTTACCCGTCTTTGATATTTGATTTATGTAAGTCCTGGCAGCAACACCCCACAAGACACCAACTGTACGGCCACCTGCCCCCTATCGCGAAAACTATTCAAGTTAGGTGAACCAGACATGCAGGACATTGCTGGAGAAGCAGAGATGAACTCATAAGAGATGTACTCTTATGGATCCCCACACATAGCCGCGCAAAAGCAGGACGACCAGCACGAACGTACATTCAGCAACTATGTGAGGATACAGGTTGTTGTCCTGAAGACCTACCTAGGGCGATGAACGATAGGGATGAGTGGCGAGAGAGGGTCAGGGATATCCGTGCTGCCAGCACGATATGATGATGATGATGATGATTATGGTTATCAAAATATTGCAAAACTTTTGACTCATCAGTATATATAATCAGAGATTTTGGTTTGATTTGGTTTAATTTTATGGCCTATCAACCATTGTAGGTCATTTAATGCCAAATTCTTTTTATACATATATATTAAATATATGATTTCTTAATATATTTTGTAGATAACATTTTTTGAAGAGCCTGAGCAAATTTTTTTGGCTTGGACTGCAAAATACACCAATTGCATCTCTGCAGCAGGGTAAGACTCCTCTAACAAGTGTTCTGGATATGACAATCTGATGGTGAGGCTCCTGTAATGCAAGAGCTTTGGTGAATGAGGAGTACCCCTTCAGTGCCATCACTCCCAGGTTCACTCCGGCCTGGAGTAGTAGCACTCAGATTCCTATCAATAGGTCAAATGATTTATGCTAAAATGAACTCCTCGAAATCACATTGTTTGACTGCTTAACTGTGTGGAAACAAATAACTGATGTTTAATTGAATTGTTTGAGATACATGGCAATATGTGAAAGCATTAAAATGTGCGCTAACAAATGACTGTAATGTGAGGTACAATTTGCTGGCTCCGGATGCATTTGCTGAAGTTGAGTAGATGACAAACTACGCAGGATTGTGAGATACCAAGCTCGCCTGATACTCATTGAATTTACCACTTTGGCTTGAAGCACAGTCTCAGAATCCACAGTTTTAAGCCTACATGACAGGATTTGTCTGACATCTCACTGTGTCAGAGAGTAACACAAGGCCATTTTATGGTGAGTACCATGCACGAATCAAGACTCATGCGCGGCAAGTAAAAAAAAATTCTTTCCCCCCCCACCGTCAGCATTCCCTGATGGGGCACCCCAGACATTAAGCAAGAAACTTAGTACCACCAAAGCAGACAAAGACCTGGGGAAACAGTCCCCTGAGTTCTCAGTGTCATAGCAAGCACACAATGGTCTGGCATGAATGCCATGCAGCAGCCCAGAAAGATATGTGAGAAAGTCCTGTATGACTTTGTTAAATTTCTACAACCATCTAGTTGTTGAATGGAAATCAATAGTGCCTTTACCCATCATACAACCAATGTTTTTGTTAACTTCCATAACATTATAGTTTAGTTTATACTCGTAAAGTATAAGTTGCTGAATTAGACTACACTGTGTATTCATCTGTGAGGTTTTCCCATCACACACTGAATTAAGAACTGCATAACATGTCAGTGCACCAATGACCACAATACTACCGACTATGATAGGTACCTTTCTATGGCTTGAACTGCTTCGCTCATGTGATATATATGCTATGAACTTTTTTTCTGGTCCTTGACAATTTAACCAATATACCTTCTTATACGTAAGGGTGAAAGTTACCGAAAATTCTTAAGATATTATGTTCTCTCAGAAGATTTATTTCCTCCAGTTACAATGATATTTTTTCTTTTTATTGTTTTTCCTTGTTTGTCAGTCAGAAATTTGACAACTATTTGAAATGTATTTATAAAAAAGATAACAAACTCCTCAGACAGCTCTAAAGCTGGTTCACTGGTTTGATTTTACAGCACATCAACCCTTCGAGATGATCAAATCTCAAATCCTATTTATACATATATATTGACGACTGTATTTGATATGTATTCATAAAAAAGCTGGTTGATTGGTTGTGTTTTACAGCACATCAACCCTTCGAGATTATCAAATCTCAAATCCTCTTTATACATATATATTGACAACTGTATTTGATATGTATTCATAAAAAAAGCTGGTTGATTGGTTGTACTTTGAGCATATGAAGGCTTTTTGGCTTTCCTTTCCCAATTTCATTTCTGTTATAGCATGTGTGAGACAGTCATTAAGGAATTGAAACAAGCAACTGTAGTCAACTATTCTCTGCAAAGTCTGAAGCCAAATTTATTCAGGCAAAACTGTTCTTGGCAAACCTGGAAGTGAAAGTGACATTACGTTCCCACGCTTGGGATTATATTTACATCTTCCCAGACTTGTCATCAAAAAAGTCAATAAGTTCCACCCCTGGTTTCTCGCCCAAAATCATAATATCATGTTTATATCTGAGGAACTTCACTGAACCTTGCTGAATTTTCATCAGGGTCTTTTCTGGAATAATCTCTAACCCTGTCTGCTTCAAACAATCTGAACCAATTTGGTGGGAGAAAGCTTAACCCTTTGTTTTTGTTAGGTATCACCTACCTTTTCAGCCTAATGAGCTGCTCCATCTGCCATATATGGCAGTAGCAGAGATCAGTCTGCAAAGAATAAGCCTACAAGTCAGATCAGGAGAGCCGTTCCTATTGTTGAAGTATATCCTAACTCTATCACTAATCCTATGTTCTTATTACTAACAGTCTCTCTCTTGTAAATACTCTTTCCTAAAATATAACTATTTCCCTCACATATCGTGGTTTGTCTTATCATTACAACTACTTTTGTTCACTAACCAGAACACAACAGTTTTCAAATTCCATCAGATTTCAAAACATAATTTAAGTTTAATTCTTTCAACTGTTCAATCTAATTTTAACAGCTCTATTCATAATCAGTGCTTCATCCTCCAGGCTACTGTCCCTCCATTTATTCAAAAAAGCTTCTTCAGTTTTTTCAAATTATTCTACGATTAACAGTCACATCAAATCACTATTGACAACCAATTCCAAAGTGAAACAAATACTTCTGTTACATATGGACTTTTGAGAGTTAGTGTGACTTTTAAAGAGAGGATGTGCGGCTGTGTCTTGAGGTAAACAAGGGACAGTGGAAATGCTATGTGAATTGCATTGGAAGAATTGCATTGGTGAGACACTGGAAAGAAATGTGTGGGCATCAGAAAAATATATAATGACAAAAGTTTTCAACCTCAGTGGTCAGTCTGGGAGAACAGTCAGCAAAGTACACACATTATGCTGTTTTGAGCACTAGGTATGGTGGCCTGGTGGCCACCAGGCAAGGAAACAGCTCAATATCTATCTCCCACGAAGGAAGCCTAAGAAGCAAGCCTCTCTGGATATGTATCTCAGAAGATGAAAATCTAAAGATATGGTGTAAATTGTAACTGTTTCCTATTTGTCTTTCTTTCTCATGCAACATTTCTAATTTCGTAGTAATAAAAAAGAACTTTATATTTTTGTAAGGAAATATTATTGTCATTTTCTCCCCCAATATGCAACATTTACCTACACATTAATATACAGTAATGTTTGTATCAGGATCAGCACCGTATTATACACACTGCAAACTTGCACATACCGAATTATTTCAAAACTTTTGGCTCACCCAAGTGTGAATATATATATATATATATATATATATATATATATATATATCAGACTTAAAAGAATTCAATTTGGTAATTCCATTATAAATTTATTTTGGACTAACAGTTGGTATCGTGACCTGTTTCTTTCCATATGAAGAAGTCACAATACCATCTTTTGACCGAAATAATCTATAACAGAATTACCAAATTGTTTTATTTTTCATTTAATTTATATAAATGATTTTGTTATACATGTGAGTTTTGATATATATTTAATCTGAAATTATTTATATATTCAATAGGTGTTGAAATTTAGCACTCCATTAGATATTCTATATTGGATTATTACCTTTTAGTCCAATCCTTAGACTATTTTCCGTGGATTAGATATTATTTACACATATATATATATATATATATATATACTGAAATAACCATCACAATAAGGGAATCACAATCACAAATTAACTTTAGTCAGTTTCTGAGACGAAGCTTAATGATAATTATCATTAAGGGTTTTTGGACTATTGTCTTCATCTTTATTGTTATTTCCACAATGTTTCAGCCGATATATCCTCCAGCCTTCTTCAGGTGTTTGTTGTCTAAATTTCTGACACGAAGCTTAATGATTATTATCATTAAGGGTTTTTGGACTATTGTCTTCATCTTTATTGTTATTTCCACAATGTTTCAGCTGAACTCAGGAACCTTCACGGAACTTTGAACTACGTCCTTTATTAAGGACGTAGTTCAAAGTTCCATGAAGGTTCTCGAGTTTGACAAACACCTGAGGAAGGCCGGAGGACATATTGCCCAAAACATTGTAGAAATAACCATAAAGATGAAAACAATAGTCCAAAAACCCTTAACTTTAGTCATCTTGTTATGAAGTACTAATTCATATCCTAGTATTGCCAACCAGTTTAGACTGAGAAGTGAGTTCAGTCTTCACTGAGTGCTTCACTTGCAACTTTGTGCTGAAGCTATGTTTAGACTTCTTGCCCTCCCCATAGTGTAATGGTTAATGAAATAGACTACCAAACGCCTGTGAGTTCAATTTTCAAAGGGTGCTCATACTTAAAGCCTTGTACCAAACTAAATTAAGTCTAATAAATGACTACAAGTTATTTAACACTAAAAATCATTCTAAAATTCTTATTAACTGATTATTACCAACATATTTATATTTATGATCAATTTGACAACATTCAATGGCCTAGTGAGTAGATTGTTTGCTAATGGTCGGGGAGAATGGGGTTCAATCCCAGGTTTAGTCATAGTTATTTGTCTTTGCCTCCCACCAGACAGGACCTGACACAAGGTCACTGATTATATAGGGATTTAGGGGAAGGGAAAGTTGGGCATGAGCTGAGGCTCGAACCCTGCTGGTCTACACTGCTCATTGATCCTCTAAGTGCAATGTGGGTCTAATGAGCCAAACAGTTTCACGAACCCAAATATGGGTCCAGGCACGGATGCCGGGTTATAGCTTGAACTAGACAGCAAGGTCTAGTGCTATATATAGGGGACAAAGGTGTCAATGTTGTAGCTAGCCCACCCAAAGATGGCCCAGCTGAAGCTGGGGGCCTTTCGGCCTTGAATCTGTCATTGATTTCGATAAAAATGATACTTGATGCCGCCTTGCTTAACACTCAACATTATTAGGTAAGGATCAAGGGTAAAGTGGAGCAATCCAAGGATTGGAGTAGCACCCTCCCCTACATCTCAGTGTGGTAGCTATTGAACAGGGAGCCTCTGGGTTACCCTCGATTAAGGTTGCCAACTTTTCCAATAGTAATGTTGAAGAAGAAGAAAAAAACGAAAAACCAACCTGTCGATCATAACAATAATCTATTTATTCAACCTTACAGTGACCTAGGAAAAGCTTATAACCAATTATAAAATAAACATAGCTGTCAGTAAATGTTTATAAAGCATAATATGATTAACTAAATTATCTCAAAATCTGTTTCTCAATTCTTTGTTGGTCTTTCTTTGGCAGATTTTACTTTGATTCGATTCAGAATAGATTGGATTATATCAGTGATGATAGATTAGTCTGTCTTTTCATTCTTTAAACAATTTTTCTTAGGTCCATAAAAGATAAAGCTTTCAATGTTTCTCTATGCAACTTCCTGACAAGATGTACCTATAAATGATGATAGATGTATTCACCCATGATTCTTTCCGCATTACATAAGTTTTCTTCTCATTGTTAAAAAAACCAAACTGATTTGATATGGACCTCCATCTTCTTGAAAAAGAAGTTCTTATCAATTATTGTATCGAATGGATGAGCAATAGTTCATTTTTTAATAATTCATTTTATCTAAATCTATTCAGACGATTTTCAGTGAAAAAAATCTTACTGAAACTTTCATAATTATTAATGGAAATTCTAATTATGGTTGGTCAGTATTACTCCATGAACTGGAAATTAACAGTCAAGACAGATTTCAAAAACTAAGTCTATTAACGAATTAGATTTTTTTGCTAATAGAGTAATTTACTTATGGAGGAATCTGTATAATCAGATTAAAAACAGAAACATTGTAAAAAAATTAAATTAGATGATTACAGAAATAATGATCAGAAAACAACTAAAGAGGGCATTTTGGGGAACTATGGGTTTAATTTGTGAGAGCGGTCGTGTCAATACTGCTATATGGATGCACTATGTGGACGCTGACTAAACAGATGGAGAAAAAGCTTGACGGCAACTACGCAAGAATGTTGTGAGCAATTTTGAACAAGTACTGGAGGCAACACCCCACAAAGCACCAGCTGTACGGCCACCTACCTCCCATCATGAAAACTATCAAAGTTAGATGAATCAGACAATCAGGACACTGCTGGAGAAGCTCATAAGTGATGTTCTCCTATGGACCCCCTCACATGGCCGTGCAAAAGCAGGGCGACCATCTTGAACCTATGTACAGCAGCTCTGCGAGGATACAGGATGTAGCCCTGAGGACCAGTCAGAAGCGAAGAACAACAGGGAGGGGTGGTGAGAGTGGGTCAGGTATATCCGTGCTGGTGGCACGACAAGATGATGATGATAATTGGTTGAATTATAATATATATTGGTTGAATTATAATATATATTGGTTGAATTATATTATATAAGAGAATTTGATTTGTATACAAATTATTAATACACATTTGATTAAACAATATTTTGTCAACATATTTTTGTGTTTATCCTTTCTAATTGGGCTGTAGAATACACCAACTGCATCTCTGCAGAGGGGTAAGATCCTCCCCAATGAGCATCCTGGATATGACACTAAACAATCTGATGGTGAGGTTCCAGTGATGCTGGGGCTTTGGGGAATGTGGAGCACCCTTTCATTGCCATTGCTCCCATATCCACTCTGGCCCTGCGTAGTAGCACCTGATAGGGCCCTATCTATGGGTTAAATAGAAGTAATGGCATACTTATGCTAGACTGAATTGTTTGAGTAAACTGAATAGCTTGAAATAGAAATGTTTTTCACAATCAAACAGTACTTACATTTAAACTGCGTACTTATCCTAAACTGGATTGTTTGAAATGGAACTGTTTTTGACATTGAAACTGTATTTACACAAAATATAATATAGAAATGTTTTGACATTTAACTGTGTAAACAAAATCAATTTAAAATTAAACTGAATTGTTTGAAATAGAACTGACATTTTCCATAAAAATGGATTTGGCGCTAAATAAACTGCAACGGTTGATATGCCATAAAATCCAAACAACCAACCAACCGTTCTAGTTGCCATTTTGATTTTATGGTATCTGACAAGAATTGCTTAATTAACCTTGCATGATTAATTTTTTCCCTAGTACTTTCTCTCTGATCTTGGGCCATCATCAGGGATGTGTATATTGCAAAAGTGGTGTAACCTTTGCATGTATATCACTACTTTGTAAGAATGAGCATTTATACTGGTGCATTGTGTAGTGTTCATTTTTTAAAAATTTGGTTCTATAAATTGATTAGATGCCAGATAATGTAATTTAAAACGTGTATTTGTTCAGCATTTCTTGATAGATACATATTTGATTTAGCAATATAGACATTGGATTATTAATACTGTATATGCCCTGTACAATGATTTTTTTCAGGATAATTTAAGAAGAAATTAAAAAGACGAGATTCCCGAGGAAACGTAATAAACAAATAATAATGATAATCTTGTTTTTGTCCAAATTGAAACCCTGGATATAATTCCTATTCCTTCATGTTTAACCATTCCCTGGGACAATCTGGATTCTATATATCATTTTTTATTGTCTAAATAAATTTGTCTTCAATTAAAAAACTGCCAGAACCAAAGATTATCTTCTTTCAGGGAAAATTTTTGGCCCAGTTCAGTATTTTCTTTTATTGACATAAGTGATCATCGGTTTCTTTAATTTTTTTCTCTTGTCATTCATATATAAAATTTCTTAACAATATTCCTACACGATATTCAGACACATTTATCAACTTATCAACATTTCTTACAGTTGAATGAGGATTGTTAATGGCTTTTCTTTTAACTGCTTTCTTTTCTCGTTAATCTGCTTTCAGTGTTTGTTTCTTTGTCTTGTTTTTAATGGCATATCGGCCTTTGAGGGTTATTTAATGCCAAAGCCATCCTTCTTAAAGAACAGTAGTGGTACTATTTTATAGCGTTACTGGAGTTCAAACTCGCTTACTATGATTCCACAGTCCAGCTCTTTAACCATTGCACCATGAGAACCCCCCCTCTGTTTTCAGTGTATTTTTAGGTTACTTTTTCACTTGACCATGCAAGTCTTTGATATGTCTCTTGACTATGATATTTACAGATTGATGAGTGAGATAGATAAATCTTGCAATTTCTCTCACAACATTGCTGCCATTCGTTAATTTATTCCCACGTAAACTGATATTACTTTTTCAAATCCTGGACGAGACAGATTGCATTTCACATAGCACTAATACCCTTGGGAAAGGTATGAATCCAATTATTCTCCCTCCAGCTATGAGTAAATAGTAGGGCAGACAGGTTTCTACAGCCTTGGTGAGGCAACTAGTCTAGGAGAAGGAAAAACTCTGAATTCAAACCTGTTAAACATCGCTTAAAAATTGACATGGTGTCATATCCTGCTCGAGTGGAGGGGTTGGTAAATAAGGATATTTGTTGGTTTTGTTGTTTTGATGGCATATCAACCTCCTTGGTTTATTTAATGCCATATACATCCTTTTAGAAGGACAGTAGTAGTACAATTTTACCTATAGGTGGGAGGATAAGGGGGTTTGTACCTTTCCCAAGGATATTTGTCCAAAAGCAAACATAATAGCGCTACTGGAGTTTGAACCAACTTACTACGATTCCACAGTGTAAAGCTTTAACCATTAAACTATGAGGACCCCTACCCTCCATGAACAGATATATTTGCACAACTAAAAATACAAGTGAATATGAAAGAAAAGTTCCCAAAAAGATATTATCATTTAAGCATTTACAATTATATTATAGAAATCTACATTAGCTTTATTAATTAATTTGCAAAATATAATTGGTTTGTTTGGTTTGTTGGGTTTTATGGCATATCAACCTTTGTAGGTTATTTAACACCAAATCTATTTTTATGTAAATAATCTGTTCTATTGAAAACAGTTCAGTTTAGCATAAGTACACAGTTTAATTGTCAAAAACATTTCTATTTCAAACTATTCAAGCTGTTATATGTAACAATTCAGTTAAGTGTAAATACAGTTTTAATGTCGAAAAACAGTTCTATTTGAAATAATTCAGTTAAGCATAAGCACGCAGTTTAAGTGTAAGTACAGTTTAATTGTCAAAAACGTTTCTATTTCAAGCTATTCAGTTTACTCAATTCATTTTAGCATAAGTATGCTGTTACTTCTATTTAACCCATAGATAGAGCCCTATCAGGTGCTACCACTCCGGGTCAGAGTGGACCTGGGAGCAATGGCAATAAAGGGGTACTCCGCATTCCCCAAAGCTCCAGCATTGCTGGAACCTCACCATCAGATTGTTTAGTGTCATATCTAGGACACTCGTTAAGGGGGGGGGTCTTACCTCTCTGCAGAGAAACAGTCAGTGTATTCTACAGCCCCAGCTGACTGGGCAAGCAAAATATAATGAAAGGTCCATTGTTTTATACTTTGGTAAAAAGAGGGCTGAGCATATTATTCATCTTTTGTGAAATTTTCTACTTTTGTCAGTGTGCCATAAATTTTCTACTTTTGTGAGTGTCCTACAAATTTTATACTTTTGTTTGTTTGTTTGTTTTGTTTGTTTTGTTTTACAGCATATCAATCTCATCGGTCATTTAATGCTGAATCAAGTTAAAGAAAATAAGTCTGAAAAGAAATTATACAATGTCTTAGGAATTAAAGATAAACTTTTGATAATTAGTTGGTTATTTGTTTTGTTTTTTTATTAGGAGTTTATTTGTAGGGAATCATGATCATGAAAAAAAGAACAAACAAAAAAACAAACTGTGAAACAGGTTGGGGAAGGGATCAGTTTATTAGAATATATCTAGTAAAGAAAGGGTTTATAGAAGTAATTTGGTCTTATTGTAAAATTCTTTAGATTTTTGTGTATAACTTCGCTGTTTTTAGAAATGATATCACATTATTTATTTCAGTGTTTTGGAATTGTCCCTTCATATTGTTAGCACGAAAGAAAGTTTTTCTTATATAGGCTAGGTTGGTACATTTGATGGTACATTTTTCTTCATGTTTTTATGACCAGATTTCATACGTGTAACTTTTGATATATTCAAATATCATAAACACAAATTATTTCGAAATAATTAAAGATTTTTTTTTTAAAGAGACATCATGGGATGGCTATGAATTTTTCATATGCTTGATTGATTTTAATGGCATGTAAACCTGTCAGGGTTTTTTATGCCTAGAGGTTAGGGAATAACTTTCATCATACATTGGTATTTACATTTTTCTTTAAAGTTTTTTGGACACAGTTATGATATCAAGTATTCCCCTCTAATAAAAATAATTTGCACACAGTTGTATGGTTTCAAGTATTCTTATGCAATACAAATAATTTGCAAGCAGTTGTATGATTTCAAGTATTTCTATTTAATACAAATAATTTGCACACAGTTGTATGGTTTTCAGTATTCCTATCTAATACAAATAATTTGCTCACAGTTGTATGGTTTTAAGTATTCCTATCTAATACAAATAATTTGCACACATTTGTATGGTTTCAAGTATTCTTATGTAATACAAATAATTTGCAACCAGTTGAATTGTTTCAAGTATTCCTACCTAATACAAATAATTTTCACACAGTTGTATGGTTTCAAGTATTCTTATGTAATACACATAATTTGCAAGTGAAGAAGCTACTGCCCTAATGCACAGGAGAAAATAATAAACAATATTTACCAACTCCGCTGGCATCAGCTAACAGACAAAAATGCCAATCACCACACTGGGAATGGATGAGACCACCTGCACATTGCGGAACGCCCCTGATGTGCATATAATCTTCCCTTCCTGATGCTCAAGTGTGTATTCACTTTCATGCGTAATTCAACATGTGAACTACACACAAGTACAGAACTTTGATAGCAGGCAGTAGTATGGTTTCAAGTATTCCTGTCTAATACAAATAATTTGCATCCAGTTGTATGACTTCAAGCTTTCCCACTTAATGCTAACAATTATATGGATTTAAGTAATTATTTCTATTTGATAATTATCTTTTGTTTACACACTATTTCATTATTTCAAGGAATTTATTTAAATTCTGAGTAAACAATTATAACTTCAAGTAACTATTCTTAATACAAAAGATTTACAGCTATATGGCATCAAGTATTCCTACTGAATGCAAATAAGTCTTAAACATATCTATTTGACCGAGAGATAGAACCCTTTCAACTACTTCCACTCTGGATCATAGTGGACCTAGCTGTAATGGTAACTAAGAGGTAGTCTACACTTCCTGGATTTCCAGAACTGGACCTAAACTATCGTTGTATACTCATAAAGATATCAATAACAACAGTTATACAAATACAAATGGTACGAACGAGTTTATTTCTTTCTACCTTCTGTCCAACACGAGGAGAGATACACAAATCATAAAGGCATATGCTAACCATACGTCTTGTGGTGTTTAAGATCTCAATTCGTCTTTGCCAGTCAAGACCCCAAAAAAATACAATCTGTCTCTTCTGATCTGATAAAACTCAACTGCTAACTTCAATGGTTGACCTCAACTAACTGTCTTTTCAGAAACCTCAAATTCTCAGGACCTTCTCTTCTGCACATAGTATCATCCACACTCCAGCCTCATTTTCTGTTTGGGGTTTATTATGACAGATGATGATTATCATATCATTTCCATGCGAGCATAAAACTGCACCATCTGACTATACGCTTGGACTAAAAGACCCAAGTAGTTCAAAGCCTTACCAAACTAAATGATAAAATATGATTAAGGAAAAATTATTAATATTTTTAAAAAATCGCTATTTCAATTATATAACACTATCAGATGCAGTTTAGTTCCCTTTCAAGGACTCTTCTTTTTTTTCCTTGGAAGGTATTCATACGGTCAGCATAGTCTAAGCTCTGTGGCCCGAGCAAAAACATTTCATAGGCAACTGTATATACATCAAATGAACAAGAATGATTTTAGGAAGGTTGCAGAATGTTTGTGAGGATTCTTAGATTAGGAAACTAATACTTTAGTGAGAGCAGAATATTTCAGTATGAATGAAGAATCAATATTTAGAGATGTTCTGTTTTTAGTTGTGACCACTGAGATATTATTTTTGTACTTTATATTTATTTTGTGGTAATTTAAAACGTGTTATGGAGTTAGCTTCTGCTGGTAAGAGGCAATTTGATTCATGTGAACCATAATGACATTCACAGTAGAATTCTCGGTTTTGCCTCTTGTCAAAGCCACAGGTCTGTTTACTCCATAGCACTGATAGAAAGATAGGTTATATGTCCCGCACATCAACCTTTCATCTCGTTCCATTTTCTAATAGCAACAAAGCTTGTTTCATTCTTGATGTTATTCCAGTAGCCAGCGGAAGATAACCAAATATTTTCAGGACATCAAAGGTATTAAATAAGACCCTTCGCAGGTTCTCAGAAAATAGTCGATTGAAAGCAACGTCTACACCAGGCCACTTTAATGAAGTACCCGGTGATGAAAAAAAACTTACAAAAAATTGTCAATATAGGATGAATACATTACTGGCTTCATTATATTCTGAAATTACATTATAATAATCATAAATTGCCAGAAAATTAAATTGTTTATGCTTTATCATAAAAATCTTTCTACTTGTATTGTTTACGATAAAGAGACAAGTGAAAATAAATTATTTTATACACCAATCTAAAAATAATATCAAGGGTGGCAAAAGGTTCATCCCTGTGGCTGGTGGATTGGTTAAGTGGGTTTTATGGCATATCAACCTTTGTAGGTTATTTAAAGCCAAATCCATTTTTATAAGAATAATCAGTTCTATTTCAAACAATTTAGTTTAGCATGAGTACACAGTTTAATTGTCAAAAACATTTCTATTTCAAACTATTCAGTTTAGTCAAGCAGTTCTAATCCAGCTAATTCAGTTAAGTATAAGTACAGATTTTGTTTACACACAGTTAAATGTCAAAACAGTTCTATGTTAAACAATTCAGTTTAGTGTAAGTACAGTTTCAATGTCAAAAAACAGTTCCATTTCAAATAATTCAGTTTAGCATAAGTACGCAGTTTAAATGTAAGTATGGTTTAATTGTCAAAAACATTTCTATTTCAAGCAATTCAGTTTAGTCAAACAATTCAGTTGAGCATAAGTTTGCCGTTAGTTCTATTTGACCCATAGATAGGGCACTATCAGGTGCTACCACGCTGGGCCAGAGTGGACCTGGGAGCAATGGCAATGAAGGGGTGCTCTGTATTCCCCAAAGCCCCAGCATTACTGGGACCTCCCCATCAGATTGTTTTGTGTTATATCCAGGACACTCATTGGGTGGGGAGGATCTTACCCCTCGCCAGAGTTGCAGTCAGTGTATTCTATAGCCCCAGCTGACTGGGCAATTCATCCCTGTGGAAAACTAAACTGATGAGCTGAACTCAAATTACCTATGACACTATTTTGATTCACTTTACGATAAAAATACGAAGCCATTTCTTATCCTCATCAACCATGGGTACGTATTTATACATTCCTTTACAGACAGGGTATGACACAAGGTCAACTTTTTAGCAGAGTAAAACTGGTTTGAATTCAGAGTTTTTCTTCTCTTAAGACATGTAGTCTAACCAAAAATTAAGGAACCCAGTCAACCTTATTTTCCTATAGCTGGTGTTAAATAATATGGATTTATGTCTCATAAGGGAATTAGCAAAAAATGAAAAGCAAACAGACTTGTTCAGGCTTTGAACTCGGATCCCAAACTGCATTTCCTATGATAATAGCAATTACACTAAGTGCCTCCTTCACCAAGTACGGGTAATTAGTAGGGCAGATTAAGCTCTATAGTATTTGGACTGGCTGATTGACCAAATGGGTAGAGTGTTTGCCTATGGTCCGGGAGACCTGAGTTCAATCCCAGGTCGCGTCATACCAAAGACTATAAATATGGTACTTGATACTTGCTTGCTGAACACTCAACAATATAAGGAACGTATCAAGGGTAAAGTGGAGCAATCCAGGGAAAGGAGTAGCGCCCTACCCTACACCTTGGTGTAGTAGCTATTCAAAAGGGAGCGACTATGGTTGCCAACAACTTTACTTTATTTGTAAGCAAACCAAACTAAGAGAAGGAAAACTCTAAATTGAAAATGCTCTAGCAACACATGGGTCAGTATTGCAGGGTAAGATCCATTACCCATGGCTTACAGACCTTGTAGAAGACCTGCAGTGGATGGAGAAACAGGCTGATATGATTGGAGGGACATCTCAAGAAACAAATGATGGTTATACTTGAGTTTTCAAGAAATATATAAGGTGCGTCTTCATGGTGTAAAGGTTAAAGCGATGGACTGTGGAATTGTAGTAAGCAAGTTTAAACTTCAGTCATACTATTACATTCACTTTCAGACAAATACCCTTGGCAAAGGTAAGAACCCCCTTATCCTCCCAACAATGGGTTAAATTGTATCACAACTGCTCTGCTAAAAGAATGACTTTGGCATTAAATAACCCACAAAGGTTGATATGCCATTAAACAAAGAAACCAAAACGTAAACATATACTGATTTAAAAATAAATTGTTGTGTCACGCAACTTAACTATCGTGATGTCATAGCTATTTACTCATCTTATTTTAGCAAAATAAAAGGTTAGATTAGTTATTAGAGGGCAACCAAGGAAGAATCAAACTTTCTACTATTACAAATTGGTCTGCCATTGCGAGATATCCAAACAACTATAAGGTATTTTCTTGTTAAGTCTGGCACACTGACTGAACTGGGTCACCCGATGAAAATCGAACCCTTTATACTCAATAATTGGTTTTAGAGACAAACTTGAACATTACATCACAATGTTATGATTATTTGATAAACTTGGCTTATTCTGGTACAAGGCTAGCATAATAGAGCATCCAGTGAGAATTAAATTCAGTATGCTAGCAAACTAAACAGAGAGAAATGAGCAGTCTATTACAGGAATTCAAAACTTTTTCTTTCAGTATAACTTTGTCACTTTCATGGGACACTGTTGGAGAATTCAATACATAACATTAAGTAATTTGTTAGTGGTAATTTACTAAGCTTTTTGCTTAGATGTGGCACAAGGCCATATGAAAGGGGCACCCAATGAGACTCGAACTCACTCGTGTAGGTTTGCTAGTCGAGCTTGCTAACCATTACACCACCAGAGGCGCCTTTAAGTAATTTGTTAGTGAGGTAGGTCTGTTACCAATTGTTCTAATAGGCAAACTTAATCCCATGATGGTATAAAGATTTATTCATTTAGATATTGTTTATTACTTTTGTTTATCACTGAAACTTTTAGAAGATGTTTTATAAAGATTTAAAATGACTGCTCAAAGATTACATTAGAAATCAAAGGAAAAAACGGAAAAAAAAAAAGATGATTTTTTTGCCTGACATTTCAAAAATAAGATTCAAATATTATTCTTGCTGATCTTCTATTTTGATTAATAGTAAAAGTGCATTAGAGATGATTTTAAAGTTTAAACAGCTTTTCTGATATACTTGGCATTTGTCAAATTTTTTAAATGTCTGGTCTCTTCAGGAAGGAATTGAAGAGTAAATATTGAAAAAAAATTGTGACAAATCTTTTTCATCTTTCAATTCTTTTTTTTTTTTTTTTTTTTTTTTTATTTGTGACTTTTCTGCATTTCTCACTTTTGCAGATTTATCTGTTGATTATTTGGACTTGCAGAAAAGAGTACTACTTAAAGTCATCCATTTTTGTTTGGCTGAGAAAGTCACAAAATAAATAGCTGGAAAGAAAAGTGCTAAAAATATTTTAACCAATCTGGTACTGCAAACTGGCATTCTTTAAAAAAAATTGCCAAAAAGAGATTGCCGGAGCCCATGTACATTAGTTGAGTCAGTCTACAAACACACTTTGAGACATAATCACATGACTGCATGGTATAAAAATAAATGAGAACAATTTATGAAAAGAGGCATTGCTACGATTATGCAACAATTCTTAATGATAAGTTTCTTTATCTTTGTTGCCTTTGTCTCTTGACCAAGATGGGATATCTTTCTGCATTACACAAGAATCGAAATGCTGGCTACCAGGAAACCAAGTAGGCTTTAGCAGATCTTTTATCTGTGGGGAAGAATTGAGTCATGTGTTCTATTTTTCTCCCTAATAAATGTCAGACAGGAAAGATAAAGGAGAGTAGAACTAAACATTAGTACAGAACTTGCAACTATTTGTAAAGAAGTATAAATCACTTCAATTTTGAACAAAACAGACGATTGATATTAGGACAAATAAAATCACAAATGGAAGTGTTACAGATGACCGCCATTGGCAAGTACAACAAATCTGGGAGTTTCCAGTACTGAATAAAAAGCATCACCTATAAATCACTGAAATGTGGAATAAACCCCTACTTGAGCTCTTTATTTCCAAGCTCAGTAAGTATGTCAGTTCTTAGATTCCTGAGTCACTCCTCATTGATCTGTTATATAACATATGCCATGGATTGTTGCTTCATTCCTAGTGACCCTGTGTGCTTTGACAAGCTGTCATGCTGTTATGAGTAAACAGGGATATAACAGCACGATCAGGGCAGTCGAGTACAATAGGTGTGTAACTGGAAGGAGACCACATGATGAGAATCACACGGAGGCAGAGAATCGCAGTCGAGTGAGGGACACGCCACTGATCAGGTCATCTCTGACGAGCTTGCAAGGGGGTGCAAGCCTTGACACCCCCAGGCTCCTAGAAGAAGATATGGGAAGAAGAAGTCCTCTCTCTGAGTATATATCTCTCCATCCATCTCTCACACACTACAGAAACATCAACACTATCAAGAACAAAGTGTGAGAGATATATTTTTATAAAGAAGTGTGTTCATTCGTTCATTGAAGTTCGTAAATTATGTTTGTTTATGTTTCCGCCTATATTTGTATTACGGCTATACAACAGATCTATATCAGTGGTCCTTCCTCAAGTGGAGTCCATATAAGATTTTGGAAGGGCTAACCAACACAAACAAAGAAGTAAATTGGGAGGTCCATAGTCGTATTTTAGTGGTTAATGAAAACATTTTGCTTTAGACATATTTATTACTAGAAATAACTTGGTCTTTTTCCCTAAGGCTTAAGATAATTCAACATAGCAGCACTTGGTATATCAACCGCAAGACTTACATTGAATAAAGTAGAATGAAAGAAGAATTTTTTTTTATAAATATGCCCTTGTATATTTACGATTTATTTTACGAGAGGGACCATTCATTTTCCATAAAATTTACTTAGTTGTTAAAATTTGTGTGCAATAAAATAGTTTTATATTCAAGACACATTAGATCAAGTGGCCACACATTGTCACCATGAGTAGTTAATTCAGCATCGCTTATATGTGACATCAACCGGTGGCCCAGTGGTAGAGTTTTGGCTTCTGCATTCTGTGATTGTTAGTTTGATCTCCAGCGGTGGAGATTACAGTGTGCACTGCTGTCTCAATCCAATAAGGTCGAAACAGTTGTTCAGTGTTCCGTATGGCGCACGTAGGTGTTTGCCGGATTTTATAGTCATGATAAATCTAATATAACATTAATTCCTCCATTTAAATATAATATAATTCTATTTCCTGCCCATGAGGTCAATGTTATGTGGATTCATAACACCGACTTGGTAAGACATAACCCCGGAGGTGGTCGTGTACTCTGTAGGGAATACGTACCTTCAAGACACATTAGGTCTAGTGGTTGCGCATTGTCACCATGACTAGTTAATTCGGTATCGCTTATATGTGACATGAACCGGTGGCCCGGTGGTAGAGTTTCGGCTTCTACCAAATATGGTTGTTGGTTCGATCTCTAGTGGTGGAGATTACGGTGTGCACTGCTGATGAGATCCAATAAGGTCAAAATTTGTTCCGCATGAAGGTGTTTGCCGGATTTTCTTGTCATGATAAATAAATAAAAATATTTTAACAATTTTTCATATAATTTCTAATAATATTTTATTATAAAAATACCATACGAATTTTTAAAACATCAAATGGCTATTGGCTCAGACGGCTGGGGCTGTAAAATACACCGACTGCATCACTGCAGAGAGGTAAGAGTCCCCCATCACAACAATTGTCCTAAATATGACATTAAACAATCTGATTGCAAGGTTCTAGTAATGCTGAATTTTGGGGAATGTGAAGTACCGCTTTGTTGCCATCATTCCCAGGTACCCTCCGGCCTGAAGTTGTAGCCCCTGATAGGGTCCTATCTATGTTTAAAATAGAACTAAACTGTGTACTTATGCTAAACGGAATTGTTTGAAATAGAACTGATTTTTGACTTTGAAACTGTGTACTTATGCTAACTGGCTCATTCCTAGAGAGTTGAGAGTGTGCCAAAGGTCCGGGAGATCTGGGTTCAATCCAAGGTCGCGTCATACCAAAGACTTTTAAAATGATACTTGATACCTCCTTGCTAAACACTCAGCCTTATAAGGTATGTATCAAGGGTAAAGAGGAGCAATCCAGTGAAAGGAGAAGCACCCTTCCCAGCACCTCAGGGTAGTAGCTATTGAAAAAAGTGCCTTCTGGTCACCCTCGACTATGGTTACTTACTTATGCTAAACTGAATGTTTTGAAATAGAACTGTTTTTGACACTTAAACTGAGTACTTATGTTAAACTGAAGTGTTTGAAATAGAACTATTTTGACATTCAAACTGCATAGTTAGGCTAAATTGAATTGTTTGAAATAGAAATGTTTTGACATTTCCCTGTGTATAAATAAAAAGTATACTATATTACTGCTATTTTCTAAGGATGGCTTTGGCATTAGATAACACACAAATGTTTATATGCCATTATAACAAAGAAACGGAAACAAAAATCACACTGAAAAAGTCCCGCTGTTTATTATTACTAGCAAAAATGTGACCTTTAGGAATAAGTATTTAACTTTTGATGTTATAAGATATTATATTAAATTAAAAAGACAAACAAAACTTGACAAGAACACATATAACAAGATTACTTTTTTATTTTTGTTTTATTCTTATTGATTTCTCTATAAAATTATACATCGGATCGCTTTTAATATATTCAAGAATAAAACAATAATATTAGAGATTAATAATACAAAGTGATGATTTATTAAACCTGATTTTGTTAAAAACAATATGCAAATTATATGCACCATATGTAAAACCTTTATTTCTTATTGACATATAATACACACGTTGTATTGCTAAAACAGGTTGTTTTATGTCAATAAGGCATATCACATTTTGTTACGCCTTCCCAATTGTTGGGTTGCTCTTCAGCCAGCCGTTTATTTGTCGCTGCCTCCCACCAGACACGATTTGACACAAGGTCAAAAGCCCGAAGGCCGATTAAAGTGGGGATAAAGGGGAACGAGCCAAGACTCGAACCCTGCTGGTCAATGCTGCTCATCGGCTCACTTAGTGCAATGTGAGCCTGATGAGGCAAGCAGTTTCACGAACCCAAATGTGGGTCTGGGCACGTATGCCAGTTTACGGCTTAAACTAGACGCTTGGTCTACTGCCATACATGGGTGACAAAGGAGACAAAAATGCAGGTCGCCCACCCGAAGGTAGCCTAGTCGAAACTAGGTGCCTAATAAAAGGCCCCAAGTCTGCCATTGTTCCTTTTGCAGAGCCACGCTCCGGACCGAAGTCCTGAACAGACTCCGGGGTGTTCCCCGCAAAAAGCGAGGAGGTGGCCCTGCTCTTCGGCCAGCCGTGTTTGTCTGAGGCACGGTTCTGGTCGGGTGTGTCTCGGCACTGGATTTTCCTCTGGCCTCAGAGGGCCTTCCCCCCAGACTTTAACCCTCTTCGGAGGGGTTAGATTAATTGCCTGGTGCCTGAGACGTCCCTCTTTGTGGAATACCGATTGGGCCCAAGGTATTTTGGGGACTGCCGGGTGTGTGTGGGCTAATGGCCTAGTGTCCAGACCCACCTTGAAAAGGCCTTGTGCCATATTCCTCCTGTTGGTGGGCCGGGCGATAAATACTCAAATTGTTTTATGGCAAATCAAACTCAGCTAGACTTAAATAGATGCATCATTGATGAATAAGTGCTAATTAAGATTAAATATTGATTATTTAGACATTGTTGAGAATATACCATAACTGAGAGAATTGTGACATTAATGGAGATATTGTTTGGGTTAAAGACGGACAGATACATAATCTTCATTATGATGTATATGATTATAAAAGGCAAACATTTTTATTTTGTTAATTTCTGTCAAAAACAGTTATTTTTAAAATGTAGAATTACAAAGTGTTACATACAAATCGGTAAAATTAGTCTGTGAAAAATAATTACTTAACATCTTAGTTTTTATTGCCTGCTAAGACATTGGTTATGTTTGGTTTCTTTGTTTAATGGCATATCAACCTTCATGGGCTATTTAATGTCAAATCCATCCTTGAAGATGAAAAAAAAAAAAAAAAAAAAAAAAAAAAAAGGTGGAGGTGCCCGTGGTGTAATGGTTATCGTCATAGGAAATAAACACGGCAACACGAGTTCAAATCCTGGACGAGACTGATTGCATTTCACATAGCACTAATACTCTTGGGAAAGGTATGAATCCAATTATTCTCCCTCCAGCTATGGGTAAATAGTAGGGCAGACAAGGTTCTTCAGCTTTGGTGAGGCAACTAGTCTAGGAGAAGGAAAACTCTGAATTCATACCTGTTAAACTCCACTTAAAAAGATGACCTGGTGTCATATCCTGCGTGAGCGGAGGGGTTGGTAAATATGATGAACAGTGGTGGTACTATTTAACCAATACTTGGGAGGATAAAAGGGTTCATAAATTTTCTAAGGGTATTAGTTTGAAAGTGAACATGATAGAGTTTGAACCTGCATACTACGATGTTGCAGTCCGGCACATTAACCACTACACCGTGGAGACTCCCTCCCCTTTACATAAACATATTTGCAGCAAAATCAAAAAATATAAAAATAAAAGTGGATATTTAAACATCTGAAAATTTGGGGGTAGCACCAATTATGTAAGCCCCCTCCCCTCCTCAAACCATAAAAATCCAAATGGAAGTGTAAAAGCATCTCCGAACAGTGTGGTGAAAATTTATCTTAGCAATCAGATGGTCTGATTTGGTTTAGTTTGATGGCATATCAACCATTGTGGGTTATTTAATGCCAAATCCAGTTTATATTAAATATATGATTTGTAAACATTTTGTTGATATACATGGTAAAATGATCAAACAGTTCTATTTCTAACAATTCAGTTTAGTATAAGTCAACAAAATTAAATGGTTCCAAGTGTAGCTATGTATCACAAACACTTCAATTAAATATCAGTCATTTATTTACACACAGTTAAATGATTAAACAGTTCTATTTCAAACAATTCAGTTTAGCATAAGTCATTTGTTTGCCATCAGTTCAATGTCAAACAGTTCTATTTGACTATTAAATTCTACCTCTCCTGGCCAGAGTGGACATAGGAGCGATGGCAATGAAGGAATAATCTGCATTCTCCAAAGCGCCAGCATTATGGAGCCTTACCATTACATTGTTTAGTGTCCTATTCAGGACACTCATTGGCAAAGAGGAGTCTTACCGTTCTGCAGAGATGCATTTGGTGTATTCTACCACTCCAGACAACTGGACTTTTAGCAATAAAATCCAATATTTACGAAGTTTAGCTTTGTTTGGCATTTCATGTGAGGCACCCATTCAGAATCAAACTCTGGGTAGGACTAATAGTTTATTATAATAAATTGTTAACATGACAGCTCAGCGTAGCTTATATCATTACTAGGGCCCATTAAAGGACATTCTTTACTTTCCTTCCCTTCCTTGTGTGTTGTCCAAGTTTATTTCCTTGCAACAAACTCTGATAATATTAAATTCTTTACTATCCCACCCTTCCTAGTGTGTTGTCCAAGTTTATTTCCTTGCAGCAAACTCTGATAATATCAAATTCTTTTGGTGTTTCTCTGGG